>CM076579.1:872640404-873262536 GCA_034641835.2 Pinus albicaulis
GTCACATTTTCTGAATCAATTTCATGAAGATCAAAGAAGTCTGCCATTCTATAAATATGTTGCTGAGCAGTGACACTTTGAGGAGTGCCATCAAACAATGGGATTTTACTTTGATAATCAGCGGGCATGGCATCCAAGTTTTGAGGCAAGACAAGGGGTGTGAATCGAGCAGTCGTTGCTCTTGGTGGGTTTATAATCTGTCTTGGAGAAACAGGTGGAGTAGGAGCAATAGATGTATGAGGTGTATGTGGTGTGGATGGAGGCAATACTTCTGCATATTTTTGATCAGAGATAGATGGTTGCATGGGAATGGTAGGTTTTAGCGCTCGAATCTACCTTAGGCTGAAATAAGGTAAAACTCAAGGCAACATCAAACCAAGCTTAGCCTCATAGCTAGCCCTACGAGGACAGGAGAGGGCTCTCTCCCGGTCTATCTCGGAAAAAGGTCTTCAAAGGGGCTGAGATGACCTATAATGGATACTGATTTTAGGCTATTAAATAGATAGGAAGGTTTGATTTTGATTTTTAGGAGGTTTTGTTGAAAAATGGGAAAGACAATTTTTGGGCTAGGGGATGAGACCAATTTCTTGCAGAGTTCAAGCTGGGGCGAGGTAGGCAACGGCTTTGATGTCTTGGATAAAATGAATGGATTGAATAGACAGCTAAGGAGTCGAAGAGAGCAAGAGAGAACTAGGATTATCTTCAAACTAAAGAAAAACATGTAAAACTAAACAAAATTCTAAGGCAGAGCATCAGCATATCAATGAATTCTACCTCAATTACTCATTTGTTTAATTTAGAAGTAGAGAGAATGGAAATGGCATACACATAAAATTAATGAAACTTAAAATAACATGAGAAGAAACATCATCAAAACTTAGAAGCCACAAGAATCCTAACAAGTGCTACAAAACTCTGGTCTTTCCTTTGCCAAAAACTGAAATATGGATATACAATGGAGTGCCAAACTTTTCCCAAGAGTCCAACCCTGAAAGTGTCTCAGAAAATACAATAAATAGACAAGTATAACCCCTTCCCATGCCTATAGGGGTCGATCTCATGCTTCTAGGAGCATTTTGAACCAATTCTAAACAAAGAGCTAAAATCTAGGTAGCCAAACAACTTGCCTCTATAAGCTAGGAAACTGATCCATTCACTTGATTTTCACTTTTTTGTGAATGAATCATCTAGAACTAGTAAATACATGCCAAAATTACATCATGGTTACCAAATTACATCAAGCTAGATCAAAAATTACATCAAGAGGTGAAACTAGTCAAAACTGGCCGAATTCCTGAGCTGGAAGGTGAAAAATAGGTTGAATTCCTCTATGCGCCGCGCTCCAAAGCTCTATGCGCCGTGCTACTTTGTACCTGCTTTTGGAGCACTTCCTAAAGTCCAAATTGAGCTCATGATATCTCGTTGGAAATCCCTGGATGTCTGCTATCAAACCCAAGTGGAATTTTTCAATTTGGAGCTCATTTGCCCCTCCAAATCTTTAATCTCCCAAAAGTACTTCCTACTGGTGCAAAAGGTGGCAGAAAGGTGATTTTCATGGTGTTTTTGACCCTTAAGACCATCCAGATCTTGATGAAATCTCTCAGCCATTCCTAAGCATGCATAAATTACCATGAAAAATCCAAAAATATCAAGTTTTCCTCTAGAAGGTGTCCCAATCATAAGCGCGCGTCGGGTGGCGCGACGCGTCGGGCGAAAAAACCTATTTTGAGACCAAAATTTTAAAAAATGACAAAAAATTCTCCAAATTTGCTAAAATTCGGAGTGAATATCCCCCATCATACCTCATGCTCATCGAACTAAGCCCTGGCCAATATTCGGAGCGGATCAGGCCTCTTTTGCTATTTCAGTGCTTTGCTCAACCTTGGCTTCAGGATCTTCATTTTAGCTTTGCAAACGTGAGTACGGGCCCAATAGTGATTTTTCATATGACAGAGCATGTCTTTGTCTCTATTTTCCTTTGCCAACAACTTCTCTAGTTGAATGTTAGCATGCGTGAGGCAGGTCTCTCGTTCAACCGGTGTCATGTCACCTGGTCTCTTCCGGGCCAATGCATGGTCCTCCCGGATTTTCCGCAACTCTACAAGTGTGTGCTGGTCCTCCGGCTGTTTATTACGCTGCTCCAAGTAATCTATCACCCACTGAGCTCTTTGAAATTTCTCATTCAGCGTGTCAATCTCGGCCTTTTGCTCCTAGATGATCTCTTTCAGTTTCGAGCTAGGAGAGCTCGCATCAACATCGATGAGTATAAAATCAGTGTCTCAGCCTCTTGAAGGGCCCTCATCGTGCATAGGCCTCTTGCCTCTATCTTGAACCTGTACCTATGCTGATTTCAAAGGCGAGACCCCTTCCACACCATGTGGAGATAGTACTCGCGCTGCTGATGAAGTCAACGAGACCCCTTCCACCCCGGGTGGAGATAGTACTCGTCGTGTCGCTGCAAATAAGGCTCTGTGGCCTCACTGATATGTCACATACACTGGAGCACTGATATGCTCAATCTCAGGAATATGAAACTGGTGTGAAGGCTCTCCCTCATCATGAACTACCTCGGGAGGCGGCTGTGGCGCTACAAAGAAGTCACGGGAGATGAACTCCTCCCAAGCAATGCCCTGCTGTGTAAGCTGATGTACCACCATGATTTTGATCAGCGTGTAATGATATATGCTATTATGCTGTTGTGCTGGGGTCTTCTTCTGTACATGAAACGTCATCCACTCTATGTTACGGTACATGAAGTATGGAATGCTCATCAACCGCACTCTCGTGAAGTGCATCAACAGCCGGATGTGATATGCATACAAGCGTGAAAAGCGCCCTTCACAACTGAAATAACGAATGATGAGTTTCATCAATGGTGCATACTCATCCTTCAGAAATTGAAATGGAAATACCCTGCTCAACTGCCTCATATATCCAGGTCTGATATATGGCTCATAATAGGCTCTATCTAATTGCTGCCGCTTATTCCACTCTTCCCCGATGTTTGGTATCCCAGTCGCCTCTGAAATGGTCTCTGGTGACAAAGTAAAATCCACCCCAGCAAGGTTTACATGACTGTTATGCAAATGTAAGACAAATAGGCGAGCTAACTCATGATGATGCTGAGTTTGGGAAATCATCTCACAATAATGGAAACATGACTGACGCTGAAAACAATCCATTGCAAGCGGGCAAGCCTGCAATTGAGTCAGAGAAGTGGGATCCTCCCTAACATGCCTGCCACTTTTGTGAGATCTCCTTGGCACATTAAGTTCTGTTGTAGAGTCACTGTCTTGCTCGTACCCCTGTTCATATGGAGAATCTGTCTTTGACATGATGCTGAAATGTGTTTGTCAACTGTATGCTTGGTTGGTTAGAAAATGAGCAAATTGGTGTATTTTTTTCAATGCCCAAATGTGTCACACATATATATCATGATGCTATAATAAAAACCACAGTGGGAAAAGGACTATCAAGTGAGTTTGAAGATGAAGACAACCACTGCTTGACTGTATGGGGATTTTACAAGTGAATAGGAATGAGTGTAGTGATGGGGGGGGGGGGTAGTTATTAGGAACAAGAGTGAAAATGAAATGGAAACATATATATGAGTCAAATGAAATCAAGGACAAAGAAATAGTCCTTGCAGTGTCTTAAAATTAGGCTTTGTCAATGGAGGGATGTAGGAATAAGTAATAGGGTTTGGGAACTCAAAACATGGGAACAAAATGGTATTAGGGATATGGGATAGTGAATATGGGACTGTGGGACTGTGCTATAACAACAATGATAATAGCAGTGAGACAATGATATGATAATAACAGTGACAAAAAATCCAATAACAATGAAATGAGATTGTTTTGACAAGTTGCAGCTTTGACACCCAAATTCAAATTACAATTATCCCTTCCTCAAACCCTATGGAGCAGATTTTGGAATGGATGTAGGGTTAAATCTTTCACCATTAAACACTTGTTTTCTCCACTTCTAAACCACCATAGCATATCCCAAAAATCATTGAACAGGCGTTAACACACTTACTTGGAGCGGGAAGATTATTTGAATTTGAAAAATCACTAAACGTTGATGAGTTTTGGGCTGGAGGGCTCAACGCGCCGCGTGCAAACCCAATGCGCCGCGGCCTTTGGGTGCACCGCGCCAGTTAAATTTCACACTGTAAAAATTTTCCCAGTGCACCGCGCGCATTCTATGCGCCGCGCCTACTCCATGTGCGCCGCGCTGAAACTTCCAACACAGTCACGGCCCTTGCAAACTACAATTTGTTCTTCCACTTCCAAATTCGACTTTGCAATGAGAATTTATGAATGTAATTTGACACAAATGATTTATATAACCTTGGAAAATATCTTGCAAGAGTTGGTTTTAATTTTTACTTCCTCCACAACCCATTTTGTAATGTTTTTCATTTTGGCACTTTTTCATTTAATGAAACCTCTGTCTTCTGCTTTTTCACTAAATTTCTGAGTTTGGAATGATGAAATGATTTTCTTTTTTGCAGGGATATTGGCGTTGATGTTTGGCAAAGGAAAACTAGAGCCTGCTTTGAAGACTCCATGGCAAAAAAAAAACATGGTTATTAAAAAAAATGAATTCGACAATTTCTTATTCAAAACAGAGTTTTGAACAAGAAATGTCCTCAAATGTGTTTGATGATGAAAATTTGAACTAAGAACCTCTTCGAAAACCATCCTCATGGACTGCAGGCATTTATTAAACATATCAAAAGACTGAACCCTAGACTCTAAAACTAAAAGACTCTTGCTGACCAAAATAATAATTTATGACTGTGAGTGACATGAACTGAACTTTGATGAATTTTGAGGAGTTTTAATTAGCCCAGCAGGTACAAGCATGAGGGAATACAAGAAGACCAAACCCTTTCGTCAGTCAATGGCATGCCCCTAGCGAAATGCAACGAAGTGAATTGAGTGAGACACCTAAAAATGATATGCAAAAAGCGAAATGATCTCTGACGGAGGGCTGTAAGGACCGACTCTAACAGTAGGAATGAAAGGAGGCTCGGTATGAACTTGTGAACCGGATGTAAATTTTGATGGCCCAAGAGTTTCAGATGAAGATTCTATGAACTCAGGAATATTTTTTGCCACGATGGAGTTTTGAATATTCAAAATGTAATTGTCGATGAATCTATTAACCTTTTCAATTTCAAGATATTGGATAAACTCGGGGTTTATGACAGTAGAACCAATCGCACTTTCAGACTTAGTTTCAAACAACGACAAATCAAATTGCTCGTCAAACTCTAGATCTTCAATATATTCAAAGACAGCGGGACATGAATGAGATTTGAAAAGAGGAATCACTGGACTTTCTTGATGAAGGATTCTTGAAATCAGATTGGGATTCTCATACACTGGGGGTGGATCGGGATCGGGATTTGCTCTAGTATGTCTTCTGGAAGCCAATGTGTTGGATTAATTTCAAAATCAAAGGGACAAAACCAACTTGTTCAGCCTATCAAATTCTAGACTCATCACCCAAAAGTCCAGAACGATCTGATATACTGGGGCAATTTACAAGTCAAGTGTCACGTTCACAAGCTAGACCGGAGATTGACTGAAGCAACATTTATCTACTTTCACTAATGCAAAGCAAGAGAATTTCGAAGGCTACCTAGCATAACTTCAGGCTCCGTCTATAGCTTATAAAACAAATAACACCAACAAGAGAGCCATTTTCTTCCCCAGTATGGTTGCCACTATGTTATTGCCTAAATCTACCTCCGGCTGAAAGAAGGCAGAGTTCAAGGTAACATCAAACCACGCTCAGTCTAGTAGCTAGCCCTACCAGAACAAGAGAGGGCTCTCTCTGGGTCAATCTCAGCAAAAATAATCAATAGGGCTTGAGATGACTTGAAATAAAAGCTAATATTAGGCTAGGTATATAATTGAAGGAGTTTTATTGTGTTTTTGGGGGTTTTTGTTGGATCAAAGGGAAAGGCAGTTTTGGGTGCGGGGATGAGGCCTAGTTTTTGCAGAGTTCTGATTAGGGCAAGGAAGGCAGTTGTTTTGATGCTTTGGATTAAATTAATGGATGGATCAAAATGGTGAGAAGCTGAAGAGGGAAATAGGGTCTCAATATTCATCCTCAAAAAGATGAAAACATGGAAAATTAAACAAAACTGAAGGCAGAGCAAAGCAAGCTAATGAATTCCACCTTTAACACTGATTTGTTTAATTTAAGAAGAAAAGAGAAGGAAAAATGATACACATAAACATCAGTGAACTTAAAATTACATAGAGGAAAACACCATCAAAACACAGAGCCACAAGGATCCCAAAGAGTGCTGCAAACCCTGGTCTATTCCTTTGCCAAAAGTGCAGAGATGAAATGTACAATGAAGTGCCCAGCAATCCCAAGTGTCCAACCCTGAAAATGACTGAGAAAATACATGATATAGACAAGCCTAACTCCTCCCCATGCCTCTAGGGGTCAAGCTCATCATTTTAGGAGCTTTTTCAACCATATCTAAACTAGGAACTGAAAAATAGGCAATGAAACAACTTGCCTCTATATGATAGGAAACTGATTCATTCACTTACATTTCACCTTTTGGTGAATTAATCTTCTATAATGAGTAAAATGTGCCAAAATTACATCATGGTCATGCAATTACGTCAAGGTACATCAATATTTACATGAAAAAGTGAAACTGGCCAAAACTAGGCGAAATTCTGAGCTGCTGAGTGAAAAATAGGCCAAATTTCTCTATGCGTCGCGCCTGAAATCTCTATGCGTAGCAAAATTTTGAGGCTGATTTTGAGGCCCTTCCCAAAGTCAAAATTGAGCGTAGGATAGATTTTTGGAAATACAAACCTATCTACTTTCCAACCTCAGTGGAATTTCTGGATGTGGTTGCCATTTTCCCCTCCAAAAATCAAATCTCCCAACATTGCTTCCTGTGTGTGCAAAAAGTGGCAGAAAGGCCATTTTTAGGGTGTTTTTGACCCTTTAGGCAACCCAAAACTTGATGAAATCCTTAGTTAATCCATGAGAATTCATAAATTTTGATGAAAATCCAAAAATGCAATTTCTCCCCCCTGAAGAGCTGCCAATTATAAGCGTGCGCCAAGTGGCGCTACGCGTCAGGCAGGAAAATCTGTTTTGTGACCAAAAAATTCAAAATTGACAAAATTTTTCCCAAATTTCTTGAAACTTGGGTTGAAGGTCCCTCATCAAGTGTTATGTTGGGCCAAAGAAGCTTCGGCGAAAATTTGGAGCCTATCATGCCTTTTGCGACGCTTTAGTGCCCTCCTTAGCCTCGCTTTCAAGATCTTGATCCTCGCTTTGCAAACATGAGTTCGTGCCCAATAATGGTTCTTCATGTGTCTGAGCATGTTCTTCTCCTTGTTTTCCTTATCCAACAGCTTCTCAAGATGAATGTTGACCCTCTCAAGCCAAGTCTCTCTATCAGCCTCGATCTCCCGCTCAATATGTGTCATCTCGGTTGGGCTTCTTCGGGCAGCTTGCCGGTTCTCATGGATGTTTTGCAACTCCATGATCATTTGCTGATCCTCCAATTGTTTGTTACACTACTCCAGATAGTTTATGATCCATTTAGCTCTCTGCAATTTTTCGGTCAATGTGTCGATCTCAACTTTTTGCTCCTGAATGATCTCTCTCAACTTTGAGCTTGGAGAGATCAAATCCTCATCAATCAATATGAAATCAGTATCCTGGCCTCCTGAAGGGCCCTCATCCTACATAGGCCTCTTACCTCTGTCCTGTACCTGTACCTGTGCTGCTGATGATGGAAACGAGACCCCTTCCAACCCTGGTGGAGATAGTACTCGTCGAGCTGCTGCAAATAATGCTCTGGTGCCTCTCTGATAAGTAACAAACACTGGCACACTGATAGGCTCTGTATCGGGACCTTCAAACTGATGTGAAGGTTCACCTGCATCATGAAAAATCTCTGGAGGAGGCTGAGGGGCTGTAAAGAAGTCATGGGAAATGAAATCCTCCCATGAAATACCCTGCAATCCAAGCTGATGTACAACCACGATCTTGATGAGTGCATAGTGATAAATACTGTTGTACGGCTGTTCGGGAGTCTTCTTCTACACAAGAGTGGTCATTCTCTTGATGTTCCGACACATGAAATAAGGTATGTTCATCATCTTCACTCTCGTGAAATGCATCAATAACCTGATGTGGTAGGCATAGAGGCGTGAGAACCAGCCCTCACAATTGAAGTATCTGATAATGAGTCTCATCAAAGGCGCATAGGATTCCTTCAGAAACCGGAATGGGAATACCCTGCTGAGCTGTCTCACATAGCTAGGCTTGGTATATGGTTCATAATGCACTCTATCCACCTGCTATATTTTGTTCCACTCTTCACCTACATTTGGTATTCCTATTGCTTGAAAAATGGTTTCTGGTGTCAAGGTGAAATTTACACCAGCAAGAGGTCGGCCATCTCGTGAAATGTAATGCAAATAGCCTTTCCCAACTCCCGGTGATATTTAGTCAAGGCAATCATCTCACGATGCGATAACGCAGGCGCTCTCGAAAACATGCTGCATAGCAAATTAATACTGAACCTGCAATTGGGTCAATGAGGTGGGCTCTTCTCTCACATGTTTGCCACCTTTACGAGGCCTTCTCGGTGCATGTAGCTCAGTGGTAGAATCACTGTCTTGTTCATATGATGTATCAGTGTCTATCTCCATGGTGTTGCAAGGTATATGACAAGTATATGTTGATTTGTATGAGATGAAAATAATAATTTGGTGTCTTTGTCTTGATTGCCAAATGTGTCAAATAGGAAGGGACTGTGGGAAATAAGGCAGTGATAATGATGGAGTTTTTTCAAGTGAATTTAAAGTGTAATAACAGTCACTTGACTATTTGGGAACTTGGGGGTATTGAGAATTTTCTGCAAATAAAACGGGAAAGTGAAAATAATGGGAAATGAAATGATTTTATGGATGGGAAATGACTTGGGATATAAGGGAATAGGGGAGGGACTATTAATGATAGTGTGACAGTGAGGGGGGAAAGGAACCACAGGTGGGGAATGGGCTTTGAAGTACTTGGCACCAAAATCAAATTTTAAAACTCAAATTCAAACCCTAAGGATCATTTTTTGACCAAATGAGAGGGTTTATAATTTTGGCATTCAAACTCTTATAATCCACTTTCAAACAATACCAAACTCTATTTAATGGAAAATACAAGATCAGTCGAAGTTACATGGAGAAATTAGACCGAGCGATTTGGAATTTCTTGGAGGCAATGTCAAAAATTTTGGTGTCGGCCATGTGCGTCGCGCGCACAACCCATTGCGCCGCACCTGGTGTATGTGCCGCGACCGTTTTGTTTTGCACGGTGAGAAATGTTTCTATGCGCCGAGACTTGCTTATGGGCCGCGACCACCTCCCAACGCGCCGCGACTCTGAACTTCACCACAGTTTTCCTTCCAAGACTGGCTTTTGCTTCCTCCACGATTTTCTCTTGGGTTTTTGATAACTCTTGGTATGGAAATGATTTGTGAAGACACAAAAATATCTTTTATGGCACGGGCTTTGATTTTTTATTTGAAATAACCCACTTTCTAATGTTTGAACTTTGGCACTTTGCACTTTTTAATATAAACTCTGTTTTTGTTTCCACTTTGATTTTTTTAGCTGAATGACGAAACTCTTGTCTATTTTTTTGCAGGGATAGCTGACATGGGATTTGGAAAAGGTGACCAGGGCTGCGCCTAAAGAAATTCACAACTGAAAAACTTTGAAAATTACATGACATTTATTACAAAAGACAAAATTGAAGATTTTTCTTCAAAATAGAGTTTTGAAGAAGAATCATGATCAAGCATTATGATGATGAAATTTTTGCAATGAAAACTTATTTTGAACCTCCCTCATGTGCCTACTGACATTATTAGACATTCTGAAGTCAAAACCCTAGACCTAATGAGACCTAAAAAACCCTAAAATGACTCTTTGGCAAACATGATTGTAAATAACTTTAAAATTGATTTTGATGAACAGACCTATGCCAGCAGGTACAAGACATGAGGGATATGAGAGAAAAGACCCTTCCGTCAGATGATCCATGCTCCTAATGGAATGTAGATGACTAAACTGAATGAGACACCTAAAATGAAATGCAACAAAAGAGATTTTGATCTCTGACGGTGGGATGAAGATACCGACTCTAACAGATGCTACATTAGGCAGTAGATCTACACTAGCATTCTACATTCTAGGCACAGAAGAAATATTAAATGTTAAGAAATGAACGGTTAATTCTTGGACTAATGATTGGTAATACTGTAAATGTCCAAAATTATAATGAATGGTATTTCTTACCTGTTTAACAATGATTTTTGAATCTCCTAGGACTTTCAGATATTTGATATTAAGATAAATAGCTTTGTACAAACCTTGTACTAATGCTTCGTATTCAGATATATTATTTGTACAATTGAATTCTAGTCTGCAGGCTGACATGGTTTTTTCTCCTTCTGGGCTTATTGAAATACAGCCAGCGCCTGCACCATCTTCAGATTTAGAACCGTCAAATAAAGAGTCCAAAATAAATAATTAACTACTACTTTATCTACAAAATTTTTACACTTGGAACTATCTGTTTGGGAAAAAATCTCAATTTTAGAGACAACTACATTATCAAAGAAAGGTGAAGGTTGAGCATTGAAATTTTCCAAAAACGACTTTACTGAGTAGTTTCCAATAATGTTATTATTGAATTCTACTGGCTCATTTACTCATTCGAGATCAGTGACTGTATGTTTCATGAAATTTTCATGGTCTACTCGGATTTGATTTGGCTTTCCATTATATGGTAGCCACATATGCAACTAGTCCATTGAAAAATATCCATGAAGTTTTTTAGACCAATCTTGGCTTAAAACTAAGTCATAAAACTCAGGAATATCAGGCACCACTATATCAATTATTTGAGCAACCTTGGGGTTTGATGATAATCTGATGGAGACAGAATTTATTTCTCCTACAACCTGTACTTTAGTTCTATCAATTTGTACTATATGAATAGGGGAAATCTAAGGAGTTATGTTCAACTTAACATAGACTAATTTTTGCATTATATTAGAGGAAGCCCCTAACTCTATTAAACAATTATGAACGTTTTTATTATAGATCTCATAGGTTAAGAGAAATGGAGGAGTATGAGAGATGGGTTAATCACCTATCATAATCAAGATTGTAGCATCTATTTTAGTTGAAGGAGAAGGTGGCTTACCCATTTCATCACCAGCTTGTACTATTACTGGAGAAGGTAAGGCTGAAGCAGAACCGCATTTAAGTCTCTAAGTAATATTTTTTATTGCTTCTTTAATTTATTAATCTCGTGAATTGAAATATTGGCCCTGGTTTTCTTCATATATTCAGCTACATTATACTCAATAGTGTCTGAGACTACCATTGTCTTAGATGCAGGTGGAGTATCTGAAGTAACGAGACTTGTTTGTGTAGCCTTTGAAGTAGAATTTTTGCTTATTTTTTTATCCTTAACAGGCATTGAAATATTTTGTTGTTGATTTGGCTGCGTTGCTTCAATAATATTTTTTCTCCTTGTACTCACAGGTAAAGATTCTTGTTGTTCTTCATTTGGTAGGATAAAATACCACATTCCATTTAGTTCAACTTCTTCCTCATCATCATCTTCTTCTTCCTCTGTTTGCTCTTCCTTTGTATCTTGATCAGATTCGGCATTAGATATGATATTTGGAGGTTGAGTATTGCAGGACTACCCTTTCTTGAAGTTTCTGAAAGTATTTTTTGAGCTAGAATTTTCAGAGACTTGTTTCTTAATATCTACCATCTCACTTGTCATAGTCTTCAAAACTTTTTGAAGACCTTCCACATCAAAAGGTTCTTTTGGAAGCTTCTTTTTAGAATAATCATTGAAATATACCTTCTTTGATTTTAGATCTTCTTGAGAATTATTTTTCTTAAGAGTAGTTATGCGTTTCTCTACAGATAGAGATTCCTTCATGTTTTCTGCAAGTGTCGAAATTTTTTCTCTATAAAAAAAATTAGCTATATTGGATGGAAGAGATGAAATATACCACTCAATTTGAACTTCTACACCAGGAACTAATGTAGCAGGAATTTTATTGAGTAATGTATTAAATATTTAATTAAATATTTTCTCTTCTCACCCAATTTAGCTTTTATATTTGATAAAACATTGATGAGTGTAGTAGTGGTCCTGTCATCCCCAAACTTAGCTATAAATTGTTCTTCAAAAATATTCTAGCTAGTTATAGAGTGAGCAGGTAGTGAAAAATCTTAGGATCCTGTGGATCCTAGTAGAGTATACGGAAATAATCTTTCAACACAATCCTCTTCAACTAATTCTTTTAAATTGATGGCTAACATAAAATTATGAATTTTTTCTTCTGATAGAAAAACATCATCAGGATTAAATTTAGGTAACCACCTTTCAGGATATTTTGGAAGAGCATGAAGAGGAGCGAGCATATTTACAACCACTGGATTGTTCCATGGACGTACATTTGGTGGAGGTACTTGGCCTACCATTGGAGCTTGGGTGGATGTGATGGATTGAGTTTGAGTTAAAGAAGAGGCAGGTTGAGTGCTAGGACTAGTTGAAGGGATAGTAGTTTGAGTACTGAAACTAGTTAAAGTAACATTTATTGTTGGAATTGAAGTTGTGGAAGTGAGCAGAGGTAATGATGGTGAATGGGATAAAATCTCACTAGAGATTGACTCTGATTGAGTCCTCCTTATTCTATTTCAAGTACTATCGATGGGAAATTTAAAAGGAATAATTCCTTTATTTTTAATTTATGATTGAGTTAATATTCTTCGAGGTTGTAAAGAAGATGAAATACTGATATCCAATATTTGAGAAGATTTAGGATTTTCAGCAGAAATGGATACTCTCTTTAACTTTTCTATCAAAGACTGAACTTTTGAGGAAGTTTGATGAGAATCAAGAGATAGTATGGGTTAAGTATCACTAGAAGACTAGGAGAAGGATGATCAAATTCATATTTTAAAGATGAGGATCTAGATAATTTTCTAGAAGTTGATGGGGATCTAGAGGTAGAGAGACTCTTAGATTGACCTTTAGATTGATCAGACCTTTTTTCCATTCACAAGGCCCTCCTTCTAGCGCTAGAATGTTGTGTCCTTGGAATTCCACTGCCAAAACATGGGGGAAAACCACCCGGTCTGGACCTTAAAGCAACTCCTTTTCCGTTTGGTGTAGTGGCTCCGACAGGGGATAATGGGACCAATTTCCAAATAAGGATGATTTCGGGGGTGTTTTGATTATACAACATGCAATGGAAAATTATTATAATCTATCACATGCATATGTCTAAACTATCTAATCTACTATATACCCGAGGTGTTTCTTCCTTTATGCGATCTAAAGAGATATCCTTCAACTATTAGTAATGTAGATTATTTAACACTTGAAAGAGATGAAAATTATGTAAGATGATTCTTCTAAAAAAATAGTTTGATGAGAAGAATTGTGAAAAATATATCGCATTCATATGTGTGATTATATATTGGATAAGGAATCACAGACAAATATTAGAACATAAGTGCATGTAACATTCATCTATAATAACGTCTCAAATATATAATGCAATAAAAGATGATTGTCAATCTAGAAAGCAAGACTTAATACAAGTGAATAGAAGTACCATATGTACGAAGTTCTACTCATGTAAATTGACAGTAGATATCTGCTCCTCTTCACTTTAAAGAAATTTAAAGAGTACAATAGTGCAACATCAGTTAAACAACTTCAAATGTGAAAAGATAACAGACTGTGTTCCTTTAATTCATCAAAGCATCCACAAACTTACAATAGTGTATTCTTTGCAAATGTTTTTGAAAAATTTTTGGACCCTTCAATTAATGCATGAGAGGGGTTTAAATACTAAACTAACTATGTTTTAAAACTAGATTATTACATAAAAATAGAGGAGGTTTCAAACAACCATCCTCATAAGACTAACTTTTACTACAATATAGGAAAATAAAGTAACAATATGACTTATGAATTTCGATATTTCTTTTGGATTTGATCCCAAAGTCGAAAAATATCTAGCATGGGCTTGAGCTGAGCTGGCTATGAAATCCTCGATCTGACCTGTCCCTTGAATACCACATTTGAGAGTGTTGGTTGCGATCTTCTTGTCTAATCTTTTAAATACTTCAGGGTTTGGTATGATGATAAGGTTTAATCATAAAATTCCAATAATTTTCTTGATCAAACTTATTTACCTTTTTAATTGTTTCATCATGTATTTCTGCCTTTTGTTTCCACTATGTTTCCAGTTGTTTGACTTCTGAGAGTACTTCAGACGTGCACTCTTTGATAAGTTTTTCTTTCACAAGTTGTTCATGTTATCACTCCAATAATTCTCAGGGTTGTTAATATTTTTAGTTTAAATAACATTAGAGGTAACTAAAAACCTACTTTTAAGCTCATGATCTAGCCTTCCTAATGCTTAGAGAGGGCGCTCTCTATATGATTTAACTTTGTTGATTTTAGTTTATTTTAGGCTAGTTATGTAATATTGATTGGGTTTTTATTTTAGGTTTGGTTTGGTGGTGAAATTACTTTTTCAGATGGATAGATGCAGGTATGTTTTCCATTGGGTTAATGGAGTAAATGTATCAAGCAACAGAGTAGAATCAAGGTTCTAAAGGGAAGTATTCACAAGGTAAGATAACTAAGTAACTTCAGATCTTTAGGATAGATGGTGAGATGGTTTTAATTGGGATGAGAGAGTAATTAAGGATTCTCAGATCCTGATAATGAGGGAAATGACAGAGGTCAATTGAAACTAGGGAGAAATGAAGAATTCCCTAATTTGGATATTAGTAGAAAACATGAAAATGACATAACAGTTCAAGACAGAGTGTTTTTAAACAAGTTATGAAATAATATTCCTGTTATAAATTTAGATTTAGAAAAAATGAAAGTATGTGAAAACTTCATATTATAACAAAGAACTATTAAGAGTACTTCACTAAAGTGACCCAACACATGAATCCTGTAATATAATGCCTTTATTGCTCAATCCAGACTACTGACTTGAAAATTGTACAAAGAACCCTCTGGTTCAAATCATTATATCTATATAAATGTTTAGCAATCCACAATCCACCCCCAATACTTCGAAATGTGAAGTATTTATACAAAAAAATAATACAAAATATCCTAAATTGTTTTAGGAATTATTCAAGGAATACAAAATATCTTCATGCGAGAAGATAGAGACATATATCTAGCTAGCGCAAGCTGTCCCTGATTTTATTGATTTTGTTGTTTGTTGTCTTTGATCTTTTTGTTGATTTCTCTCTTTGACTGTTTTCTCAACGAAGGCTGCCTTTTAGGCTGTTGAGTGTCCTTTACGCTAGTTCTTTTAACTCTACTTTTTCATCTCAGTTTTTTCTTTAACCATCTTAATTTCATCTGATACTCTTTAACTGCTCTAATACTCTTTAACTGTTGTGTTTTACATTAACCTTTTGACTGTTGTTTTTCACTTTAAACTACCTGCTCTATTTACACTTTAAACTTTCACAGTAAATCAGTCAATTTCTCCCAATCTTCTGCACCTGGTAACTTCATCTTTACCATTCTTCTAAATATCTCATTAGCCTCTCTATATTTTGCAAAAGTGGGTTTGTTAATGAATAGGTTTTTTAACTCATGTTGTAGGTAAAAGAGGTTCTCAAAAATTTTATAGAGTACTTTTCCTGTTGGAATTCCTTGCATGGCTGAATTGTTGGCTTGCTCCTTTGCCACTTCTCTGATTTTCTTATCATAATCTTCTTGTTTCACCAACCTGTCATTGATAACCAGAGGATTTTGCAAACCTTTCTGCCTCAAAATATCAAACTTCATCATGAATCTGGTTATGGAAAGCTCCATGTTCTGACACTTTTCTTCCAGTTGTACCATCAAGTTCCTTTTAGAAATCACCTTTCTAGCTTCAAGAATTGTTCCTGTTCTATCACTAATTTCAATTTCCTCTAATTCTTGTTTGTTCTTGGAATTAAGAAACTTAATGATTTCATTGACTTTTTCTAGCTTCTTACCAAGTGTTTCCTTTATTTTATGAATGGCTACACTTGTTGATTTGATAAGATCCTTTTGTTCATAAATTACTTGAATGGATGGCCAAATATCATTGACATATTCAATGATATTGGCCCATAGCTGCTGCTTGGCTTGAGCAAGTGGTTCTTTCAATGTTAACTCTTTCTCTAACTTCTACAATTTATCATTCAATATATTTTTCTTCTGTACTTCATCCTTGTGCATGATCTGAACTAGTTTCTTCTCATCCTCTAGAATTTTTAGTTGTTCTTTAAGTCTATTTATTTCATTTTTCTCGATGGAAATTTCTTTCATTTCTTTCACTAGTTTACCTGCTTCATCATTTGGCTGTGTTGTTGTTGAAGATGACTTTGTAGTAGAAGTAGTTGATGATGTAACGGGAAGTGCAATAGCTACTGGAACTGATGGGGCCAATGATTCTTCTAAGGTATAAGAAACTGATGTAGTGACTGTAGGAATAACAGTGACAGGGATTTCTTCCATTCTGGCCTTTCTCTCCTGCACTAAATTATCCATCTCATTTTCCATTTCTTTCAATTGGGCAGTTAACTAAATAATGAGGTTCATCATCTCATATTTTTGGCTGCATACTGTAATAATTCTTTGGCCTGTGGATTCCTGGAGGCAATTTGAGTTGTTTCTTTAATGCATCAATGTTTGCATTATTTTTCTTTATGAGTTCATCTGCAACTTTGACATTTTTTTGATCATATACTAATTCAATAACCAAATCTTCTAGAGATTTAATTATGTTATATTTAGCCTGTGAGCATGCTTTTTCTTGTTTTAGCTGACCTCTGATGTTCTCTAGATTATTTTGCAGCTTTTGTACACTCTTGGCTTTGTTGGTTATGGTAGAATACATCATTTCACCAACTTTCTTGTGAAATTATATCTATTCTATAGGATTAATATCTTTGGCTTGAACTTCATATGATGTCTTCTTATAATCTGCTAATGAATTAGGACGCTTCACTGTTGGCTACAGGAAATTCATATGCATCTTCCTGGTCTTGTAGTCAAATGCTGAAACTAACCTGCTTTGGTCACTAGGTGTCTACTTCCAGTATTGGGCATAAGTATCTGCCTTTAATGCCTCATTCCTAAGCTTGATTTCCTTGTACTTTTGCATGATATCCTGTTATTTTTCTGTTGGTTTGTTGGATGTAAACACTTCAACACTATGCTTCTTTTGAATGATTTGAGTGTTAGATGTTGAAGGTTGGTGAGTTTCCTCTAAAACTGCTGAAGGTGCATTGTCTTTTACCATTGTATTTATTTCAATAATCTCAATTTCTTCAACTTTTTCAGTTACGGGATTTAATTTGGGCTTCTTCCTGTACATCAATTTGAATTTTGTTTCAATGGTAGTCTGAGCGGAGTATGATCCTTCTTCTCTTTCTCTTTTAGAGTTCATATCCTGTGGGGCTGGAGTTTGCAAGATGGAACTAGTATCACCTTGCTTCTCTACCTCTTTCAAAGTGTTCTCCAACCATTCAAACTGATTGGAGTACTTCTCTATTTCTAGCTTAGACTCATGTACAAAAGGAGTTAACTTAAACTTTATTCCTAACTTGCTAATGACTCCTAAAGGATCATAAGTCCATTTGAAGATTTCACTAAACTTAAACTCTTGAAGATACTTTTCTTCCTGTTGACCAACTGTCCTATTGTTACAGATGAAGGGACCAATCTGGATTTTTTTATCTTAAATTGTGTTTTTTTCTTGGCTGATAAAAGTTAACTTCATCAAAGTTAAGAATCTTCTTGATATATTCAAGTGCAAATAACCTCATTGGGAGGTATTTTGGTAGTTTATATGCGGTTAACTAACAACCATAAACTCTAATCTTTGTGTGGTTTTGGTAAAGATACCAATCTCCTATATTACTATGTTCAGGGCCAAGTATGTGATTCACTTCCTTGAGAAATAAAATCAACAACTGAAGACCAATCAAGCCATCAATAAGGTGAAGTGTATAAAAGCACAAAGAGAGGCAGAAAAGGCTCAAGCCTTACTTGAAGAAACATTGGAAAGGTTTGGTGAACCTGATGATGAGGAGGATCAACCTCCAAGACAGAGACCAAAGACTAGAGGGCTGAAAAGAGCTCTAGCCCTCGAAATTGCAGACCAACTTACCTTAAAAGAAACGCTTGCCCTAGAGATCAATGAAAAAAAAGAAGCAAGGCTTGAGAGGGTCAACCAACACTTGGAGCTTCTCTTGGCCAAGGCTCAAAAGGACAATGACATTCAGATAAAGATGGAAAAACATTATGCCATGAGGAAAAAAATTGCAAGGGCCAAATTCAAACAAGCACATGCAAAAATTCAAGCTTTGACCAAGCAAGAGAAGAAAGAGAAGTTGGAAATAGTTGCAAAGGTGTCAATTCATGATTCAAACATTAAATGATCAAGCACCCTCACAATTTTGACAAGTTTTGGCAAAGTTTTTCATTCTATGAAAATTCTGTGTTTTTGAGTATTTTTGCACATAGAAATTTCCCTAAACGCGTAGCGACTTGGACGTTACGCTCTTTTTTGGGACCTAAAAATGAAAAATTTCCACTACTAGCATGTTTTTATTGATGATTACATAAACCCTAGAAAGTTTTAGATTTTTTGGAGGATAAATGGCCCATCAAAAGCTCAAAAAACCATCAAAATTTCATGTTTCTGCCTCTAAATCTGCCTAGTCATTACACATTTACCAATCTTGGGAGAACATGTTTTTGACAGGGAAAATTACACCATTTTGAAAACCGGAGGTACTTTTGGAAAATATACTGAAAGGGCTTTCTAATGAGCTATCATGGAGCTTATTTAGACACTGGGAAGGCATTCAAAATCAACCTTGAACAGAGGTCAATTTTTCTGCTTGGGCGCTGCGCGTTTCATAAGAAAAATGTATTTTACACAGTCTTCAGAAAATTTTGAAGTTTTACTCTAGTTTTACTTTTACTTTAGGAAATGAGGAATTTGCTTATGTAAATGGTCAATATGAATGTAAATATCATTTTTTTACTTTTACCTAGGGTAATTACATTAGGTAAGTCAACCATTTCAGGTGTAATGAATCAGTTTATTAGAGATAGGAATGGGTCACTTTTATCATCCTACACTCTAGCTATTAGTTCAGATTTTTATGCAATATCTCCCTCATCTCATGAATTTAACCCCTATGGATGAGTGGAGGTGGTTTTGAGGTCTATTTATCTCAGATCTTCATAGGAGTCAATGGTTGGAATCAGTTTCATTTTTCTTTGTGGATCAATAAGACTTTGTATTTAGTTTTGGCCATTAATACAAGAGGAGTTGCAACTATATTTATGGGATAACTATGGTATTATATTTCCTTCATTGTTTCCTCTTTAGTTACATATGTGTGAATGTGCTATTATTTTCCTTTCCATTTCTATGATATGATATTTGATAAGTGTGAGATTTAGAATTCATGCTAGTCATGCTCTGTTTTGGATAACTAGTCATAATTTGTTTCATATCTTCTGTGTGAGAGAAATTCATCTTCTATGATTGCGTCAACCTTCTTACATTTTTTGAACCATCCCATAACCATTTTACTCAAGTAATTGAAATTCTACGTGCCTTTCCCCATTCATCCTTGCAACCCTCACTCTATAGCCTTGACCTAGTTTTCCTTGACCTAATTTCATTATCTACTGATTTACCCAACCAAAACCAAATCAAAACAACCCACTTGCACTCATTATCTAGCCTAAAACCCTAATTTATCCTGCCCTCCTAGCTGTGACCCTTTTGGAGAGAGCCCTCTCCATCTTGATAGGGCTAGCTATCAAGTCAAAAGCTTGGCTTTTGGTTACCTCTGTTGGGATTCCTTTCTCAGCCTTGGGAATCTAGTGGAGTGATAATAACACTGATCTGGGCAAAATTGACCAACACTTAGCCAATTTTCAGCCTCTTCTCAACCTACCTTTATTGCGCAATTCATGTGGAATGAAACCCTTATTCTTTAGGAAATTCAACCTTCCAAAATTGTGCAATGCTCACAGGAAATCCTATGGTTTTTTTAATGCATGTGGGAAGCCTACTAGTAATAAAATTGATATTTAACATCCCTTTAACCTTTTTCTCAACTGGGTCTCCACTGGAGCTAACATACATGGAGCTATTAATAGTAAATAATTAGTTACATGAAATATCACTGCATGTGAATTAAACCTGATTTAATTCAGTTGACCTCTAACTAGTGCAAAAAACAGTTACAACTAGTTACACTGATTTTAACTCAATTAATTGAGTTAATTGATTTCTCATGCATTAAACTATTACATTAACTGCAACTTGGACTCAATAACTAATAGAATCACTCTGCATGACCCACCAACCACCCTAAACTCAAATTCCATGAGCTAACTGAGTTTATCACACTCAATTAACTATTACAAGTGATTATGAGATAAGATTACATTTTATTGTCCAATTTAATTAAGGGAAAATTAATTTAGACACACATTTCTTGTTGAATTTTCAACACTTCCTCTCAACAAGAAAGGGATTATCTTCTACCTCGATCCTGCCTCTATGTTATTCGAATTTTCTCCTAGCGAGCACCTTCATCAGAATATCTGTATCCTGATCCTCCGTGGGAATGTATGGAAGTAACATAATGCATCTATGAACACAATATATGCGATGGTGGTACCGAATTTCTATATTCTTGGACCTCTCCTGGAATACCAGATTAACCAAGAGTTTAATGCAACTCTAGTTATCACAATGTATCACCGTCGAATCCATCTAATGACCAAAAAAACCAACCAGAATCTTCCTCATCCAGATGGCCTCACATACAGCCTGACTAGCTTCCATGTACTCCACCTTAGCTAAACTGAGTGCCACAGGTCTCTTCTTCCTATTGTACTAAGAAACTGTTGTCGATCTGTCCTCATGTGCTATTTCTATCTGATGGATTTCCTGGCCAATTTGCATTGATGAAGCCTTGAAGCTTCACTCCCTCTATCTGTCTGTACCATAATACATACTCTATAGTTCCTATGAGATATCTCAAGACATGCTTCCCCGCATTCCTAAAGAGCTTGGTCGGCTTAACCATAGCTTGAATCAGCTGGTTAACTGTGTAGCAAATTTTTTTTCTAGTGTTCACCAAGTACATTAGTGAACGCACAAGATGCCTGTAAATAATAGCGTCCACTACCTCACCTGAAGTAGCATCATCCTTCCTTCATTTTCCTTTAAGAGGAGTCTCCATGGGTTTACAACTCTCCATGTAAAAATTTCTCAGAATCTCTTTGGCATACTTGCCTTGAGAAACAAATAGCTCACCATCATGCTACCATATATCCAAACCAAGGAAATAATGAAGGAATCCCATGTCCTTCATCTCAAACTCTCTTGCAAGATCCTCTTTGCAAGAATTTATGAGGTGCTCATCACCAATAAAAATTAGATCATCAGCACAAAGTACACTAATAAAGAGCTTACCATCAACCACAATCTAGTACAGGTTCGCATCCGCTTCACGCTTTGTGAAGCCCAACCCGGTGAAATAGATATCAATCATGGTGTACCAAGCACAAGGTGCTTGCTTCAGCCCATATAATGCTCTCTTGAGTGTGCACACATGCGACTCACTGTCAAAGGTCTCAAAACATTCTGGCTACTCTATGTACACTTCTTCCTCAATAACTCCATTGAGAAATTCAGTCTTCACATCCATCTGATGTATCTGCCACACCATCTGCGCTGAGAGTGCAAGGATAGATCTAATCAATGAGTACCTTGCAACTAGTGCAAAAGTCTCCTCATACTCAATCCCCTCAACTTTTGAGAATCCTCGGGCTACAAATATAGCCTTGTACTTCCTCACACTCCCATCTACTACTTGCTTCACCTTATAGATCCATCTAGATCCAACCATTGATTTTCCGACTGGTCTTGGGACAACTTCCCATGCAATGTTCTTTACAATGGAATCATACTCCTCAACCATGGCATCAACCCACATTGGTTGTTTCACTGCTTACTCAAAGGAGGATGGTTATGTCACAATACACTTGCTCATAAGAGCCATGTATCCATTAAACCTGTCTGGAGACGGTCTTTGTCTGCGTAGTGAAGTAGGTGCTACTACATGTTCTATGGCATCAAGTCTCAATCTATCAGCTTCTTTGGTGCACCTTCTAGCATGTTTGGTGGATGTCTCTACATGAGTGTTTTCTTCCACTCCATGATCCTCGACATGTGGCTACTCCACATCTTAAGGTTCATCCTTTGGAACAAAGAGTTCCTCATCTACATGCAAATCAAGCTCCCTCTCAAGGGACAATCACATGGCTTTCTCCTAATCAAATTTATATCCCATCTCACAATAGTCATCTTGATATTTGGAAAATACACCCGATAGTTGTGGGGAGTATCAGTGTACCCCACAAATATCCCAATCTCAGTTATTGGTTCTAGCTTCTTTCTGGAATATTTGGTCACATGGAAATAGACAAATGAGCCAAATATTTTAAAATATGAAACATCAGATTTCTTACCAGAAAAAGCCTCCTCTAGTGTACTCATGCCAAGTATCCGATGAGGACTACGTTTCTGTACAAATACCATTGTGTTGCATTCCTATACCCACAAATGCAATGGTAGGCCCTGATCATGCAACATCGCTCATGCTGCACCCACAATTGGTTTGTTCTTTCTTTCTGCGACCCCATTCTGTTGTTGGTTATGAGGCACAATCAACTCTCTCTGAATTCCTTCTTTTCTAAAAAAATTATTGAATTCATTGGAGATATACTCGTCACCATTGTCACTCCTCAGAGCCTTCAAGTGCTTCCTAGTGTATTTCTCCACCAGTGCTTTGAACTCACAAAAATTTGAGAACGTCTGATCTTTCTTCTGCATGAAGTAGATCCAACACTTTCTAGATAAATTATCAAAAAAGATCACATAATACCCGTGCTTTGCTATCAAAGCTGTAGGGAATGTTCCACACACATCTGAGTGAAATATCTCAAGGATTATCGTTGATTAGTTCTCCTTATTGTGAAAATTGGCCTTTTCATACTTCCCCATGGTACATCCCTTGCATGTGTCTATCTGCACAAAAGTACCCTTTAGAAGACCCGTATAAATCTTCTACACAACCATCAAAGCTCCGTGGTGTAGATGGCTCAATCTCACCCTCATCCCGACTCACCACTTTGTCTACTTTACCGATCAATGCTGCGCAGCCATATACATCAAGTTTGTAGAGATTCTTCACACGAATCCCAATATTCTTGTCTTGTCCTATGGCTTTGTGATGAAGGAATTATTTCCCTTCACTGAAAACCCCATCATAACCTCTATCCTCCAACATTGCAACTGAAAATAAATTCTTTTTCAACCCTGGTACATGCATTACATCAGGGAAAATTTTAAGAACCCCCATAAATTTATATATATAATAAATGGGCGAATCCCCATGATACATAGGAAAAATGGAAGGCGATTTTATTAATAATATAATATGTATATATAATTTTTTGGTAGATATCTCACGAGATTATATTATCTTGTAAAATCATGGCAAATCACCAGTACAAATGGTGAATCACTACTACAAAAAGGTGAATCGTTGTCTAGTGGAGTTCGGGGTGTTGGTTCCAATGAAGATATGGTAGTTGAACCAGGATTAGTAGGAAGATAGCCATCGAGACCAAGCATGGAACATGGTGACTCGTGAGGGAAGTAGTTCTTTTGTAGTTTGGAAAACGTGTTCTTCTAGTTATGCTAAGCATAGTGTTGTTGCTCATGCTACTACTAGCACTGATATTGAGGTTGGAGAGGAGTTTGAAGAAGCATGGAAGGTAGCAGTGGTTGATAATTACAAAGAGTACCCCATGATGGGTACAAATTTAGCATGCAACACTGTCCAATTTATTGTTTTCCATGATTCTCTATATTTCCTTGTCATTCCTATGTTATTCCTCTTTTACAACTATATCCCATGGCAAGTGACAGAGTCAGTGCTTTGCTGGATAATTTACTCTGTTCTTACATTCTCTCAAATCTTTCATTAAGGGATGCAACCTGTTGCTCTATCCTATCCCGCAGATGGCGATACCTCGACACTTTATTGCCCCATCTCAAATTTTTCAGCCAATTTTTTCCTCATCAAGGAAAAGCAACAAAACAAGCAATTAATAAAATCTTTTTCTTTCATTCTGCTCAGCTTCAAAGTTTCGAGGTTTCAGTTTCAATGGGTGATATGGCTATAAATAACATTGGTAAGTGTTTTAAAAAATGGGTTCATTCTCCATGTTTGAAAAGAGTGAAACAAATCACTCTGGGAAATGGCATGTTGCTGGAAGTTCCAAATTCCCTCTTTTCTTCCGACTACCTCACATTTTTGAAGCTGCACTGGTTCATGTTAACAAATCTGCCTCCTTATTTTAGTGGATTCAGTTGCCTTGTAACATGTTCTCTAGCATATATCTATACAAATGATGATATAATTGAGCAGCTTTTTGCAAAATGCCATCTTCTTGAAAACTTGAGAGTCCAATGTTGTCCATGGATGAACAGTTTGAAAATTTCTGCACTGAATCTCAGGCATTTAGATTTAAATGGACTTGATTGCCCACAACTGATAATGAATTTCCCCCAGCTAGTGAATTTCATGGTAGATGATTTTCCAAGTATGTCAAGGCTGTAGGTTAGTTCTTGTGGGTTTCTACATTTATCCACTATAGAAGTTAATGTAATTATAGGGTTTTCTACTACAAACATGTTGAGAAAAGTTACCCTTCATGGGTACCGTAGACAAGTGCATGACCTTCATGTATTCCATGGGCCTGGAGAACTTACTCTTCATTTCGGTGTACAAGTGCTTTCAATTGAAGTTCTTGGCAGGTTTCTCAATCTTGAAGATCTTTCAATAGAAAGTGACTGGTTTAAGGTTAGTCATTCTCATGCTTTTAGCTTTAATCTTACCATACTATTTTCACCTTGGAGTGAGACTTTTCATACCAGGTTTGGATGGCAAACCCAAGCAGAAAGTGTGGAAGTATCCAACTTGACCCTTTCCTTGAAAGTTCTTAAGAAAGTTCATGTAAATGTTTCAAATTTTTACAAGGAGGAAATTGATCTGCTAGGTTTCCTATTCAGAAGTACTCCTTCATTGCAAAAAATGACACTTACACTACCAAGATGCTCCCAATATATCCACGAGTTGGGCTTCCTGAAACAACTTCTGGGTTTGAAAATATTTTCTGAATCAAATGTAATTATCGCAAAAAAATATGAGGGAAACTGTGAAAAATGCAACGAAGCCTTTCTGGTGAATTGATAGAAACATGTTCCATGAAGAATGAATCAGTTTTTGTAGTTATTAAGCTTAGATTCAACTGCAATTTCATGGTAAATAGTTTATCTAATTTGGTCTTGGTAAACTAAGATACGAAGTTCAGTTCATGTATGGAGTAATACAATTATTTCTTTGTTCATGTATTGGAGTAATACCATCTGTGTAATTCATCTCATATTATCATTATATATAATAGCAGTATATACAAATCAGATTATCACTATAGAATAGAAATATATGCAAATAATCAGATTATCACTATACAGAATAGCAATATATACCAATTATATCCATTAGCATGCATGAAATGAAAACTTAATTTAAACTAGTATTTTTTATATTTAGAGAGCCTTGATTTAATCATTTATATCCTTGTTATGATGTGCCATTCATTTAATTTTGTTTCCTATCATTTTAGTTTGTAGTCTTCCTATCCTTCTATTTTACTCATGTTTAATTCAATATATGCTTCTAGTTTATTTACTCACTCATTTTCAATTCAATATATGATTCCATTTTATTTATTTTTAATTCAATATATGATTCCATTTTTGTTAGTAGCAGCCATTTTCCTTCCTCCAACATTTGAGTATAATTTTTAAATAGTTTTGTTTGGTATCCTCAATGCATGGGTGATTAGATTCCAACCGACTTTTGGTTTTTCTGGAGTGAAACATATGACATTGCGTGTATGGGCTAGTCAACTGTCATCTCCTTTCATTTTTTTTTATGTTTGAATTTACTTGTAATTTATATGTTTGAATTTAGTTGTAGTTTATAGTGACAAAAATAAACTAAGAGTATCTATTAATGTTATTTTCCAAATTTGAAATTTATATTTTAAGATATTTTGTTCTTCATTATATGTGGCCTTCATGCAATTATCAAGATTACAAAATGTAACATTCTTCATTTAAGTAAAGGAAGGTGAGACAAATTATTCCCAGGTCTACCATTTGTCCAAAAGATGGATTCCCACTATAAATATGGATTCCCAGGCCATGCACTTTTTTACCCCTAGCTGCCAGACTTCCGGGGGGTACCCAAAGGTGCCAACATAAAGGTGCTGCATGAACTTGCATTGCTCCAACTACTAGACAAAGATGTGAATGGATGCTACCATACACCATTATTGCTCCTGCAACTATTGCCACCATTCACAACTGCAGTTTCCACCACCACTACTCCAAATGTCCATAGTCACTGCTCCTACATTCCTCCTACACTTCACTGCCTAAAACACTATGCTGATTAGCCTATCTGATTTCTATTGCTCAACTGATCAAGCTCTCTTAGTCATGAAAGTCAAAGTTACTATCTTATTGATTATTGTCATCATCACTCTCAATGGTGCCTCTAACATCTCTATTCAAACAAACTTAAAGTCTCTGGTCAAGTTATATCAGCTAGTATCATACATTGATCAAATGCATCTGAAGCAACCTACCTACTATTCTTTGTTTTGCATATGTCAATGATAATTATACCTTAAGTGTGATGATGCCTTTTTGTTCTGAAGCTTCTTGCTATCAACAATATACCACAAGGTTTAGAATTGTTGATGCCTTTTAGGATCCCTTCAGGTTGTTGGTCTTGTTCTGCAAACCACTCATTCAAGATAGTGTCAATGACTATAATATCATGCCAGCAAACTCTAGAATATCTTTGTGCTTAGCGAAACTGTATGATCTTCAGAACTTACTCACCATAGGTATACTTCAGGTAGGCCCACAGGAGGACTATCATGAAGACTTTAGGATTATTGTCATACAAAAGGTTATTATCACAAGGGTGTTGTATCAAAACACTGCAATGATAGTCATTTAATCATGCATTGGAAGATTAGATAATGGATGCTCTATGCAATCTACTTGAATTACTACCATATCTTGCCCTTTTTGCTTTTAATTTCCTTTAGAGTATATGGCAGAAGAACTTTAGATCATTATCAAACATTCAAGATTCTTACATAAAATATATGCCATTAGATTCATCGTTTTAACCAATGCCTATTGTGAGAGCACAATTATCATATATAGAGATTGCTAACAGTGATCTTCAAATGAAATTACCAACTAGAATATGAGCCACTTATACAAGAAATCACTTTAACACTTTGTTGTTAGTTTAGGGGCACTTATATGCAACCATCAGATGCAAATAGAGAAAAAAGCAAGACTATGCCAATGATGCAATGCAAGACATGGGATAAGCGAGGAATGATCAGCAAAACAACAATCACTTTATTTCAATATATTTCCACAATGATTAGCCCAACCACAAAATTACTTTTCCAATAACTTAAAGTAAGAGAGATCATGCACCAAAGCTGCAAGATGAGTTCTTATCAATTTAGAGGTTTCTATTATGTCCTTCTTACCACTGTTATGACTTATATTAGAATTATAAAAGCATATATCAGACCTTATAAACAATATGACAGTCCTCCAAATCACATAGAACACCATAAATGCAATGACATAAATCTTTCTTATTACTTGAGATTAAATGCGTGATGATTATGAGCATTCGTTAATGAGTTTTAGGATGTGTATTCAGATATTTTACCACTGTTATGAGATCCCTTCAGATCTGATTTAAAATAGTGAGGAAAAGGATAGGATTAGAGAGAAAACCCCTAGGCCTAAGGGTGTTGTGGATGAACAAATGAGTTTCCCTTATGCACTAAAGTTTCCTCAAATACTTGCAATGCACATATTAGCTTGAAAAAATGATATATCAGACCTCTACTGACTGAAGTTGGGGGCTCTAGGGCTGGTTGGTAGACTAGAGAGGACTTGAGCACTTGAAAACTCCACCAATTAGTGATAAAGACTAAAAAAAAAATTGTTAGCTCAACATAGCATAAACCAATGATACGATGAGACAATAAAACACTTGAAATCCCAGCCAAACTTACCATGGGCCTGCAAAACAAATATTAGTATCAAAATCAATTGTTAAACCCTACAAGTAAGCTAATACAAGACTATAACAATAAGAAAAATGCCCAAAAATGGTTGCGGCTAGAATAAAAACCCCTCTAGGGGCTGCAGATAGGAGGGATAGGCCTCCTAGAGGCTGTGGATGCTCAAACAAAGGCCTTTTATACCACAGTATACCACAAGGTTTAGAATTTTTTATGCCTTTTAGGATCCCCTCAGATTGTTGGTCTTGTTCTGCAAACCACTCATTCAAGATAGTGTCAATGACTATAATATCATGCCAGCAAACTCTAGAATATCTTTGTGCTTAGCGAAACTGTATGATCTTCAGAACTTACTCACCACATGTATACTTTAGTTAGGCCCATAGGAGGACTATCATGAAGAATTTAGGATTATTGTCATACAAAAGGTTATTGTCACAAGGGTGTTGTATCAAAACACTGCAATGATGGTCATTTAATCATGCATTGGAAGATAAGATCGTGGATGCTCTATGCACTCTACTTGAATTACTACCATATCTTGCCCTTTTTGCTTTTAATTTCCTTTAGAGTACAGGGCAGAAGAACTTTAGATCATTATCAAACATTCAAGCTTCTTACATCAAATATATGCAATTAGACTCATCGTTTTAACCAATGGCTACTGTGAGAGAACAATTATCATATATAGAGATTTCTAACAGTGATCTTCAAATGAAATTACCAACTAGAATATGAGCCACTTATACAAGAAATCACTTTAACACTTTGTTGTTAGTTTAGGGGCACTTATATGCAACCATCAGATGCAAATAGAGACAAAAGCAAGACTATGCCAATGATGCAATGCAAGACATGGGAGAAACGAGGAATGATCAGCAAGACAACAATCACTTTATTTCAATATATTTCCACAATGATTAGCCCAACCACAAAATTACTTTGCCAATAACTTAAAGTAAGAGAGATGATGCACCAAAGCCGCAAGATGAGTTCTTATCGATTTAGAGGTTTCTATTATGTCCTTCTTACCACTGTTATGACTTATATTAGAATTATAAAAGCATATATCAGACCTTATAAACAATATGACAGTCCTCCAAAATCACATAGAACACCATAAATGCAATGACATAAATCTTTATTATTACTTGAGATTAAATGAGTGATGATTATGAGCATTCGTTAATGAGTTTTAGGATGTGTATTCAGATATTTTACCACTGTTATGAGATGCCTTCAGATCTGATTTAAAATAGTGAGGAAAAGGATAGGATTAGAGAGCAAACCCCTAGGCCTAAGGGCATTGTGGATGAACAAATGAGTTTCCCTTATGCATTAAAGTTTTCTCAAATACCTGCAACGCAAATATTATCTTGAAAAAATGATATATCATACCTCTACTGACTGAAGTTAGGGGCTCTAGGGCTGGTTGGTAGACTAGAGAGGACTTGAGCACTTGAAAACTTCATCAATTAGTGATAAAGACTAAAAAAACAATTGTTAGCTCAACATAGCATAAACCAATGATGCGATGAGACAAGAAAACACTTGAAATCCCGTCCAAACTTATCATAGGCCTGCAAAACAAATATTAGTATCAAAATCAATTGTTAAACCCTACAAGTAAGCTAATACAAGACTATAACAATAAGAAAAATGCCCAAAAATGGTTGCGGCTAGAAGAAAAACCCCTCTAGGGGCTGCAGATAGGAGGGATAGGCCTCCTAGAGGCTGTGGATGCTCAAACAAAGGCCTTTTATACCACAGTATACCACAAGGTTTAGAATTGTTGATGCCTTTTAGGATCCCTTCTCAAACAAAGGCCTTTTATACCACAGTATACCACAAGGTTTAGAATTGTTGATGCCTTTTAGGATCCCTTCATATTGTTGGTCTTGTTCTGCAAACCACTCATTCAAGACAGTGTCAATGATAATAATATCATGCCAATAAACTCTAGAAGATTTTTGTGCTTAGCGAAACTGTATGATCTTCAGAACTTACTCACCACAGGTATACTTCAGTTAGGCCCATAAGAGGACTATCATGAAGAATTTAGGATTATTTTCATACAAAAGGTTATTGTCACAAGGGTGTTGTATCAAAACACTGCAATGATAGTCATTTAATCATGCATTGGAAGATCAAATCGTGGATGCTCTATGCACTCTACTTGAATTACTACCTTATCTTGCCCTTTTTGCTTTTAATTTCCTTTAGAGTATAGGGCAGAAGAACTTTAGATCATTAGAAAACATTCAAGCTTCTTACATCAAATATATGCAATTAGATTCACCGTTTTAACCAATGCCTATTGTGAGAGCACAATTATCATCTATAAAGATTGCTAACAGTGACCTTAAAATGAAATTACCAACTAGAATATGAGCCACTTATACAAGAAATCACTTTAACACTTTGTTGTTAGTTTAGGGGCACTTATATGCAACCATCAGATGCAAATAAAGACAAAATCAAGACTATGCCAATGATGTAATGCAAGACATGGGAGAAGCGAGGAATGATCAGCAAAACAACAATCACTTTATTTCAATATATTTCCACAATGATTAGCCCAACCACAAAATTACTTTGCCAATAACTTAAAGTAAGAGAGATGATGCACCAAAGCCGCAAGATGAGTTCTTATCAATTTAGAGGTTTCTATTATGTCCTTCTTACCACTGTTATGAATTATATCAGAATTATAAAAGTGTATATCAGACCTTATAAACAATATGACAGTCCTCCAAAATCACATAGAACACCATAAATGCAATGACATAAATCTTTCTTATTACTTGAGATTAAATGTGTGATGATTATGAGCATTTTTTAATGATTTTTAGGATGTGTATTCAAATATTTTACCACTGTTATGAGATGCCTTCAAATCTGATTTAAAACAGTGAGGAAAAGGATAGGATTAGAGAGAAAATTCCTAGGCCTAAGGGCATTGTGGATGAACAAATGAATTTCCCTTATGCACTAAAGCTTCCTCAAATACCTGCAACGCAAATATTAGCTTGAAAAAATGATATATCAGACCTCTATTGACTGAAGTTGGGGGCTCTAGGGATGGTTGGTAGACTAGAGAGGACTTGAGCCCTTGAAAACTTCTTCAATCAGTTATAAAGCCTACAAAAACAATTGTTAGCTCAACATAGCATAAATCAATGATACCATGAGACAAGAAAACACTTGAAAGTTGAAACCCCGACCAAATTTACCATAGGCCTGCAAAAAAAATATTAGTATCAAAATCAAGTGTTAAACCCTACAAGTAAGCTAATACAAGACTATAACAATAAGAAAAATACCCAAATACGGTTGTCGCTAGAAGAAAAAACCCTCTAGGGGCTGCAGATAGGAGGGATAGGCCTCCTAGAGGCTGTGGTTGCTCAAACAAAGGCCTTTTAGGCATGCGTATTGCTAAGGAATGGGCTTTAAGCTTTCTTATTTTTCTGAGAATTGTAGTAATGAAATTGCAGATACTTTTTAGCCTGCCAACATTGACGTGAAGCCAAAATTATCTTTTGAACATGGATAATGTGGATATTGTTAAGATTTTGAATTCATGGTAATAGTTCACCACAGACATATATGAAACCTTGAAAGTTGACATGGAATACTTAGAGAGAACTCTAAAAAATGTATGCTATAACCTGCAATACATCATATAAAAATTATAAATTACAAGATCTAACCGTCAAACCCGCTACTTTCTTCACACCATATCTGAAAGAAAACTCTGCTACGACAACTACAGAAAATCACTTTATTCACAGAAGCTACAAAACTGACCTAACTAAACTACTCCCTAGTCTTACTCCAGACCCAGAACAAGACTCCATTGTCAACTCCAGTGCAGAGGCAAGCTTTACCCTGTAGCCATAATGGATATTGAGGGCGAATGGAGTTCCAAAACCCTCCAGCCTAGTAAATCGAGGGCGAATAAAAATCAAAACTGTCCAGACCAGTAAATGCGAAGGCAAATCCAACATTTCATGTTTTATGCGCTCTTAATTTTTTGGGCTAAAGCATAATAATTATTTATTTTTAAAATAATTTTTGGGCTAATTATACAAAACTATACAAAAAGGTTTTATATAAAAAAATTCACCCCACTAAAATCTAAAACCCCTTAAATTTCGCCCTTGGGCTAAAATTCGCCCTTAAAATTTTCCATGGTTGTAGCCGCTACAACACCACCAAAAATTTTGGGTATATCCGAAATTTCGGGTCCCCCTCTGCTCACTTATTCGTTAAGGTCTTTCACCAGACCTGCAGTTAGTGACATCCCAGCAACCTATCCCCAACCCCTCATCAGTTTTCTCGCCATCATGATCAGATGTTGTTGCTGCAATCACACCATGTGCAAAGGATCGCCATGCATACATTCGAATGGAAACTTGTGTGTATTTACATTAAGAGCGCTTGCATCATGGATTTTCTAGGCACTCTGTTTTAGCACTTCACTGAGCTCATAGTCTAATATTTATTATTTGGGGGGCATCGTTCTCTAAAAGATAACTGTAAACTAATTAGTGTTATAATGTTACGTGCAGGCGATCCCACAGATGATATACCAAAGAATATTTCCATTGCGTTTGGAGAAAGAGATTGGAATCCAAACTAACAAGAGCACAATGGTTAGGGGAATTATCAATCACGAGGAAGAAGACTCTCCTACAAGAATACAAAAAAAGTGGCAAAGCTAATGTTTTCTTGGACAGGAAGTTTGGGGAAAACGATGACGCTCTTGAAGATGCAGATAAGGCTATCATTAGATTCCAGCGTGAGCGACAGTCACGGATGCTTAAGAAGGAAAAATACACTTTATCAGATGGATAATATGACATTCTTACTCATCATGGTGTTGCTCTATCAACTCTTGACGACTTTGAGGATGATATTGTTTGAAGATGATAATGATGATGACATAATTACCAAGAAGTTGCATTTTGGTGGGGGTGCTGAACAAGAAACAATCCCAAATGCTGCTATTTTAGAAGGAGACAAAATAAGCATAAATTCAAAAAAGAAATTATGGAGGAGATAATTGCTAAAATCAAACTGTACAAGATTCAACAAAAAAAAAAAACAAAGAGAAGGATGATGATGGAAATCTCAAGGAGAAGTTGGATAAAGATTTTACATCACTGGTTCCATCTAAGGGCTTGCCTTCTCTAATGCAACCTAAAAAGAGACTCTGAAATATTTATTGGGAAAGATGAGTTCAAAAGTGTTTGAATTTAATATTAATCCTTCTATTTTGGATAAAGTAGTATCTGCAAAGGAGAAATCCGATGATTATGAAAAACCTGTCAAGGAGATGGTTCTTGAATTGGAATGTACATCAGCAATGATCATTTATTGCAAAGAATGTCTTAATCGCACATCTATTCAACACCAATATCAATCTTAAGATCTAAAGTCATTCGAAACAACAGCTAAATTAGTTGCAATTCGACTTCAATATAGCGCAGACGAAGAGACGTGCATTCCAATCATTCACTTGTCGACAATGAAAAGCAGTTATTATCAGCACAAACACAAATATCATCGACCTCACATTTAAAATACTTTCAGAAGACATCCCAACTTAGTTTCAAAGTAGCAGATTTCAAATCTCGATTTTTCAAAGAAAGAAACATTCATATTATTAGGTGGCGGCCTTGGCATGAAAGTTTTTATTCATTTGCGCTAACAATCTGAGGAAGAGAAAATGATAAACGTTATATGATTAAACTAAGGCGCAAATGCCATATGGTTTCCAAACCATGTGAGACGGTGGAACAAAGCTTCATGGACACGTTGCATGGAGCCAAACATTTCGATGGTGCAGTTTTAATCCATATTAAAACATGTGGGGCAGATATATATAGCGGTCAACTTTACGTTTGAAACATGGCGCAAAACTACATGAACATGTTGCAAATTGGTGCAAATGCTTCTACGCCAGAGTTTTAGTCTTTGGAGTAGACATATATGGTAGTCACGTTTTATGATTGAACATGGAGCGGAACTACAACAGAAATGTTGTAATAATGATGGTGCATTGATAGTAAAAAAAAAACCAGAGTTGTACAAGGTATGATGGTCCATCACCTGCGTTTTTAATGGTGCAGAGTTATAGCGTCGCTGGAGGAGGTTACGATATTGTTTATGTCACCAGGTCGCAGTGATAAAACATCACCTAGGGCTGCGACTTATCAATTTTTGCAACCCAACGACCCCATCAACCCATGGTCGCAGAGTCGCATGTTTTCCCAGGTCGCAGGGTCACAGAATGATATGCCCATGGAAAGCTGCGACCCAAGGAAATTCTCCGACCACGCGACCCCATGGTTGTAAAATCATTTCCTAATCAGAAAACATAGATTTTACGGTAATTTTGTGGCATGGGCAGCGTAAATCACGTGGCCATATGCCATAATCAGTGCCATTTAATCAACGCCATCTTCCAGCCATAACGATCTCCCACGTGTCTCATTCCCCATCAAAAATTTTGGAAATTTATTCACGATAGCTGGTCAACAATCCCAACTGTCAGCAGAATTAACAATAATCGATGATGTTTCCGAAGAAGTGCGATGGATAAACATGACTCTTGAGTAAAGATTTGGCCATATCGCACCTCGGTATTATGGAAAAAGCAGCATATCTTTGGGGATATCTGGGGAAAAACAAATCGTAGGCTATTGGCGCAGATATTTTGGATCTTCTCAAAATTACTACTCTCAATGCCTTGCTGCATTGACTCCAGGATTTTCAGGCATAACTCTTGGGTGCTAAGAAGAACCCTTCATCTACAAAGTACTCTAGCTTTAGCTTACCCAATTCCATGGATATTTCTTCTTCTAGAAGAGGGCTTCCTGGAATAGTTGATTCAATATCTGTGTAGTAACAGTCCCTTCTAGAAATGTATTGGTACAATATTTACCCTTTTTCTCAATATTTAATAAATCATAATTTGCTGATGACAAGGGAGCAGCTATTTGACATGAAATGCATGACACTTGGAGGTCGGGCTGCTAAACAGGTTTTACTAAAAAAAAAAAAATTCAACTGGATCTTCAAATGCCTTGGAGAAGGTGACAAAGGTGACATATGCACAAGTCACATTATATGGTTTTAGTGAAAAATTGGTCTTCTATCTTTTCCTAAAAGGGAATATTCTTATGAAACGACTAAGCCTTATAGAAATGAAACGACAGATTGGTATTTCTATTACAAGTGGGTTGTTTTAAAGATATAACAAGAAACTATTTTCTATGCCGGGACATTGCCCAAGCCGGCACCACATAAGGTACCATGGGGTAACAGTTGAAGAAGCTCTTTCAGGTTTCCATGGGGCACATAACTTAGCAGGCTGTAAATTCCTAGATGCCATTGTCTGTAGCCTTCAGCTCCCCAAAGACTTGTTGTTATATATTCAGAAATAAGAAAGGATCCTACCAAGAAATAGTTAGAGGCGGAGAAATATGTTAATCTAGATCGGGGTTTACATTAATTAGCTGAGCCTCCATAGGAGCGGATGAAGACTCCTTGGCAGCTGGTGATTACCTTGGGAATCCGCATGTTTACAATCTGAGAACACTGGACCACCCAGGGGTCTAAGTGCATTATTTGCTAAATATTTCCTTCAGCTAACTAACTGTACTATAGCATCAATATTTTGAAGATATGTGACCCATGTTACATTATTTACAAGTAGAGGTGGTCAATGCACAAAGTCGAAGCTGGGGTCCTCTCTGGTGGGCAATGTGGATCCTTTTAAAGCTAGAAATAACCACAAAGGTACCTAGTCACTTTCACGAGACAGTGATGAAGGATAAAAACTTCTCGCTGCAAAACCCTGAGATCGCTGGTCACAGGTCGCGGATTGCCCGAGGTCGCAAGTCGCTAATCTGCCTGAGGGCACGAGGTCGCAAGTCGTTGATCTACCCGAGGTTGCGAGGTCGCAAGTCGCTGATCTGCCCGGGGTCGCGAGGTCGCAGGTCGTGGATAGTCGCAGGTCGTAGGTCGCGGATTGTCCAAGGTCGCAGGTCACATATTGCCCGAGGTCGCAAGTTGCTGATCTGCCCGAGGTCTGAGGTCGCAAGTCGCAAATTCCCAAAGGTCGGAAGTCGCAGAGGTCTCCAAGCCGCTAAGTCACATCCCCTATTAAATGCCCGATGGCGCGACCTAGCGACCCAGTGACTAGGTCACAAGGTCGCAGAACCCAGTCAGGTCCCAATTCGCAACAGTGGCTCAGGTCGCAGGTTGCAGAACAGACTAGGTCGCAAGGAAGCCCAACAGTCGGGAAAGCGAAAATTCAGGGAGCCCAAAGGGCAAGCTTTTCTCTATAAATGCTTCCTTTAGGAACTTGTAAAAGGGGCTTATTTTTTGGGACTCGAGTTGAGGACATTGTATTACCAAATGAATATACATTTGAGCATGAATACAAGCATTTTGAAAAATCCCTTTGTGGATCTAGTGTTGTCATATGTATGAGCGCTATTGAGTATTATGTTTTCAGTTTCTGAACATCTTAGATTAAGGGAACTGTATCTTTAATTCATATCACATTTGCATAACAGTTTGCTGAGTATGTTAATGATGGTTGAGTTCATTTCACTTTCTTAACGAACAATAATGGCTTTGTTTATTAGCATTTGTGTTATCATTTAAAACTTTTAGGAAGTGAAGGGTGTTCTTGCCATGAGGAATTGTTTCTTTCATGGTCAGAATAGTTTAGAAGTGTGACCCTAATGAAGTGTTGTTAACAACACTTCCTTCGGTCTTCATGCTTTATTATTTGCTCTTGCTACTCGTAGTGTTACATGTATATTTAATGCATCAATCATATGTCTTGTATCATTTGATTAGGTGTGTATCCACTGTTTTATAGAGTTTAAGTGAGACCCAAAGAAAGGAGAAATCAGTGGTAGCTAGACCCACACCCCGGATGGGATCCCTATTCCAAACGGTTTAAGGTCTAATTAGGACCTTTTACCGGGGAGATCCCCTACTGTTGGCCGGACAGATTTTCCCGTCAACAGAATTGGCTCTAGAAGGAGGTCCAGATGACAAGCTGAGCCCTTAGAGATGGTAGTTAATCTCATATCTGTAATGGCTCGTCCCCAAATCATTCTCCCGAGATGTTTGTCAGATTTTTATGAGCGTCGATGTCTCATCCCCGACGAACTTATGTATCACTTGTCTCAGTTAAAATTCGATGGTGAAAACGGAGTGTCCATAAACCAACACCTTTTAGATTTTTGTGACTTTGGTGAGTGCTACAAAATTGATAATGAAGGTTTGATTTGTTTGTTATTCTTCCTCACCCTCGAAGGTTGCGCTAAGCAATGGTGCCGCACATTGCCAGAAGCTTCCATCCATTCGTTTGAACAACTCGCCAGTGAATTACACAAGCCTTTCACAGGTATGATTTTCAAAGTGTATTGATAAAGCTAAATGACATTAGAATGGAACCTCAGGAACCTCTAGATGAATTTTTAATTAGATTTTTTCATTATTGTTTTGAGTTCCCTGAAAAGGATGTCGATTGGAAGTTGTTAAGAGAACAGTTCATGTATGTGATCCTCGTTTCCCTTGAACAATTTCAAGTAGCAACCCAGCCTGATCCTATTGTTCCTTACGATGACCCGCAAGTTACTGGCTGTTCAAACTTTTTCCCTAATTCTTCCTTGTCCATCTCCCCGAGTCCAGACCACATTCAAGCGTCCAAGGAGAGTGTTTCTATTTTTGATATTCTCGCCCCTCCTCCCGAGTTGTCGGGTAGTGGATTTGTGACCTAGACAGTCCCGAGCAAGTATAGACACTCGCAAGAGGATAAAGCCTAGTATACCACCTATGAATCTTTCATGCACCCTGTCGAATCAGAGCTTGAAAACTATAGTGGCACATTATCTCTCCTAGTTCATGAAATCTACCTCGAGCCCCTTCGATGTCTCCCTGGACACAGTCCTAAATATGATTTGCATACTGATTATGAATCGACTCCTATCCTAGATGAGGTTGATCCCCTTACAGAGCCTCCCAGATCATTGTTTTCTCTGAATGACACGGATGTGCATATTGAAAAACCTTGTACGGTTAAGACCCCTGCAGCTCAATCTTTTTGTTCATTATTCCATGCTTTATTTCACGAGTTAGCCACACCAGTAATCTCTTCGAGACATTCAAAATTTCCTTATACTGGTATCGGCGACAATCATAAGCATGCAAATGGTGTTTCACAATCACATTTCAAAATTGATGAATCTTTTAGATCTGATCAATTGCACTCGAAATCTTTAGACAACCATAGGAGTGATTTCTTGTTAGGGAAACCTCAAGATGTCCCCTCTATTGACCCATCCCAATTGGTAACCCCCAGGGAGCCTAACATGCCAGGTACCCAACTTGACCAAATCAATGGTTACAACAATCACTCCTTATCTGAAAGCATATTCAATCATACAGTTGAGGATTTTCACTCGGATCTCTTTGCTGATCATATGAAGACACCTGAGTTTGATAATCCGCTTTGGGAAGATTCGAGTACCCATCAGAAAATTGAAGCGCTTCAGCTTTTTCTAACTGTTACCCAAGGTTCTTCCGATTATGACAAGACCCCTCAAACAACTCCAACTAGGGTTTCTCATCTTAGGGTTCCTGCTCTCGGATTCACAAGTATCTATAATTCACCTGGCACATGCTTATTGTTTCCATTCCATAAAACTGACCATCCTCAACACCATGATGAGGTTTTCATTTGGTTTGATGGATCCTATCCGATGGATGTGCCTGCAAATAGGAAATGGCTTACCCATCACCCCTCAGATCCAGAATTGTGCATAAATGGATGTGTGTCATCTATAAATGTTGATTTTCAAGAACATATTGTTGTGTATCAGGATGAGAGTGGAAATCATCTTGCACAATCTATTATGGCATGTTCTTTGGTGAGTATCCATGATCTTCTTGCCGTTGCACCTGCTCCTCAAGTAATTTTTGTTGTTACTGCACTTTTTTGGATACTAGCTCTGATCCTTATCATTGTTGTCGTTGCAGGATGGGAACTAATGCGGTGGCTGCACTGGAAAGCTGATTTTACATAACCTGGTCGCCTCATGGGTTAAACTAGGGTTTAGGTGTAGGCTAGCTAGAACCTGTTAATAAAATTGTTAGTTCAAAGTTTAATTAGATTTACGGATGAGATTTTTATTTCATGATTTAAAAGTATGTCTGCTATTTTTCTCACGATTAGTATCTTAGGCATTGTTGTTCACAATATTATCTCTATCTAATTTTCATGGGAAATATGCTTAAACAATCCAGATCCTTCCCCTTTGCCCTGTAAACCCATTTTAATGCCTATCGCTGCCACCTCCCTCTGCCTTCTATTACATTATAAAAGAGAAGCTGCAGACCGTTAAGTCGAAAACCTCACAGGCCTAGCCCCTTAACCACTTCCCCAACCATGCCCTTTAGGACTTCGTAATAAACAATGCTACCATTTATTATAAGTCCCGCCCCCTTTATATAACCCCTTCCCCTTTCATTTCCGCCATACAACATAAACCTTATTATAAGGTCTTATATTATATAACCCCTGTCGCTTTTCCATCGCAGATCGCACTTATCACATATTGCATTTTTTTTGTTTGTGGTCAGATGATCCATCACAAATATTTGCGATGCGATCGCCATCGCAGATCCGCCCCATCACAAAAGTGCAGTTTTCCGTTCATGTCATTCTACGCCATCGCACTTTTCGTTTTTGCGATCTATGCTCGACTGGTTACGCCCATCGCATAGCGCATAGCGCAGATTATTGTTATTCCATCGTTCCCTCCATCGCATTTTCTCCACTTGCAAATTTGCGATGTGCGCTCCGGGTCCCACTTCCAAAGTTCTCACTCCATTGTTTTGTCATGTTTTCCTTTGTAATATCTCCAAAAGTTAACCTTTGGGTCTTTAAATTGTTAGCGTTTTTCCACCACTCTTCGTCATCTGCCCACGTGTTATTCGCTTCTCCCTCCACCATCCACATATTTCGCTTAGGTGTCACATTTCAGTGTGTTTGTTTTATATCTGCGCCTTTGTCTACTCATCCGTGCCTTCATCTTCACCATTTCCATCAGCTCCACCATGTTCGTCGTCTCTGTGTTGGGTTTTCTTTAACAGGTTTTGGTTTTTGCAGGTTTATTACGGCCAATAATTACCATGATTCATCATTTCCATTACAAAGGCCGAGGATGCATTGTGGGAATGTGTTCCAGGAGGAAAATTCGTGAGGAAAGATCTGGAAGCAGCTATGATATGACCACCATTAAAGAAGGCGAGGATTTGAATCTATAGAACCCTCCAGAGAAAATCAAAAAGGAACATTTGGGCGGATGAAAACATTAATGCAGTAGCAGATTATTAATGAAGGAGCGATGAATTCAGTGTCTGGCAGGAAAAAGGTTTCAAATTTAAATTCAAAACCTATAGATCGAAAGTACCACGTACAGAAGCAGGCGCCTCAAGGTTTAATTTCCGCAGATCTTCCTCCTCCAGCAAAGAGCTGAATATCTACATATTTTATTATTTATATCTTGTTTGTAAGAATATTTTCATTCCCAACACTCATTTCCGGAAATAAGTTGTAAAGTACAGTCATTTATGTCCAGTCATTCATAGTGTGGGCGCGAATGTTTTCCGCCATCAGATTCAAAATAAATCATTAAATATTTTCCATCCACCTCCTCCTCTAGAATTCTCTATCTCCTCTATAAAGGCTATAAAGAAAGACATTGTAAGGGTTCCAGATTTCTTTCAGCAAACTGTGCAGTGAAAAGGCTCTTGTATACATTCTGTAATATTTCTGTATGGAGGTTCAGAGCCTGTAGGGTCTCAGTGAGGAGGAGTTATAACTGTAATGAGGATTCTGGTCTTTGGTATCTCACAGTATGTAATTTCTCTTATGTGTTAATACAATATCTCCTTTCATGCTATTTATCTTCTTGTATCATGTTCTAGAATGCGAGTGGCTCACTAGTTTGCAGTAAGGATTCATCCTTGATCGTGCCCTTTCTGGAATTAGTCAAGCGCTTTAAATAGGCCTAGTCATGATATATTGTTCCATGTTCATCTCTTCCATATTTTCTGCTATATTAGTTGCATGAGGAGGGTGCTTTTAAAACGCCATTGTCATATAAGGATTCATAAATTGGTATGCCCTTATGTGGTTCTGTTGTGTATCTGGGTATCAGTCTCATGTTAACTAATATCTTCTTATGTTCCCTCACTGCACTCACTTCCTGATACTTGATTTCTGTGATATATTATTTGAATTGGCCCTCTTTACAGTAAGTTGTCTCTTAACTATCTGATGCCTTTGCATTGGAGTTTTACATGATGTCCCTACACTGTTCTTATCTTTGTAACAGCTTCTGAGAGAGATTGGTCCCATTCGAAACTAATTTCCTTGTTCAAACAAGAGATAGTAAGTGAACTCTTGGACTGACAATACAAACTATATGAAGAGCTCCTTGCTATATTAAGATGTCCTAGGCACTGGTCTATGGCAACTCTAGGCTGTCTCTAGGGGGTGACAAAATTTTCCACAAAATCTTTCTGGCGTCGTTGCTGGGGATCGAATTCAAGAATATCAGTTTCCCTGGGTCTCGACAAATTGTTTTCACTCTCTAATCAGGTGAGCACAGAGAGTTGAAGAGTTGCATATCTCTCACCTTGGTGACTCCACTGTTCTTTATCTGATAAATTTCATTGGTATTCCTGGCTTCTCGAAAGCCACATTTGAGGTCAGATACCTCTCAGCTGAAAACACCCTACGTGTATGACCCAGAGAAGATCATTTATAAAAGAGTTTGGAAGGAGAGGAAGTTAGTTTGTGCTGAAAACCCTAAATATTCCATTGAAGATTATCCGCCCTCTTCTTCTCAAGAAGTTAGAACAGAAAACCCCGAGTTTTACTCAGAAACTCCACGTAGAGGAAGTGCCTGGATTGAAGAAAATTCTCATCCTACTTTCGAGGCTGAGGAAATTAAAGAAGTTATAGAAGTAGCTCCTGTTAACCGTGAACTATTCCCATCCACACCTCAGGCTTCTGTGCAATATATTCCCATTTTTATTCATACTCCACTTCCTCCTACTCCTCTCCCTTCATTCGTATCTCAGACTATTGTACAACCCCCACCTCCTCCAATGGCCAATGTTCCTGCTTTTCTATTGAACAAATACGCACCACTGGCCTTACCCCAAGTGCTAAATGATATGCCACAGGATTATCTGAAGATTCTGCCAAGATTTAATGGTGAAAATGAAATCGATGCTCAGAAACATCTTGAGACTTTCTACTCTTTTGCAGAGAACTTAAACGTTGAACATTTGGATGTGGTCTTGAGATTGTTTATGCAGTCTTTGGAAGGGGAAGCCAGAAAATGGTTCAAGACATTGGGGAACCGTTCAATAACTACCTGGGATATTATGGAGAATAATTTTCTCAGAAAATGGGGGGAAAAGAAAGATCATGGTCAGTGTCTTACTGAGTTTAATACTATGAAGAAGAAACAGAATGAAGGGGTATCAGAATTTATCAAAAGATTCAACAAGTTATATCTGAGCCTGCCTCCTGAAATGAAACCCCATGAAGCTGTCGCCAAGATAATTTTTATAGCAGCCTTTGATTTTGAATTTGGATTCTCGTTGAGAGAAAGAAAACCTGCCACTTTAGATGATGCACAGTCATATGCTCTGGAATTTGAAGCGAACTTTGCCTCCACTGGGAAGTTAAAAGGAAAAATTGAACATGATACTAGGAGGAGAGGAAAGGAAGAGGTCTCCACCTCTAATCAGGAAAAAGATTCAGATAAAATGGATGAAATAAGAAAAATGATAAAGAAGATGGTCAAGCTTGAACTGGAAGCTAAAAATGCAGCTCCCAAGAACTATTACAATGCTCCAAACAGAGGATACAATCCTCAGTATAGAAGGCCTCCGTTGCAGATATTGCCGAGAGAAACAAAGAAACAACAAGACCAGGTACCTCATCCCTTGTACCTGGAAGGACCGGCAGATGACTCCACTGGAGATGCAGCTTATGGATTAGAAGATTCAAATCTGGCTTTTTCAAATAATGATGATATGGATTGCCCTTTGCAAGATGAAGACGAAGAAGCAGAGATTGATCATTATTGTAAGCAATTTGCTGATTTCATGCAAGCACAATTCAATGTCAAATATGATCTTAGATCTTCAAGGAAGAGGACCAGGACTCAAGATCAAGAAGAGGAACCACCTCAGAAAGAAGCATCTGCTCAGAAGGAATCAGCAACAAAGAGAAACATAGAAAAAGGTAAGAACCTTCTAAATACTCCCCTGCAGTACAATGATCAGATTCCTTCTTCTTCAAAAATAGTCAGTCCTCCTAATGCTGAGCCAGTGTCAAAAGAAGTCAAATCTTCAGGTGAAAATAAGGAGTCAAAAGAAGTTGTGATAGAAAAGCCCCCACCTGCTTTCAATTTGCAAAAATAACTTGAGAATATTAAGATTCTTGTCCCCCTGACTGAACTATTAAAACAGCCTGTATATCACTCTCAAGTTACTTCCTTTATACTTCCTCCTGAAATACCAATTGTACCTGATAGTCTAAACCTTCAAGAAGAAAGACCCATGGTAGTCTTTGGCCCACATGTCGAGGAGATAGACCCTTCTACTCCTCCTTTTTACGTGTCTTTAGTTACACATGACCTAATGTTGCACAATTGTATGTTAGATTCTGGGGCTTCCCACAATATTATGCCTCTATCTGTCATGGAACAACTAGGACTGCAAATTACAAGACCATACAAAGACCTATATTCATTTGATTCTAAAAGAGTTAAATGCTTGGGAATGATTAAGGATTTAGTGGTCAATTTGGCCCAAATTCTAGCAAAAAGTGTGGTCATGGACATTGTGGTTGCCGATATCCCAGCCCGCTTTGGCATGTTGTTGTCAAGATCCTGGGGTACAAAAATTGGTGGGTTAATCAAATTGGATTTAACATATGCTACTGTCCCAGTCTTTGGAGGATAGGAGAGGAGGTTATACAGGGAGACTAGATTTGTTAAAATGGTAAATAAGGCTAATTGCTCAGAGAACTCTCCACTTTATAACAAAGAGGGAGAATTCTCATGTTTGATGTTAGAAGAAAACCAAAATTATGCTCATGAGCCCCTTTTTGGTCAAATTCAAGCTGAGCAGCCTAAAGAAGATCAGGAATCAGGAATTTGGACTTTGCATTTTGATGGAGCAAATTCAAGAGAAGGCAATGGAGCTGGGGTGCTACTAATCTTCCCTACAGGAAAATGGGTGCCACTGTCTTTCAAATTGGAGTATGAGGCTACAAAAAATGTAGCTGAATATGAGGCACTATTATTGGGACTGCAGATAGCTAGAAACATGGGCATCCAATGTTTAAAAGTATTGAGAGACTCTAAGTTGGTGGTAAGACAGATCAAAAATCAATGCCAAACCAAGCACCCTCGGCTGAGAGCATATAGAAACGAAGTGTGGGACATGATAGAAAATTTCTTCTCAGCATTTAATATACAGTTCATGCCCCGGGAGAAAAATAGAATAGTAGATTCTCTTGCTGTAGCTGCCAGTACTTTCCGTCCTCCTCAGAATCCACTTTTAAGATACGAAGTGGAGGTATGGTACAGACCATATATTCCAGATAATATAAAGCATTGGCAGGTATTTGAAGATGATGAACAGATGAAGAGATTCATGGAGACAGTGGGAGAATTCTCCAATATGGAGATTGATGATAATGAGGAGGAAGAAGTTGAAAATACAGCAGAAAACAAATGGGAAGAAAGAATAGCAGGGAACAGAGTGCTGCAGCTAAAAGGAAATGTTATACCTAGAGGGTTGGTGCCTCTAGAAATATTATTCAACAAGGATGATATTCCATTGCAGCCAAAAAAAGTGACAGAAGAAGATCAAGTGGGAGATTTGAATCTGGGTACTTATGCTGATCCCAAAATTGTCAAATTATCTAAAAGAGTCCCAGAAGAATAAAAAGAAAAATATTTGAAGTTGTTTCAATCTTACAAAGATGTATTTTCTTGGTCCTATCAGGACCTAAAAACTTTTGATGTTAGTATAATGCAACATAATATTCCATTGAGGGAAGGTGCAAAGCCTTATAAGCAGAAGCTAAGACAGATAAATCCTCTGCTGCTTCCCTCTATTGAAAAAGAAGTCAAAAAGCTATTGAAAGCTAAAATAATTGTGCCATTGAGATACTCTGAGTGGGTAGCAAACCTTGTTCCTGTTCGAAAGAAAAACGGAGAAATAAGGCTCTGTGTGGATTTTAGGAATTTAAATAGAGCATCATTGAAAGATAATTATCCACTGCCTAAGATGGACCGCATCCTGCAGAAAGTGGTGGGAGCATCCATAATGTCAATGATGGATGGATTTTCTGGTTATAATTAGGTAGCTGTATTTCCATAAGACCAGAATAAAACTACATTTACAACACCATGGGGAACCTTTATGTATGCCAGAATGCCATTTGGATTAATTAATGCAGGAGCTACTTTTCAGAGGGCAATGGACATAGCCTTTGTTGGAGAACAGGACAAGTTTTTGGTGCTATATCTTGATGATATCACAGTGTTTTCAAAGAATGATGATGAGCATATTGAACATTTAAGAAGAACTTTTGAAAAATGCAGAAGGTATGGCCTTTCTCTCAATCCTCAAAAATCCTTGTTTTCATTAGATGAGGAAAAACTCTTAGGGCACATTGTAACTAAAGATGGTGTGATAATAGACCCTAAGAGAGTTGAAGTAATAAACAATATTCCTCTACCGAGGAATAAGAAGGAAGTACAGGTGTTTTTAGGCCGAATCAATTTTTTGAGAAGGTTTATTCCTAACTATGCGGAGATAGTTAGGCATATAACTGATATGTTGAAAAAGGAGAATGAAGTAAAATGGTCCCAAGAGTCTAGAGATGCATTCACAAGGATAAAACAAGCATTTTTTGAAGCTCCTGTGCTAGCTAGACCAGGTTACAACAAGCCATTTATGATATTTTCGTTTGCTTCACCTCATACGATTGCTGGAGTATTATTACAGAAAAATGAAGAGGGATATGAACAGCCTATAGCTTTCTTCATTCAAGTGCTTTATGATGCTGAATTGAAATATAATATATTGGAGAAGTAGGCATATGCCCTGGTAAAGTCCCTTAAAGTTTTTAGAGTATATGTTTTGCAATCTCACATTACTGCATATGTCCCCACAGCAGCTGTCAAAGACATTCTTGTTCAGGGGGACAGCGAAGGTAGAAGAGGAAGATGGATTGCAAAAATTTAGGAGTATGATTTGGACATAAGGCCTACTAAGTTGATTAAAGGACAGGGACTTGCTAAGATGTTATCTGAATCAAATCATCAAGCCTTGGGCATTAATTTATCCATCATAGCAAATGAAGAATCTGAGAAAGGAGAAGAGCAGCAAGGACTAGAGATAGCCACTCAAAAGATACATATGAAATATCTAACTAGTCCTTGGTACAAAGAAATTGTTGAATATCTTTTAACACTTAGCTGTCCTCCGAGTTGTGATAAGATAAAATACATAACTGTAAGAATGAAATCACAGAAGTATATAGTTGCCAATGGTCAATTATATTGGAAAGATCCTTCAGGCATACTATTACTATACCTTACAGAAAATGAAGTGGAGAATATAATGACAGAATTTCATGAAGGAATTTGTGGAGGACATTACAGCTGGAGGGCTACAGCTCATAAAATTCTCAAGGTTGGTTTCTACTGGCCAAAATTATTCTCAGATGTTTTTGCCTAGGTCAGAGCATGCAATAAGTGTCAAATATTTGCAGAAAGACAGAAATTAGCCACTCTGCCCCTAATTCCAGTACATGTAAATGCACCATTTCAGAAATGGAGATTAGATTTCATAGGAGAAATACATCCCCCATCAAGTGGCCAACACAAATGGATACTAACAGCCATAGATTACTTTACAAAATGGGTGGAAGTCATACCTACAAGAAATTCTACAGATGCTGTGATAATGAAATTTATGGAGGACAATTTCATATCTAGGTTTGGCTGTCCTGCCAGAATTGTAACTGATAATGCACAAGCTTTAAATCTGCTAGATTTTTGAATTTCTTCCAAAGGTATAACATCATCTTGACTCACTCCACAGCATACTATCCGCAGGGAAATGGTTTATCAGAATCTTCTAATAAAACCCTGGTGAGGGCCTTGAAGAAAACAATCAGTGAAAATCAGAAGAAGTGGGACTCTCAATTAAAGTTTGCTCTATGGGCAAATAGGATAACCAATAAGAGAGCAACGGGAAAATCACCCTATGAGCTGGTGTATGGGAGAGCAGTTGTGTTTCCTGTGCAATTGGTGTTGCCAGTGGCACGTTTCATGCAAGAAAACCAAGAAGAATCAGATGATATGGTCAGAAGGATTAACCAGCTGGTAGAATTGGAAGAGACGCGGAACCAGGTGAATCAGAGATTGATAGAATATCAAGAGAAAATGAAAAATATATTTGATCGGCATGTGAAAGACAGGAACTTTCAATTTGGAGACCTGGTTCTCAGGTGGGATGTTTGCAGAGCAGAAAAAGGCAAGCATGCTAAGTTTGATCCGCTATGGTTTGGTCCATTCAAAATCTTGAGTCGAGGGTGAAAGAATACTTTCATGTTAGAAAACCTACAGGGTAATCTGCTCGATGCCCCTGTGAATGGCCAATTCCTCAAACCATACTTTCAATTCTGATCCAGGTTGGGGTACCATGATTGTATTATATTTTATATAAGTTGTTTTAATTTTTATTTTCATAAAGAGAAGGATGCTGGCATTTACTTGAAGAAGAAGCGCAGGGGAATTGAAGGACATAATGAAATACTCAGTGGTCTGCGTGTTCTCGACATGCCCAAGGACGAACATGCCGTCCCCAGGTGGAGCTAATGTTGTTCACAATATTATCTCTATCTAATTTTCATGGGAAATATGCTTAAACAATCCATATCCTTCCCCTTTGCCCTGTAAACCCATTTTAATGCCTATCGCTGCCACCTCCCTCCGCCTTCTATTACATTATAAAAGAGAAGCTGCAGACTGTTAAGTCGAAAACCTCACAGGCCTAGCCCCTTAACCACTTCCCCAACCATGCCCTTTAGGACTTCATAATAAACAATGCTACCATTTATTATAAGTCCCGCCCCCTTTATATAACCCCTTCCCCTTTCATTTCCGCCATACAACATAAACCTTATTATAAGGTCTTATATTATATAACCCCCGCCGCTTTTCCATCGCAGATCGCACTTATCACATATCGCATTTTTGTTGTTTGTGGTCGGATGATCCATCGCAGATCCGCCCCATCGCAAAAGCGCAGTTTTCCATTCATGTCATTCTGCGCCATCGCACTTTTCGTTTTTGCGATCTGCACTCGACCGGTTACGCCCATCGCATATCACATAACGCAGATTCTTGTTATTCCATCGTTCCCTCCATCGCATTTTCTCCACTTGCGAATTTGCGATGTGCGCTTCGGGTCCCACTTCCAAAGTTCTCACTCCATTATTTTGTCATGTTTTCCTTTGTAATATCTCCAAAAGTTAACCTTTGGGTCTTTAAATTGTTAGCGTTTTTCCGCCACTCTTCTTCATCTGCCTACGTGTTATTCGCTTCTCCCTCCACCATCCACATATTTCACTTAGGTGTCACATTTCAGTGTGTTTGTTTTATATCTGCGCCTTCGTCTACTCATCCATGCCTTCATCTTCACCATTTCCATCAGCTCCACCATGTTCGCCGTCTCTGTGCTGGGTTTTCTTTAACAGGTTTCGGTTTTTGCAGGTTTATTACGGCCAATAATTACCATGATTCATCATTTCCATTACAAAGGCCGAGGATGCATTGCGGGACTGTGTTCCAGGAGGAAAATTGGTGAGGAAAGATCCGGAAGCAGCTATGATATGACCACCATTAAAGAAGGCGAGGATTTGAATCTATAGAACCCTCCAGAGAAAATAAAAAAGGCACATTTGGGCGGATGAAAACATTAATGCAGTAGCAGATTATTAATGAAGGAGCGATGAATTCAGTGTCCGGCAGGAAAAAGGTTTCAAATTTAAATTCAAAATCTGTAGATCGAAAGTACCACGTACAGAAGCAGGCGCCTCAAGGTTTAATTGCCGCAGATCTTCCTCCTCCAGCAAAGATCCGAATATCTACATATTTTATTATTTATATCTTGTTTGTAAGCAGATTTTCATTCCCAACATTCATTTCTGGAAATAAGTTGTAAAGTACAGTCATTTATGTCCAGTCATTCATAGTGTGGGCGCGAATGTTTTCCGCCATCAGATTCAAAATAAATCATTAAATGTTTTCCATCCACCTCCTCCTCTAGAATTCTCTATCTCCTCTATAAAGGCTAGAAAGAAAGACATTGTAAGGGTTCCAGATTTCTTTCAGCAAACTGTGCAGTGAAAAGGCTCTTGTATACATTCTGTAATATTTCTGTATGAAGGTTCAGAGCCCGTAGGGTCTTAGTGAGGAGGAGTTATAACTGTAATGAGGATTCTGGTCTTTGGTATCTCACAGTATGTAATTTCTCTTATGTGTTAATACAATATCTCATTTCATGCTATTTATCTTCTTGTATCATGTTCTAGAATGCGAGTGGCTCACTAGTTTGTAGTAAGGATTCATCCTTGTCGGTGCCCTTTATGGAATTAGTCAAGCACTTTAAATAGGCCTAGTCATGATATACTGTTCCATGATCATCTCTTCCATATTTTCTGCTATATTGGTTACATGAGGAGGGTGCTTTTAAAACGCCATTTTCATATAAGGATTCATAAATTGGTATGCCCTTATGTGGTTCTGTTGTGTATCTGGGTATCAGTCTCATGTTAACTAATATCTTCTTATGTTCCCTCACTGCACTCACTTCCTGATACTTGATTTCTGTGATATATTATTTGAACTGACCCTCTTTACAGTAAGTTGTCTCTTAACTGTCTGATGCCTTTGCATTGGAGTTTTACATGATGTCCCTACACTGTTCTTATCTTTGTAACAGCTTCTGAGAGAGATTGGTCCCATTCGAAACTAATTTCCTTGTTCAAACAAGAGATAGTAAGTGAACTCTTGGACTGACAATCCAAACTATATGAAGAGCTCCTTGCTATATTAAGATGTCCTAGGCACTGGTCTATGGAAACTCTAGGCTGTCTCTAGGGGGTGACAAAATTGTCCACAACAGGCATCATCATCTTACAAATGTTTTGCACTCATCTCTTTTAGTTCTCTTGTTGCTGCATAAATAATCACTGCTTGTATTACTCCCCTTTTCCACCTACAATTGTTTGATCGTTCCCACACATGGCGTTGCATTGCATCTTGATCCTCGTTGATTACATAGCATCGTACACTTTATTCATACAGCTTTGAAATTTTTGACATGTCGCCTATCACTGCATAAGCCCTCATTGAAACCCTACCACCTTGTGGACTTGTGTTACCCTAATTGCTGAAGCAGTAACCCCATTGTTTGCATGAGGTTGTGGTTTCTATCTCAAAAGGCAGCTTCCTAGTAGGATAGGTCGTCAAAGTCGCATTCTCAATAAGATGCTATGAGTCTAAAATCATTAGCTGGGGAGACATGAGCTGGTTGTTGTGGGATACCTAATGAGTTTGAATGGCCTAAATACCCGCAAGCTTGAGCCTTGTGCCCAGCATAGTCTTGGACATTTTAATGATCTATTTTGCACACTTCGCCTATTGTGGCAGATGGGATGTGAAGGTTTGGCACAAGGGAAAATCCAAATCAGGATATCTTTCAGTTTTTGTAAAAAAAGAAAAAAACTCTCCTGCTCGTAAAATAAGTCGGGATCCCTCATCCGGCCATCAAAAATAAGTGCCCTGAGCACATGAAAATAAGTGCTACAATCACAAGAACCAAATAAGGGAACAAGATCAAGAAAGGTTTCCTGCGTAGAGAGGTAATGCAACGACTCCACCGGGGTACTGACGAGGCTCACTGGCAGTAGAGCAACAATTGTGATTTATTGAAGTGACTCCGCTGGGGTACTGTCCAGGCCTGCTAGCAGCGGAGCAACACTGGAAACTTAATTTAAAAATCTTGAAAATAATAAACCCGCTGCCTTGCTCTTCACGTCATCAACCAGCTACTGGCATCTGTGAGCTCCCACTTTGGTGTGTTTTGATTAGCAAGACCTAGCTGAGGCGCAAGGACTGGGCATACCTATAAAGGCCAGAGTAATACAAAGGGTACCCACAGAACTTGTTCAATATTCCCTTACATCACTATCTTGGCTCAGAATTTTGTTGTGATATTGACAAAGATGTTGGATTCTACCAGTGGTTCGCCATTTGTTGTAGCCGCTACAACACCACCCAAAATTTTGGGTATATCCAAAATTTTGGGTCCCCCTCTGCTCGCTTAATCATTAAGGTCTTTCACTAGACCTGTAGTCAGTGACATCCCAGTGACCTATCCCCAACCCCTCATGAATTTTCTTGCCATCATGATCAGATGTTGTTGCTGCAATCACACCATGTGCGAAGGATTGCCATGCATACATTCGAATGGAAACTTTTGTGTATTTACATTAAGAGAGCTTGCATCATGGATTGTCCAGGCACTCTGTTTTAGCACTTCGCCGAGCTCATAGTCTAATATTTATTATTTGGGGGGCATCGTTCTCTAAAATATAACTGTAAACTAATTCGTGTTATAATGTTACGTGCAGGCGATCCCACAGATGATATACCAAATAATATCGCCATCGCGTTGGGAGAAAGAGATTGGAACCAAAACTAACAAGAGCATAATGGTTAGGGGAATTTTCAATCACGAGGAAGAAGACTCTCTTACAAGAATACAAACAAAGTGGCAAAGCTAATGTTTTCTTGGACAGGCGGTTTGGGGAAAACGATGACGCTCTTGAAGATGCAGATAAGGCTATCATTAGATTCTAGCATGAGCGACAGTCATGGATGCTTAAGAAGGACAAATACACTTTATCAGATGGAGAAGATGAAATTCTTACTCATCATGGTGTTGCTCTATCAACTCTTGACGACTTTGAGGATGAGATTGTTTGAATATGATAATGATGATGACATAATTACTAGGAAGCTGCATTTTGGTGGGGGTGTTGATCAAGAAACAATCCCAAATGCTGCTATTTTAGAAGGAGACAAAATAAGCATAAATTCAAAAAAGGAATTATGGAGGAGATAATTGCTAAAAGAAAACTATACAAGATTCAACAAAAAAAAAAACAAAGAGAAGGATGATGATGGAAATATCAAGGAGAAGTTGGATAAAGATTTTACATCATTGGTTCCATCTGAGGGCTTGCCTTCTCTAATGCAACCTAAAAAGAGACTCTGAAAGCTTTATTGGGAAAGGGGAGTTCAAAAGTGTTTGAATTTAATATTAATCCATCTATTCTGGATAAAGCAGTATTTGCAAAGGAGCAATCCGATGATTATGAAAAACTTGTCAAGGAGATGGTTCTTGAATTGGAATGTACATCAGCAGTGATCATTTATTGCAAAGAATGTCTTAATCACACATCTATTCAACACCAATGTCAATCTTAAGATCTAAAGTCATTCAAAACAGCAGCTAAATTAGTTGCAATTTGACTTCAATATAGCATAGAAGAAGAGACGTGCATTCCAATCATTCACTTGTCGACAACGAAAAGCAGTTATTATCGGCACACACACAAATATCATCGACCTCGCATTTCAAATACATTCAGAAGACATCCCAGCTTAGTTGCAGAGTAGCAGATTTCAAATTTCAATTTTTCAAAGCAAGAAACATTCATATCATTAGGTGGCGGCCTTGGCATGAAAGTTTTTATTCATTTTCACTAACAATCTGAGGAGGAGAAAATGATAAACGTTATATGATTAAACTAAGGCGCAAATGCCATATGGTTTCCAAACCATTTGAGACGGTGGAACGAAGCTGCATGGACACGTTGCATGGAGCCAAACATTTCGATGGTGCAGTTTTAATCCATATTAAAACATGTGGGGCAGGTATATATAGCAGTCAACTTTGCGTTCGAAACATGGCGCAGAAATACATGAACACATTGCAAATTGGTGGAAATGCTTCTACGCCAGAGTTTTAGTCTTTGGAGAAGATATATATGGTAGTCACGTTTTATGATTGAACATGGAGCGGAAATACAACGACAACGTTGTAATAATGATGGTGCATTGATAGTCAAAAACAAACCAGAGTTGTACAAGGTATGACAGTCCATCACCTGCATTGTTAACAGTGCAAAGTTACAACATCGTTGGAGGAGGTTACAGTATTTTTTAGGTCACCAGGTCACAGAGATAAAACATCACCCAAGGCTATGACTTATCGGTTTTTGCAACCCAACGACCCCATCAACCCATGGTTGCAGAGTCGCATGTTTGCCCAGGTCGCAGGGTCACAGAATGATATGCCCATGGAAAGCTGCGACCCAAGGAAATTCTCCTACCACGTGACCCCATGGTTTTAAAATCATTTCCTAATCAGAAAACACAGATTTTACGGTAATTTTGTGGCATGGGAAGTTTAAATCACATGGCCATATGCCATAATCAGCACCATTTAATCAACACCATCTTCCAGCCATAAAGATCTCCCACGTGTCTCATTCCCCATCAAAAATTCTGGAAATTTGTTCACGATGGCTGGTCAACAATCCCAACTGTCAGCAGAATTAACAATAATCGATGATGTTTCCAAAGACGTGCGATGGATAAACACGAATATTAAGTAAAGAGTTGGCCATAGTGCACCTCGGTATTATGGAAAAATCTGCATATCTTTGGGGATATCTGGGGAAAAACAAATGGTAGGCTACTAGTACAGATATTTTGGATCTTCTCAAAATTACTACTCTCAACGCCTTGCTGCATTGACTCCAGGATTTGCAGGAGTAGATATTGCAAATATGTGCAACGAGGGTGCTCTTATTACTGTGAGGAATGAGAAGACGGAGATCAATATGTCACACTTTGAGGCAGCTATTGATAGAGTTATTGGTGGTTTTGAGAAGAAAAATAAGGTAATTAGAAAGGAGGAAAGGAGGACTGTAGCATATCATGAATTGGGTCGTGCTGTAGTTGGATGTTTTTTTGGAGCATGCGGAGCCACTTTTGAAAGTAACAATTGTTATTCTCATATTCAAGATGAGCCATCTTATCCATAACTGATTTTTGCACTTTCATTTCAAATTGGATAATATTTTGTTCTTCACATCCGAAGTCTATTACATTCTTAGGGGTTGTTTCTACCCAAACACCGTCTTTATCAAATACAGGGTCCCTTTTGGTCCCAAGTTTGGTTCCTAGGGCCACATGCTTCAGCGAGATAGATCTGTGTATTCAGTTGTAAACCACTCGAAATTGACCAAGTGTTTAGCAACACCCCTGTGCTTAACTACTTCTTTCTTATCCATGACTAAGGCATAACTCTTGGGTGCTAAGAAGAACCCCTCATCTACAAAGTACTCCAGCTTTAGCTTACCCGATTCCATGGATGTTTCTTCTTCTGGAAGAGGGCTTCCTGGAATAGTTGAGTCAGTATCTTTGTAGTAACAGTCCCTTCTAGAAATGTATTGGTACAATATTTACCCTTTTTCTCAATATTTACTAAATGAGAAGTTGCTGATGACAAGGGAGCAGCTATTTGACATGGCATGCATGACACTTGGAGGTCGGGCTGCTGAACAAGTTTTACTATAAAAAAAAAATTTCAAGTGGATCTCAAAATGCCTTGGAGAAGGTGACAAAGGTGACATATGCACAAGTCGCATTATATGGTTTTAGTGAAAAAATCGTCTTCTATCTTTTCCTCAAAGGGAAGATTCTTATGAAATGACTAAGCCTTATAGAAATGAAACGACAGATTGGTATTTCTATTACAAGTGGGTTGTTTTGAAGATATAACAAGAAACTATTTTCTATGCCCGGACATTTCCCAAGCCGGAACCACATAAGGTACCATGGGGTAATTGTTGAAGAAGCTCGTTCAGGTTTCCATGGGGCACATAACTTAGCAGGATGTAAATTCCCAGATGCCATTGTCTATAGCCTTCAGCTCCCCGAAGACTTGCCATTATATATTCAGAAATAAGAAAGGATCCTACTAAGAAATAGTTAGAGGAAGAGAAATATGTTAATCTAGATCGAGGTTTACATTCATTCGCTGAGCCTCCATAGGAGCAGATGAAGACTCCCTGGCAGCTGGTGATTGCCGTGGGAATCTGCATGTTTACAATTTGAGAACACTAGACCACCTAGGGTTCTAAGTGCATTATTTTCTAAATCTTTCCATCAGCTAACTAACTGTACTATAGCATCAATATTTTGAAGATATGTGACCCATATTATGTTGTTTGTAGGTAGAGGTGGTCGACGCGTAAAACCGAAGCTGGGGTCCTCTCTGGTGGGCAATGTGGATCCTTTTAAAGCTCGAAATAACCGCAAAGGTACCTAGTCACTTTCACGAGACAATGATGAAGGATAAAAAATTCTCGTTGCAAAACCCCGAGATCGCTGGTCGCAGGTCGCGGATTGCCCGAGGTCACAAGTCGCTAATCTGCCCGAGGTCGCAAGGTCACAAGTCGCTAATATACCCGAGGTCACGAGATCACAAGTCGCTGATCTACCCGGGGTCACGAGGTCGCAGGTCGCGGATAGTCCAAGGTCGCAGGTCGTGGATTGTCCAAGGTCGCAAGTCGTATATTTCCCGAGGTTGCAAGTCGCTGATCTGCCCGAGGTTCGAGGTCGCAGGTCGCAAATTCCCAAAGGTCGCAAGTCGCATATGTTGCCAGGTCGCTAAGTCACATCCCCTATTAAATTCCTGACGGCGCGACCCAGTGACTAGGTCACAAGGTCACAGAACCCAGTCAGGTCGCAGGTCGCAACAGTGGCTCAGGTTGCAGGTCACAGAATAGACTGGGTCGCAAGGAATCCCAACAGTCGGGAAAGCGAAAAGTTAGGGAGCCCAAAGGGCAAGCTTTTCTCTATAAATGCTTCCTTCGGGAACTTGTAAAAGGGGCTTCTTTTTTGGGACTTGAGATGAGTACATTGTATTACTAGAGGAATATACATTTGAGCATGAATACAAGAATTTTGAAAAATCCCTTTGTGGATCTGGTGTTGTCATATGTATGAGCACTATTGAGTATTATGTTTTCAATTTCTGAACATCTTAGATTAAGGGAATTGTATCTTTAATTCATATCACATTTGCATAACAGTTTGTTGAGTATGTTAATGATGGTTGAGTTCATTTCACTTTCTTAACAAACGATGATGGCTTTGTTTATTATCATTTGTGTTATCATTTAAAAAATTTAGGAAGTGAAGGGTGTTCTTGCCATGAGGAATTGTTTCTTTCATGGTCAGAACAATTTACAAGCACGACCCTAATGAAGTGTTGTTAACAACACTTCCTTCGGTCTTCATGCTTTATTATTTCCTCTTTGCTACTCATAGTGTTACGTGTATATTTAATGCATCAATCATATGTCTTGTATCATTTGATTAGGTGTGTATCCACTGTTTTATAGAGTTTAAGCGAGACCTAAAGAAAGGAGAAATCAGTGGTAGCCGGACCCACACCCTGGACGGGATCCCTATTCCAAACGGTTCAAGGTCTAATTGGGACCTTTTACTGGGGAGATCCCCTGTTGTTGGCCGAACAAATTTTCCCGTCAACAAGGTATTTTAACAAGTTTTTCATGGATTGTATCAGAGAGGTACTGGGAAAAATTGAATATAGAAGTAGGAGGCTGACCAGGGGAGAAAATAGAAATAAAACCTAGGACTGAAGCATCAACATGCTCATCAGTGAAATAACCCAGAATACATTCCAACATTGTGATGATATGTCTAGTTCTCTTAAATAATATAGCTGCTAGATAAGGAGGGTTGGTCTTGGGAGTTTCTATTGGTGAGGGAATGAATGTTTGGAATATCTAGAACCTCTTGGGGGAGTCCAGATTCAGATATAATTGAGTAAGGATCTCAATAGACAATGGGGTTTCATCAGGTCTAGGTTGAATTTGTAGCATCTGATTTATTGATTCAGCTGTGATGGTGAATAAAATCTCTTTACCAAGGGTCACAATGGCTCTTTGATCAAGAAAATACATAGTTTGGTAGAATTTGATAACCTCTGACACTCGAAGTTCTGTGGGACAATATACTTGGGCAAATTCGACTCCCAAAGAAAAACATCATCAGCTTGGTCAATTGACTTATCATGGCTCCAACAGTGGAGCTCAAGGAGGTTGAACTCAGTGACAAGGTCACTAATTTTAAAGTCTCTGTCTGCTAAGGGAGTGTGTTCCACATCAACAACAGGAAGTTGCAGGGGATTGACTGTTACAGTACCTTGGGAAGCCATTGTTTTGTTAATTTTAATCAACTGATTACTCTCTATGATAAAAAATACTCTCAGACCCTTTAAAAATACTGTGAAAAGTTTATTACAGTTTGTAGAAATATTTTTTAAAGGAAACACTGGCTTTCTATACTCTGCAAGCTTCAATTAATCAAATGATTACTCTGTGATCAAGAAATAAACTTAGGACCTCAGGAATACTTGTGAACAGATGAATTGGGTATGCAGAAAGGGTTTGGAGGCAATAATATCTTTTATGTGGTCTGCAAAGTTCCTAACTGGTTCAATTAATTAACAGGTTACTTTTTTTGCTTAAGAAGAGGCTTTGGTATTTTAGGAATACCTGGAAAATGAAGCTTTTATGTTTGCAGAGAAGTTCTTGGAGGCAGCGGAGGCTTTCTGAGGATTCAATGGTCTTTATAAAACTTCAAATAGGTTCTGCATCGGTTGTTGCAGCAAATATTCTTAAATTTTGGTGTAAAAGGGCTTGAAACAAGGTTGGCAGTGATTTGTTTTCTTTAAAATAGGTCGGTAATGCTCTCTTCATGCAAAACTGTAATAGAAATGGTGAAAAGGCTTGAAAGGGTGGTTTTATGCTTTTTAACCAATCAGTGGTTAAAAATTAATGCGAGAGGTTAAATTCAAATTAAAGGGTGGTATTGATAATGGGCGGAAAACAACCCAATGGTTTTCACATTGGCAAAAGCGGGTAGGTGGTATTATTTTGGAGGATGTGATGGAATCAGGGAATGACACGTAGTAGGGAGCGAGACTATGAAAAAAACTCATTTCGCAAGGTCTGGGTGGTGTTAAAGTTTGGGCGATTGGGGATGCGATAGAGACTATTGGCCATTGGATTTGGGGAATGAAGATCGTGTTAGAATTTACCGGAGAAATAATAAATTTACCAAGAGGAACAAAAAATGATAAAATAGCTAGCAACAAATCATAAACATAAACAAAGATGTTTATTTGGGAAAACCCCCAAATTTGGGGAAAAACCCAACCAATGAAATTTCATTAAGCATTGGCCAAAACCCTAGCCAATCCGGCCAAGTGAGCCTTCACCGCTCACCTCCATGCCTACATTACAATGAAGTATTCCAAGCCTTTTATAGGCTCCATTACATGCAATACCATGGGATGAAAACCATGGGTGCACAATACCATGTGCCCCAAAACTACTACTATTTACCTAGTCAACATTGAATCTATCCCGAGTCAAGTTTACCTAAGAATTCCCCCCTTAAACTTGACTTGGGGTTTCTTGAATAAATCCAACCAAACTTTCTAAGTGAGAAAACCCTGCTCACTCTAGCTCTTCCTCCTTCAAAATTCTTTTTACCCAGGGTAATTGTTAACTTGACATCCCCCTATCACCTAGATCTAACCCAGAATTTACCAGTGACTACCCAGGGGTACGCATGCCATACCAGGTCTTACAGCAGTATGCCCATTTACATGTACTAAATTAACTCCATTATAATAATAATATTTTTTTTCGTTTCATTGTTACTGTCTTTGTACATATGAAATCAATGTCCATATAAAAATAACCCATCTACCGGATTACATGGGTCACCAGCCTCTGTAACTTCCAGTGCTTTAGGGCTTCTCTTCAAATACATGGTTCATCAATTAATTAATCCATGTGCACATATCCTCTCTCATTTTGACAGACTTTTCTCTCCTAGCGCAGTGAAATTCAATGGCTTTGATACTATTTGTTAGAATTTACCAGAGAAATAATAAATTTACCAAGAGGAAAAAAAATCGATAAAATAGCTAGCAACAAATCATAAACATAAACAAAAATGTTTATCCGGAAAAACCCCCAAATCTGGGGCAAAACCCAACCAATGAAATTTCATTAAGAACTGGCCAATCCAGCCAAGTGAGCCTTCACTGCTCACCTCCAGGCCTACATTACAATGAAGTATTCACAGTCTTTTATAGGTTCCATTACATGCAATACCATGGGCTGAAAACCATGGGTGCACAATACCATGTGCCCCAAAACCACTACTATTTACCCTAGTCAACATTGACTCTATCCCGAGTCAAGTTTACCTAACAGATCAGGCGAATGAGCGAATGGGAGGAATCCATTGGGGATTTGATAGGCATGGGGCCTGGGTTTTAATTCTTATGCATGGTTATGTGATATATGCAATGGATTTATATTATACGGGGTCAGGACTTAATAATAATGTGGGTTGATACATATAAGCGGGAATGAGTTTAACTATATGTATTAAATTGTGGTTATAATAAGTGGGCCTAGAAAAATATATAGGCGAGGTGATAAAAACATATATTAAATTAATCATAAGGGGTTGCGAAATTCATATAAAGGGGAATTAATATAATACAGGATAAATGTATATACGGGAGTTTAATATGAGCAGGAATGTAAAATACACTAGGGATAGTGTTAAAACTGATATTGGGAAGGTTTTTTCATAGTGGGACCCGACATATCAATTTAACCATTTAGACTTAGGATAAGTGTATTTTAGAGGGTTTTTAAAAAAAAGGTAAATTAGTAAAAGGACTTTTACTTTTCCAAAGGTAAATATTATTTTTAACTAAGGAAAAGGGGTTTTTTGTAAGTAAAAATGAATGTAGTAAAGGGAAAGGTAAATGTGAAGGGGAAGCGGTATTTTTACAAGAGAAATGAATTTAGAAGGAAGTTAGTCATATGAAATGACCATTTTTTGCTATCCATGCCTTGTGAAAACTGCTTCTGCCTACCCATCATCTACCCTAACATATTTTCTTCATTTATTCGGGTGCTTTTGAGCTTGTAGACCCTTTTTATTTTTCTTTTATAAGAAAACTATCTAATTCTAACCTTATTACTTCCAACGGCTCAAATTAAACTATTGAGCTCAATATTATTATCTTCCTAACTACTGATCTACCAAGATTAAACAGTTTGGCTAGATATTTATTCTCTAACTATCAACATGGAATTTAAAGCATGAATAATTAAGATTAAATTGTTTGACTATCATGGATTGTGGCATTTTTGACAAGCTGCACACAATCTTATTTTACAAAGTAAAGTAAAAAGCAGTGGCATTTGAATTTACATCACTTTCAGGATCTATTTTTATCTCTTTTTTTATGGGAGTTCATATTTTATATTCTTTTTTATATTTTCTTTCAATACTTTGATTTTTCTTTTAGGACTTACCCTCTTTACATTTTTTAATATGGGAAAACAAATTTGCAGAAAGCAAAGTATTTACTTATTACAAGACTTAATCATAGTCAATTCAAAATTATGAATCCTATTATTATAGAACCTTAACAGTTCACACACAGATTCAGTGATTACCTTTTATAATCTTGATGCTTTCGTTGCTGCTTTTCTACTTGCTTTATCTGTGCTTCCCAATCTTTGAATAAGATTTCCTTGTTGAACTTATCTACCAGGGGTAGATTAGGTTCCTTGCCTGAGTCTGATGCTTGCCATTGAATGTGTTCATTGATTTTCTTCTCGATCTTCTCACATTCAAATTTATGGATAGCTACTTGTTGGATCAATATTTCACTTGAGTCACCATTAAGGGAATTTTGAGGTCTAAAATGGGCCTCATAAGAAAAATGTACAACAAAAATAAACTTTATAACAACCAATACTATTCAAAATGATGATGTCATCCATAATGGATGATTCACCATTTTTGGAGTAAAAAAGTAAAAATATTAAAAAGACAGAACAGAAATCATTTTTTCAATCAGATTTAACTATTTCATGATTAACAGCGGGATATTCCACCTCATCCATGAGTGTCTATTCCTTACTTTGATAAACTTACATTTTAAAATGGTAGGCTATAAAAAACATGATTGTAATCACGTTTTTTTATGTATTTCTCATTTTTTGTGTAGTAGGACCCATCGAAAGTATGCAACATGGGTACTCCTTGGATGAGGAATTAAATTCCTCATCCAACGAGTACTCCCGCTCGAAATTTGAGTAAAAAATTTGGGAGATAAGTTGAAAATATGAATTGAAAAAGTAGTTTTTTTCATTTTTCCCTCTAAAATTTGATGATGTCATCAAATCTTATTAGATTTTTTCCACTATTATTTTATAATTTCCTTAGGAGGCCCATTTTAGACCTCAAAATTCCCCTAATGAATAAGAGCAAGTAATAGAATCTTGCTGGAAAAATGTTTCTTGTTGTTGCTTTAACTTAGCATTCACATTCAATGCTTCCTTTACGAATTGCTCTAATTTTGGCTGGCTTTGTAATCTAGTCATTGTTGCTTCCAGTTGTGTTTGATTTTCAGTGAGTTGTACTTGATGCTGCGAATTAAGACTCTCAAATGCTTTTGAAACTGGGACATCTTCAATTTCATTTGCTTGTTGGAGTTAAGACTTTTCTTGATTCAATAGTCTCTCTAATTCTTGTATTCTATCTTCTTTTTGCTTCGGTAACATTTTAACCTTAGTAGCTTTATCAACAGTGGTAGTAGCATATGCACCTGCAAACTGTGATAGTTTGGTTAAATGTTCAGTAAGATCAGCTAGAGGATCCTTCCACAAAAAAACAACAAATTCATTTGTAAGGTTTTCCACTGTATCATCAATTCTTCTCCTTTTTCTTCTCTTGACTACAACCTTATGACTAGGACTGTAGAAGACATCCAGCGAAGGGTTTTCCTCAATTTGTAACACTATCTGTTCTATAGGATAAGCCTGAATGATATCTCGATTATGAGTTTCTGGAACATGTTGTAGTGGTGTAACAGTTTCCACTAACTTCTAGGAATGTTCAAGAGTCTGAAAACTAGCAGCTTGATCACTATTGGGATTTGTTTTAGGATTTTTATTTATTTAGAAAACTCATCCCATTCACTATTCAAATTCTTTACATTATGGGAATTTTGAGGTCTAAAATGGGCCTCTTGAGGAAATTATAAAATAATAGTGGAAATAATAAAATAATATTAGATTACATAATCAAATTTTAGGGGGAAAAAGAAAAAAAAATCTATTTTTTCAACTCGTATTTTCAACTTATCTCCCTATGGGTTTACTCAAATTTCGAGCAGAAATGCTCGTTGGATGCATAATTTGATTCCTCATCGAAGGAGTAACCATGTTGCATACCTTTGATGGACCTTTCTACACGAAAAAATGAGAAATACATGAAAAATGTGATTGCAATCATGTATTTTCTTGTATTTCTCATTTTTCGTGTAGCAGAGTCCATTGAAAGTATGCAACATAGGTACTCCTTGGATTAGGAATTAATTTTTTCATCCAACGAGTGCAACCGCTCAAAATTTGACTAAGCTTAGGGAGATAAGTTGAAAATATGAGTTCAAAAGTAGTTTTATTATTTTATTATTTTTTAATTTTTTTTTTTTTTACTCCAAAAATGGTGAATCATCCTCCATGGTTGACATCATCATCTTGAATCCTATTGGTTCTTATAAAGTTTATTTTGTCTGTACATTTTTCTTATGAGGCCCATTTTAGACCTCAAAATTTCTCTAATGGGTTGGGACTTTTTTGGTTGATCAAGTGTATCTTGACTATGCTGAAATTTCTGAGAAGTTGACTCTGTTCCATTGCTTTCTTTTTTCTCCTGCATCTCAATCTCTTGGATTACTTGATCAATTATATTTTATGAATTCTCCTTTTGGTTTTCAGATTCATTTTTAGAATGATCCAACTTCTAAGATTGATGCTCTGATTGTTCTGACTCATCTTCAGACATGTCTTTCACTTCATTATCCAGGCTAATACTTGGAGTAGGTTTGTTCACATCTTCAATAGTTAACAAATCTAGAGGAATCTTTTCCAATCTCTTACTTTTATATTCTTGGAAGGCTTCCAAGTCATCATGATTGAGTTGATTGGATGCAAACTTGAGTACATCTGAAAAAATTTCAATGCCTTGAAATAAATCATCAAAACTATCTATTTCTTTCACAAAAGGCTTCATTTTGACCTATGTGATGTAGTTTTTAATTACATCATTCGGATCATATGACCGCTTTGGCATTACTGCCAAATTTAATAGATTAAATTTCAACATTTCCTTGTAGGCATAACCACTATCAAAAAGTGCAAAAATACCGCACTGTAAAGGAACATTAGGCCAAACAACCTTCTTAGCATCTTTAAGTTGTTTCGAAATGCCATTTACAACAAGTTGGTAGGAAATTTATCTTGCAAGTAACTTATCAGGAACATAATATGTTGAGACATGAGGAGAAGCATAACTCCCAAATACTCTGATATATTTGAAAGTTTTCTCTGTAAACCATCTAGCAATAGAAAGAATGTTTGTACTAGCCTCTTTGGAAACCCTAGGGGCTTTCTCATTGAATATCATCTCGTGCATAGGCAACATGACTTTATGGAAAATTTTGTAAAAATGCAAATGGAAGTCTGAATCCCAAAGGGCTTTGTGGTAAATGTGGATTGGAGTAGGGTCTTGGGTCGTCCATTTCCATCCCATGGTAGGAAAACTAGAAAAAAAGAAAATTGTGTGCATGACATAGGCACTCATATAAAAGGGGGGTATTTCTGTAGATGAAATGAGTCTTTTATTCCTATACTCCATGATGTGTTTAGCTAAATTATCAGATAGTATATTTTCCCAATTCAGAATTAAATAATTGACGATTTCATCAATTAATGGGATCTAATCTACATAAAACCTAGTGGTATTAGGTTTTACATATAATCTAGACAACATACCGGTAGCATAAAAATAAGGGGAAGGAATTTGGGCAATTGGGTACGTACTGAGTTTATCTCGCTTAAGTTTTCCTTGGTGTTCTTTCCATTCCTTTATGACTTTCACCATATCTGGATTTTTTGTTCTAAAGCTTTGGGCAAAAGCTTTGTCATATTTCTGCTGCGGGGAGGGTAGATGGTACATTGTCTGTAAGTCTTCTGCCCTGAATGACCCAATATTCTCGCCTTCTGAATCTTTGAATGTTCTATATTCTATGCTTAAGTGGTCTATTACCCACTTAACCTTGTCTATATAGGGAAGAATATTTGGCCTTGCTGCTACCTTATGGATGAATGAACATGCAACGTCGAAATAAGTCGTGTCTGAAGTAACTAACGTTCCTGTTGTAGCGAATCTGGTTATTACCCTTGGCTTTTCATCCTCGAAAATCTTATACATTGCCTCCCATGAAGAACTTCCACAATCCTTGTTGCAGGTGGTGTCTGAGAATAGGGGAGACATATCTAAGTCTTCGGTATATGATGCTTTGCATATTTCTTTGCCTTTCTTGTTCATTTCAATTTTCCTTAATATGTTAAGTGGTCTCCTGATTTCAAGCAAACAGAGAAAACATTAAAAATATAGAGAACATGGAGTAAAACAGAATTGAAACAATTGCAACATTCAATCACTTCAACACATGCTCTAAGTAGATATGAATCTATCAAAACCTTACTTCTATTAAATGTTATTAATCAACAATAATATTTTTAAATCAAATCTCTTACACCTTCACATTAAATTTCTATCGATTAATTTTAAAGAGTTGGATCTCATATTTCGGTTTGATTTTACATGAGTCATTTCGCATCGCATATCACAACTTATAATTATTTCCATGATGTCACCCATAAATTTTTCGAAATGTGATCTGTGCAAATCACACACAGCAATTTTTATGTGGTAAATGAATTTTATTTTAGTTATATCTTGCGAAATGCGAAGTGCGCTTTCAAGAAATCATGTCGTTGCGCTCTATTGGACCTTGAAGCTTTATGTTCATTACTTTCTTGGCTTGTTGGGTATGCGTAATTGCAAATTTCACCGAATTCCATATAATTTTGATCGTTTAAATGAGGCGTGATGCGATTTTGGTTTATAACGGTGATTAGGGTTTTTGCAATAAGATTTTGATATGAATTTGGAAAGAGCTTAGAGCATATTGCAGCCCGCATGACTTAGTGGATTTTAAGTCATTTATGTTCGTAAGCTATGCTAATTGGGATGCACAGTAAGGAACAAAAGTGGATAAGCAGAAAGAAACTTTATTTCCTAAAGTTTTTTTACTTAAGCTATAAAATAAATTAAATGAATTTCCTAATTATTTCTAAAGGGTCCCCATTTAGTTTTACTAAATGGGGGGTGTTGTATAGCACAACATCTCCATCCTAGGCCACACCGGTTACAACAGAAATTTTATTCAAGGGTATGCCTTGATCACCGCCCCAATGGAAAATTTTTTGAAGAAGGAGGTCTTGTTTTTTTGGGATGATGAATGTCAGAAAAGATTCAAGCTATTAAAAGAAAAGATGATAACTGCACCTATTCTTATATTTCGTGACTGGGCAAAGGTATTTCATGTACATGTGGATGCATGAGGGATCGCATTAGGATTTGTCTTGGCACAACCTAGAGAGGGGGACATTGATCACCTAGTGGCCTTCACTAATAGGAAGCTTTCGAGCACAGAGTGTAACTATTCTACCACGGAGAATGAAGGATTGGCGATGGTGTATACCCTACAAAAATACAGGCACTATTTATTAGGTGGACACTTTAAAATGTTCTCAAATAATTCAACTTTGAAATACCTAGTTAATAAGCCTGTGTTGGGAGGGAAGCTCTGTAGGTGGCTACTTTTGTTTCAAGAGTATGATTTTGAAATCATTGTGAAACTAGGGAGGCTGAATGTCGGGCAGGATCACTTGTCCAGGATCGAGAATGGGGAAGAGCCAACTAACCTAGAGGAAGGATTACTTGACGTGCAGTTGTTTGCTATCAAGGTGGCTGACGATCACTTCGCCGATGTTATCTAATTATTGACCACAAGCAAGGTGCCCAATCACTATTCAGTACCGCAGAAAAAGGAACTAGTCACACGCGTAGCCGATCTTACCATAATTGCGAGACAACTCTATAAGCTAGGCGTAGACAAGGTGCTGCAATGGTATGTACTAGAACACGAAAGACAAGCTATATTGGCTAAGGCCAATGGAGGAATTACAAGAGGACATTATGCAGGTAAAGCTACTACTTAGAAAGTATTAAGGAATGGGTTGTGTTGGGCCACATTGCACAACAATGCCCATGCGTATTGTCAGGCATGCGAGGCGTGCCAACAAACTGGAAATCCCTCACGTCGAGACAAGATGCCCCTACAACTTTAGATATATCTACAAGCATTCGACAAATGGGCCATAGATTTTGTAGGACCCATCAATCCCCTGAGAAATAAGACCGGTGCCCGATATATCATCACTGCCACAGATTATGTCACCATATGGGCGGAAGCAAAAGTTGTCAAGGATTGTACTATGGATACTGTTGTACACTTCATTTTTGAACATATTTTGACCAGGTTTGGTTGCCCAAAGATCCTAATGAGTGAAAGAGGTACGCATTTTGTTAATGAAACTATTATGGTTGTGACTAAGGAATTCCAGATCCACCATGCGAATATTACCCTGTATCATCCGCAAGCGAATGGGGCCATAGAAGCCTTCAATAAAATTTTGGAACATGTGCTCACCAAGGTCTACAATGATAACCGAAGAAAATGTGACGTACGCATCCCCTCAATACTCTAGGCCTATAGGACTACATGTATGAAACTCACGAGAAAAATGCCCTTCAGAATGGTCTAGGGGAAGGAGGTTGTCATGCCTATGGAATACATTGTTTCCAGCTTGTGCATCTCGGCTTTCACAAACATGGCAGAACCATACATCATGGAGGAACACTTGGCACAGCTGGTGGCCCTAGAAGAGGATCAATTCACTGCTTAGTTCCACCAGCAAGTTCATAAGGCTCGCGAAAAATCTTGGCATGATCAACATATTCGGCAGAAGATCTTTAAGGAGGATGAATTGGTATTACTTTATGATAGCCAGTTTGCACGACACCCTGGGAGGTTCCGTAAGCACTGGCTGGGCCCATATATAGTGAAGGAGATTACCAATGGAGGTGTGGTCGGATTGGCTATGTTGCATGGAGATTTCTTGTTGGGGTACGTTAATGGAAGTCATCTGAAACCATATAAGGACAACTCGGTGCTAACCAAATGACTATATGATTGGAGTAGTTGTGTAAAGGATGTTTCCCACATCAGGGCGCGAAAACAAAGGCAGGATCGACGGATGCGTAGGGATGATGAGTAGGGCAGTGGGTGCAAAGGTGTGCAATACAAGCATAGGGGTAGTACGTGGCAGAAAAAAATAGCTGTTGGAATGGGGTGCCAGGGTGGAAAAGCAAGTTTTTTGAAGAACGAAATGGGAAATTGGAAATTAATGTGGCGATTTGACGGGATTTTTTACCATTTCCGTAATGATAGCTTGCAATTAAGGCTAATTTGACCGTTTTCCATCATCATGAGCTATAAGAAGAGGGGTGTCGGTCACAAGGGGTTTGTTTGTTGTCTAAATATCTCCACCTCGATGAATTTTGTCTAGTCTGTATAATTTCCATCCACATGTCTGAGCGAGCTACTCCTTCTAATAGTAGCAACCCAAAATTTATCTTCCGAGCAAGAATGACCACTACGAACCATAATGAGTCACTACCTGTCATGACTTCCATGGAAGTTGGATCTGACAAGGCATTCGAGGTAACCCTTGAAATGGAGGAGGTCGTCTCTACGCCAACAAAAAGGAAGGGAAAACGGAAGGTGAAGGGCACAGAGACAAGAAGGGAAACATAGGCGAAGTGGGCTAGGGTGAAACCACACATGTTCCCTCGGATTGTGCACTCCCCCCGAAAAGTGTCTAAGGGACAATCGTCGGATTCATCAAAGTGCCCTATGACGATTACGGAGGAACCCCTGCATCTGACTCCACTAACCTGGTTTTTGCCTTATGTTAAGCCAAGAAATCTAGTGATGCCCGCCCCCAAGAATGTCAATGTCATTCCCGCCTACCTCTAGATGCCTCTGGTCCCGCAGGAGGTGCCCATGGAGGGAGATATGTTTGGAGGCCTCCCCCTCCTTGAATTTGATGATCATGATCTAGGCAACCTGGACACCTTCCCTACACTGGCTCCAGAGCTATATTTTGAAAGGGTACTGTATGGAAATGTACCAAAGGTAGAGCTAATGTCGTGGGAAGGTGGATTGGTCAGATCAGGGATCTTAAAGTTGTTGCACATCCCCACTTTAGCCATTACAAAATCACTGGCCTGGTTATTCACCATCTACTAGCGCTGGTCCACGATGGGTGCTTATGGATCCAAGGTCGCATACCGATTGATGCTACTTTAATTCAATGAATCACCAGCCTCCCCATGCATGGGCCGAATCCTAAGGAGGGAATTGGAAAGAAGTACGAGCAACAGATTTTTAAAGACATCCGAAAGAGATACCATGTCGCTGGCAACCAATGAGGGTTTCACACAGATATAATCAGTGATCCAAGGATGCTCATGGGTACCATGTTGCTTGCATGAAAATTGATGCGCAAACGCCAAGCAACGGCCGCCCCCACTTATGTAATTCAACTCGCCGGTAGATGCGAAAAGGGAGTCTGCTTCAACTGGTCACAATACCTTGTCGATGAATTTCTAGACAATGTGTGCGAGGCCTAGGATCAAGGAAAATCTTTCTGCTACTCCTGGATGATACTGTTAATTTCCTTAGTTGTGGGGAGACACCTGAAGAGGCAGTATTCCCCGATCTCAAGCTAGGCATGTGTGAAGGAGCATAGTTTTCTAACCTCTAGGATTCGAAGGATCCCAAGAGGGTCGAGGATAACAAGATATTTTGGGTACTATATGATCAAGCTGTTTGGGTTTCAAAATGTCACTCATTACCATATAGTTTTCACCTATGCTCTCATTATATCACCCATTATTCACCACCATGTCACTTCATTTTCCCTATTATTCACCATTAATGGGTCTCATTTATATTTTCCAAATATTATTTATTTTTAAGCATTTTTAAGAGAAATTCTTGATTAAATATTAGAAAATAATATATTTTACTTTATATATGGAAAGTGGGTTGTTTTTGTGACATGTGTAGGTGACAAGGAAGCTTCCAAGACACTTTTATGTGGCCTTGAATGATCAAATTCGAATTTGAAGAGATAAACCTCATGGAGAAGATCAAGGACAAAAGGCAGTTATGTGTCTAGATGGTTGAGAGATGTATGGAACTAAAGAGAGATTAGTGGATGATCATTATGAGTTTGTTACTCATCCCATTGTATAAATAGGAGTACAATCTCCTCCATTTGTAATCTTGAAGTTTTTGTAATCTTAGAATTTTGGAGTATGTAATCTTAGAAGCTTAGAGTTGTAATCTTAGAGTTGGTTTGTAATGGAGATTTTGAAATAAAGGATTATACTTCAATTTTTCTTCTACATCTGAGTCTCCATTGAAGTGGTGTGCTTGTGGAGTTATGGAGGGCCCCCATGGCCTCACTTGCATGCTTATTTGTTTATTTTAGGTATAACTTAATTTATGTTTATGTTTGATTTCAGCGTTTAGGTTTTGTTAAATGTTCTAATATTGGAAGGATCTTATTTGAAAGTGTTTTTGTAAGAGAACCATAAGATCTCAGACAATTGTTAGATCTAGGTTTATTTCATTGCAGCTTTTAAGTTCTTATTAGATGTTCTAATGTTGGAAGAGATCTTGTAGAATATGTTCTTGTAAGAGAACCATAGATCTCAAACAATTATTAGATCTAGGTTTGGAAGAGATCTTGATGAATATGTTCTTGTAAGGGAACTTTAAGATCTTGGACAAATTAGGAATCTTTCTACATCTATATATTTTAGATAAGCACTTCTAAGTTTACCTTCCCGGGTTGACATTAAATTAAACTCTAATTGACATCATCAATTAGAACCACACATTTTGGTGTTGTTGCCGGGGAAGTGAAACTAGAAGGATTTAATAATTATTTTATGCATTTGTTTTTAATGGGCTAATTTGTGGAACTTGGTGACAGCGGGTTCATAAAGGAGTTCAAAGTTTGGATCATTTTATTTTATTTTCGCACATAGTTAATTTAAATTCAGTTTTTATTTTAAACCCCCTATTTCTCACTAATCCATCTACGAATGAGGAATTTGACAATGTTGAACAGGTACTTCTTGGAGAGCAAGGACAATCACCTTGAGCCAACTCTAAGATAGGTTACTCACATACTTGTAAAACATAACGTAAAATTTTTAAATCTTGATTTGAGCATGTTTGAACTTTTAATCCGTAGATGGCTTCATTGGAAGCATTCTTTTACTTAGAAAATAAAACATCTTTCAAGTTAATGTATAATAGCTTAAAAATAAAAAATAAAACGAGATCTCGTAGAATTTTCTCATAGAATTTCGTTGTAGAATTTTCTTTTAGTCATGTTTTTTTTAAAATATCATCATGAATAAAAAGAGTTGCTTCATCGTTGCATTTCTATGTCTTGTTTCTGTATCACGGGTGAGCCAGGAGCTTGATTATCGGAAAGCTCTGTCTTCCGAGAGTCTAAACGCCCCCGTGACATTGCAGAAAGAGTATAGATAATGCAAGGTTTTGTCGCAGATCTTAATTGTATTTTATCCATCCACGCTAACCTGCATAAATAAAAAAAAATCAAGAGATTAGTATGCTCTATTCCCGCGCTTCGTGCGATCAGGAAGAACAGAAAATCTATTGATTTATTTCAAATAAAAAAATCTTGCTAGAAATTTAATTGCAGATCTACTTGATGATCGTTTGAGTCATAATAAAAAAAATCTTCTCTTGTAGAAATTTGTTCTTCACGGAATTATTCCACAATGCTACGCAGATGTTTCACTCTTGCTGCACACATGCCAATTTTTTTTTACTGTTGGTAATGCCCACATCTCACAAAACCATTTTGACAATCGCTGATTAACTAAAAAAAAATAAAATTAACCCATATTGATTTATGGATTCAATCATAAAAGAATTCAGTGTCGTGAAGCATTGAACTATATGATCTAAGGCTGTGTGATTTAACTTGTAAGTAGAAAATTTCATTATGTTAATCTGTGATTTGCTTTCTTGCAACAACAAACAACACCGCGATCTCTTCAATGTAAATTTTCCATGGAGAGATATTTGGTTTCAACAAATGTGGAAAACATTGCCATTTTCCACGGGGATGAAAAGAAATTTGCATAATTCATAATTTAAGGCCAGAATTCATAAAACGAGGGGGCAGCATTTTAATCTCCAGTTGAACCAAAGGCTTATTTCATCAGCAGTATTGTTTTTCTGGACTCTCTTTCTCATTGCATTAACTACATTCTACTTGCGTTTTGGGAGATTTCTTGGATCTCTGAAGAGTTAATGATCAGTTTTTGGCATGGTCGGTTTTGTTACAAAAACCCTGCAAAAATTACTTGATTCTTGCACTATACGCATGAGAGCACTAGAGAGAACTGTAAAGGCAAGAACCCTGACAAGAGAAATGAAGTTTTGATTTTTCATGACAAAGGAAACTCATTTAAAATATCTCATATTTCAAGGAGAATAATGAGCAATATTCAATATCTCATATTATGAATAACCCAAACTGTATCTAGTAATTAGGCAACAGAAAGATGCAACCTTTGCAACAGAGAAACAGAAAAACGCAACCTCTGCAAAAAAAAACGTCAGTTTTAAAATGGGTTTTCTGAGCAAACCAGGATGAATTTAAAAAAACTGAGACATGGGTTTTTGCTGGAACTGAATGAATTACATAACCCAGAATTTTTTTTTTATTATTCTTAACGGTTTGAGAGGAAATCGCGGTTCTTTGGGACCCCATTTTGGTGACGGCGTGAAGAAAAAACGTGTTTTTTAAATTAATGCACAGCCAATTATAGCTTGAGTGCAGCTGTTGGGGAGAAGGTGATTGTTTGCAGATTTTGTGGGATAATTTCACCAAAATTATGTTGGTCAATTTTATATTTGGAGATTTGAAATTTCTATTTTCTTCGCATCAAATTGATTGGCCAGATGGAGAAGACCCCCAACGATTGGAGAGATTTTGAGATTGTGGAGCGAATGCTTTTCAGCGATATTCCTTTTCGATAAAAACATGGTTATATCTGCACCCACGGGAAGAGACTACGACATCAAACTATGGGAGCTATACGCGCTAATCAAAGGATCACACCTCATCATGACATGGTAATAAACATATGAATTTCAATTTTGTTTTCAAAACAATGCGACATCACCGGCATATTACATGGCAAATAACAACAATGCAAAATAATGGTAAGAAATAGAGTTGCATCATTTTTAAGAGTCACTGCATATGCATTCATTTTCAAATTTGAAAGAATATAATGTTGCAAGAAGTTGCATTCTTGTTGGAAACTAGTCCAACATTTTGTACCGATCATCTTCACAAACAGATAACGGGCTTTTGAAGCAAACATTTTGGTGTCACCAGCAAATTTTATGGTACCAAGAAACGAGGCAAACCTTTGAACTTTATTTCCTTGGAAACAGATGCCCTTCTATGCTGAAAACGTAAGTGAAATTTGGTGCGTTGAAATTCAGATATGCTTATGCATTCTATTTGGTGTGTTGAAAAGTCTTACGTGATACCATTGGTAACTTCTTTCATGGGCACTTTATTGAATTTTGTTTTTACAATCAATTTCGTACAATGGTTCACATATTAAATGTAAATTGGTTCATATGTCTTATGCATATGCATTGACTTTGTATGTGCACTCCATTCAAGCATTTGATATTTGTTCATGTGTAACGTTGTTGATTGGTGATGTTATGGTATATGGGCAAAGCACAGAAAATCACAACACGGTGAAACTTTCGACAAAGAGTAACAATTTTTTTTCTTCATGAATTTTTTTTATTTTTTTTATTTGATGCATTTGTATTAAAATCTTGCAATTTTTAAATGATGCAGATTTTGGCAAATACAAGATCGATGACGACATGTGAAATTCAATATCATAGATGCAAATCATGAAACAATTTCGACGATCGTCGGGATTTGCATAATTGCAATGAAATTGAATTTTATTTACATAAGAAGGGAATTAATTATACTCATTTCATATTTTAAAATAGATTTGTAAAAAAACATGGAATTGGGCTAACTTATACATTTGATTTTATTTAAATCTGTTTCATTGGTGTTTAATTTTTGCATTAAAAATCAAGTAGAAATTGATCACTTTTGCTTGGATATATTTATGTTTTGTGAATGCCAAGTTTTTGCAGGTTTGCGTTAATAAAATGATCATTCAAGGAGTCTAATTTGTTGACAGTTGGACTTCCAACAAATCAATTTTATGATGAATCATGTGAATAAGTCCATATTCATTACAACCAGTCTTTTCTTCCCTTTGAAAAATTGTAAATCCCAATGAGTCCTCAATGCAAGCCAAAATCACTTTTTCCGAGCAAGTTTCAATCATGCAGTCAAATCCATTTCTTTTCATGCACTTCTTTTCATTCACCCCTAACCCACAAAATAAAACCAAGAATCTCACTTACAAGAAGTTCACTTATTGTCATTTTCCTTGTCATTTCGATTTCCTTTTTCCTACCATTTTCATCTTCCGCCAATAAAATCCTGCTTCTACATATCACTGAGTCAAAGTCCTAGAGTCTAATTATCTTTGTAAAAACACCTAGAGGCTTGCATGCCTTAATAGCAAGTACTCTTGCCAATGAACAATGGGAGTACATTAATATCACTTGTTCGTTGGATCTTGTAGGTGACTCGACCACAACAAACTTATTCGTTCCTACAAAGATGTGTTAGGCATCTTGACTCCCATTGGAATCAATGGTGGGAGCTCTCGTGTTGGTTAGTGGCATTCATTAATGGCCACTAAGTCAACAACTTCTTGCTATGTTTGACACCAGCACATTTAATCACATAGTAAAATTTGTGCATTGACCATTGAAGACTTGAAGACCCATAATTTGTAGCAGATGAAGCAGATTTCCTTTCATTGTTTTTCAGTTTGTCATGACTTGAGGACAAGTTAATAAATAAGGTTGGGGGGAGGAAAATGTAACTTATATATTTTGTATACCTTCCAAGCCTTATAGATTTTCAGCCATATTCAACATACTCGTCAGATTCATCAGACTATCTAGCAGCAGATACGACAATAGAGATCCATCTTTCATCCACAACTTGTAGAAGAAGCTTCAGATCAAAATTGTAGCAGCTGAACATGCATGATTAATCCACTTCTGTAGGTAAGTAAGGTATGATGTTTTCTAACCTTTAATTTTGAAATTCTTTTTAGATGCTAAAATGATGATATTTGGAAAATATTCCACTATTTCACCATTCCCTCTCTCATTAAAAATTGCCAAAAACCATCAGTAGGGGAGGGGGGAATTTCACACTTCATTTTTTCTCTCATTCATATTACATCTTAACCCACATAGTCTTCCCACAATAAAAACTACTACAAAATGATGAGCATATTAAATGACTTCTTAAAAATTGATCTCAACAAAGTAAATAATGATTGTAAACACAAGAACCAATCATTAAAAAGAGATCTCAACAAAGTAAATAATGATTGTAACACAAGAACCAATCATTAAAATATGCAAATGCTTTGAAAAAATAAAAGTTATCCAAAGAAGTGCAAAGTTAAAAGGAAGTCCATGATTGAAAGATGCTTGTTACACAAGAACCAAACATCTTGTAAAAGGAAGCTCATCTAAGAATCAAATCAGATAAGTCATTGTAGTAGCTTGCATGAGGACATGCAAGAGCTTCAGTTGGGGACTATGTTTGGGTTTCAAAATGTCACTCATTACCATACATTTTTCACCTATGCTCCCATTATATCACCCATTATTCACCACCATGTCACTTCATTTTCTCTATTATTCACCATTAATGGGTCTCATTTATATTTTCCAAATATTATTTATTTTTAAGAATTTTTAAGAGAAATTCTTGATTAAATATTAGAAAATAATATATTTTACTTTATATATGTAAAGTGGGTTGTTTGTGTGACATGTGTAGGTGCCAAGGAAGCTTCCAAGACACCTTTATGTGGCCTTGAATGATCAAATTCGAATTTGAAGAGATAAACCTCATGGAGAAGATCAAGGACAAAAGGCGGTTATGTGTCTAGATGGTTGAGAGATGTATGGAACTAAAGAGAGATTAGTGGATGATCATTATGAGTTTGTTACTCATCCCATTGTATAAATAGGAGTACAATCTCCTCCATTTGTAATCTTGAAGTTTTTGTAATCTTAGAATTTTGGAGTATGTAATCTTAGAAGCTTAGAGTTGGTTTGTAATGTAGATTTTGAAATAAAGGATCATACTTCAATTTTTCTTCTACATCTGAGTCTTCATTGAAGTGGTGTGCTTGTGGAGTTATGGAGGGCCCCCATGTCCTCACTTGCATGCTTATTTGTTTATTTTAGGTATAACTTAATTTATGTTTTTGTTTGATTTCAGCTTTTAAGTTTTGTTAAATGTTCTAATATTGGAAGGATCTTATTTGAAAGTGTTTTTGTAAGAGAACCATAAGATCTCAGACAATTGTTAGATCTAGGTTTATTTCATTGCAGCTTTTAAGTTCTTATTAGATGTTCTAATGATTCTGTAAGAGAACCATAGATCTCAAACAATTATTAGATCTAGGTTTGGAAGAGATCTTGATGAATATGTTCTTGTAAGGGAACTTTAAGATCTTGGACAAATTAGGAATCTTTCTAGATCTATATATTTTAGATAAGCACTTCTAAGTTTACCTTCCCGAGTTGACATTAAATTAAACTTTAATTGACATCATCAATTAGAACCACACACAAGCCCTGGAAACAAAAATTCATTCCTAGACGTAATTTTCTCCTACGGTCTACAAAAAGTACAAGGATATCGCGGAATTCTAGGTTACCATGCATAATGTGCAAGTTCAGGCCCACAGAGATCCAGCTTGGTATAACCTTCCTTATATGGCCACGGAAGCAGAGGTTGACCAAGTGATTGCAAATTGGCCACCTGAGTGGAAGATTGGCGCCCAAACATCCAACCGAGGCACAACAGGCACAACAGGCACATACGACCAAAGCGCAGCCCCAAAGGATACTACTCCGCCAGCCACAATGAAGGATTCAGAGGTTCCTACTATGACACAGCGTACGACCCCCACCACCCCTAAGAGTGCTACTGTGTAGAAAGAACCAGAGTCCCAACAGGATCAGGACCTTAATGGACTTGGTGGCGTAGACACGGTGTCCCCACATGGTATCAAATGCACCAGTGAACTTCCTAAGGGGTCCAGAAAGAAGCGTAAGTCTATTAAGCACAGCGTATACACAGAGGTTACATTGACAGAGGATGACCTAGAGAAAATTTCGAACACCATCACCATCGTGTCTAAGGATCGATGGGCTGCTTTGGAAGGACAGCACAAGGCCACGGTAGAAATTTTGCAATCTGAGCTGCAGGCTCTTCAGATAAAAGCATACACCGTTCAAGTGAGAGTGGATCAAGTGAGGCAGAGTCAAACAGGTGTGGATCACATGAGGCAGATTCAAGCGAGTGTGGATCAAGCGAGGCAGAATCAAGTAGGCCAACCAGCTATAGTTACATCCCTGACCACTGTCATGGAAAGTTGGATCTGCCCCCTCTCGAGCGCAACATTTGCAATGATACCTGCAGAATTATGCAGCCAAGTACGTGCATGCTCTTCAGTTGATCTTGATGTTGGGCACTTGACGGGTGCGCAGCTGCACGACTTGTTTACCTCCATCACCAGGGATCTTCAACATAGAGAACTACGAGCATAGCAACACCTTAGCAAGGCTGAGCTAACTATTGTGACTAAAGATACTGAAGCCACCCAGGCCCAGGCTACACACATTGCCACCATCGCGCAGAAGGTTGGGTTAGAGCAGTTGATAGATCGACTATGTGAAGACATGCCAGAAGTAATTCCTCGCTCTGCTATTCCACAGGCCAAGGTTTAAGGCTTGGTTGCTTCTTTGAAGGCATCTCGGACTGAGGTGCAGGTCATTAAGGTTGATTTAGAGCTTCAGCTAACATCACTACAAGCCAAGCTACAACCTAAGACACCCCCCCCTCGGAGGTGTGCGCCAAGCGATCTGCACTGTTCACGGAAGCTACAACCACTATTACTGCACATATCACTCATGGCACCACATTGTTTGAGACTTCTATGGAGTTATGGTCCCAAGTGCAGCGTGACCCCCTCCTTCACCAAATCGATCAGGAGATGCACCAAAAGGAGAAATATTTTGAGCAGATGGAAGCCACTATGACCACCCTTGTCCCACCCCAATGACTAGCGCGCCTTTGGACCAGCCACGCACTCAGAAGTGAAATTGTGGGGCTCCAGCACAATAAGCAGGCACGCAATGACCATCTGACGCCCTGGGCTAATGAATCTCTCAATCTTTCGCAGGAATTAGAAGGGGTCATGAGACAGTTGAATCATACCTTGGAAAGTGTCACCACCACTACTGAAGGACCAACTTCACAAAAGCTGGGTTATATTGCGCAGAATGCAGCCACGCAGAGCATAGGTGTTCTGCCCCCATTGGCTGCCGCTATTGAGAAGCTCCAGGACACAATGAAGACCCCAATGGCACTGTGACTCGGGATGAGTCACAAGATTGTGTTGGGGGACTATTGCAACAAGGTCCCCTAACCGTAGGGGCTTTGGGGTGGGTCAAAGCCCTGATGAATTGTAATAGGTCAAAGGGTAGACGAGGAGTTCACAAACCATGGTTTGCGAACCATAGAGTAGCACAGGATAAATATGATATAAATAAATATATATATATATATATATATATATATATATATATATATATATCTAATCTAAAGGGAAAAAGGGAAAAAGTAAGCTTGGATATGACTTGTGGATATTTTGTGTTGATTGTCTCAGTAAGGGCTCCTACTGGCTGTGTGCGCAGAGATCCCAAGTCCTGTTGTGTGTGGACCCTGTTGGTTATGTTTGTGGGCTGGTAATAGAGCCTTTAAGTTGGATCTAGATATGAATGAATGAAAAGGCTATTGGTGATGTTTAAGTGTCCTGGTGTCATAATTATTGGCTATGCTTATGTTGTAAGACTATGTTTACTTACTGAATACTAATAGTCTACTGATGCGCACGTCGATGTGATATGATAAATGTGTAGCTCTGGTTAAAATGCTCTACCCAAGTCACCTGTTAATTACAATTTGTGCTTAGTTGATATATTGTTAGAAAGGGTGTTGTATTAAGGCTTCTCCTGCGCAATTTTGTTAGATCTAAAGGGACCCACTTTAATTAACTCTCTCTCTCTTGGGGTGTGGAAACTGGGTTCTAGCACCCTCCCATACTACTTCGGGTGAGACCTTGACCTGCACAAGCGAGCCATTGCCGAAAGGGCTAATAGTATTGGGGTTTGTTAGAAAACCTAAAACTGAACTTGGGTCAAGACCCCTAAAGCCAACAACCATAATGGGGGGTTTGTTGAGTACTACAACAATTTGCGATTCACTAGAAGAAACCATTATCTCTAAGAGAAAATAAATAATTAAATTCAAACTTTATCAAAGAAAAACTTGGAAAAAAAAATATTTTGAAATTTAGATTTTTAAATATGACTCTGAATAAAAGACTCATTTCATTATAAATATCTTATAAATTGTTATAAATGAAAATCTTAACTACCTAAGTTATTCATTAATCAATCATAAATATAAATCAAGGAGCTTATTGAAACTTTGCATTTTTAGATAAACTTCTTTGTCACAGGTAGAGCCACTATTGCCAATAGTCGTCCATAGCCCTGATAGGGTTACCTTGATTTTTTACTTTTTATTTTATTTTAAAATTACTTAAAAGCCACTGTCTTGGTTTGGTAGCCAGATAATGAAAACTCCATTCACAGGTTGTAGTAAGGTTGAACAAGCCAACTCATGATGAGACTCCCTCTCTTATAGCTATGTAACTACAATCCATTAGATTGGTTTGGTCTCTATTCATGATAATTTCAACATCATTAGTCTCCCATGATCATGGTAAGCATGCTCATGAAGATATCTCTTATCTTTTAAGTTTCATATATTTTTGAATTACACTCTAAAAAATGGAAAATTAGTGGATGGGGAGGTACATTTAGTCCTTAAGAGTGTTGAGATTCAACAATATGATGAGCTTAGTGAAAATCAGTCACCTTCACTAAGTGGGCCCATAGGCTATTTTTAGGTGTAAGTCTATTTTTAGACATGGTGATCATATTTCAGAAGTTGTAGGATGCTATTTGTGGATGGTTGGTCAAGTTGGAAAAATAGATGAAATTCTGTTTTTAGAATATTGGGAAACGTCTATTTATAGATCGTCGATCTAAAAATAGAAGTATTGATTATTATTTTCTCTTAATAATAATACGAAAATAAACATCAACTTATTCTCTTGGAGCACTTAATTTTAGTGTACAAATTTGTCAAATCAATGGGCTGAAGGAATTACGCAATTCCTAGGGTTTATTGGTGGTTCATGAATGGAGGACTCAGTTAGAACTGAAGTGGAAAAGTTATGACAGAGTTGGAAGAGTAGGTCATGGAGTTTTGATTTAGTTTAACTCAGTTAATGGAGTTAAACTCAGTTGAGGTAGTTGTATCTAGTCTAACTGAATGATACACTAGTGAGAGTGGAGTGAATTAATTAGTTAATTAACTCACAAATAATAACTCATTAATCAAATGAACAAATACAATAGTTAACTACAGTGCATGTCAGTTCCAGTGGAGACCCAGTGGAAAGATAGGTGAAAGGGAAAGATGGACTATCCGTTGTGACTATAGTGATGCATTGATTGCATCACACACACATTGGAGTTGCCAATGAGGATTTCACAGTGCAAGCAAGGTAGATTCGAATTCATTTAGGGGTCTTCTTCAGCATGGATTGCGAAGTGGAGGCAGGCTATCAGGTGGCAAGAAATCAGTTCATGGATTTGCAGATTTCTTCTTATTAGTGTGTGACGATTGATTGTACTGAGAGCTTGATGTACTAAGCTTTGTATGATATTGTTACATGATCTCCATGATACATAATATATGATAGTTAGGGTTTTCAGCTTCAGGCTTTCCCATTAAACAGCTATGTTATGTGTGATTTTTTTTATTACTGCCTATGTTTGCAATTGAGTTTAAATTTCCGCAAAAGATTAACAATGGAAGGATTATGTATTTAGCAAGAAGATAAATATTGATATATCAGGAGAATTTGGGTATATATATGCATCTTGTATACAATTTTTACATGGTATCAAAGCAGCAACGACCAGAGGAAGTTGGCACTAAAAGATAAGCTCAGAAAAATAAAAATGGAGAAGTGCGACAATATTCCAAAATAACTCACGAAGTTTGTCCACTGTAGGGATGAACTGGAAAGTGTGGGGATTACTGTTGATAATGAAGACTTGGTGAGCTTGGCTCTCCTTGGGCTTCCAAAGAGTTGGCATAGCTACAAAGATTCTGTCAATGGACGAGATAAACTGTCGGGATGGGAGTGACTTTGGTTGGATCTTGTGCAGGAGGAGATAAGGCGAAGTACCATATATGGCTCTTCATCGAAGAATGAAGATGAAGAAAATTTTGCTTTGGCTGCCAAAGCAAGGAAAGGTAAGGGGAAGAAATTTCCTTCAAAATCCAAAGCTAAAGGCAAGAATAGGGATTTGTCCAAGGTGAAGTGTTTTCACTATCACGAACATGGGCATTTTGCCACTAACTGCCCACATAAGAAGAAGAACAAGAAGGCTACTGGAGCTGCAGCTGGAGAGGCCTTAGCCTCGCAATTTGAACTTGATTTCTCTTTATCGCATGTTTGGTTTCAAGCTCAATGGGATTGATGTGGTATCTTGATAGTGGTGCATCTTTCCATATGACGAGAGAAAAGGAGTTGTTTAGTGACTTGGAGGAGAAGGAACTTCAAATTCATATAGAGATGGGCGACAATGGTTGATACAGTGCGACTGGAATTGGGACCATTACCTTTGAGAGGGAGTCAGGTAATACATTTATGTTGAAAGATGTTATACATGTTCCAGGTCTGAAGAAGAACTTGGTCTCGGTCGCAATGTTGGAAGACAGAGGTGTTGGTGAGGTAAATCCCCTCTATGGATAGAGGCGATCCCACTAGCCCTAACTTGGGTCTAGCCACAAACAAAACAAGCTATAATATTGATTCCTAGTTAACGAATGGATGAAGATTTGATAGATGACTTACTGGAGGTCCTATGTTGTTGTTGTCGTTGGAAAAAGTGGCTGCCTCTCACTCTTGGTTTGACAGATCACGGTCCACTCGCATTCACGCGTAAACACCTTCACACAAACAAGAAACAAAAACAATATACAACATACTAATTCACATCCGTAACTATTAGTCAGTCGAAGAGGACTAAATAAATTGCATTAAATAAACAACATAACACAATGATGGAACCAACACCATAGTCGATTATATTAATAAATGAAAGTAAGAGTACAACCAAGCTTTGACATTGTGGTCTCCTCCAACAGGGCTCAGGCGAAGCACGTCTCACAAAGGCTCATTGGGAATTCGGACAAGACTCTCTCTATGAAGTTATCCTTGGTTCTACCTTCTCAATAGCAATTACTCAACTATAGTATTCTTCTCCAATTTCAGCTAGCTTTCATAAAGGGAGAAGGCTTGTTTTTATAGAGGGAGAGGGAGAGGTTAGCATTCCTATAATTATGGAAGGGAGACCTATCTTCAAGGAGTGGTCCATGGGAGGTGGAAACCACTACCTAAAGAGGGATATCTGTGGTTGATCAACTTAACCACTTCTGCTGACTCATCCCTGAGGTGGTTAGAAGGAAACTTATGCCTCTAATTTTTAAAAAACATTCTTAAAATAGCTTGGCATGGCCACTGCACTGAGACAGAGTGCCAGGTGGCACAGGCTCTAGTGAAAATCTTCCACATTAGTGTGAGGGGTGAACTGGCTACCCGCGCCAAGGCCAAAACATAGGTTTTGTGTGCTTTTTGAGGAAATGTACAAAAGGAGAAATAATTTCCTTATGCAGAAGGATGCAAAGAAGGTGTTTGCAAAGTATGACACTGCTCACAAGTCACAGGAATGACCCTACAATATGCGGGGCGAGGGATTGCAGGGACAGTGACAAAATGTTGTGTAATAGATGACCCCTAAAGCATGAGGTCCGAGAGAGAGGGAGGGGTGAAATGCTTTATGAGAACACATTCAACCCAAACACTACTGTCAGAAAACCTACAAGTACAAATACAACTGATATCTCTGATACATGGTATGTGGCATGGGCGTAGCCATCCATAATAGAGTACATAAAAAGTGAGATATGAGGTATGGGCGTAGCCATCCAGCAATAAGGATCAACAAATAGACTCAGGTATGGTCATAGACATCCAATCAGAAGAGTCATGTAATAAGTCATAGTAATCCAAAAAGAACCCGCAACCTAGATTTCATCAGACAAAACCCAGGGTCTTGCGCTCCATCTCAACCCGAACAAAGTACAAATTCAAGCATGTGAATATGTGAGTTGAAGTCGAACATGCAAGAAAGTTGTCTGATTACCAGCCAATGATGAAAGCCGTTAACAAACGCGAGAGAAACCACCAATAATGACAATGGCTCTCAAGGTACAATCCACGGGATGTGAACAGTGATCTGACATCGAACACCCGCAGAGTTAGTTGATCTAAGGCCAATGATGTGGACCTCGCATCGAATGTGAAGAACATGCCATTGAGGCATGCAAACTCCAAGGTACCTGAAGGGAGTCTCTAGATCAACGTCCTGGAAAATGAGCTGAAGTCGACAGGAAGTGACCTAATCGAAGGTGGGCATAATTTTTCCCACATCATCGACACGAGATAGAGGAATATGATGTTTGTGAATCAAGACCAACAAAGAATTAGAGGGAGGTTGAAAATTTCAGAGCCAAAATTCTCTTGAACATGTCGGCGGCGCAACACTGGATTTGGAAGTATTTGACATCAAGGGATCTGAGGTCATGGTGACGTGGCAAAGAGTAGATGAGTGATCAAAAGAGATTACCCAAACCCATGGAGGCAAATGAATGACGAAGTGAGATGTCCCCAACCCAATATGAATGCAAACAAGTGCCATGTTCAAGAGTGACATACTGCCAACACAACTACAATTTGGTTCCGTTTTCCCCCACCATTTCTGGCTAGTACCCCAATTATTTTTGAAAACAAGCTTGAAGGGGATATCATATGCTTGTGATGTAAGTTTGTCCTTCAGACAATTCCAACCTAGTACATTTTACGAACCCTATGAAGGAGGAACTCAAGTAACGCCATAACGATGGAGTCCGATGTCATCAGTTTTTAACGAGTCTGACAAAGGGAGAACTTGACATCTTTTCATATTTAGAGAGTTTGAAAAGAAAGTGAAAAAGAAAACTCCAGCAAGGCCCTTTTCATAAATAGTCTCTCAAATTCAAAAAGGTAGAAAACATCATCTGAGAGAACCTCTTAGTCACGATAGGCTAAGGTATTCCTTTTTCATAATTAATCTATCCCAGCCCGAAAAAGGGGTAAACATGTACTAGGTAGATATCGTTTCGCGGCCATTTAATGAGTTCAAAACAAAAAGCGTCTCAGCGATCTTTTCAGTTTTAAAGAGTCAGAAAAGAGCTGAAATATGACTCCAGTAGTGACTTTTTCGTGTTTTTACCGAGTCTGAAAAAGTATAGAATATAACTCATTACTTCGTCATAACCATGTGAAAAACCTGTTGCTGCACAAGAGACATGTGTAAAACCCATTTCTCGAAAATAATATGATAAAATAATCGAAAAATACATTTTAAAACCTAATTTAAGATCTTCAAAAGTTATAAAGTGGCCTAAGTGGTAAAAATTATTTACTTTTCACTTTTACCTCTTTGTGGAGCAACAGTGACCCATTGTGCTTTGTGATCTTGCGGCGAAGATTGTGAGTGATCAAGTGAACCGATCTTGATTCTATCAGTCTCAGGTAAGAGCCGACACCATTTCCCATGTTTTAAGCCAAATTTCATTACCTGTACATGTCATTTTGATTTCCTAGGAGGATATTTATCAAAATTAGTGCATCGCGGTTGGCGCGCGTTTTGGGCATGGACTCGTGCCAATTGCCCACTTTTTACACAGAGGGTGCGCTAACCATGCAACCTAAAATCCGCATAATTTTAAGGAAAATGTAGTCATTTTCTTTCAAATTTCAATGCCCATGTAGACTAACAATGCTCATATGAACAATGTGTGCAAGTACCAAGCAGAAAGAATGGTGCTTGAGTGGAAAGGGAGAGAACACAATGAGAAAGATGAACTTGCCTTGGAAAATGATTGATGCATGGACGCCCTCAGAGATTGTTGGCTAAAGAAATTCTTCCTAACACCGTGCCTCTGGGCTCAGCCGGAATTGCTTCAGTATTTGATAAGCATTTAGGATGAAGACCAAGAAAAATTCATGCTTTGAGATCAGGAACTTGAAATCAAAGTTTCCGATGTCTGTTTTATCACAGGATTGTTGCAGAGGGGTGCAATCCCTATCATGACCGGTACCCGTCCCACCATGGAAAGCATGGGTATGGTGATCGACAAGGTGTGCCGAGGGACACGAAAAAGATTAGGGAGTGGAAAGGATGACATCCAAACCATCCCAGATCTGGCACTAAAAGTAGTGCTGCACACTATCACGCAGGCTGCAGGATTGCAAGCACTGCATGAAGCCACAAAAACACAACTGCTTCTTTCCATAGACTACCTGACCTCGAATCTCTACAACTGGGCAGAGGCCATGACTATAAACATGAAGCAACAACTAACCAAGTGAAAGAAGACCAAACTGAAGCAGTTTGGTTATGGATCAATTTTGGTATCATTCTTCTTGGAACGGCTACCGATATTCCAGTGCTAGGAGGTCATTGTCCCGATGCCACCACCCATAGAACCACGGATGGCCCGATGGGCTGCGTTGATTCCCAGAGTAGGGGGTAGCCAACAGATGTCCTGGAGGCCAGAATTCTTCGATTGGCTTCGCTGACAACTAATTGTCATGGAGGACTGGCCCTACTCTAGTACAGACTTCACCGGTGATCCAGACCTTCCGCTTTTGGAGGGAGAGGATTGGGACGAAGAGCTAGGTGAGACTCATTTTTTATTTTCATGAGTTTATGATTTTTTGGTATATATTCATGTTCTTATAGTTAATATTATAGGTATGCAGATGTTGGCCCAAAGAGACCTGCAGGTATGTCGCCAGTAGCGAGGCGAACTCCTCGCAATTTCGATCCTCATGGTGAGGGCAGCGAGGAGGAGATAGTACAAAATCCGGAGGGGATCGCTCGTGGGATTCTGGACTATGCTCACTTTGATGATTTTCCTCAAGCCTATCAGAGGCATACCGTAGGGGTTCTGAGTCATATCCACCGCTTTTTGAGGCGGCTAGTACGGGCGGTGACATGTTATCATGAGCACCACGCTGATTAGGCACCTAGGCTTTTATTTCCACACATTTTGAGAGACATGTTGTCTCGGGATGTAACTGAAACATACATATATAGTTTTTTGGTTTTTATGATGCACACATCGCAAAAAATCGATACATATACATCTATTTTATACATGGGTCTATTTAGATATGATGATGTTTTATAAATTGTGTAAATGTCTATCTAACATAATGTTAGCTATTGCATCAGTTGATGTATTCGTTCGTATTGGTATATGTTGATATGTGATGAAATCAAAATGTATTTCAAGCAAATGAATACGTAAATACAATCTCAAAATGCATGGGTTTCGAACCGAATAATGACCGTTAAGTTGAAGAACAAGCTGTGAATCTAGATTTACAAGCAATGCACGTATGTCGAGGTTAACTGCCTTAGTTAATAGTTCTAAAACAACACTATATTCAGTGACATTGTTTGTAGTTTTTCCTAGACAAATACCTTGTAGGTTGATCAACTCACCAGCAGGATTATAAATTACCCAGGTTGCCGAAGACAAGTTCTTGGTACTACGGGAAGCACCATCCGCGAAACTGACATAAGGGGCAATAGACATCTACATAACAAACAAGACCCAATAAAAAAAAACAATCTTACAAAGCACATCAAACCTAAACATGCACAAAATGAAAAAATCACCTATGTACACATATCATGCATGAATGACTCAAGCATAATAATTTTTAGGTACAACCCATTTCTGGGTTGTGCTAAGGGATAACCTTCATAATCAATAAGCTCATAAGCCCCATTCTGTAACACACGTTTGAAAATGTAGGGCCCTTGCAACATGAGTTGGAATTTACCTGCCCCCAGCTTGTCATGAGCTTGGTCGTACAGGAGAACGAGGTCAACTTTGATAAAATAACGAGGGGAAACTGTTTGGTTAAAGTGAGCTTTGACTCGCTTCTTTTGTGCTTCGATGACCAAAGCAGCTAAGTGACGAGTTTCATCCAATATCTCTAAATAGAGGAGATGCTCTTCCTCAAGTGAAGTATTAGGTAGTAATTCCATAGCTAATTTGAGTGAAGGAATTTCACACTCAATCGGAAGAGTAGCTTCCAAATCATACACCAACGGAAACGGGGTGAATCCGATTGCACTCTTAATCGACGTTTGGTAAGCCCATAGAGCTGAAAACAACATGAGATTAAAATTTCATTTATGGATCCCAATTTTTCATTGAAGAATCGTAACAAGAAATTTGTTTATGACTTCAACCTGGCCATTAGCTTGATTGTAATATGGCGTTGAGTTGTCATGACGCAGACCCAACTTAGACGTCAACTCCACCATCATATAGTCCCGAAAATGAGAACCATGATCGGTAACGATGGCTTGAGAGACACCAAACCGAGTAATAACATGATTGAATATGAATTACGCTATTGTCTTACTGTCCGCAACTAGTGTATGCATTTCTTCGGCCCATTTTGTAAAATAATCAATGACGACGATAATATAGGCATGCCCCCCGGCTGAGTGAGGGTTACACGTCATAAATTTGATGCCCCATTTGGAAAAAGGACCAACGATAATGACAGGGTGTAAAGGAACAGGTGGTGCACGCATCTTGCATTGATATATCTGGCACGCATGACATTTGGGTACTGCGACAATGCAGTCCTTAAAAATGGATGGCCAGAAATATCCAACACAAAGGATCTTCTGTGCGGTGGCATAACTGGACATTGTTAAGAATTTACCTCAGTAATAATAAATAATTTACTGAGAGAGAAATAAACATAAAGAACCCAACAACAAATCATAAACATCAACACAATGTTTAACCGGAAAAACCCCAAATCTAGGGAAAAACCCAACCAATGAAATTTCATTAAACATTGGTCAAAACCCTGACCAATCCGGCCAAGTGAGCCTTCACCGCTCACCTCCAGGCCTCCATTACAATGAAGTATTCACAGCCTTTTATAGGCTCCATTACATGCAATACCATGGGTCAAAACCATGGGTGCACAAAACCATGTGCCCCAAAACCACTAATATTTACCCTGGTCAACTTTAACTCTATCCCGAGTCATATTTACCTAACAATTCCCCCCTTGAACTTGACTTGGGGATTATTGACTAAATCCAGCCAAATCCTGCTAAATGAGACAACCCCGCTCACTCTAGCTCCTCCCCCCTCAAATTTTTACCCAGGGTAATTGTTAACTTGACATCCCCCCTATCACCTAGGTCTAACCCAGACTTTACAAGTGATTACCCAGGGGTATGCATGCCATACTAGGTCTTACAGTAGTATGCCCATTTACATGTAAAACATTAACTCCATTATAATTTTTTTTTTTTTTCATTGTTGTTGTTCTTTGTATGACCATTCTCTACATTCATGATGTCCTCTCCAAAAGAGGACATCATATTTGAATCTGCCCTCTACGCTTTTGCTGGTCCATTCTAATTTTCTTCTTGGTTGCTTGGTGAAGCTCCTCTTCTCCACCCTCGACCACAATTTTCCTCTTTGACATGGCCCACTAAAATCATCCACATTTTATAATGCAGAGACCGGGCATCCGTTATCTTAGGACGGCTCATGGAAGCATTCACCACACTTTCAGAAAATTCCAATGAGGATGGGCTGGCGCTATCACCGCATTCCATCGGAGTGCCTTCTTCTTTCTCCAGTTCATGTGATTTACCTACAGGTAGAACTGGCAGCACTTCATACGACAGAGGAACCGAAAAAATGTGACAGGAGTAACGAAATTCCCAGTTTCTGGAGCCAGAAAGCTTGAATTTTTCCCCAGACTGAGCTGGCTTGTAATTTGAAGGGGTGTTTCCGGTTCCTAGGACGAGATCCTCCGATTCAACCAGAATACTCAAAAAACGTATCAGTTGTGATGTCAAACAAACACGATCGACGACGTCTCCTATTCATGTTATTCTGCCGTAAGAAATATTTCTGTGCATGGCTAGCAACCTGAGTCGGTGCTCTAGTCTTTACAAAGTTTCTAGAGATGCCACGCCAATCCCCCTTACCGACTCTCTGAAGGCCGACAAGAAACATCCGGTGTTCTTCCTCTGTCCAGGGCACTCCCCTCTTCCTCTCACGCGCATTGCTGGATGAATGAACGAGATCATCTAAGACATAACCATCAAAACCTTCGGTGGCAACCTCAGCCGGATCTGAGTGCTCATATTAAGACAAATTTGACAAATTTCTCATACTCACACTCTTTCTCATTGGTCCATCCGTCAAATGAACCCCAAAGAGCATCACACCATTTCCCACATAGGTACGGGAATTGTGGCCATTAAGGCCACACAACAAACAGCTCCTAGAAGACATGGCGCCGCGTTCCCCTTCATACGAAGAAATCTATAACGAAATACACAAATCTAAGGTCTGCTTTCCTCCAAATAATGAGAATTTCAAAAACTAAAGCACATTCCGTGGACCGAATCTAATATGACTGCATGCTGCTATTGGACAAAAAACAGACGGTTCCAAAACCTCCCTGCGAACTGCGGCTACCTTCCTTGCATAAAATTATCGAATACCTGCTGCTAAACGCCCCCGTTATTTCGAAAGGATATACAAAGGGATATCCTTGTCTCCTCTATCACTCAACAAAAACAAAATAAAGGCCTGCTTTGTGCTCTCTGTCACGATGCAGATCTACGCTGGCTCGCTTTCCCTTGCACTGGATCTGCCTCTGCACCACTATTCATATTGAATCCCTCCAATGCCTTCGGCTAATATCTGTAAACAAAATATGCATTGATTTATCCATTCAACAGGCCAATAAAACCCTTTGGCTTCAAAAACGTCCCTTTGAAGCCAACACTTAGCTCTGATACCAGTTGTTAAGAATTTACCGCAGCAATAATAAATAATTTACTAAGAGAGAAATAAACATAAAGAACCCAGTAACAAATCATAAACATAAACACAATGTTTAACCGGGAAAACCCCAAATCCGGGGAAAAACCCAACCAATGAAATTTCATTAAACATTGGTCAAAACCCTGACCAATCCGGCCAAGTGAGCCTTCACCGCTCACCTCCACGCCTCCATTACAATGAAGTATTCATAGCCTTTTATAGGCTCCATTACATGCAATACCATGGGTCAAAACCATGGGTGCACAAAAACATGTGCCCCAAAACCACTACTATTTACCCTGGTCAACTTTGACTCTATCCTGAGTCATGTTTACCTAACAGACATGTGACCACCACAGGTGCCACTGTGGCAGTCATTTAAAAATTTCTCAACTTCCTGGATGGTCAGACATTGGCGGAGTACGGAATTGACTCCAACATGATAGAGGGTATCTCCGATAATATGATAAGGTTGCGACTGATGCCGAATGCAGCGTTGGGAATATTTTTTCAACTGAGACCTAAAAGTAGAAGTCTGGAGATACACAATGATGTCACCTTACCATGGATCGAGGGTGCTAATCAAGAAAATAGTTTTGCCTAGAATATGACCCTCGGAAAAAGAAGGAGCAGAGTCGGCAAGAAGAGAACAAATCAGATCAGCGAAAACGAGTGATTTCTTTGATTTGGCGGTAGTAAATTCCAAATCAAACTATTGGAGGATAACGATCCACTTCGAGTATTTCCCCCCCCATCAATTTTTGAGACAGAATATAGGTCATGGGGTTACAATCATAAATCACGGTTACCGTCCGTAAAAGGATATAATGACGAAAACGTTGGATGGCCTGGACTGCAGCCAGCAATAACTTCTCAACATGTGCATAACGTGTTTCAGGGTCAAGAAGGTTTCGAGACAAGTAGTAAATAATATGCTCGCTACCGTCACCATCATCTTGAACCAAAACCATGGCGATTGTACTGAAGGTAGCAGCTAGATATAGGGTGAAATCACAATGATAATTAGGATGACATAATAGAGGAGCATTGACAAGCAACGTCTTAAGTGTATCAAAATATTTTTGAGCAATCTCATCCCAGCAAAAAGGGACGTCCTGTTATAAAAGTCGTGTGAACCCTTTGGCTACTTCGGCATAGTTTGGGATAAAACGGTGTAATAAATTTGCTTTCCCTTGGAGACTCTGGAGTTGGTGTAATGAGGATGGAGAGGGGAGATTAAAAATAGCCTCAACCTTAAGCGGATCAAGGTGAATTTCGTCTTTGGATACGATAAACCTAAAATCCTACTGGAATCAACACAAAAGATGCATTTATGCAGATTGAGTCGAATGTTGTAGCATCTACGGCGAAGAAAGATCTGGCGGAGATGGTCCGGGTGGTATTTTCACACAGCTAAATGAATCAGAAGGTCATCCAAGTATGGTTGAACAATATGATGAATATAGTGAAAGGCATAAGACATCACACGCTGGAACATAGCCCCAGCATTCTTCAAGCCTAAAGGGAGTTTCTTATACGCGAACATTCCCCAAGGACAGATAAAAGTGGTATTGTGTTGATCGGATGGAAGAATGTTGATCTGATTATAGCCAGAAAATCTGTCCATAAGGGAAAAAATCTCACTCCCTGCACAATCGTCAATGATCTGATCAATGAAAGGGGTGGGATAGTTATCCTTAGGGCAGGCCCGATTAATATCGCGATAGTCAACACGAATGCAAATTTCTCCCTACTTCTTATCCACAGGAACAATGTTAGAAACCCACTCTATCAGAGGAATCAGATAAATGAAACCTGCTTTGAGAATTTTTTCAACTTTAGATTTTATGGCGGGAGCTTTCCAAGGATACACTAGACGAAGACGCTGGTAAACAGTCTTCGCACCGGGGTAGGTGGGAATCTCATGCACCACAATACTGGGATCAATTCCAGGCGTCTCTTCGTAAGACCAAGCGAAAACATCATAGAATTCGTGAAAGAGGCTAGTATACACTTCGACTTCATCGAAAGAGCAAGTGACTCCGACATGGATGTTCTCGACAATTTCCAGTTTCACAGAAATGTTGATAGGAATTTTCTGGGTGATGTTACTCAAGTTACCTTTAGTGAAGACTTCATGAGTCAAGATAGGCATTTGAAGTGGCAGAGAAGGAAATTGAGACGCAAAATGCTCAAGACAGTTAGACATTGCCTCGAGGCCAGGCATAAATGAGGAACGATGATGCCCATCGCTCCACGGTAGGTCTTCAAGAGACATGGTTTCCACGATAGCCCCATCAGATGGAAACACTTCTTTCAAAGGATTAGTAAAATCTGTATTGTTGAGCCAGGGGGATTGAGAATAAACATCAAGAGGCATGCTCAAAGGAGAATCTTCAAAAGGGGGAGTATCGGATGCAGCTACAAGCTCTCAATAATTGATTTCAATTGGACTAAGCGGCATTGAATCCCCAAATGAATCAACCTGTTCAGGTAAAGGGACAATGCACAGGTCATCCGACCGAGAGATCATATTAACTTGAATGGTATTTGGTGGCAGAAGGGAAAAAATACCCATGAGGGCAGGGTATTTGAAAAGACCTCGCCCTATATGTTGAGGGGAGAAGGAATCTGGTCCATGTATGGAACATTCTTCTCAGAAGACGAGGTAAAGAAGGACAAATGATCGATAGTAATGATTTTTCCCTTGTATGGAAACTTTATAAGACGGAAGAAAGTGGACGGAACGCACAACATAGCGTGAGTCCAACTGTGACCGAGTAGAATATTGTAATTGAGTTTAGCATCAACTACTTCTACTTTGACATTGATAGTCTTTCCTTGCAACGTGATCGAAAAGCTGGCAAGAACACCCAAGGGTTTCGATTCCCTTCCATCAAATGCCTCAAGGGCATTGGGTGACGAAGTTAGGGCTGGAGAGAAAATTTCCTTCCAGCAAGCAGATGACATGACACAGGGGGATGCACCTTTGTCCACAACAGCTCTATGGAGGTTGAGACCATTAATGCCGACTTGTATGACAAGCACAATCTGGTGCGGAAGTCAGGGGAAGAAATTCTCTAAGTCGAAAGTGAGAAGGCTAGAATTAGCAGGATCAATCCCGCCAATCGCAGATAATAACGCTTTCCGTTGAGACAGACAACTTTGAAGCACTTCTAACTTAGACATTGCGGATGGTGCCTGTGCTAAATCCTCAACAATACTATAATGCTGAGGAGCATGGGCGTTAGGATTATAATAAGATTTCTAGAGAACACCTTTAGAAGGTGGCCATACAACGAGTTCAGCACTGGGCCCTTCAATCTCAAGAGGACCAGAGGTAGGTGGGGGAGGACCACCATCAGCGATCTATTTCCCAGCTGCCTGACATGATCTAGTATAATCTTTCGACCGAGTAGCAATGGAAAAGGGTGCAGAACCATTTATCATGAACACTTGAGAGCCAAACGGTACAGATGGCGCAGGTTGCTCGACCATCTATGTTTGCTGAGATGGAAAATGTTCTTTGAGGATAGTAGCAGTTCCCTTAATTCCTTTGATTAATTGACTAACTTCAGCTCGTTTAGGACAATCCTTAGTGTAGTTTTCCTCATCACAAATCAGACAGGGATACTTCAGCTTACGCTGTGAACCATCATCAGCACGAGGTTTAGACGAATCTATTTTTGGGGCATCGGCTTTGGCCTTTCCTTTTCCCTTACTTTTCCCCTTGGATGTCTTGTCCGCAAGATTGGCCTGAATGGCGTTGACCTCCGAGGTTTTACCAGAATGCGGGTTAGGCTAAGGAGCATAACCATTGGAATAATTTGATTTTTTCTTCCCAGTGTTGGAAGAGGGAGACATACGTGAATTTTGAGACATGGAACCAATAACGTCGTCGAGGGATGGGGTGGCCGGCGCTTTATAAGTCCCAGGTCGTGGGGCATCAGTCAAGATAACATATAATATACCCAATTTAGAGTACACTAAATCAAGGTACCGGGCACGAGCAATGGCCTATTCCTCGGTTACACATGCCCCCATGGATATGTCTTTTGTAATCTGATTGACAAAATAGGTAGTGAACCAATGAGTAAGAAGATGATCAGGAATTTCAAATTTGATCAAAGGACGACGACGTCTCCATTCATGAATGTGGTTCGAGATATGGGTAGCCCGGTCCTGTTTCAAGGATGTTAGGAGATGCATCCCAGCTTCATAACGAACCAGTATCTAGAAATGAGTAAGGAAATCCATAGCAAGAGTGTTGAAATCTTGAAAGATACTGTGAGGCAGCTCGATGTACCACTTAGCAACAACTCCAATGAGAGTTCGCTAGAAAAGACGGAGCCGAATAGAGTCATCCACCCAAGAATTGGAAGAACACCATAAATGGTACGTCATAACATGTGCTTGGGGGTCTTCTCCAGACTTGCCCTCAAACTTGGGGCAATCACCAAGAACCTTCGTTGGAACCGGAGGCCAATACGGATTATGAAGGTTTGGATCATTCGTTAATTTGGACACATCCGATAATTCCAACGTGGAGAGGAAGGGTAATTAAGGGTTGAAAGGCATAGCAGGTCCTTGATAAGGAATCGTACCCATATTCCATCTTGGTTGAGTGTAACTTTTCCCCCATTGGTTGTGTCTCGAAATATTCAGACCATAAGGGGTATAAGCCGAATAGGTTGGCTGATATTGCAGCTGAGGACCAGGATACAGAGGTTCAGGACCAGGATACTGATTCTGAGTATATGAGGGTCCTGATTGAGCAGCCTAAATATTTTGCTGTGGAATATAAGTATGGCCTAGCAGTTGAGAGTAATAAGTAGAACCTTGAGGTGCATTGTATACCAGTCGATATTGACCTTGAGGGTAATAAGTGTCTTGGGGTCGAGTGGGTTGCTGATAAGTAAGGCCCTGCTGATTTGGATAGATCAGGGGCGCAAGTTGACTTGACAACAGCATAGAGTAGAGCGGTTGCTGAGCAGGGTGAACTGTCTGTGCAGGTTGTCCCTGGTGAGCAGGTTGACCTGACTGATGAGGGCCACCAGGTTGCCCCTGCGGAGCAGGTTCGCCTAATGGCTGCGATGGGCCAAGTTGTGCTTGATGACTAGGTTGACCTAGAGCAGGACCATAATATGGTCCTAGCTGTGCAACATTTGGACCAATTGGAAGATATGGTTGTTGTGGTTGCATGAAAGTTTGCCCTTGAGATGGATAAATTCCCCCCCAGGACCGTATGAAGGTCTTGGATGATATACTGATTGCCCAATAGGTCCTTGGGGTTTCTCAGGTTGGATCACAGGTAGACCTTGTAAAGTTTGGCCTTGTGGATCGTAAGGTTTCCCTTGCGGGCCATAAAATAATCCTTACTGGATTGAAGGTTGTCCCTGAAAGGGTTTCCCTTGTGGCTCCTATGCATAGTCTTGCTGAACCGAAGGTTGTCCCTGAAAGGGTTGTCCTTGTGGGTCGTAAGCATACCCTTGTTGAACTGAAGGTTTTCCCTGAAAGGGTTTTCCTTGTTGGTTATAAGGTTGCACAGGCAAGGTAGGTCTAAAACCGGAAAGGAACTGATAAGCTTCAGGAGCAGGAAAATAGATAGGGTTTCCGTGCTCATCATAATGAAACATAAGTGAATAAATTGGGTTACCAACCATGTCATACTAAGAAAGATAAGGATGACCAGGATCCTGAGGGGACTGATAAGTCTGGGAGCTCTGCTGCTGAACAGCCAGCCGATACTCCTCAAAAGAAAGGTCATCAGGGATTTCCATGGCAATCGAGTCTCTACCTAAGGTGAAGCTCCTAATGACTGAGCGGTGACAACCGGTGTTGACACAACCACGCAGACAATAGGCCTTGTTGGGACAGACATAAAAAAAGGCATCGACGAGACAGGTGTCATCGGCGACATCCCTAATGATGGAAGGACCGCCCCCTTGATGGAGTTGATGCTGCCATGGAGGCAATACCGGCCATAATCTAACCCAAAGACCTATATCCGGTTGGAAGTGACACTGATGGTGAAGGTTGAGCGGACTCTTGAGGGATGTCTTCTGGAAAAAGTTAGTATTCTTCATCAGAAACAGGAATTCCCTCACTGCCAATAGGACCAAACGAGTCCATGTCTGAATCTGCTGTGAGATCTTGTAAAGACTACAGGGACTAGGACGTATGATAGCAGCCAAAAATGGCGATCCCGATATAAGAGGGGAAAAATGTTCCCCGACCCCAAACCCAAACCAAGCGTTAGAAAGAGGCAAAGTGAACTCAACTGGTTCTCCAAAGGGGTACTCTGACGGGAAAATAGGCTGCTGAAGCTCGGCGGACCTAGAGGTTTGAGAAGTTTCAGATGAATCATTCGAGAAAGGACTACCACTAGACGAAACCGATGGTTCCGCCACTGTGACTGTAGCACACCAAAAAAGGGAAAAAGATCGAAAATGAAGACTCTTGCACCAAAACCAAGGCAAACAAAGACAGACCAAGTAATCAAACTTTAATGGGAATGTAATCATAGGTAGTTTATTTTACCACATTGAAACCAAAAATTCATTGTTTCATGTTTTAAGAGTTGAGAAACAGGAAAAATATGACTCTAGTCACTTTCAGTTTTAAGCGAGTGTGAAAGGACAAGTGCTCGATGATCTTTTCAAATTTATGGAGTCAGTAAATATCGAAAATGACTGCTCAGGCACTCTAGCTAAAAGGGTGTACCAGACTTCTGTAAACTGCCATATACACCTTGATAATCAAATGAAAGAAGAATGACCAAGGACTTGACGTACGTGCAGGTAGTCTCCCCGAATGTTGTGTTCGGTGTATCATGGTTACAAGGAGGAAGACTTAGCTTCCTACGGATAAAAGGGTTGCAACCTAGAGGGGTCTCCCTTTATATAATCGATGGTACGGGGAGTGCAAGTCCATATTAGTGTTGTCTAAAGCCAGATGGCGAGCGACAAATACTAGGTTTAAAGACGCCGGAACACATCTCTAACTTAGAGCACTAGATGTTTCATTAGGTTTCAATGTTGCCTTAGGTTAATTGAGTAAATTTTAATTTGATCTTGTATTTACATTTCAATTCCAAGGTCCTACCAAATGTTGGATCTCAAAAATCCCTAAATGCAGGCTACATGCCAAAAGATACCATTTCGTTCGATGAAAAGCTATCTACAAGAGAGTTAGGAGTTTTCAAGAAATAACAAACATGCATAAACATCCACTACAGTATCCGATGTAAGCTAATGAAAATGAGAAATCTTTCCTAGGATTTTCCAATGCTAGATATGCGAAAGACTTTCAATTTCACAATGCAAACAAGAATGCAAACAAAATTTTTTTTTTCAATGTAATAGAGAAAACAGTGCACTAAATGACATGAAAAACAAACCACCACACTAGTTCGAGAATTTTAATGCAAGTGTTGAAGCGAAAAAATTTCAATCAACCCAAAACAAACATAACAAAACTCAAACCAACGTTGCAATCTCTCAAATTGAAGAAAGATTCCCAAACAGACCCATGCAAGCAGTGTGATCTATGCTTGGAGTGACAAGAAGCAAACTTGAACGAAAGAGGCAAGAATCATTCAAACAATGAAATCACTCAAATGGATCAAGGGAGTTGAATGCAATCAAACCAAGGAATTAAGTTGACTACGAAATAAAAGACTCAAACTCCTACAAGAGGTTCAACATACCAAAGCACTTAAAAATCGTAAGGTTGCAACGCTGATAGGAAACGGACAAACAACTGAAGGAAGGAAGCTGATCACAATAAAAAACAATCCCAAGGTACTCAAGACATATCAAAAATAACCCAGAATCACAAGTACTGACCAGAAATATACAAAAGAGACCAAACCCTAAAACCTACAGGAGTCGACGCGGCTGTTTAGCTATAATCAATGCCAAACAGGGGATGGCACAGGTGAAACACTAGTAACTAGCGCCAATCAATGCGACCGTCTAAACAGAAAGCATGCCAAGCCAGTTCACTCAAGAAAAAGGGAAAATTTTGAAAGAAAAAGGTCAGATTTGATCCTCTGGGGCTGAAAAAGGGTCTTAGACTTAGCAAAATAATCAAAAAAGGTAAAATAAGCAAGAAAAGAACAAAAATAAGACCTAATGGATGAAATACAAACTCGCATTGATCCCCAGTATGGTCGCCAATTTGTTGGTGAGGTAAATCCCCTCTGTGGATAGAGGTGATCCCACTAGCCCTAGGGTGGGTCTAGCCACAAACAAAACAAGCTATAATATTGATTCCTATTTAACGAATGGACGAAGATTCGATAGATGACTTACCATAGGTCCTATGCTATTGTTGTCATCGGAAAGAGTGGCTGCCTCTCGCTCCTGGTTTGACAAATCATGGTCTTCTCGCTTTCACGCTCAGACACCTGCACACACACAAGAAACAAAGACAATATACAACATATTAATTCACATCCGTAACTATTAGTCAGTCGAAGAGGACTAAATCAATTGCATTAAATAAACAACATAACACAATGATGGAACCAACACCATAGTCGAGTATATTAATAAATGAAAGGAAGAGTACAACCAAGCTTCGACGTTGTGGTCTCCTCCAACAGGGCTCAGGCAGAGAGCGTCTCACAAAGGCTTGTCGGGAATTCGAACAAGACTCTCTCTACAGAGTTATCCTTGGCTCTACCTTCTCTAGCAATTACTCAGCCATAGTATTATTCTCCAAGTTTAGCTAGCTTCCATAAAGGGAGAAGGCCTTTTTTTATAGAGGGAGACAGAGAGGTTAGGATCCCTATAATTATGGAAGGGAGACCTATCTTCAAGGAGTGTTCCATGGGAGGTGGAAGCCACTTCCTAAAGAGGGAGATCCGTGGCCGATCGACTTAACCACTTCCAGTGACTCATCCCCGAGGTGGTTAGAAGGAAACTTCCACCTCTAATTTTTAAAAAACATTCCTAAAAAAACTTTGCGCAGGCACAACACTGAGACAGAGCGCCAGGTGGCGCGGGCTCTAGTGAAAATCTTCCACATCAGCATGAGGGGTGAGCTGGCTACCTGCGCCAAGGAAAAAACATAGGTTTTATGTGCTTTTTGAGGAAATGTCCAACAGGAGAAATAATGTCCTTATGCAGAAGGATGCAAAGAAGGTGTTTGCAAAGTATGACACTGCTCACAAGTCATGGGAATGACCCTCCAATATGTGGGGCGAGGGATTGCAGGGACGGTGACAAAATGTTGTGTAACAAGAGGTTATGACATTTTTTTCATCTAGGGAAAATCTTTCCTGTGACATAAAACAACAAGTCAAACCAAGAGGATAGGGATTCGAGTTAAGAATCTCTACAAGCTGGAGGCAGATGGCTACGCTGCAATGATGGGAAAATAAGAAGAAGTGGTGAACCAGGATGAGGGCGAATTATGGCACAGGAGATTGGGCCATCTTCACCATAGCTTTGAAGATTTTTCAGCAGATTTCTACTTGACTTCCCAAGGGTACTCTTGCGCAGTCAGATCAATGCAAGGGATGTACTATGGTTAAGTTTGTGAAGACCACCTTTCATGAGAACGAGAACCGTGCTTCAATGATCTTGGAGAGAATTCACACAGATGTGTGTGGACCTTTATCGGTTGCTTCAACAACAAAACACAGATATTATGTTATATTTGTTGATGACTATTCTCATATATGCTGGATATTCTTCATGCAGAAGAAGAGCGAAACATTCTCAAAGTTCTGTGAGTTTAAAGAATTGGTGGAGAAGGAGTTAGGGAAGTAAGTGAAGGCTCTACGGAGTGATAATGGTGGTGAATATATCTCAGGAAAATTCAAATACTTTGGTAGCAAAGAAGGAATTCGAAGAGAACTCATAGTGCCTCATAACCCGCAGCAGAATGGGTTCACGGAGAGGAAGAACAAAATGATCATGGGTGTTGCACGAGCTATGTTGCATGACCAGGGACTACCAATGCACTTTTGGGCAGAATCATGCAACACTACGGTTTATGTGCAAAACCGTTGTCCTCATAGAGTACTTGGCACGAGTACACCTGAAGAAGCTTTTTTTGGTAAGAAGCCTGATATTTCTCATTTGAAGATTTTTGGCTCATCTATTTACATTCATGTGACAAAGGACGCCCGGAAGAAGCTGGAGCCGACTGCATAAGTTGGGATATTTTTGGGGTACACGGAAACACCCCATAATTATAGTGTGTATTTTCCAAATAGTCAAATGACTATGGTGCTGTTATCTCAAAATCTGACCTTGATAGGCTGCTCATCAAGTAGACTCTGAGTAACTCTTTCAAACCAATCTTTTGGTTGAGGCTTAGCCTCCTCAACCTGAGAGGGCTCTCTCAATAGGTTTAATATTTTTTATTAATGATTAGATGGCTAGCTCTAGGAACAAAAGGATAAAAATGTATAACTGGTTGAATCAAAGATTAGAAAACATCTATTGGGCTATGGAGTTAGAGTAGTCTTCAACAAAACATCATGATCTGTCAAACATGGAAGTCAAGGCACTTGGAGTCTATGTTTATAAGTGAAAATAGTAACACAGTGAAAAAAGCACAATATACAAGCATGTGAAGGAAGTTAGAGCATTTTTCAATGAATTCTAAGTAACGCATGTTCATACCACTGAAAATAGATAATTTAAAAAGGCCATAATAATCTCAAACACATAAACCCCTTGTGAATCTTGAGTAGAAAACTGATCTCTATATTAATTTGAAAAATATCCAGTCACATACAATAACACAACTGCTTTGCTAATGAAAATGCCAACCTTGAGGAATTCGACCTCATGCTTCATATAGAGTCTTTGCATTTCTTGGATCCCATGATCCATCATTGGGAGAATTCTAATTTCTAAAATTGACACCTATCTACTCCTAAAACAAACTCTTAATTACAAACTGGTAGCTAACTATCTTCTAGGAGTTCTAATAAAAATAGGAGTGAAACTCCTTATCATGTCTCAAACAACCTTATCCAAAATTTAAATACCCTCTTTGACAGTTTCTAATCCATGTCTTTGACCTTTATGATGCCTCTAGCTTTGTGGTGAACCCTGTTGATTCATGATTTAACTGCCCTAGAAACTAGGAGACAGAGTTTCCTGAATTTTAGCCTTTACCTGCATGCTTGTCTTCAAACATCTTTGCTAGCCTTTATGACTATCTTGTATATGTAACATGTGTTAAAATTCCATAAACTCTTCAATCCTTCCACCTGTGCAAAAAGAAGCCTTCGAAAAAATGAAAAGGAGAGGGAATATGAGTGCGCTACGAAAACAACCTGTTTTCATAGCGCAACTTTTATACCACTACAAAAACATTCCTTTGACCATTATTTTTCTTGTTTTTCAACCTAGAACTTCATTTATGACCTTTCTCTTTCCATTCACAATGCTAAACTCTGAAGACTAGCAGTTCTTATCTCCCAATTTCATGCAAAAATGCCAAAACTTCACCTTCAGCAATTTCGTAGCGCGCTACAAAACTGTTGTGTGTACTCCTTTAACACAATTTTTTCAAAAATCTACAGTTTTGGAGATATTCAATATATTTTTAAGGATCTATATCAACAACAAAAATATTTAATGCAGATGTTCTTCTTCAAAAAGATCTTGATCTTCATGACAAAACTAATTCAAGGATTTACCATTTTTGCCCTGTTTCATTTTTGCTGCAACTGTATTTCTAGGTCTTCAATCTGCCTCTTTAGTTTCCTGTTGGTGCCCCTTAACTAAGCATTTATCATCCTCACATATCTAGCCTCGTTAATTGCAGGAACAGTCCAAGTAAAGTATTGAGCTTCACTAGTTATTGTTTCTATTTTAGAAACCTTCTCATGTTCCCATAAAGCTTTGATCCTTTTAAAATTTGTCTTTTCAGCATCATGCCTTCTTACTCTCTTCCTTAGTCTAGAAATTTCATAATTTGTTGATTTCAATTTTTGTTCCATTTATTCATAGCTAGTTTTTTCTGTTTGAGTGGAAAGTACTCTGTCTTTGTCACCTTCAGGTATCGATGATGAAAGGTCTATGAATTCTTCTTGAATAGTGGAAGCTTCCTCTGTTTCTCCTAATTCAACATTGGACTCTTGCATCTTTTTAGATTTCTTGGTTAAAGGATTTCTTGGCTTAAACAAAAATGTTGCAACCTCATCCTCAAATTCCAGCTTCTTAGAAGATTTCATCTTCTTAGGTTTTCCTTCATCAAATTTTATGAAATCTTCATGTACCAAAGGGGATTCTTCAATATCAATGGCTTCCAAAATATCATTTAAGTTACCCTTTAAGCTTGGACTTTCTTCTGAGATCACTGATTTACCTTTCTCATTTGCAATTTGACTTCTAGTCAATCTCCTTTGAACTAGTTTGTCAGCTGACTGTTCTTGTGTCATTTCTCTAACTTCAGCTATCTTTTCTTTTGTAGGTTGAGGAGTATCAAGACTAACCACTAATGCTCTCACTTGCTCTTTCACCTGTTTTCTTGGTTTCAGCTTGAAAAATCTTTTTGACCTGGTCACTATAGGCTTACTGGTTTCTGCTAGTGTGGTTTCTTTAGCCTTGGGGCTAATGCCTGCACCTTGGTTTTCCAATCCAAAACCACATAAAAACAAAAATGAAGACCATTCTCTGTGGATCTTTTGAATTTCATGTAAAACTATCAGTTCAATTAGGCCATGATGGAAAAGGGAAGTTTCACATCCTTGAGTTTTCAATTGAACTTTATCTTCCATCTTAGCTATACTTTGATACAGGAAGAAAGGAAAATATAAAGAAATCATGCCAGTAAAATGCAATAGGAGTTTAAAATGATATGAATACAGTTTATGATATCTTCCCTCACAAGTAAAATACCTTTGAATGCTGAAGAGCAAGTTGGCATAGATGTCTTTGATGTAATTACTTGGAGTTGCCTTGGTTAAATCTATTTCTGCAAACTTTGGCTTTAGAAATACCTTACATGGTTCCATATCAAATTTGAAATTTTTGAACCATCTATCTTGCCCCCTAGGAATCTCTGTCACCAAAGTTATGATCTCAGGGGTTACTGCCAAATTTAAAATTCCAACTTTTGTATTTGAACCAGTGAAATGAAGAGCAAATTCCTTTGACACTTGACTGTGTCCTCCCTGCAATTTTTCACAAAATTTCCAACACCCTGTTTTCTTGAAAGCTTCCATCACTTACTTATCTTTGACTAGAGCCTCTGTGCTTTCAGGCTCTGTTCTTAAACAATGACTAGACCTATGATTTTTCCTTTCTTTTGTCATCTTTGACTCTGAATTCCTGTAACAAATCAACCTTGCTTGAATTTCTGTGGATCAGCCTCACTTGCTAATAGTAGTCAACCTAACTTGTTAATGGTGATCAACCTCACTTGCAAAATCAATGAGAGAAGCTTTGGTAAGAGATTACCATGAGCTTAGCATTCAAAGACAATTTTCTTGAGTTTTTGCATGCAAAATGTAATAAGAAACCCCCCAAACCTTTCGAATTTGAAATTAACTATCATGATGACCCCTATATTCGAAATGATGAAATTGAATGGTTGCATGGCTTAGAAATGACTCCTAACTGACACCTAATGATGAAAAATTAACGGAATCTAACTAAATTGGTGATTTGACAAGATTTTCTACGAATCTGCGATTTCGTAGCATGTTTAGTTCAATTTCAAGGTTTTGCGCTACGAAAATAGCAGCATTTTCGTAGTGCAAAATAGACTTTTTACACTGTCTGCGCTACGAAAATGTGGTTTCGTGGCTAATTCAATTTTTTTTTAAATGGTTTGAAATTTGACTTCTAAAGAGGGTTGTATGACCTTTGAAACATGAATGAAGTTGTTTAAGCTTTATTTGGACATAAAAATGAGACTTTGAGACTCTAACCCTATCACCTACCCTTTAAAACATAAAATGACCATAACACCTATCTAAGACCATAACTAGAAATGATGTAAACTATCCAAGTTAAAAAAAAAAAAAAACTTTTATGGTGATAACAGGTGCGACGGGATATAAAATTCAATGAGGTAAAAGCCATGAAGTTGTCACTTGAGAGGGAGCTACACTTGCATGCAGAGGAGGAACTTCTTGTTCCCAAAGATGAGCCTCTAGATGTGGATCAGCCACAGGAGGAGATTCATGGAGTGGAGGAGTCCACTCATGCAGAACCAAACATCAGATAAGGCAGAAAGCATACCACAAAAGATGAGATACTGAAGCTTGATGCGCCACAGAATGTAGGAGTCCCTATAACACAACGCAGATAGAGACAGTCACCTGACCGATTTACTGAACACATGGCTCTTATGAGCAAGTGTATCATGACAGAGTCATCTTCTTTTGAAGAAGCAGTGCAGGAGAAAACATGGGTAGATGCCATGGTGGAGGAGAATGACTCCATTTTTAGAAACAGTGCTTGGGAGATTGTTCCAAGGCTAGTGGGTATATTAGTAGTAGGATCAATATGGATCTACAAGGTAAAGAAAGCTATTAATGGGAGCATCGAGAATTATAAGGCAAGATTTGTTGCCCGGGGATTCTCACAGATTGACGGGATTGATTATGAAGAAAACTTTGGACATGTCACACGATATTATTCCATAAGGACCATCCTTGCTCTCTCACCGTAGATGGGTTGGCACATTCATCAGATGGATGTGAAGACTGCGTTCCTTAATGGGATCATTGAGGAAGAGGTTTACATTGAGAAACCTGAAGGATTTGATATATTTAGCAGCGAGTCACATGTGTGCAGGCTCAAAATAGCATAGTATGGGCTGAAACAATCACCTCGTGCTTGGTACACATGGACCGATAGTTATTTCACTTGACTTGGCTTCACCAAGAGTGAGGCAGATGCAAACCTGTACCAAATTGTGGTGGAGGGTAAGCTTTTAATCATTTTTTTATGTTGATGATTTAATACTAACGGGTGATGAGCAGTTGATACACTCATGCAAGGAAGATCTTGCAAAGGAGTTTGAGATGAAGGATTTGGGCCTCCTTCATTATTTCCTTGGATTGGAAATATGGCAACGAGAAGGTGAACTGTTTGTGTCTCAAGGCAAGTATGCTCGGGAGATACTGGAGAAGTTTCATATGCAAGGCTGCAAGCCTATAGACACTCCTCTTCCAGGAAATTGGAATAAACAGGATGCTACATCGGCAAGGTATTAGATGCCATTTTTTATCAACAGTTGGTGGGTTCGCTCATGTATTTAGTTAATACAAGACTGGACATATGCTATGCGATGAACCAGCTTTCACAAGCGATGGTTAAGCCTACCAAGCTCTTTTGGAAGGCAAGCAAGCATGTTTTGAGGTATCTAAGGGGCACATATGAGTATGGATTATGGTACAGACAAATGGATGAGGTGAAGTTGCATGGCTTCACATATGAAAATTGGTCAGGCAGCCCAACAGATAGAAAGAGCACATCAGGAGGGATTTTCAGTATCAGATCTAAAGAAGTTTCTTGGTAAATAGGAAACAAAGATATGTGGCACTTAGTTCAACTAAAGTAGAATACATGGCAGCAAGTCAAGCTCCATGTGAGGCTATCTGGATGAGGAAGATCTTGGTCGGTTTGTTCAGTTCACATTTAGATTCTACAGTGATACATTGTGATAATCAAAGTTGCATTAAACTCTCAATTCATCTTGTGTTTCATGATAGATCTAAACATATTGATATCTATTATCATCATATCAGAGATTGTGTGCAGTGGAATATCATGTTGCTTCTATACATTCCTACGGAAGATCAGGATGCAAATATTCTGACAAAGGCACTCACCAGGAGAAAATTTGAATACCATAGAGGCAGGATCGGGGTGAAGGATAATCCCTATCTTTTTGAGAGGGAGTGTTGAGATTCAACAAGATGATGAGCTTAGTGAAAATAAGTCACCTTCACTAAGTGGGCCCGCAGGCTATTTTTAGGTGCAAGTCTATTTTTAAACTATGTCTATTTTTAGACATGGTGATCATATTTCAGAAGTTGCAGGATGCTATTTGTGGATGGTTGGTCAAGTTGGAAAAATATATGAAATTCTATTTTTAGAATATTGGGCGAAGTCTATTTATAGATCATCGATCTAAAAATAGAAGTGTCGATTATTATTAGCTCTTAATAATAATCCGACAATAAACATCAACTTATTCTCTTGGAGCACTTAATTAGTGTACATATTTTTCAAATCAGTGAGCTAAAGGAATTACGCAATTCCTAGGGTTTACTAGTGGTTCATGCATGGAGGACCCAGTTAGAACTGAAGTGGAAAATTTATGACAAATTTGGAAGAGTATTTCATGGAGTCGTTATTCAGTTTAACTCAGTTAATGGACTTAAACTCAGTTGAGCTAGTTGTATCTAGTCTAACTAAATGATACACTAGTGAGAGTGGAGTGAATTAATTAGTTAATTAATTCACAAATAACAACTCATTAATCAACTGAACAAATACAACAGTTAAATACAGTGCATGTCATTTCCAGTGGAGACCCAATGGAGAGATAGGTGAAAGGGAAAGATGGACTAGCCATTGTGACTATAGTGATGCATTTATTGCATCACACACACTTTGGAGTTGCCAATGAGGATTGCACAGTGCAAGCAAGGTAGATTCGAATTCATTCATGGGTCTTCTTCAGTAGGGATTGCGCAGTGGAGCCAGGCTATCAGGTGGCAAGAAATCAGTGCATGGATTTGCAGATTTCTTCTGATTAGTGTGTGACGATTGATTGTACTGAAAGCTTGATGTACTAAGTTTTGTATGAGATTGTTACATGATCTCCATGATACATAATATATGATATTTGGGGTTTTCATCTTTAGGATTTCCCGTTAAACAACTGTGTTACGTGCGATTGTTTTTATTGCTTCATGTGTTTGCAATTGAGTTTAAATTTCCGCAAAATATTAACAGTGGAAGGATTATGTATTTAGCAAGAAGATAAATATTGTTAGATAAGGAGAAATTCGATATATACATGCATCTTGTAAATAATTTCTACAAATATTAATGGATAACAATTGACATTAAAAGAAGCTAAGGTTTCAATATAGTATTTAATTTTTAAATAAGACCTTTCATGATTGATCACAATATAAAATACCTTTTAACGTTTCAAGTTACAAGAGTCTACAACTTAATTGATAAAAATTTCATATTTTAATGATATATATCATACCAAATTACAACTTTGTAATTTTGTTCTAAATCCTTACCTTTTAAAAGTAAAATTCATAGAATGATTAGAAATACCTATGAAAATCCAATAGTGTATTTCCTAACATTATTTAGGCTAGAAGACACTAGTATATACAAATTATTGTTTACATATTTACGTTAGAACAAATTTTCTATCAAGAAAAATATTTCTTGAGAATTATTCCATTAACGGGAAGAGCATCCCTCTTTCCCTGTAAATCTTTAAGAATGAAAGTTGATGGACCTAATTGCTCAATAATATGGAATGGACCAAGCCATAACTTTTGAAACTTAGTGCATTTACCATTTTCCTCATGTGCCTTATCCCACTTCATAACTAAATCTCCAATTTGAAAAAAAAAATTGTTGACTGAAATTGCGTCAAAGGAAGTCTTGACTAGCTGGTGGTGTTGGGAATGAACCTTTTGACTTTACCTCTTTCTTCTTCTAATTAAATTATTTGTGACATTCTCAATTTTAAAGAAGAAGAGGGGTTTTCTTCAATAAGTTTCATTAGGGCTAATGAGGGAAGGGGTAGATTAGGAGGAAGGATGACCATTTTCCCATAGACCAAGTGAAAAGGAGAAGTATCTATAGAGGCCTTATGAGTAATTCTATCATCCCATAAATAAAATATTAAATCCTTGTGCCAATTCTTTTGATTCTAGTAAACAATTCGTTTGATGATCATAATGAGGTTTTTATTAATTGATTCTGCTAAATCATTTCCTTGAGGGTAGTATTTTGCATAATACTTAAGTTTAAATCCTCTTTTTAGAGAAAATTCAGTTATATTGTTACCTGAAAAGTAAGATGCATTATAAAAAATAAGTGCATTGGGTAGACCAAACCTAGTAATAATGAATTGATCAATGAATTCAATGATATTTCCATAGTTGGCCAAATTTAATGGTATTTCTTCCACCCACTTCCTGAAGTAGTCTGTAGAAGTTAGGATGAATTTATGTTGTTTTAAGAGCGAGGAATGATCTCACCTATTACATCCAATCCCCATTTCTCGAAAGGTTGTTCAATGTTGACTGGTTGGAGAGGAAAGGTTGGTTTCTTCTATCTTGCTGAAGTAGTCTAGAAAACCTTATACTTTCTTACATAGGCATGAGTGTCCTTGAATAAAATTAGCATGTAGTAACCAGTATGCATAATTCTCCACCAAAGTTTCCACCAGCTGGTCCATCGTGTAGTTCTTCAAAATACTTTTGTGCTTCTTTTTTCTCCAAACATATCAATAAAACATAATCATAATTTTTCCTAAATAACACACCATCGATGAGTTCATATTGATTAACCTTCAGTATTAAAGATATTTTTCTATTATAATTGAGTTCAGATGGAGCATAACCATTCTTTAAATAAAATATCGTATCATCATACTGAGATTTAGTATCAATGAGACATAACTCTATCATTTGAATATTCTTACCCGAGTCTTCATTGCCTAATGTATCAGAGGCTCCAGTGGTCAATCGGAAAAAACCTTTACCTCTAACAATTTTAGCAGGTTTTATTTCTATGTCATATTCTTCTAGAGTAGTGACCCAATTAACTCTTTTCTCTCCTAACTCCTTTTGGACAAGTAATTATCTTATTGCTGGGAAAGGGACAATTACTTTAGTGTGATTTTTTAAAAGAAAATGTATAAAATGCTTGATAGACTTGAAAACTATAAAGGATTGTTTCCCTACTTTTGAATAGTTTAATTCTAGAGCTGAAGAAAGAAATACAGGCTTCTACCTTTTTTTCATTGGGTTGTGTTAATACTGATTTGTAGGATAGTTCAGAAGAAAAAGTATACAAAATAAATTGATCAGAAAAATTAGGAGTTATCAAAGAGGTAGCATCAATAATAGTTTTCTTTATTGTTTCAAATGATTCCATTTCATTGTGTCCCCATTTTAAAACTAATTTTTTCTTAACCATGGCTTGTAACAGTAGGAAAATCTGAGAAAAATCTAGGAGAAACCTTTTGACAAAATTAATTTTCCTAAGGAAATATTGCATTGATTTCTTATTATGAGGTAAAGAAATTTCAGAAATTTCCTTATTTCTTTGTCGATCTATGTAAATTCCTTCTTTGGATACAATAAATACTATCAATTTTCCTTCATTGAGGGGAAAAAATGAATTATTTGAGATTTAAGGAGATTCCATACCTTTTTCATCTTTCAAAGATCTGTTTCAAATCATGAAAATTATTTTTCCTTTTCTTAGAATATATTGTGATATCTTCTAAGTATACAAAAACAGTTTTGTTGATCATACCTCTGAAGGTGATGTACATGGCTCTTTGGAAGGTTGCTCTAGCATTTATTATTCCAAAAGGAATTTTTTGATATGCATAAGTCCCCCATTTAGTTCTGAATGTAGTTTTTAATATGTCTTTTGTATGTACAAGAATTTGATTATATCCTGAGAATCCATCTAGAAAAGACATAAGTTCATAACCAGCTACTAACTGTAAGATTTTCTCCATTGATGGGAGTGGAAAAATGTCTTTCTCACATGCCTTATTCAAATTCCTAAAGTCAATACAAATAGGAATATCACCATTATTTTTCCTAACAGGTACAAGATTTGAGACCCATTTAGAATGTCTGACTGGAAAAATTATTTTAGCCTTAAGGAGCTTGTTTAAATTAGTTTTTCTTTGATTTTCCAGATTCATATGATTCCCAAGATTTTGCTGAACGGGATTTACATCTGTTAACATTGGAATAATATGTTCAATGATGGAAGTGTCATAATTTTTCAGATCATCATAGTTCCAAGCAAAGACATTCTTATACCTTTTCAGCAGATGAATGAAGGAAAATATTTCATATGGTGATATTCCAAGGTCCAAATTGATATTCTAAGGTTTTATATCATACCCAAGGTTAACCGGCTAAAATATCAAAGTTGAACTTTGAATTTTGTATTTGGAAACTCTTTTAAACCTATCTTCTAAGTCATACAAGTCCTCAAATCTGACTATAGGCTTGGGTAAAGAATTTTCCTCATTTGTTTGATTCAAATATTCATCATGTTCATATTCATATATGATTTGTTTAGAATAAGACCCTTTAGATGTTAGAAAACTCAATATATCTTCATCATCATTCAACACATGACAATTAGTGATGTTGTCAAGAATAGAGAGGTGAAAAATCAACTCAATAGAAAATCTATCAGGACTAAAATCCTTAGGTGGGATGAGCTTAGATGCAACATTAGCTAAAAGGTAAACACTAGCATTTTGAAGTATTGAGATCGGAGAAATGTAAAATTCTATGGAAGGTGAAGTAAGATCTTGAACAAGGTATTGATACTGCTTTAGGTGACTAGAAAAAAAATGAATGTTTTTTCTTACCTGTTTTATCACAATTTCAGAGTCACCAAATACTTTGAGGTATTTTACATTTAGAATTATAGATTTATGCAGTCCCTGTACTAATGCTTCATATTCTGCAATATTATTAGTACATTCAATCTTCATCGTACATGCTATCATTTTTTTTCCCATCACGGATTATCAAAATGCATACAGCTCATGCACCATCATTAGATTTAGAACCATCAAAATAAATAATCCAAAATAAATAATCATTCTTAATTATAGGTCTATATACAATATTTATACACTTAGATGATTCTGTCTGTGAAAATTTTTCAACCAGAGAAATGACAGAATCAGCTAAAAAAGGAGATTCTTGTGCTATGAAATTTCCAACAAAAGATTCAGAAAAATAGGTCCCAATAATATTGTTTGTAAAAACTACTGGTTCGTTTTCTTCTTCTAGATCGGCCACTAATAATTTCATGTGTTTTTCTCTATCTATCCAAATCAGATTAGGCTTATCGTGATAAGGAAGACACATATGTGACCAGTATGTAGCAAAATAACCATGTAATTTCTTGGACCAATCTCTGCTTAGGATCAGACCATAAAACTCAGGAATATCATCCATCAATATATCAATGATTTGACATACTTTTGAATTGGAGGATAGTCTTATTAATACCAAATTTATTTCTCTCGAAATTTTTTCCTTATTTCTATCTAATTGAATAATATGTATAGCATAATTCTGGGGTGAAATATTGATTTTAAGACATACTGAATAGGGCATTATATTGGATGATGCTCCAGAATCTACTGTGAAATTGTTAAAGTTTTTATTAAATAATTCGAAGGTTAATAGAAAAGGCGGAGTATGAGAATTTGACCTATCTCCAATCAAAATGGCATCGGAAGAATAAATTTTTTTAGAAGAATCATTTAGAGGCTTACCCTTTCCTTTAGAAGCTTTATAAATGACATCAATGGGAAAAGTAGATGCAGGAACTACATTTAATTATTTAAGAAGGAATTTTTGTTGTTTCTTTAATTTTCTAATTTTATACAAGGAAATATTGGCTTTGACGCTCTTCATATCCTATATTATGTTGTATTATGTGGTGTCAGAGACAACTATAATTTTAGATGTAGAGGGATGATTTGAAGAAGATGGAACTGAATCAAAAGAAATAGGAGACTTATAAACCATAAATTTTTCCTTAGAAGAAGGAATCAAAGACCTTTGCTTTTTATTTTATTGCGAAGGATCCACGGGTCCTTTACTTCTTGTGTTGGATAGTAGGGCTTCCTGTTCTTCTTCATTTTCTAAATTAGTAAGGATAAAGTCTCATAATTCATGAACTTCAACTAATTCTTCTTCCTGTGATTCTTCGGAAAATAAGGTTGATTCTTCCTCATCTTTGTATTGATATGATTTGACATTAGATATTCATTTATGAGGTTGAGATTGAAAATACTAGGTTTTCTTAAAAGGCCTAAAATACGTTTTTGAAGATTCGCCTACCTGCTTTTTAATTTTGACCATCTCATTTGACATTGTTTTGAGGACCTTATGTAATCCTTCCAAATCGAAATGATCTTTGGGAGATATATTTTTAGATTAATATTTGAAGGCGACCTTCTTGTTTCTTCTTTCTTCAAGTGCATTTTTCTTTTCCAAGGAAAGAATTCTCTTCTCAAAAGATAGAGCCTCTTTCATATTATCAAGAAAATATGCATTTTTAGCTCTATAAAAAAATATTGAAATATTTGAAGGAAGAGTAAAAATATACCATTCAATTTACACATCATCACCAAGTTGGGAAGTCTCACGAATTTTGTTCAGCAAATTGTTGAATATGGAGTTTACATATTTGATCTTTTCATTCATATTAACTTTAAGAATAGACAAATCATTAATTAAGGAAACTATTGTGCGATAATCTCCAAATTTTGTCAAAAAATGTTCCTCGAATGTATCCCAACTATTTATCGATCTTGGTGTTAATGAAAAATACCATGATCCTGTGGATCCTTCGAAAGTATAAGGGAAAAGTGTAACTACAAAATATTCTTGTACAACCCCATTAATGTTGATGGCTAACATGAAATTATGGAGGTGTTCCTCAACTGTAAGTTTATCATCAGGATTATACTTTGGTAACCATCTCTCTAGATGTTTAGGTAGAGGATGGAGTGGTGGTGCCATTTGGATTTCCCCTGGGTTAGTCCAAGGTCTAGTTTCCATTATGGGATTTTTAGGAATAGAAGAAGAAGATGTAGTTTCTCCAGAGGCTCAAGATGATTTAGTGGAAGAGGGAGTATCCCATGTAGTTCTACTGACTATGATAGCAATAGTTGTTTGTGTTATAGGAATGTGAATGGAGGGATTTATTGTATGGTAAGAACAAGGTAGAGAAATTTTTGAAGGATATAATAAGGGAGTGTGAGGTCAGGAAGATGTTATAATCTCACTAGTATAGGATTTAGTTTTTGAAGTAAGGAATTTTTTTTAATGAGTGGGTAGTGGAAACTCAAAAGGAGTAGTTCCAATATTTTCACTCTGCGATCGGGTCAATACACGAGAAACTCCTAAATATGATTATACATTTCCTTAAGAGATTTCATACTGAAAATGTCTCTCTCCTAAGATATAAATCCCTTCCAATACTTGAATCAACATCTGAACTTCAGGTGACTCTTGAGGTGATGGAGTGGAAGTTTGACCAATTGACTTAGGAAGTGTGCTAGGATATTTTGTGGTTGTTTCAACTTCAGATCTAGAACTGGGAGATTTTGAATGGGATCTCAAATTTGTAGGATATTTTGAGGGGGATTGAATATTTTGATGGACTTTTGATTTTGGGGTTAAATATTTATGCCATTCATAGTCTATTGGCCCTCCTTCTAGCACTAAAAATGTTGAACGTTGGGGAAAACCACCCATTCGAGAACTTAAAGAAGCTCCTTTTCCGTTTGGAATGGAGGCTCTGACTGGGGATAATGGGACCAATTTACCTTGAAAAATATAAATGGATGGATATGGATTATGAAATTAATGATATAAATGAGGATATTATGTAACTAAAACTGAAATATATATATATATATATATATATATATATATATATATATATATATATATATATATATATATATATATATATATATATATATATATATATATGAAATCTATCTTTATATGTGACTTTTAGCAAATTTCATATCATATAAGACAACATAGATCATCAAATACTAATGAAGTGAAAATAGATAAGGATAACTAATTTAATCAAATAGTTAATTAAATTATTTGATTAAAACACATCACATAAAAGATCTTGTTGTTTCTCATATATCTTGAAAGATTACAATCTCACACATCAATAGTGAACACATGCTTTGATGTATATAAAGCACATATATAATGGAAAAATAATTCAAAATCTCTATTTATCTCATTGAAAGATAGAAACAATATAGAGATAGTAGTACTTGATATATTAACACTCTGCTCATGAGAAAATAGTTATGGTTCAACTTTTATATTCAGATTACTCAAGATTTACAATAGTGAAAAAAATTTTAAAGCTCTCTTTACAAAAATCCATAACCCCTTATTCATTGACATAAAGGGTATTTTATAGTTTAAACTTAAACTATAATAACAGTAAATACCTAAAATTCTTAGGTGGTTTAAACAAACCAGCCTTAAAATAAAACTAAATGACAATAATAGGATATGTTGTAACAATATGGTTAAAAATGAGAGGATGATTGTTCTCCCATTTGTTGTCATAGGTCAACCATATTTGTCATTGATTTCAACTTGGGGGGGGATGAGCAGACTTGATTCGCATTTGCCTCATGAAAATTTCCGCAGTAAGTGCTGGCAGAAAGTATATAGTGGTACTAGCAAGATATCACAAGATAAGCCATTGACTGTAAGGCATATCCAAGTATTTCCAATGAATTTCAAGATTAACTTTATATAATTTTTTGATACTCTTAGATTTATTCTTGGATAAATATTTCCATAACTTCATTACACTTTGACATTGAGTAAGGAACCTTTAGGAAATTGCTAGATTAAATTTGCATGAAGAATATTCTCACTGAAAGATTCATTGAGGTTGTTTGCAATATTCTTGGCACTAAATATAGCCATATCTTCTTGTTTGAGCCTGATGTCCCATTATCTAAAAATAATTTCCTTTTGGGATTGTTCGATTCTTGGGAGATCAGTTGATCTCCCTTTAGCGTTGTCTTGCCAAGAGATGTAATCAAAAACCTTTTCTTCAATATTATCATAGTAATTACATAGATCAAACAATTGATTCACAAGTGAATCGCTTGTCAAACATAAATCATTAATTACTTCCATCTTTTGGAAAAATATTACCCGATGTTGCACAAGGAGAGTTTTAATCTCTCCTACTTCATTCTTGAACTCATTTGTTTGTAGATTAAATTTCAATTTCTCCATTTTGTGCTGAATTTATTGGATCTATGAATATCTTCTCCTTATTCCAGCTGCATATTGAAGCTTCAAGTCATTAAATCTTTGTTGCAACTTTTCTAGATGGGACTGCCATTGTTGTTCAACGCTTTTTTTCTCATTTTTTAGTTCCTATTCCAACTGTAGGATTCTGTCATCCTTATCTTTAATCAATTGTTGTACCTCTGAGGCTTTATCTATTGTAGTTGTGGCATATTCTCCTACAAACTAAGATAACCTTGTGAGGTCTTCAGAGGGATTTGTTTGTGGATATTTCCAAACAATATAAAGAGATAGATTTCCAAGGACTAAAGCCTAGGTCTGTTCTACCCTTATCCTTTTTCTTTGTATGCTCATGACAAACCTATTCTTGGGACTATAAAACACATCCACAGGGGCATCTCTTCAATTTTTAGAACAACTTTAGAATTTGGGAATGACATGATTATTTCCAAATCATCAGTATTGACTTCTTTGTCGTAATCCCCAGTAGTGAATGAGGTCTTCCTAATGGTTTTAGGAGTATGATTAATTCCTTTGTGAACTTTATTTTTCAACTCTTGCAATCTTGTATTCTTAATGGCTTGATCGAAATAATTCCAAATTTCATCTGGCTCATTACCTAGTTGTGATTATTGGGCCTTACTAGTTGATGATGAGGTGTTTTCCTTTACTTGCGTTATATCAATTTATTTTGATGAAGTTATCTAGGGATGATCGGGTTGAGTATTTTTTTAAGGAATCCTCAAAAAATATAGAGGTAGGTTCTCTACCATTTTATTTCTATAATGTCTAAACATGTTCAATTCTTCTGGAGATAATCAGGTGATTTCTAACCTTTCCAATTCTGAATAAGTCTGGGAAGATTCAAATAAATCATCAAATTCATCTAGTTCATGTATGAATTTCCTTATCTTGACCTGTGTAGTAAAATTATTTGCTGTAACATTTGGATCAGACTATCTTCTTGGGATAGTCGGGAAATTCAAGCATTGGATTTGTTCAATTTCAAGCACAACATGCTTGAAGTTTTCCAGGGCATAAAATCCACATTGAATAGGAAAATATGGCCATATGTATTTCTTAGCCTCTTTAATGCCTTTATTTAGGCCATTCCCAACAACCTGGTAAGCAGTATTCGGGCTAGAATCTTATTGGGGACATATAGTGGAAGAACATGTGAGTTGGCTAAAATTCTGAAAACTCAAACATAGGTAGAAAACTTCTCCCATTGTTGGCTTATTTGGACAGTCTAGGGGCCTTTTCATCAAAAACATCTTGAAACATTGGCATCATAACCGCATGGAAGATTTTAATTAAATGAGATTGGAAATTGGACTCCCAAAGTATATCATGGTAAATATGAATAGGATTAGGGTGATTCTAGGGTCCATTTCCATCCCATGGATGGGAAATAAAAAGTGAGGCAAACAACATCCATAATGTAAGGACTCATGTAAAAAGGGGGCAAGGTTTTACTAGAAATATTGTGTTTACTTCTTTAAGCAATAATTTGGGTGGCTATACTATTTGATAGAATAGTTTCCCAATCCATTATATAATCATCTGAAGTGACATCAATCAAGGGTACCCATTCAAATGATAATTTTTGGGTATTAGGATACCCATACAATCTACACATCATAGCGATAATGTAACAATATGGGATAAAAAGGAAGGAAATAGAATACATACCCTTGTCTTGATTCTTGTGCTTATTAGGGTCTTTTCTCCACTCTCTAATTGGTTCTAACTCAACTTCATTTTTTTCGTAAACTTTTGAACAATTTTTTTTTCATATATCGTATGTGGTTCCAGCAGGTGCTACATTTTCCTAAAGTATTTTCTCATGAATGACTCAATTACTGTTTGTATTGGGGTCAAAAAAGTCCTCTATAAAATATTTAGTTTGTCAATGATCCATTTTACCATGTCTTTATAGGTCATAATATTTGGTCGAGAAACAATACTATGTAGATGAGAGTTAGCAATGTCGTTCCAGGTAATTTAAGAAGTGGATGTAGAGTCATACACCGTACCATTTCTCTCCATCGTTTTAGGCTCCTCCCTTCAAACATATTATAGATAGTCTCTCAAGAATGGGTTCTAACATCTGGTGTTCATGTAGTATCTGAGAAGACTGGGAGCATTTCAGTAACTTCCGAAGAAGGAGGAGGTGGCTCCTACAAAGCCGTAAGCTTCTTTTACCCCTTAAGTTCTTTATACATTTCACTTGAGTTTTGTTTGTCGATACTAGCCTGGAAGGAGAAATTATAGAGAATTAGAAACACACTTTATGAATTTGGAAAACAATTATATGGAAATGATACACGTGATAAACATATATGCCTTTATGAAACAAAATCATTTAACAATAAATTGCAGCAATCAAATCATTTGTGACTTTGAGGAGAGTGAATTCGTTACACTTGGACTTTAATGGATGAACGTGGGCTTCACATGGCTTATGTCCAAGTTAGCATCTATCGGAGGTTTCACATTGGAGGATTAATTTGGATGCACAACTTAAAACCTGTGACATCAATTTTTCCCAATATGCGCTTTGATTTATATAATGATTATAACATAAAGGTGGGAATAATTTACTTGAGACTTTGTATAGGGTTTTTCACATTGGGGATTCTAAAGAGGAGTGTTTATTTGAAAGTTGGTGATATGGAATATTTGTGATGAAGCAATGCAATAATGGGAGTTGTGATGAAATGATGTGATAACGAATGTTGTGATATGGAGAGTTGTGATATCGGGAGGGAGACTTTATTGGAAGATCAGAGATATTTGGATACCATCGATCACAATAAATGAGAGTATTTTCAATTGAAAATCATTGATGTGATACATGATGTGGCATAATAGTGGGATCGACCTTGAATATCAAATGTGCGGAAGCATTTTTTACATTATTTAAGGCATTTAGAATTTTCCGCATTTTTTAATAGGGGAATTCATATTGGGGTTTTCTCTTGGAGGCGCAATACATATAAAAGTTTCGATTGTGATTGTGAACAAAACCTTTTAAGAATTTTTTTTACCTTTTGGGGCATTGCTTCAAAATTGAGTCTCGATAGGTTTATTTCTTGTTAAAATCAACAAAAAGTAAAAATGTCCTATTTTATTCACTAAAAGGATTTCAGCTAAAATTTTAAAGGGTCTCCATTATTTATTAAATCTATTATTTACCAGAATGGGGGGGTTTTTGAGTACGAAAACAAGTATGTAAATCCCCCTCTGTGGGATGGGTCATTATTTACCTTGCGCTTCAATAATGTGCTTCTCTCTCTCTCTCTCTCTCTCTCTATATATATATATATATATATATATATATAGGTGTGTGTGTGTGTGGGGTATGCAATGGGAAAAACGAAACACGGGATGCTTGAACTCAAGTGGAAAATAATATGAGACGTTAAGGGGGATGATGAAAATGGTCATGGTGAAGAGTGAGGAGAATACCATCTATTTATAACTAAATATTGTGATAGATTGAGAATTACAAAATAATAAAATATTATTGACTAAATCAAAATCTAGATGTTATGAATATTTTATTATATATTTTTAGATGGAAAATATATTCGAAATGGTTAAATATTTTTATTTAGAAAATGGTTAAAGTAATTAACAAATAAAAAATTATTTATTAATTACTTTATGAGGATTAATTCAAATATGAATTTGAAATAATTTTTAAATAATGATTTAACAATTATCTCACGAGAAAAATAGGGGATAAATATGGAATAATAAATAAATAATGCTTTATTTAATTATTCTCATAGGGTTTTGGGATTTAAATGAGAAATGGTTTAGGAAAATGGTTCACTAAATTATTTCCTACATTGAAAGTGGGTTTTACCATGGAAAAACTCATCCTACATGGTCTAATTCAATCAACCTAGTAAAAAATGGCTTGGTGAACATTTTTGGTTGATAGCATTAATAGAAATAGAAGAATTTGACAATGGTTAGGAAGAAAACGAATCAACCTGTGGTGAAGAATAATAATCCATAAATCCATCAAGGAAACAAAATCTTGAACAAAATGTGAGTGAAATTGACACTTGATGTGAATCTAGTTGCTCCTCTATTGATTTGGAAGATCTTGAAGAAAATATTTATTTGAAGAGGTAGCTCATATAAAATATTGAGGAGATCGAGAAATTCAAAGTGGAAAATATGGATATGGAGAAGGAGAATAAGATATTAAAAGAGTAGTTTATGAATCTTCAGAAGAATGATAATTCTGAAGACATTCAAACCAACCATTGTTCCTCTTAGGCCGAGATAATGTTGGAAAATGATAATGACTCAACAATATCATTAAAGGGACCCACCAAATTTGTCAAAGAAATATCCAAAAACATTGCAATGGCAGAGAATTAAACGTAGCCACAAGGAGACAAAAGGACTTCCAAGAATCAATATAAAGGTATGAAACCCCTCATATGATTTTATTGTAATAACACAAGTCACTTTGCCTCCAAGTGTCCAGAGAGGAAAAATAAGGTGTAGAAACAAATATGGAATGCACCATGTCAGCAACAACCACGAAGTCCTCATAAGGTAAATTCAAACAAACATGCACATAGAGCCTTTTCCCCTCAAAGGAAATATTTCTAGTGGCCCAATAGTAGTAAGAGAGAGAATTATAGACTAGGAAATTGGATAGACACAAGCTTTGGTAAGAAGAACAATTCCTTTTTCCTATTCTTGAATAATGTTGAATGCTACAAGTGTAAGAATTTTGGGCATAAAGAAAATACATGCAAATTTGGAAAGAAAACCTCTTTTCAGAACATTATAAAGAGAGGTATGGATCACGAGGAGAGCCAGCAAAGAGAATTACGCAAGAGTTATTTCAACACTCGTAGGAGAGGTAGATCGAATGGTGCATCGAGGAAATAAAGAACACTATTTGATTTTAAAGATAATCAACAGAGACTTAATATATTAGATTCTGAAATTCGATAGTTGATCTCTCTTATATAAACTGTAATAGGAAAATAATCTAATCAGTTAAAAGAAGCACCATCAGCCTTAAAATTCCTCCAAAGAAATTTATTGAGAAAGAAGAGCAACATGTAAATTAAAAATTGGCTTTAATTGGTGCTAACAAGAAGAATTCTCAATGGCATTTATGCTCAGGAAATGTGTTGGCTTGATGGGGCCTAGACCCAAGTTCAAAGTGACTGAACAGTCCAAAAAAACCCATTAATACTAGCCCTTTTGGAAACGATCTGCTTGCGCAAACCGAATTCTCACCCGAGGAAATATAGGGGGATGGGAGATGCTAGAACCAGTTTTCTGCATCCAGAGGGATAGAGGATTGTGGCTTTAGGGCTTTTCCTTCTTATCATCTCTTCGTAGTTTAGATATATCAATAGAATAGGCGTTTTTCAACACATATGTTGAACTTACTATAAACTTCATGATCTTACTTAGTTATGCATTAAATAAAGTAAATAACCATAAACAAGATTGTGATATTCACTTATAGATCAAAACCATTATTCAACATAGACAGTCATAAACAGTAAGAAAAAATAAAACACATCAATATAACTCAAATATTATCAACAGTTCTTTCATTAATTGCCATACATTCAGTTTCACCCTACGCACACAGCTACAGGGGCCTGCGCACATAGTTACATACTTCCTAAGGTCTCCATGCATACAACTATAGGAGCCTTTTCTCTAACCCAAAACACAGAATCTAACTCAAAAAAGTCTTACATCTAAATGCATTTCATCAACTTCTACTTGACTACCTATGACTTCTATCTATACTCCTTATATATATTTTTCATTTACAATACCATGGTCCAAAACCATGGGTAGAGTCCAACATTCACAAAATATCCCATCCAATTAAATAATAAGGGCCTTTGACCCACCCCAAAGCCCCTATGACTCAAAATATACTCTGTGGTGTGCGTTGCGCTCCTCGATCTGTGGAGACTTTCCTTGTTTCTTTCTTCAAGGGGATGCCATCTCCAATAGGCCCCCAACACAAAATTGTGACTCGTCCCGAGTCACAAAGATGGTGCACCATATATCTTTGCTTTGATGCCACTCAAGGAATCCTTCAACTAGGGCACTACTTTGGCATAATTATTTTCAAACTCCTTAATCTTCCGAGCAGTGTCTCTGAAACCTTATTAGTTTCCTTTTTCTTGAATCCTCCCTGCATTATGCACAGTGCCTTCAAATTTTTTTCCTTCGTTTGGGAGAGATGGTTGTCGCAACTTCCCATGGTTTCAGTCAGTCTGTAAGTAGCTTCTCCTTCCTGTGTATCTCATCAACCTATTCTTGTAAGAATTTACCCTCTTGGAGGCGGGTAAGCCACAACATTGGTGCTAAAGTCTTAAAAGTGATCCAATTGTTCAGCTTCTCGTGCACTTCGGCCTGTAAATGTTTTGCCTAAGGGTCCTCCTACAGTGAGGCCCATACATAAAGAACTTCCCCAAAGAGTGGAAGGCTGCAATTTCATTTGAAGCTCAACTATCTTCATTTGTTTTTCCAAGCACAGTTCGTCAAACTTTGCCTTGGAGTCCTTAACTGAAATGGCCACCTTGTCCACTTTCTCTTCCGATGCAACTGCAGCCTAAATCTAGAGCTCTGGTAGCTCACTACACGCTTTAGAGATAGCCTCCTCCAACTTTTGTCATTGCATTGCTTCAGTCGCACATTCTTGGAGAGTAAGTTTCTTTTCCTCATTCTTGCTCTGTTGTTCCTTTGTAACATCCTAAATGATCAGGAGGGCCCATTGTTCTTTGATCTTTATTTCCTCATCAATTCCCTAGTGGATTTAATGCAAATCTTGCAGTGGCATCGCAACAAGATTCATCTTTGTATTCTGCTATAGGGCCACCTACCTCAGATACTCCACCGTGTGAAAACTTAGTGTGCCTACAGGGATAGGCACCACACGAGTATCAGATGTTAACGCCAACTCATGCACAATTTTTCTTGTATCGACCTGTGTTCCACTTGGTTGAACCATGCTCACTTGTAATCCACTCAAGCTCGCTTGAAAAATGTTCGTCTGCACCTACAAGTCTTGCAAGCCCTTGTGAACATCTGCCATCACTTTCTTATATTGTTCTTCGATACTTCCCCATAAGTATTTAGTGACCTACTTCATGATATCCTGAATTTCATCAAGGTCCCCTTCTGTAAGGACCATGGCTTGTGGGCCATTGGACTTATTAGACTTTGAATTATTTCGTATGCCACCCTTCTGTGGCTGTCTCCACTTAGTGGTAAAGGGGAAAGGTGAATCTGTGCCGAGATCACCACCAATAATCTCATCCCCTCCTATGTCTAGAATCTTTGTATCGGATTATATCTTAGTCATGAATGTGAAATTTGTGTCCTTCTATCATGTTATCTTATTGGTGTTAGAGATACAGCAGCGGAAATATAAATCGAATGACACACACAGCATTCAAACACACAGAAAGAATAGCAGATTTAACGTGGTTCACCCAACCAATCTAGGCTACGTCCACCTAACAGGGCATCGGCAATCTCATTAATCAACTGCAGAAATACATTAGCAGAGTTTCTCATCTGCTCAGCCTTCCTCACTACACATTCCTCCTCATGCTCTCTTGCCTCTACAGGCTTACATTTTATAGCTGTGAATGAAAACAAACTCATAAATTCTCTCACAAAAAATATAGGATGCATTAACTCCTCATTAGAAACTGATGGAGCCAATGGAGAAACAAATCCTATTGTTTTCACCTACATGAGATTTTCCTCCAGATTTAATTAAAAATAAGAAATAAAATCTCAACAATCTCCACCTTGACAAAAATTAGCCTGATACCCTGTTTCATTATTATTTTTATCTTTTCTGCAAGCCAAGAGAAGCCAGACACCATCGTAGCTTCTCTAACAAAACTGGTTTCGTGAACATGTCTGCACAGTTTTCCTTTGTATGCACCTTTTCAAGAGAGACTCCCCTTTCAGTGATAACCTGTCTTACAAAATGGTACTTGATAGGTATATGATTTGATTTACTATGATAGGCGGGATTTTTAGCCAAGTGAATTGCACTTTGACTATCACAAAATAACTTGATGTTGTCCTGCAACCTACCAAACTCACCAAACAAACCTTTCAACCAAACTGCTTCTTTGCAAGCATGCGAAGCAGCTATGTATTGTGCTTCTGTAGTGGATAAAGAAACAATGTTATGTAGCTTTGACATCCAGCTAATAGCTCCACCTGCAAGAGTAAAGACATACCCTGAAGTTGACCTTCTCTTATCCAAATCACCTGCAAAATCAGAATCAACATATCCGCAAACAAATTCACTGCTCCTGTTATAAGTGATACAGTAATCACTTGTGCCTCTCAGATACCGAAGCACCCATTTCACTGCTGACCAGTGTTCTTTTCCTGGATTTTCCATATACCTGCTGACAACCCCAACTGCATGTGAAATATCTGGTCGAGTACAAACCATCGCATACATCAAACAACCTACTACATTGGCATATGGAATTCGAGACATATATTCCTTTTCTTCATTAGTATTAGGACATAAACTTGAAGAAAGCTTAAAATGGGAAGCTAAAGGGACTGAAACAGGCTTCACATTGTTCATACCAAACCTCAAGAGTATTTTCTCAATATACTTCTGTTGTGATAGCCACAGCTTACCATTGCTCCTGTCTCTAAAAATCTCCATGCCCAAAATTTGTCTTGCTGCTCCTAGATCTTTCATATCAAACGTCGTAGCCATCTGAGCCTTTAACCTGTTGATCTCTGCTATGCTTTTTCTTGCTAAAAGCATATCGTCAACATATAACACTAAGATAATGAACATGCCATTACTTAATTTCTTAAAGTAAACATAATGATCATATTCACTTCTTATATAATTTTGACTCATCATGAAAGAATCAAATTTCTTGTACCATTGTCGAGGCGACTGCTTTAGACCATACAATGATTTCTTGAGCCTGCAGACAAATTTCTTGTTGCGATTTTGAACAAACCCTTCAGTTGTTCCATGTAAATCTCCTCATCTAAATCTCCATGTAAAAAAGCAGTTTTAACATCTAGTTGTTGTAATTCTAAATCAAGTAAAGCAACTAATGCTAACACAATCCGAATTGAAACAATTTTTACAACTGGTGAAAAAATCTCATGAAAGTCAACGCCTTCTTTCTGAGAAAAACCTTTTGCAACCAGCCTCGCTTTGTACCTGTCTTATGTATCATCAACACCCTTCTTCAATTTGTAAACCGACTTACATCCCACAGTTTCTCTGTCTTTAGGAAGTTCTACCAGATCCCATGTGGCATTCTTCACTAACACCTTCATCTCATCCTTCATAGCCTCTTTCCACTTACCACTGTTTGAACCTTCTATAGCTTCCTGATAGCATAAAGGTTCATCATCGTTAGCAGTTAAAGCAACTGAAGTAACATAATCATCATACCTTTTAGGAAATCGTCTGATTCTCGTAGACCTCCTTAAATATGTTTCTGGTACTTCCACAATTTGCTGATTATTATCTGTAGGAACTTCTTCATGATCAGCATCTGAAACACGTTCATGATCTGCATTTGAAACTTGTTCATGATCTGAATCTGAAACTTGTTCATCTAGACTATCATCAGTATTTGAACTGGTTTCAAATTGAATGTGTTGAAGCTGAGGTACATTATCATGTTTCAATTTATCATCTACATTTGGATTTTCAAGTGAGGATTCATTAAATTTAACATCTCTGTTAATGATGATCTTGTGAGTAGTAGGATCCCACAACCTGTATCCCTTAGTCCCATCACCATATCCAACAAAGATATATATTTTTGATTTAGGATCTAACTTATAACGTTGATGTTTCGGAACTAGAGCATATGCATCACAACCAAAAACTTTTAGTTTAGAATAATCACATGGATAACCTTTCCATACCTCTTGAGGAATTTTGCATCCTATTGCAGTTGATGGTGATCGATTTACCAAGTAACAAGCTGTAGAAACCGCTTCTATCCACAATTCCTTCTGCAAGTTGGTGTTACTAAGCATACTTCTTGCTCTCTCTAGGAGAGTCCTGTTCATGCCTTCAGCAACTCCGTTTTGCTGAGGAGTATATATAGTGGTTTTATGTCTTTTGATCCCAGCATCCTTGCAATAATTATCAAATTCCTTTGAAGTGAACTCACCACCATTGTTAGTTCTTAAACATTTAATGGTTCTTCCAGTGATGTTTTCAACTAATGCTCTAAACTGTTTGAAAACTGTGAACACATCAGACTTCTTCTTTAACATGTAGACCCACACTTTTCTAGAGAAATCATCAATAAAAGATACAAAAATATGACGATCCTCCATATGAGGTTGTAGGAGATGGACCCCAAACATCAGAATGGATATAATCAAGAATTCCCTTACTAGTATGTTTTCTAGTTTTAAACTTCTGCTTGCTTTGTTTCCCAAACAGACAATGTTTGCAGAAATCTAACTTAGAAGATTTTAAACTAGGAAGTAACTTACGATCAGACAAATTTTTTAATCCTCTTTCGCTCATATGGCCCAACCTTTGATGCCATAAACGAATAGAATTACTGTCGTTTTTAGATACTGTAGAAGCATGATCTGACTCTGTTCTTCCTTCTAATTGATAAAGATTACCAACCTTCTTTGCTTTCATTACTAGTAAAATTCCTTTATAAAATTTCATTACTCCACCTTGAATAAAGGTTTTATATCCATTAGTGTCTAGTACTCCTAGTGAAATGAGGTTTTTTCTTAGTTCAGTTACATGTCTTACATCAGTTAGAATTTTATTTGTCCCATCAAACATTTTAATCTGGATGCTTCCAATTCTCACAATATTACATGAGGTATCATTTCCCATATAAACCACTCCATCATCGATTGATTTGTAAGTTTTAAACCATTCTCTATGAATGCACATGTGATTTGACGCACCAGAATCTAACAGCCAATGTTGATCATGATTAGACAAACTAACTAATAACACTTCATCACTCATACCTGAAATCGATGCCGAACCTGTATCTGTCGTGTTTGCTTCTTTCTTCTCTGTCGAAGAATCTCCTTTGGATGTTTGTTGTCTCTTCCAACATTCCTTCTTCAAATGTCCTGATTTGCCACAAAACCAGCACTTTACCTTACTCTTCTTCCCTTTCGATTTTGAACGCGAGTTGTTGTGCTTACTGAAGCGTCTTTCTTTGGAACAACCTCTGACCATCATTGCTTCTGATGTAGAGGTTTCTGAATTTGACCTCTTCCTTGTTTCTTCGGACAACAAAGCTCCAACAACATCATCAAATTCAAGGGTTTATGATGAACTAAGACTTATAGAAGTAACAAAATGATCCCATGACTCGGGCAATGAGCATAATAAAGTTACAGCTTTATCTTCTGATTCAAATTTTACTTCTATACTTTCTAACTGCACCAGGAGAGTATTAAAGATATTCAGATGATCAGTTATTGTCGTACCTTCTTTCATGCGCAAGTTGTACAACTGTCACTTCAGAAGAATCATATTAGTTAAGGATTTTGTCATGTACATCTTTTCAAGCTTTTTCCACAAACCAACAGCAGTTTTCTCTGACACGATGTTAAACAAAACATCATCCGCCAAACACAGTCGAATTCCGCTCAGTGCTCTTTCATCCAGATCACTCCATTCATCATCTGTCATGGTGTAAGGCCGTTTGGATTTTCCCAACAGCGCCTTCGCCATGCCTTGTTGCATGAGTATATCATACATCTTCACTTTCCAGATCTCGAATTTGTTTTTTTCCATTAAACTTCTCGATCTCAAACTGGGCACTTTGTGTTTTTGCCATATTGTGTCACAAAAAACAACCTCCAATTACAACTTTTTAATAAAGAATGCCCTTTTTTTTTTTTAAATGCCCTTAAAAAAAAATATATCCTTCACCTTTATAAAATGCCTTTCCTTCTTTAATACCATGTGCAAATGGCAACTTAATATTCAAAACAATTTCTTAAATGCCCTTCACCTTATAAAAAAAAAAGGCCTTTCTCTTAATACCAAATGTAAATGGCATTTACATTATTAAACATTATAAAAAAGGCTTTTAATAAAATCAATTTATTTAAAAAACACATACCATATGCAAATGGCATTCGCTTTTTATATGTGACCTTTTTATAAAGCTCCAAATCGATTTCATATAAAACTCCAAATCGACTTAATAAAAACTTTCAAATGGCATTTCATAACAACATTAAAAATAAAACTTCAAATCGACATTTTGGAAATCGTTTTCTTGTTTTAAAGACCCTGTTCCAAATAAAATATCGATTTTCAACTCACGGCATTTGAATAAACCTGTTCAAAAATCCACGCGTTGAAGCTCACGATAGACGTTAATATCTCACGCAGATCGACTCAGTCCACACTCTTTTTCAACGCTGTTCAACTCTATTCAAGCAGTTCAGTTCAACGTTGTTAGGTTCACCAAAAAAATATAGCGACGGCTCTGCTCAGCAGCAGGCTCAAAAAACGCAGACTCCTCCACTGTTCAACGCAGCCTGACATAGCATTCACAGCTGACAGCTCTACAAAACAAATGAAGCGCAGAACCAGACCCACGGCTCCTCCAGCATTCTTACGCTTTCTACCAGCAACGTCGCTCTGTCTCCAACTTCAAGCTCTGATACCAATTGTTAGAGATACGGCAGCGGAAATATAAATCGAATGACACACACAACATTCAAACACACATAAAGAATAGCAGATTTAACGTGGTTCACCCAACCAATCTGGGCTATTTCCACCTAACAGGGCATCGGCAATCTCATTAATCAACTGCAGAAATACAATAGCAAAGTTTCTCATCTGCTCAGCCTTCCTCACTACACATTCCTCCTCATGCTCTATTGCCTCTACGGGCTTACATTTTATAGCTGTGAATGAAAACAAACTCATAAATTCTCTCACAATAAATATAGGATGCATTAACTCCTCATCAGAAACTGATGGAGCCAATGTAGCAACAAACCCTATTGTTGTCACCTACATGAGATTTTCCTCCAGATTTAATTAAAAATAAGAAATAAAATCTCAACAATTGGTCTTTGCCCCACTTTTTATTTCCTACACCATGCCGTCAGGGAGTGGAGTTAACCAATCACTCGGCCAAAGGTTGATTATGGCCTCCACATCTTCTTCCTCAAAAATATATGGCAACTCGTACCAAACCCCCGCGAGGTCCTTCTTTGCCTAGATGTGTATATGATGGAAGTCTGCTACTTTGAGATATCATTCCACAATGCTCCGTGATAACTGAGGATTTTGGTTAATCATTATCTACAAGCTCATATCAAATCCTACCCATAAAAACTTATTAGCCATAACCCTTGATGGCTCGGCTGAATGCCACAGTGAAGTATATCTGGTTGCTTCGCATAGATTGGAGTTTGTGGTGTTGAACGGTGACTCCTGAGGTTCTCTCCACTCCATCAATGAAATGAGAAGCAGAAGCCACGTGTAGTGGAACTGCATGCATTCTTCTTGTGCTACTCTACAATCGGTGAATAATTTGGCACATAAGTATCCTGCCTAGTTATAGACTACTTACCTTGGCGCACTCTACATCTAAAGCTATGACAGGTGTGAAATCCTCCTCTCTGCAAATTTTCCTCATAATATTCCTCGCAATAATTTGCACGGCGAAGCACACAATTATATTTGAAATGGAGTTAACTAGATAACCATGGGTTCCCTTGGTCAGCTCATAGTCATTTTTCATCTTATCCGCAAGCTACTTACCATGTAATTTTCCCACAAAATACTTCGTGGGGTCTGATCCAATGTAAGGAAGGGCCATAATTATCCTTATGAGTGTCTCAGTAATGGGTATATTCTTCCCCAACCACAAAAAATCATCATTCCTAAGGCCAGTAATTGGCACACACAAATATTGTTGATAGTATTGCGCATTGTGGTACATATAGCATATTGAGTATCCCAATCTCCTAGATACCATTCACCCATTTCATTGGCTCCAATCATGTTATTCCTGCTTTATAGGTCCGTTGCGCTCAAACTGTGGGTATTTTATCCGATCATTAAATCCCAATATTCCATCCTTAGCTGAGGCACCCTGGCCAATAACTCTCCCTCCATCGACACCTCATCTAGAATCAATGGTGTAAACACCTTATACTTCACCACGTCAGGGTTTTTCACTAGCTTCTTAGCTTGTAATGTCCAAGGCAGAGTATATGGAGGCAACCTAGAGATAGGCTCAACCTCCTCAGCATCAATCTCTTCTGGGACTTCTTCTTCTTCATCATCATCTGATTCTATCTTCATGGAATTTTTATTCCAATCCTTAGCTCCCTTACTTCGTTGTTCCTGTGGGTTTTTCTTCTTGGGCGACTACCTTAGGATTGGATTCTTAGGCTTCACAGATGGTGATGTGCCCAAAATCGTCCACCTTTTGGGTGACCTCAGCCTATGGCTGTTACTAGTGGTGTGGTTGTCATGGTGCAATATGTTCCTGGTTGGATTATGTGGCTGAGCCCTAACTTGATCAATTCTTCTCTCAATGTTGCGAAAATGTACTCTATCATGCAACAACTTACTCGGCTCTCTTGCAGACAATAACTCTCACTTCTAACACTAGGAGAATACAGTGTTCAAATGGGGAGTGAGATCCCTTTATTATAGAAAATTTCAAATTAAAATCGCATCATCATCTTTAGATTCTCCTCATAAATTTCAATTTGGCAGAATATCCACCTAGATATGCCCATTAATTGCATTTTTCCTGCTCCTTTTAACGTCCAAGTCATTGTCCAGTCAACTTTTACTACTCCAATGGTCATATTTTGGACAAAATTTGCGATGCTCACCCCCTTGACAAAGTCCTTCCTCCCTCAACGTAGTAGCCTCCAAATGCACCCTCCTTCAGACTGTTGCGCAGCACTGCAACTACAATGAAGCCATCCTCCAACAAAATCCTTTTGTGTTTGGTTATCTTGGTACCTACAGATCTCCTCCCCCAACACAAATTTGTTGGCAGGGTCTACCCAATCAGGTTGTACCAACGTCCTTGGATCCTTGGTAATGTGAAATACTCCTAGTTTCAATTCTTGAATAGTCTTATTAATTCACTCCCATCCATCAGCGAAGCTATAAGCTAACAAGAACCCATCTATCATCTCTTATCAATCCACGGTTCCATGGCGCAGCTCTGTTTCAAGATACCATTGCTGAGGTATCATATCCAATGAATGAAAGAACAGGTTCACCCATTATAGAAATCAGTTATAGACACTAATACAATTCGATACGCTATTTATAGTCAAATTTTTCATCTTCAATCTATGGATAATCAGGTTGGATCCGGTCAAAATGATGAAAGAATTATCTACAAAGTAGGAAAAGCTGTTATACAAAATACGCTTAGAAGGAATTCTCCCATGAATCCTCTATCTACCAAAAAGGAATTATGGAAGAAATTTTTTTGTTATTTGTCCGAATGGTATTTAGAACCTTCGATTGCTGAAACAACTATGAAGGAATTGACCATACTTCCCCATATTTTGGGTTGCTTGGACGGATCAGTGGCTCAAGATTCTTGGTCTATATCAGAACGAAATAGAGAGAATTTGATTCCTCTCGATAAATTCGCTGAGCATGATATTGATCTAGCTTCTAGTCTTTTAGAAAGTATTCTAGTGGAGTTTCCATTTTCTAGGTTAGGAATATGTCGGGTAAGTCCGATAAGGATCAAAGTAAGTTCGATAAGGATCAAATCACATTTGTCCCTCAACCCAAAATGAGAAATAATCATATGATACGATTTCTGAAAGAATATGAATTGAAATTTACTCTCGCCACAAAAAAAATGTATAGGGATATCAATATGGATGAAGAATTAATAAAGAGCGTATTTTGGACTCCTAGGACCTGGCATCTTAGTTTTCTTCACAGTAATTGATTCAATCATACAAAAACACCCAATTCATTGGGATCTTCGTATCGGTTTGGATCGAAGAAAAAAGCGCAGATAGAAATATCAAAATTTTCTAGACAATATCCGAAGCAATATAAATCCTCGAAGAAACCAACGTTTTGTAGAGGAAAACGATTTATTTGGGATCCCTTCCTATTTCAAGAGCAGCGCCCTGTGTTTTCACACCGAGAATTTTTCGCAGATGAAGAACTGTTGAAAAGGCTTCATGTTACTTATGGTTCAAGGAGATTACTAGAAAAACCTAATTTTTTCCCTAAACAAAGTTTCCAAATTGCTTTTCATAGATATGATTCAAAATACGGGATCAATTCGGTTTTGATCATGAATTCGTGGAAAACATTGTATCTTAGACATAGACATATCGAGCATTTCAAACACATTCAAGAAATTGGTATCCACTTGGAACGTATACAGCCATATTCTTCTCCATATTTATATAAATTTTGGTTGATCGAAAATTCGAGAGAAAGGGTTGACCACTTCCAATCATTAATTCATCGCCAAAAAATATGGCTCGGAACCAATAGTTTATTATCTAATGAATATTTTCTTTATAATACTCTATTCAAGAGTTGTCAATATTTATCAAATCTGTTCCTATCTAACAGAGTGTTATTGGATCAAATTACAAAGACATTGTTGGAGAAGGACTGTCTTTTTCTGAATGAAATTGAACACTCAATTTATACAACAGGATTAAGATTTGATATCAGCTGGGAGAATCTGGAATGAAGTAAAAGAAAATGATCGGGAAGTAGGGTCATGGGAATCAATGAGAGGTTTTGTTCTATATAGGCTCCAATTTAAGATCCTATAATGAATCCTTTCTTGGTATTGTACAAAAATAGTAAGTATGTTGGAGGAAAAAAAAGACTTGATAGATCTTTAATTTGAAGATAGGTTCCTCACTCCGAGATTTCGACCATGTAAGAGTAAGCATAGTAAAGAAAAGCCAATTTTCTTGAACTTAATGAGAGAGATATTCTCTACTAGACTATGCTTACTCCTTATTTCCTCTATTTTGGTTCTAGAATTCTTTTTTCCCACACTATTTGGAAGAGAGGAAAGGATAGAGTCATAGGATCTGACATGGATATATTTGTTGAGGTTCAGTCGTAATTCCTGGATCTTGCAATATCTTGAGAGAGGTGGTATATGGTCAATCTATGTATCGATCTTCTCAATCTGTGGCCTTAATGAAATATACCTTATAATACAAGGGTGGATTCAGAATGGACTCCTCACTAGGTAGAGAAGATCTGATCCTACCTATGATCCATTGTCCTATTCCAACAACGTTAACTTGTAGGTAATCGTCGGAATACCTCGTATAAGCAGAGAATATATCCCAATATATTGAGAGACTCTCGTATGAGATTTTCCATTGAATTTCTCATTCAATAAGCATGAGAAATATTACGCCTTGAAGAGGACTTGAACCTCCACGCTCTTAAGCATGAGATTTTGAGTCTCACGTGTCTACCATTTCACCATCAAGGCATCCCAAAAGTGAATTCTATTCCATGCATATATATATATATATATATATATGAAAAATATTTTGATCTATGAATATAGAATATATGTTATAGATAGCGTATTCAAGTATTGATATAGATTTGTCATATAGGTTCATCATATATCATCCAATTTTATTTTTATTTTCATTATCTGAAGGAGATTTCATATACATAAAGAAGATGATTGAACATCCTTTCTTTTTCAATTCAATAGAAGCCTAAAAAATTGAATATGGTACAAAATAACAATATGTCAAGGATCTTATCCATTCTATATGTGCATATATATCCATTGCTATGCGTTCAGTGGCTGGAGCAGCTATTTTGGAACGAAAGAAAAGAAACGACTCGAATGATAGAGTTGTCGAAAATAGGACCCCTCACTCCTTTCTCTCATTCAGAACTGTGCATGGGACTCAAATCTCACACAGTTTCTAAGTGATAAAGAAGGAAGAAAATAAGAAATTGATTCCTTTTTTAATTACCTTCCTCGCGTATGTATAAGACCAAATCTATTGAATCAATAGAAAGTATTACCAATCCCTAAAATACCTTTATTTGTTCAAAGATATTACATGTTTCTGACCCTGCTTTACCCTAATTGTGATTTTACCAAAAAAAAAAAATTGAATATTTTATTTTATTTTATTTTATTTTATTTTATTTTTTTATTTTTTTCTGTAAAAGTGATGTATTGGTCCGAGTGGAGGTAGGGGTAACAATCCTTTTCTTTCTCTTTTCCACATGTCCATATAGTTTTTAGAGATAGAAACATTTCTAAAAAAGAAGGATGGATATCTATTCACTCTATTTTATTAGAGAGGTAATAATTTTTAAAATGAATTTCACTTCTTCATAAGGGGTCCATTGATTAAAAGAGACTGGAAAAAGTTCGAATCCAATTCCTACAGTTATGGATATAAGCACAATCAAAATTCCTGGAGAGTTATACATTTGTGTATCTATAAGATCATTTACTATTTCTTGAAGCTCAGCTCAATCTTTCCCCTAGAGAGACCATATAGCCAAGAAAGACCATAAACCAGAATGGAATAAAAGAAAATGAAACTATTTCAAACAATCTTAGGGTATAATTGAAAATGAAGTTTTCTCTTTGTACGTGTTAGATCATAAATTAGTAATTTCTTTCAATCTTTGAAAGAGTAGAAACAGTTTCTAACTTCAAATTTTAGGAGATTTACATAATCCTCATGAATAGGATCGAATATTCCTCCATAATATATCTCCTTTTTCCTTAAGGAAGCCTCCCCAAGAGGACTTAGATCTATCTATTATTTAAGTTCTTTCCTTCTTCTTTTTTATCTTTTGTTCCAATAAAAATATTGCCTGATCTGAATGGGAATCAATTTCAAATTTCTCAGAATATGTAAATCTAGTATATAGATAGGTAGATCTCGATCCTATTTATGAGTTAACGAAAATGTGCAAAAGCTCTATTGGCTTCTGCCATTCTATGAGTCTCTTCCTTTTTGTGTATAGCATTACCATTCCCTCTAGCAGCATCCATTAATTTGTGACTCAATTTGAATTTCATATTTTGACCCAGACGTTTTTGAGATGCCCCTAATAACCAACGAATGGCAAGTACTTTTCCTTGGGTTGATCTTATCTTAGTGGGAACTCGATAAGTCGATCCACCCACACGTCTTGCTTTTACTGTTACATTGGGGGTTACTCTACGTATTTCTTGGTGTAGAACAGATAGTGGATTTTTCTCCGTCTTTTTTTGAATATTTTTGATGGCTCGATAAAGAATTCGATAAGCCAATGATTTTTTTTCGTTTTTTAGAATACGGTAAACCACCATGTTAACTAATCGATTATGATAAATAGGATCAAATTTTGCATTTTTTTTTTAATTAATTTATTTATTTATTTTCTGCAGTACTTCGTTATGACATGAGTGTGAAAAAGGTTTAAGAATATATTTCATAAAGGCTAAAAATCATTTATTTTTTCTTTTTGACTCTATATTGTAGGGTGGATCTCTAAAGGTATGAAAGATCTCCCTCCAAACCGTACATACGAATTTCATCGAATACGGCTTTCCACATGATTCTATTTGCATAGATGAGATATATTCTTTATGCATATAATTCTATTTACTCACTCTCGATTGAGTATCCATTCCCTTTCTTTCTTTTTCTATGATTAGAAATCCTGTGTTTTACATATCTATATGACCAAGCCCTTAGGTTTACAAAATAGTGTATAAAAAAGTGTTTCAAATCATTTCTATTTGACTTGAACCCATTCTAAAATGGTCAAGGTATTTTTAATTTTCTTTTGAAACAATCACGGAAAAATTCGAAAATGATTTTGATATTGAACCTTGGACATATAATAGCTCCAAATCTCCTGAAAAATAAGATCGTTTTTTTCATGGTAGCCTGCTCTAGTCCCCTTACAAAATGTTCGTTATTAGGTTAGCTATATACTTAACATGTTCCTAGAAATTCACATGGCATCATCATGAAATGATACAAGTATTAGATAAGTAATAATATACAATGCACTAGAACGCCCTTGTTGATGATCTTTTACTTCGGCAGCATCTAGGGTTCCTAGAACAATGTGATATCTCACACCAGGTAAATATTTAACCCTTCCTCCTCTTACTAATACTACAAAATGTTCTTGTAAATTATGGTCAATACCAGGTATATAAGCAGTGATTTCAAATCCAGAGGTTAATTGTACTCTGGCAACTTTACGTAAGGCAGAGTTTGGTTTTTTTTGGGTGATAGTGGAAAAGTTGACAGATAAGTTTCCTTCACTGTCACTCTACAAAACCGTACATGAGATTTTCATCTCGTACAACTTCTCGTTCAATTTTTTTTTTTCAAAGTAAGTTGGATTATTTTCATTGTTCGAGAATATTCATATTCCCTTCATTTATGCATTGTGTCTCAAAGAGTAACTGGAACCAGTTTAGTCAAACACATCTCTGTATTCTAATAAAAAACTAATGAATCCTATTTTTTATTTTAGGTAAAAAAGATTATGCAAAATCTTTAGGATTGCCTCTTCCTTCTCTATTCCCATCGTATAAGTACAACACCTGAAGAAATAATCTGTCGTATGAATCGAAATTATTACATGCTAATTCATTCTTGATATCTTGATATATCATTCCTACAAATCACAAATTGGATTCAAAATTGACGGGTTAATGTGAGCTTATCCATGTGGTTATACACTGTTCGAGTTTGAACAGGAATCAATTTAATGAAAGATTCTGGCTTTCGTGCTTTTGTTGGGGTTGTCCAAGATCATTTCTATGACCTATGTTGAGGGGGATATATATCCATATCTATCTGAGATATGATCTGATGCATAAGTCCCATGAATAACAATCGATATGGCCAAGGAGAGTATACGGAAAAGGAAGTTCTTTTTTATCTGATTAGTCAGTGATCTGGCTCAGTGAGTCCTTTTTCCTAGGATGAACAACTGGCATCAGTCCTATATCTTGTTTCTGTGGACCAGTGGAAAAGTGAGAGCTCAGCGGGAAGAGGATTGTACCACGAGAGAGCAAAGGGGTCAACCTGTTCCAAAGAGACAACATGGATTTCAGAAATGTAGTTGTACTCTTACATCGATCTAGATCAAGAAGTATTTCAATCCACGGGGGTAAATATTTGCTCGCTAGACGAGAGGATAGCAGTGCTAGTTACAAATTATGTTCCAATAGGATTTCAATTTATTTATATAAATTAGTTAACGGTTGGTTGCATAGGGTCTTCTCCTTATTTCAAGAAGAACAATTTGATCTGTATCATCTCTGTATAATATTTACTCTATCTTGTTCTCCTTGTTCTCCCTATTCTTCCAAGCAATATTGAGTCCTTTCCGCACACACTAGTGCTAGATCGAATCAAACATGTTGAACAAAATATTTTTCATGTTCATGTCAAAATTTCTTGATCAAGATAGGTAAAATATTACTAATTTTACAAGACCATATGTTTTGAATTAGTAGGAAATACTACTTTCGATAGGATTTACATTAGCTCCAATCTTTTTTCTCCTTTTTTTTTCTTTTCGTAGTAGTGTGAAAAGAAGGAAGGTCTGTCTTCAAGTTGTTCGAGAGAAAATAATGAGTTTTTTTTAGTCTCTCGACCCCTTGATAACTTATAATTAATAAGTCAGTTCTCCTTTTAGATGAGAGTAGGGAAGGGATATAACTCAGCGGTAGAGTGTCACCTTGACATGGTGGAAGTCATCAGTTCGAGCCTGATTATCCCTAAACCTAATGTAAGCCCTTCCATCAAACAAATTTTTGTTTTTCATATTATAGATCTCTTCACTCCAGAGAGCTCGTGTCATTTACATGAGCTCTTTTTCCTAGTAGTAAAGAAGAAATGACCAAAATTGAGCTAGATCTTCAATTGGAAGATATCCAAATTTTCATAAGGAACAAAAGGGGTTTCCGCCCATTTCATTAAATATTGATCATCATATATTAGTAGTGAGTCGATTGGTTGGCATGAGATTTCCAATTATATTTAATCAATATTATATTATATATTCTATTCATTGGGATGAAAAAAAAAGGGAGAGAGAGGGGGTAACAAAGAAATGAAAAAAATAACATCATGTATAATCAAATTGGAAGAGATACAAAGTTATCAATTTCTATGCAATCCATGGACCAAATCCAATTTTATGAGATTTTTAATTCAAATCATTTCACACCGGGAGCGCCTTATAAAGCTCTTTGACCCTAGAATTCTCAGTACGTTTCTTTTACGTGATCTACGTAAAAGAAATCCATATTTTTTGGTCAAAGGTATAGTATTACTTACATTATCGATCCTCATATATCACTTCAATCATAAAATTAGTATGATTGAGAAAAAAAATTTCTATTCGAGGAAACTCTTTCCTATACATAACTTTATGGAACTTGGAAATGAAACACCGGAATAATATTTAAAGCCTTTCACTAAAAATTGGTTGACATTTCCACATATTTTCCTTTCTTTCCAATTGAAAAGATCTTACAATAAATTCATAGAGCATTTTGATCCCATTAGTTTCAATTCAGGATATGGCAGGAACATGAACAAGAAGGATGAGATGATCTCGGAGAATCAAGGACCGAGAGAAACTCATTTGGAAAATAATGAGAAAGATCTCAATTTGAAGATCGATCATTATATGAATATATCATATAAAATATATGATAATATATCATGGAAATTTCAATTTCAATTGGTAGATTCCATTATTATTTTTAATGTTTTTGTCAAGAGAATGGATTGATTCAATTTGCAACATGCTTTGATAAATAATATGCAGAGTTATCTATCTACGAGAGAAATGAATAAATGAAATACATAAGATGTATTTCACATCAGAATATATGAATTAACCCAATTGTTTCTTATGGCAGTTCCAAAAAAGCGTACTTCTAGATCAAAAAAAAAAATCATAAAATGTTCAGAAGGGAAAAGCATATCGGGCCATAATAAAATATTTTTCTTTAGCTAAATATATCTCCACCGGTCATTCGAAATTTATTTATTGCATAGTCAATGATGATTCCTCTGGATCATCCGAATCAAAATTGACAGCAATTGATTTGGATGACCCGTAGAATATACGACACCACCCTCCAGGACCCTGGAGAACAGTGATGCAAAATCATTTTCTTCGGGTACTCCCAATGGTGGTCGTACGAAAGGGATATGGTCATTAATTAGTTTCACTATAGTACTTCCCTTCAGCCAATCTGTAGAAATGGGGAATTTATCAAACATTCCTCTATTCATTCCGCTCCGCCTTCCTACTGGAAAGGGATTCGAGTTCCTCATTTTTTGTAAGGATCCTGAATGAACTTCAGAATTACCATTATGCTACCGAAAATGTATCGTAATCTTATCAACATACCAATTCATCCATTCCGATCCGAAACTAGGATCGAAAAAAATTATTATTTTCTATAAATAATGGCACAGAACCCATGGAATCACGCATGGGGATGATATTATTTCATAATGGAATTTCTCATGCATTTTGTAATAGATTCACTTTATTGCTTTATGACTAATAATGACTAATTCGTAGCTTTAGCTATCTTGATTCATTCTTCTTTTGTTTATGCTCCTCCCAATGGTTCATCTCCCTATTGGGTCCCATTCTTTCCCTCCTTTATGGTTGGATAGAAAGGAGTGCTCAATCCTTTAGGAGAACTCAAAGAAATCATATTTCTTTGTATATCTATCATTTATAATGTGTAATGCCCAAACTATTGTGACAGAGATACTAAAAAAGAGATGACTAATCTATGGTTTTGCGCCTCAAGATTCAATCCAGCGAGATAAGTGCTCGCAATGATCCTTCTGACCATCATAATTCTTCATGACCTTCATATCAACCTGACCAAATCTCAGCCTTATTATCTTGCAAAACTCCTTCCATCCTTCAAAACTTACCCTATGCGTGCCCCACCACCAGGCTGGAGTAGACCTCAATGCGAAATCCAAAGCTTCGTATCTCTAGTCCTCAAGTCTTTTTCTCAAATTCCTCCAAAAATAAGACAACATTCCCCTTTCCATCATAAAAAGGTAAGCCGCGCGCTTCCAATCTAACACAACGCAGAGATCTGGTAACCCTATTACATTTCTTAGTGGTTACTTCATGCAAACTATTATGCCAATGGTCTAGCTCTTCATCGGAATTTGAAACTCATGAACTATCGCACTCCCAACAAATTCTACAATTCACGGTGGGATTGATCCAACCTTCATCATGCATAGTGAGCTTATATATATGATCAATCTTAGCATCCCCATACTCATGCTGGACAATATCTATATAGCTCGCACCTTCGGAAGGATCTAATGGCACAACAACTCAGGTACAATTCTTTTCAAAGATCATCTGCCTCTTCTTCAAGTTGACTATAAAATCCATGTCATAAGCCGAGTCAAATCCTAACAATACAAGTTATTGATTCCTATCATCAACTATATCAATCACTTTTAAGTCATCCAACACACTAGCTCCATCAATATCTACGCTAATCCACTATAATCGCCCCATAGGAATGATATTTTGTTGATTTTCTATCCTCAGTTGAATTAGTGACCACTGTAGCTTAGGCCTTCCTATCTGCTCCCATGTCTTCTTTGGAAAAATGTTGGGATTTGATCCTAGATCTAGAATGACTTGATCCATCTCATCATCTTTGATCTATGCAGTCAACTACATCTCTCGACCGATTCTCTTCTTGTTCTTGTATACTTTGTTTTCTGCGCGATGTTCTAGTTTCAACCTTTCCTTGTCAGCGAAGTTATATATCAGATATTACAATTCTTCTACAACCCTATGGTCCCTTAGAAATTTCATACACATTTGTAAGAAGGATTCCAAGATAGACTGATAAGCTTCCTTGAATTTGACATTCTCCTTAAGCTTGTTCTCTAATGGAAACAACTATCTCTTTGCGGTAGGTGGTGAAGCTTTAGGGGTCATAAATGTCTTCTTTGCTTCCATTAAGGTTTCTTTCTCACACTGCACATTAAATATAACATTCTTATCTTTAGCTTTCCTTACCCAAGTCTCTGTCACAACATTTTTTCCTTTTGTGTGGTCTCCTTCGATATTCGCACCACAACGCATTACTATGTTGACACTTGGATCTTCCTAGCACGGTTCAACCCTCATCATATGTATATTCTGAGCCAGCTACTTGTTACACTTCTCCTAAATTTTATCTAACAAAATAGGACAATCTTTGATTTCATGACAAAATTCTTGACAACACTTACAATACGTTGTAGTAGGATTCTGACAATCCCTGGTGAAATGTCCAGCTTGTCTGCAGTTGTAACATATCATCTAGCCTTATCCATGACTTGTGCCTCCTCCTCAAACATGCCCTCGGCCTAGGAAACCTCCTCGCATAGTCAGCAAACTCAAAGATTTGCGGCCTTATACCTGCATTCAATATGCACTAGGATTTTTCTGCATCGTCAGATCATATCTCTTACAATGTTTCTCATCATGTCCTACCGAACTGTAGAAATTGCAGAACAATTGCTTCGGCAATCTAATAAAATTTTGCAACAAGTGAAAATAGTCCATGGAATGTTGGCCTGAAACTTCACATAAGATACACCATACCTGGGGCCCTACAATTTTCCTTGCACTCGATCCAAGCTTCAATGGACTTGGCATCTCAACATTCTAATATTCTCTATAAACAGGGCACTTCTCTTTATAGTGACCCTCCACTTTGCATTTGATACAGCCGAACTTTGTTCTTATTTCTAAGGGAACCTCCTTTCCCTTCTTTAGATCCTAGAGTTCCATATGTAGGCTCACCAACTGAGTTTGTATCTGTTGCACCCCTATGCTTGTATCGACTATCTGAGAATATTCTAGTTTCATCGCTATATCCAATGCTTCAGCCTAAGTGGAAACCTTATGTTGTGATAATGGAAATCTAAGATGAGGCAAAAACGCAGAAATGAACCATTCTCTATGTTTTTCATCTGGGATCTTGAAACTAATTTGACTCAACAATGTCTTAAATCATTGATCTACCTCTCATACGGTCTCAATGGCTAGTTTCTTAATATCCCTGATCTCTGTGATACACTGGGACTGTGACTTTGGTTTCTTTAATTCAGATTCCAACGTGGTATTTTTCTTAGAAAAAGAAGCATTTGCATTCGTCGTAAGATATTTCATGTACTTATATTGTAGTGTGGTAAAAAACTATGATTTATTCACGTTTTCATCAATAACATTTTGTGAACTCCATATCGCTTCTACCACAAACTAGAACTGTTCAGGGTCATATTTTCCCTTGAACACAGGCATCTTCGGGGGTTGGGCCTTGGTGAATGGGGGAGGTGGATGTGGAGGAACAAAATGGATTTGAGTGATGATGGAGGTGGGAGGCTAGGGAATCTCCGCAGTGATATTCTGACTCTCAGATCTCAAACTTCTTGGGGTAGTGGGGTTTCTTTCTTTTCCGCAGACCCAAACAACAGACTATATTATGTTTCAATGTACATTCCCCAACTAGTACCAAAAATTTTATCGCTTCGCATAGTACCAGATTCTCTTTCTTCACACATCAATATGGGTGCATCCGTAGTACACCCTTTTCACACAATAGAATTCTAATATATAATTACATTGAATTCATGTACTTACCTCTGAGGCCTTTGAAGCACTTATGCTCTTCTTTGCTATAAGAAAAATAAGTATCGATCACGAACTCAGTGATAAACCCTCCAAGGATATTGTCTATACAATAATCAACAACTCTCGCAATAGCTATCATCATTTTTCAACTTCTTAGTAAGAATAGGGTCCACACAATTATCTTATTATTGAATTGACCCATTTTCACAGCTATTCTATTCATACAACTCACTAGAAAATGACGTGAGAAAGACCTTGTACTGATCTGCATAGATATACTTCTGTAACCAATGTTCAATAGAGATGTGTAGGTTTCTATTCTCTTGCACAAAAAACTATCATTCTTTCAGACTTACCCAATCTTCGATCTCTTTCTTAGATGGATTCCACATCTAGCTATCCCTCAGTCAGATACCAATCCTGGAAACGAAACCACTTGTTGGATTGATGGGGCCTAGAACCAAGTTCAAAGTGACTGCATAGTCCAAAAAAACCCACTATTACCAGCCCTTTCAACAACAATATGCTTGCGCAGACCGAAGCCTCACTTGAAGCAATATAGGGGAATTATAGAACCGAGTTTCTACATCCTAAGGGATAGAGGATTGTGGATTTATGGTTTTTCCTTCTTATCATATCTTCACATATCAGATCTATCAATAACATAGGCGTTGTTCAAAATATCTGTTGAAATTACTAAAAATTGCATGATATTACTTAGTTATGCATTAAATAAAGTAAATAATTATAAACAAGACTCCACTATTAAATTACATATCAAACCCTTATTCAACATAGAAAATCATAAAAATTAAGAAAAAAGAAAACACATCAATATAACTCTGATCTTCTCAACAGTTCTTTCATTAATAGCTAGATCTTTCTCATACATTCAATTTCACCCTGCGCACACAACTGCAGGGGTCTACACACACAACTGCATACTTCCTAAGGTCTTTGTGCACAAAGCTGCTGGAGCCTTTTCTCTACCCTAAAACACAAACTCTAGCTCAAAACAGTCTTACATCCAAATGCATTTCATCAACTTCTACTTGACTGCATATGACTTCTATCTAGGTTCCTTATATAGATTTTTCATTTACAATACCATGGTCCAAAACCATGGGCGGAGTCCAACATAAAAAAAATATCCCATCCCATTACATAATAAGGAGCTTTGACCCACCCCAAAGCCCTTATGACTAAAAATAGAGTTCGCGCTACACTCCTCAATCTGTGAAGTCTTTCCTTGTTGCTTTCTTCGAGGGGGTCCCATCTCCAACACAATGGAAAAAGGTCACCCAATCGTGAAATCATGTGCAATAAATCTATTAAACACACCCATGGTAAATGGAGAAACTAAACACACAAATAGAAAGATAAGCATTTTTTGTATTTCTATTACTCATAGATGTACATTTATACTACATAAATGTGACTCTTGGATTCCGGATTCCAAGGTCACTTGGACTCCTTTGTCACTATTCGCCTTCCACACCTACCCATAGAGGATTAGGTGTCCAACATTCCCCCCCTTAATCCAAAGGGGTATGTGTGAGTCCAAGAAGAAAGTTGTAATACAAATTTGCAAATTATGCATGGCAGCACTTAGGCTGAATCAGCTCTCTGAAATGTTGTCATGAAGAGGTGGTTTAAGGATGACCACCAACACTGGAACGCAATGCTTATTGCAGTTCCTAGAACTCTTCCAAATCTAGCAAGAATCTGATGGATTCTGCTAGAGGAAGTCTCCCTCATACTTGAAGAGGGAGACCTTCAACCTAGAAGAAGGGAGGTCTACAACCAGTGATGGTTTAAGGATGACCACCAAAATTGGAATGCTTAATGCATTTCCCAGAACTCTACCAAGGCTGGAAAGAAGTTAAAGTATTCTTCTAGAGGAAGTGCTCTGAATTCTTTGAAGAGGAAGAATATGAACCTCGCATAGATGGTTTAAGGTTTTCCACCAACCAAAGGAATGCTCATGGGAATCCATGTCTCTAGCTACAACTCTGAATCTGGAATGACAGGTTGTGGCTCAGTCTTGCTTGAACTTCTGTGTCTCTAGCTACAACTCTGAATCTGGAATGACAGGTTGTGGCTCAGGCTCGCTTGATGTGACTTTGAAGCTTGTAGATAACCACCATTTTCCCCCCTAATTGGTACAAGGTGAGATGATGGTGAAAACTCAACTGCAATATTGTTCAATAATCAAGAAAAAGTTCTGACATGTGATTTAAACATCTTCTTGGTTGTTGATGCCCATTGCCAAGAAGCGATCCATCCAAGATGAATCTTTGTCCTTGTAGGAGGCTTGTTTCTGAAGCATCTGTGTGAATAATGGGTGTACCAACCACAATGCTTGCATGGGTGAAGATCAAAACAGTGATCTTTCATATGGCCAACATGATCACAGTGTTGGCATTTTACAATCTGTTGTTGTTGTTGTGGAAGAGGAGCAGGATCTGGAATAGCTGAAGGTGAACTGTCATAAATAAATCTGACACTCTAAAATTTGATGGGCTTGGAGTACTCCGGAATGTGAAAGGACAACTCCTTGTCATATCCAAGACTGGTTCTTTGCTTATTGTGTGTTATCACTCAAATTTTCCTTGAAGTTGTTGTGAAGAGGAAAGGAGTCCGAGGTAACCACAAACCAACTTTTAGGTACAGAATCTAGCCAATCTATACCCAGAGAGGGCTCTCTCTTTAGGTTTTAGCTTTTTTTTGAAATATATTAGGCTAGTTATGAAAGTTTAGAGATTTTGATTGTGTTTGGGTGATGAAATTCAATAGCAGAGGGGTACGAATGAGTAATTTAGGCCATTGGGATAATGGAGTCAAAGAAGATGGCTTAATTGGATTTAGTTTCTTAACAAGGGATGGTTTCACAGGGCAAGGTAATCAAATAGGGAAAAAATAAAGATTTAGAATAAATGGAATGAACTCAAAATGGGTGAAGGGAAATTAAGAATCCTTCAACATATTCGAAAGAGGGAACTTGAATGATTATTAATAAAGAGAAATTAATAATTATTTACCAAATAATCAGAATAAATAAACTAGAAAACATGAGCAATTAAGAATTCACTGTTCATACTAGTTCAGAGAAAAACATTAATAATAACAACAATTGAAAATAGATTGCACTCAAGCACATTTTGAATTATTCTTTTTTGTTTATCATTCAGATATGAAACATAGATGGTATAATAAATAAGAAAAAATTTAAAACATAAGAGATAGAAGACTTATTGATCCGATGTCTGACTCAAAAATCCTGTGAAAAGTCCTTTGCATCAATTATTTATCCATCTAGCCATGCAAAAATGGTCCAACAACACTTTATTCCAAAATAATCAGTATTACAGCAAAGTCTAAGAATCCACCCCCCTCAATACTCTAATTGAGGGAGTATTTATACAAAAAATTATAAAAAATATCTCCTAACAGAGTGAGATATATTGTAGGATGACATATTAATAAATTACAAGAAAATAGAGACAGATAGTCTTCTAGATATGAGAAAAGGTAAACCGATGTTGTGTTGTTCCTATTTTTGTGAGTGTGCTAGAAGCAGGCCCTATAATTTGGCTTACTGCTATCGTCTTTGGTAACTCTGTGCTGGCTTCCATGTTCTTACTGATACTCTTTATCTGTACTAATACACTTTGACCTGTTTGATCCCTATTTATCCTTTTACCATTACTTACTGTAGTAAATAACCAAAATTCATCCATGGATATTTTTACAAAATGTCCAACATGTCTTCCCAACATTGTGCTTCTGGTATTCTGGTTCTTTGACGCTTTCTCAAGGTCTCATTAGTTTCTGTGTATCTGAAAAAGGTAGGCTAAATTGGAAATAAGTGCTTTACCTCATGTTCGAGATAAAACAAGTTTTCTATATTGTCATAAAGAATTTTTCCTGTAGGCAACGCTTTTACTGTTGATGAGCTTGCCGATGGACTTGCCTGGTTGTCTGTATACTTATTCAATTTCTCAACATAGTTTTGATGGCTCATTAGTTTATCATGAGAAACTAAAGGACTTGGGAAACCCTCTACTCTATAAAATATCAAATCTTTTTATAAAAGCATTGATTTCTTCCTGCATATCATGGCATCTTCTTTCTAAGTTTTGCATCAGAGTTATTTTAGTAAAAACCTTTTTTACTTCCAAAATTGTCCCTGTTCTATCTTGAATGCCCAGCTCTTCAAGCTGATATTTGTTCTTGGTATTTAAAAACTATATGAGCTCGTTGGCTTCCTCAAGAATTTTTCCTAATTTTGTCCTTGTCTTTTGAACTTCTTCTAGAGCCAGTTTAACTAAATCAATTTTCTCATACATTATTTGGATTGATGGCCAGACAAAATTTATCGATTGAATGATGTTGTCCCAAATAATTTCCTTGATTTAGTTCAAAGGTTTCTCCAATGTGAGATCCTTTTATAATGTTTTCACCAATTTTTCTAACCTGTTGATCTCTCTTGTATTTTCTGCAACATTTATCTTTGAGAGATCATACTTTTGTTCCAAAGTAGTAAAATTTTCCTTTGCTTTTTGGAGTTCTGTAACTTGGAGCTTCAATTCCTCCATTGATTTTATTAGTTCCTCAGTGCTCAAATTGGCAATGTTGCCCTGTGCTAGTCCTGATGACTGCCATGTTGTTTTTGTACATGTGACCACTTCTGCTGTGACTGCTGGGATGTTTGGTGTTAGTGTTGTAGAAGGGACTGTTGTTGAGAATACTGGAATCACGTTGGGAGGCTGAGAGGTCGACTTTCCCTGCTTTTCCTTCAATGATTTTTCAATTTCTTGTTCAATCTCATTCAGTCATTCATTAAGTTTTAAGAGCAAATCCATCAGCTCCTCTTCAGATTTTTTCTTTATGACCTCAGCAGTCTGTGGATGTCTTGAAGGTGGCAGCTTTAGTTGTTTCCTTAAGGCAGAAATATCATCATCTTTCTTTTTAATTAAGGCTTCTGTATCCTTAACATCTTTTGGATCATGACCCGATCCAATAATTATTTCTTATAAAGTATTTATTCTATTATCTTTGGCCTGGGAGGAAGCTTTTTCCATATGTAGTTGGGCAGATGTATTATCCAAGGAATTCTGCAACCTTTGGGCCATCATTGCCTTACCAGTCAAGGTTGAATAAATCATTTCTCCAGTTTGTTTATGTAATTCAATCTGATCCAAAGGATGAATATCCTTTGCCATGACTTCAAAATTGGTTCTAAGATAGTTTTCTGCTGCACTTTAGGCTTGAAATGACTCATTACCATTTTTCCTTCCTTGATGTCATAAGCTGACATCAATCTCTATTGATTTGTGGGAGCCATCTTCAAATATTGATTATAAACTTGTAGTCTTAATGGATCATTTCTAGCTTTTATGTCTATAAATGTCTTCTTGATATTCCAAGAATCCTTCACTAGTGGTCTGAAGGATGACACCTCTGCACTTTGTTGTCTTTCTAGCTCCTTTTTCTATGAGTTGGTAGATGTCCCACTGACTGGGAATGTTTGCTGGCTGTCTACTCCTTATTTCCTCTGACTATCAGTGATTTCTTCAATAATTTCTTTTTTTGAGAGGGGATTTAATCTTTGCCTTTTGTTACCAAGATGTTCTGAAGGGCTACTGGTACGGGTAGTTGTTTCATTGTCTCTCTTTTTACTTCTTTCCTCATTTAGGGGAGTTTGCAAGATTGAATTTTATTCTATATTGACCTAAGTGGGAGAAGTCTGCATTTGGGCCTATCCCTTGGAAGTTTCATGCTGCTCTGACATCGTGAGTTACTCTGTGGCTTGTGTACTAGTCTCTTTTTCCTTAAATTTGGATGTTGTTGTTGTTGGTGTGCTGGTTTCCTGTGAATGTTTCTGAGAGGTTCCAGCAGAGGAGGGATCAATCCCTGATCTTTGTACCTGCCCAAAAGAATCCAGGTCAAGTATTTTCTCAATATCTCTCATAACATTCTCAACATTGACCTATTCACTATCCTTTTCTACTAGGGTCCCTTCCATCCATTCATCAATGTTTGCAAATTGTTCAATCTCTGGAATCCAATGGTGAATGTATGGTGACAATTTGTTCTTCATTCTTCTATCACATATAAAGTTATTGGGGTCATATGGTACCCACCGAAAACTCTTTTGAAACTTAAGATAATCTTCCAGAATTCTTTCTGCTTCTTTCCATGCATCTCTACTGTTACAGACAAAAGGGCCTAACTGACTCTTGATTCTAAGTTGAGCTTTCTTCTTGGCATTAAAAAAATGGACCAGGTCTGAATTTATCATTTTCCTGAAGTATTCCAAGGAAAAGAGCCTCATTGGAACATACTTTGGTAGCTTAAAAGGGCAGAGCTCACACCCATATATCCTAATTTCTATATGGTTCTTATATAGGTACCAATCACCTATCCTGTATTGATTGGAGAGCTGGAGGATTTTCTTCATATCACTATTAATCCTAGGAGAGGAAACTCCTGTTAATAAGGTGGTTGCTGGGTGAAAAAATAGGTCAATGAATTCATTGTATGAGTAAGGGGACTCAAAGGAACTATGGAAGACTGCAGACCAGAAAATTACAAACCTTGGATTTCCTTTGGTGTCAAGTTTCATGACAGGGAAGGGGAAGTTTTCTGACTGATAATAGAGCATAAGATGATATATAAAAGTGGAGTATTTGAAAAATCTTTCATCTTCCAGTCTCATAAACTGATCATGAATCTTATCAGCAATGTAAGAGGCAAAGTCATATTTGACAGCAGGGGGTTGTCCAGGAGTAAAAATTGACAGCAACACTAGGGTTATTTCATCAACGTACTCACTAGTGTTGAATTCCATTAATAAAGATATCATATCCACTATAATTTTTCCCATATCTGTGAAAAAGGCATATCCATAAGGAGGGGGGCCTTTGGGTTGATGTTCTTGTAGCATGAAAGTTTGACAAAGGCGATTCAGTTCTTCTTGGGATAATTTTGTGGATTTTTCAAGTAAATATCCCATAGACAGGGGAGTCAGGGCTTGACCGGGATAAAATTGTAACATTTCATTGATGGATTGAGCAGTTATTGGAAAAATAATGGTTTGACTTGGGGACATAACTTCTCGTTGATTAGGGTCGTAATTGGCATGATAATGATAAATTATTTCAGGAAAAACATGAACTGAGGGTAGAAAATACATAGGAAGATTGGATTCCCACAATCCAAAAATATCATAGCCATTCATGTAATTATCTCTGCATTGGAAAAATATTTTTAGGGGATTTTCGCTAAAAGTGAGGTCTTTTATTAGGAAGTCCCTATCGGCTAGAGGCAGATAGTCTAAATCTTTGTGGGGAGCATTCAGGGGTGCAACAGTCAAAGCCACAGGGGTTTCCATTTTTGGTTCTTGTGGATTCAGAAAAGAATTCGGATTTTGAGTGGAAAATGGGCAAATTTACAGGTCTGGGAGCTTATGTGGTAAAACAAAGACTGAATTATACTATATTTTAATTGTTTTCTATGGAATTGGAGTATAAAACGAGGACTTGCAGGGTTTCAGCAGAAATTGGATAAATACCTGTGAATGGTGCAAAAATAGGTGTAGGTAATGATTGACAGGTTCTGGACTAGTATGGCTGCAAATTTATTAGCAAGGTGGTGGTTGGAAATCTTTGAAAATTGACTTTGACGTTCTTTGCATGAGAACACTGGTCGCAGCACAGAATAAGGAAAATGATGTTTTTTTTGTTTTATTAACAAATTTGAGGTTGGCGGGGATTTTTGTCATTTGGGTGGGTGATGTGTGTGGGAAACGACGTTTTGTTGTATGCGGAGGGTGGTAAATGGTATGACATCGCACCAATTTTGGGGACGGGCGATATTTGGCCGGGAGCCAGCGATTCCATAGATTTTATGATGCGTGGCAGGGCACTGTTCACAAAACCACTCCACGATCGCACGTTATCATTCGGTCATGGAGGGCCATGCAAAATGCACGATGACCATTGGATGTGTGGCGCTTGATCAGACGGTTATTGGGGAGGCGAGTTGACGAACGTTTAATGAGGGCAGGCCCAATACAATCAAAGGTTATTTAATTATATCGGGAGCAACGTGATTGGTCGAGAAAGTTATTAATTAACCGTGGGGATTAATTAATCCTTATTAAATTTAATTTTATATTATGGTTATATTTTAACCAATGGGCGGGATATGTAAAACTTGGGGATTTTATATAGTTATAGTAATATGGGAAAAGGTAAATTTTTATAGGGGACTTAAATAATATAAGTTAAAAGTTAATATGTGATAATGAATGAAAAAAGCACTAAGTATAAAACATTAGGATTGTGTATTTAACTTAGGCTCGAATGAAAAAAGGGTTTTTTGTGGGATATTGTGTAATGTTCCTAAGTAAAATAGGATTTTACTTAGGAAAAGACTTATGGAAGTAAATGAATGAATTATGGATGGCTTTAAGTACTTAAGCTTTTTAAATTGTTGGGCTGAGGGTCCGATCCCTCCAGAAGTTAGAGAAATTCTCTGAGGCCCTCTAATTTTCAAATACCTTAGTACTTAGGGGAAATTAGTGAATTTTTTTAGGGAAAAATGAGAAGGGAAGTTAATCATTTGACCTTGTTTTGCTTGAAATTCCTTCAGTGTAATGTCCGCCTTGCACTTGTGATGAAAGTAAATATTAACACATTTAGAGTCATTATCCATCACATGTAATTCTGCAACATCATCTACCTACCCTACCTACTTTAACCTAGCATTTTTTCTTCTTTATTAGGGTGCACTTAGACTGGAAAACCCTTATCACACTTTCTTTTCTTTTACATGTAGAAATCTATCTGAGTCTAACCTTATTACATCCAAGGGCTCAGATTACGCTGTTGAGCTCCTTTTATTTACTCTACCTATCTACTTATCTACCAATATTAAACAGAGTGGTCATATTTTATTCTCTATCTCTAAAACATAAAATTCAAACATGAACTAGCCAAGCTTACGTTGTTTGAATCTTCACCAATTGTGGGATAAGTTACAAGTTGCACACAATTTGTTTATTACATAAGAGAAAAAAGTAGTGGCATTTAGACTTGCACACTTTCCTTGGCCTTTCTTTTTCCGGGGTTCATTTTCTTTCACTTTTTGGCCTTTTTATTCTTTTCACCCTTTGACTTTTCTTTTAGGGTATACCCTCTTTACATTTTTTAAATTTTTTGATTTTTTGACAATATGGAAAACCTTTGCAACAAGGAAAGGTATGAACATATTACATAGCCCATCAAGTCAATCATGATATATGACACCTATTGGTATAGGAGCATAACACTGGCTCCACTTGGGGATGGCTTTTCCTGGTGAAAAGTCAAGAATAGCAGGTCAGTTGGCCTCAGAATGATTTTGGCTAAACTATGGAATCTTTTTCTGCTTGTTGCTTTATTGTATGTATGACAGTGATACCTCTGAAGCTTAGGGCCTTCTCTTCGGGCTTTAACTCTAGCAAGTTACTATCCAATCAAAACTATGACATTACAAATGATATAGTATGTACATGTTAAAAATTAGGATAAATTAATAAGTAGGATCAAAGTAATGTTTCAACCTTTGACCATTAACTGGCCCATCTTCCGTTTTTGTACAATCTAAGTTTTTCAAATAATATGTATTGTTTCCTTGTAAGGCATAGATAATATAAGGTCATTTCCACAGGAAGTCAAACTTCCCATGTTTTCCCTTATCCTCTCTTTTGGAATCCCATCTTAACACTTTGTCTCCAAGGTAGAAATCTTCTGCCTTGGTTCTTTTATCAAAATATTCTTAAGCTTCTCCTGCAACACTTGGGATCTTTGATATACTTCCTCTCTGGTCTGTTACTGATTGATGGTTTGGTTTATCCTCCTTTGAATATCATTAGGTTCAACTTGAGCTTCTTGAAGTAATTTCATTACAGTAACTCCTAAAGATGAAGGAAATACAACCTCCATGCCACAAACTAACTCATAAGGACTGGTCCCAATAGATTTTTTGGTGGTGAGTCTGTCTGCCCATAGTGCATTTGTAAGTTTCTTGTGCCAATTTTTCTTGTTTTCCTCCAATAATTTTTTAATAATATTAATGAGGCTCTTGTTGGAGGACTCAGCCAGTCCATTACCTTAAGGGTGATAGGCTGTAGAATGGGCTAAGGTGATATGTTATTTGTTACAGAAACTTATCATCTTCTTGGATTTAAAGGCAGCAGCATTGTCAGTTATGATTTTATCAGGACAGCCAAATCTAGATAATATTTTGGTTTTTAAGAATCCTATGATTACAGTGTCATTGGCATGTCTGGAAGGAATAACTTATATCCATTTGGTGAAATAGTTTGTGACAGTGAGGATCTATTTGTGTTGGCTAGAAGAGGGATGATGGATTTCTCCAATGAAGTCCAGGCCCCATTGTTGGAAGGGTTTTTCAGTGGAAATTGGTTTCAGGGGTAAAGGTAATAGTTTTCTCTTGCCTTCAAAAATTTGACATTTATGGCAAGTAGTGACAAATTTATTTACATCAGTGAACAAGGTTGGCCAATAGAATCCACCCCTTAGGATCTTGTCTGCAGTTGATTTCCAGTAAAGGTGTCCACCATAGTCTCCTGCAAGAAAATTCTTGGAGAGCCTTATTAGCTTCTTCTTTTAATAAACAATTCAATAGAATACCTTCATGATTTTTCCAAAAAAGAACATTATCTAAAATACAAAACTTTGAAGATGTCATCTTTAAAAACCCTTTCTTTGTTCTGGATAACCCTGGAGGAGCTTGCAGGTTTAATAGTACATAAATTATATCAACATACCAAGGTGACTCTAAGAAGGCCTGGCTGATTTGTGGAGTCACCATCTCCTGTTCGTTATCCAGTTCATTAATGTCCAGGGCTTGACAATTTGTTTCTGTCATGAGCTTGGCCAATCCCTGTCCCTTTATAAGCTTTGTAGGTTTTATTTCAATATCATACTCTATTATGGTAGCAATCCATTTACCTCTTTTGCCCTCAATTCCATCCTGGGTTAAGATGTCTTTGACAACAGCATTTGGTACATAGGCTATCACATGGGAATACAATATGTAGACTCTAAAGTCTTTAATGGCTTTTACAAGAGAAAAAGCTTGTTTTTCCATGATTTTGTATTTTAATGATGCATCCCTGAGTGCTTTACTAAAAAAGGCTATGGGTTTCTCATATCCTTGATCATCCTTTTGTAATAAAACAGCTGCTATAGTGTGTTCTGATGCAAATGAAAATATTATGAAGTCTCTATCAAATTGTGGACTTGTAAGGACCGGTGTTCTGGTCAAAGCCATTTTAATTTCTTCAAATGCTTGTTTGGCTTCTACTGTCCATTTAATACTTGAATCCTTTTTAACATATTATTAAGAAATCTAATTAGTTCAGCTAAGCTAGATATGAATATTCTGAAAAAAAATTATTTTTCCTAAAAAAGCTTGATGTTCTTTGACACTTCTAGGGTGAGGTATCTACAGTATAGCTTCTATTCTAGCAGGATCAATTCTAATGCCATCTTTGGAGATGATATGGCCCAAGAGTTTACCTTCCTCTAGACCAAACAAGGACTTCTTTGGATTCAAAGAGATACCATATTTTCTGCATTTTAAGAATACTTGTTTGAGATGGTCCAAATGTTGTTGAGCTGATTTAGAAAAAACAGTTATGTCATCTAGATATATAACGAGAAAATCATGAATTTATTTTGTGAATGCTATGTCCATTGCTCTTTTGAAGGTTTCTCCTGCATTTTTAAGTCCAAATGTCATTTTAACATACTTGAATGTGCCCCATGGTGTTGTGAAAACCATTTTTTCATGGTCATCAGGATGAACCAAAATCTGGTTATACCCTGAGAACCCATCTAGAAGTGAAATCCTAGAAGCACCTACTACCCTTTGTAAAATGTGATCCATCTTGGATAAAGGGTAATTATCCTTCAAAGAAACCTTATTTACATTTCTTAAATCAACACATAATCTGATTTCTCTAGTTTTCTTCCTAGTAGGTACTAAATTAGATACCCACTCTGAAAACCTAATGGGAGCAATTATCCCTGCTTCATACATACGTTTGATTTCTTTTTCAATTAAGGGCAGCAGTACAGGGTTAATTCTTCTGATTTTTTATTTGAATGGTTTCTTATTTTATTTTAGAGGTATTGTATGCTGAATTATAGAGGTGTCATATGATTTCAAGTCTTCATAGCTCCAGGCAAAGACATCCTGGAATTCTCTCACTAATTCAACATATTTTAGTTTTTGGTCAGGGGGCAAAGATTTAGATAACTTTATCATTTTTGGATTTTATTCAGTTCCCAAGTTATATTCCTCAATATCTGCTTTTAATGGTTCCATCTTAGGTTTCTTTGGAATATCATTAGAATCAAAGAGATCTTCTAGAGGATTTAATCCTTTAGGCAAATGATTGTCTTTTAAATTAATGACCTCAGATTCTTCTTCAGTAATTTCATCAATATCCATTTGTTTAAGGTCCTGCATTTCTGTGTTGGTGAACTTTGTTGGATGAAACATTTAAATTTCATTTTATTCTGAAATGTCTGTTTCTGGCTCATTTGTTTGATCAAATTCAATGATTGTCATTTTCCAGTTCTTAAAATTTTCAGGTATGGCTAGTCTGTGTCTAGTCTCAGTTGTGAATTGATGATTAGGTTCAAATGGTAATTTGCAACTGTTGGCAAACATTGCCAGAATATGGGCGTGCAAGTTTTGTTTTCTTGGGATTTTAGAAAGCTGAGCTTGTAGAAAAGTATTGAATATCTCTAAAAATGATCCTCTATATTCTCTCAGTCTGCGATCATTTTTTAGAAAGTGTCCTTTGATCTGTTGAATGATTAAATTAGAATTTACTATGACAGATACTCTAATTGCCCCTAATTTTTTGACAAGTTTAAGACCTAGCAAAAGAGCTTCATATCCTACCATATTATTGGTGCACTTAAAGTTTAATCTGTAGCCATGGCCTTCAGCATGATCATTTTCAAGGTTATGCACCCAAACTCCTACTCCTGCTCCTAATTTATTAACTGAACCATCAAATTCTAAGTGCCAACGAATTTCATGTTCATAATTGGTATCGGGAGTCTAAGGAACTTTTTTAACAGTGAGATCTGGTTTTTTACTTTCTTCTGGTTTCTCTTGGGTATTTGATGTTTCATTGTTCTCAAATATTTCCTGGATTTGAACAATAGATTTTTCATTTGTATTTTCTTTTGGTTCTACTACTAGAACTTCTAATTCGGTGGGAGGATCAATTTCAGCATTATAAAGAATAAATGAATCCATATCAGAGTGTACTGAGTAGATGGGGAAATTTTCGGGTTTCTCCTGACTACTAACTACATATTTCATTAAATTTTCTCTGTATAGTTTTTTAGGTTGGCTGAACACTGAAATAGTAGCGTATGACATGTCCAATTGAAGATATCCTTGAAGTTTTGCACCCCAAGATCTGGACAATAACATGCCATACTTTGGATGAATATCTGCTACTACTATGTCCATCAAGATTGTTTTTGCAGGGTATTGAACTAGTGAAACACACAAGTCTTTGATTAATCCTAAACATCTCACCTGACTTGAATCAAAAGAAAAGAGGTCTTTGTATGGCCTCGTGATATCTAGGTTTAATTTCTCCATTACAGATTTGGGCATTAGGTTGTGAGATGCCCCAGAATCCAACATGGAATTATGAAGTATTTTATCATGTATGTTTAAACTTACATAAAATGGAGGAGTTCCTCCACTTACTATTTTTCCGTTTACTTCAGGGCCAAAGAGTAATTTAGGTTGGTCATCAAAAACGTTTACTGATTCTTCACTTCTAGTGATCTTGAGTGATCTATTGATTTGAATTCGGTAGCCATCATGTTTAGCTAATTCAGACAATGGAACAAATATTTTTAATTTTCCTACTTCAGCCTCCAGATTAAAAGGTTTTTCAGTCTGAGTTCTTGTATTTTGTGTTAAGTCCCTATATTAATAGTGTAGTCCCTTATTATGTTAGTGTAGCCCCACTTATTTTTATTATTGTACCCTTGTAACCCCCATATTGTTATTATTGTGCCCTTAAATTATTATTGTTAGGTCGGCTAGGATTACATTGTGGCCCCACTAGGATTACATTATGGCCCATGGACTCCTATATATAGAAAGGAGGTTTTGTAAATTGTATCATCCAAGAATTGTTCATTTATGTAATGTATTGGAGGTTGCCCCCTCGAAGAGGCTCATTTCTAAGGCGTTGATATCTCTTTTCTTCTCTTTGTGGAGCTGGTTACACAACATTTGGTATTAGAGGTTGGGATTCTAGGGTTTCGCTGCTCCAAACAGGTCATCGTGGAATTTTCGCTATAAATTTTTTTCTACGAAGTTTAAGAAGCTCAAATGTTTAGGGTGCGAAGCTAAAATCCTGAGGAATATTTTCTAAAAATTTCAGAGCTTGGTTTGCAATATTTTCGGAGATATCATCTGTGGATGTTAGGTATGTTTTCAAGCTCCTAAACAGGTCATTGTGGAATTTTCGCTATAAATTTTTTTCTACGAAGGTTCATAATCTGAAATTCATATGGTGCGAAGCTGAAATCCTAGGGAAATTCGTCAAAAAATTTTAGAGCTTGGTTCGCAATATTTTTGGAGATATGATCTGTGGAAGGTAGTGCTTTTTCAGGCTCCTGAATTGCATCTCAAAGAGGTGATCGTGGGAAACGTTCAATAACTCTCTCTCTGGGAAGTGGATTTGAGTGCCGTAAAAAGTGGTCACAAGTACACGGACTGTAGTTTCTTTGCTATCAATTTCAGAGACAAAGGACGAAACAGTGACACGTGGCAAGTCCTACAAGTGTGCTCTACTGAACCAGTCCAGAATTAGGTCATTGTGGGAGATTGGACACAACTTTGTCTTGGGGAATCCAAATTAGATCAGACCTGTGGAATTTGAAAGAAGCTTCAGAGGGATACTATAGAGCTAAATTTTAGATATTCAAGATTTTCAATTACAGAGATAAATCAATTTCAATATCGAGCTCCTCAAAGAAAGTAAAAGGTATCAATATTGGATTCTAAAATGGCGCCTAAAAAGAATTCAACACCCATTAAGCCCTCAGAAATCTATACTATGATGCATGAAGTGGAAGAATTGCAGTATGAGATATCAAAATTATGGTACCAAGTGCAACAAATTTTGATCTTACGAAGAGCAACCGAAGCTGACATAGATGGTTTAAAAGAAGAAATGGAGGCTAAGTTGGATGGTTTGAAGGATAAAATAATAGCTAATATGGATGATAAATTAGTGGAAGATGACATCGAGCATCAACAACAAGTTCTCCAACTCTCAAAGGATAACCTAAATTTGGTGCAGAATCTAATGAAACAACAGGAATATCAACATCACATCGAAAGAAGTTCTGAAGTAGTCCAAAAAACAAGAACTCGACAAGTACGATCAATTTCAGAGTATCTCAGCAAGTGGAATAACTTTCTTGTAAAATATTCCACATGGGAGGATGAGAATTTTATACAGAAGCATCAAGAAATAATCAAGCGTTGAGGACAACACTTGTTTGAAGGAGAGGGGCATGTTAAGTCCCTATATTAATAGTGTAGTCCCTTATTATTGTTAGTGTAAACCCCTCATTTTTATTATTGTACCCTTGTAACCCCCATTTTTTTATTATTGTGCCCTTAAATTATTATTGTTAGGTCGGCTAGGATTACATTGTGGCCCACTAGGACTACATTATGGCCCCATGGACTCCTATATATAGAAAGGAGGTTTTGTAAATTGTATCATCCAAGAATTGTTCATTTATGTAATGTATTGGAGGTTTCCCCCTCGAAGTGGCTTATTTCTAAGGCGTTGATATCTCTTTTCTTCTCTTTTTGGAGCTGGTTACACAACATTTGGTATCAGAGGTTGGGATTCTAGGGTTTCGCTGCTCCAAATAGGTCATCGTGGAATTTTCGCTATAACTTTTTTTCTACGAAGTTTAAGAAGCTGAAATTTTTAGGGTGCGAAGCTAAAATCCTGAGGAATAGTTTCTAAAAATTTCAGAGCTTGGTTCGCAATATTTTCGGAGATATCATCTGTGGAAGTTAGGTATGTTTTCAAGCTCCTAAACAGGTCATCGTGGAATTTTCGCTATAAATTTTTTTCGACGAAGGTTCATAACCTGAAATTCATATGGTGCGAAGCTGAAATCCTGGGGAAATTTGTCAAAAAATTTTAGAGCTTGGTTCACAATATTTTTGGAGATATGATCTGTGGAAGGTAGTGCTTTTTCAGGCTCCTGAATAGCATCTCAAAGAGGTGATCGTGGGAAACGTTCAATAACTCTCTCTCTGGGCAGTGGATTTGAGTGCCGTAAAAAGTGGTCACAAGTACACGGACTGTAGTTTCTTTGCTATAAATTTCAGAGACAAAGGATGAAACAGTGACACGTGGCAAGTCCTACAAGTGTGCTCTACTGAACCAGTCCAGAATTAGGTCATTGTGGGAGATTGGACACAACTTTGTCTTGGGGAATCCAAATTAGACCAGACCTGTGGCATTTGAAAGAAGCTTCAGAGGGCTACTATAGAGGTAAATTTTAGATATTCAAGATTTTCAATTACAGAGATAAATCAATTTCAATATCGAGCTCCTCAAAGCAAGTAAAAGGTATCAATATTGGATTCTAAAATGGCGCCTAAAAAGAATTCAACACCCATTAAGCCCTCAGAAATCTATACTATGATGCATGAAGTGGAAGAATTGTAGTATGAGATATCAAAATTACGGTACCAAGTGCAACAAATTTCGATCTTACGAAGAGCAAACGAAGCTGACATAGATGGTTTAAAAGAAGAAATGGAGGCTAAGTTGGATGGTTTTAAGGATAAAATAATAGCTAATATGGATGATAAATTAGTGGAAGATGACATCGAGCATCAACAACAAGTTCTCCAACTCTCAAAGGATAACCTAACTTTGGTGCAGAATCTAATGAAACAACGGGAATATCAACATCACACCGAAAGAAGTTCTGAAGCAATCAAAAAAGCAAGAACTCGACAAGTACGATCAATTTCAGAGTATCTCAGCAAGTGGAAGAACTTTCCTGTAAAATATTCCACATGGGAGGATGAGAATTTTATACAGAAGCATCAGGAAATAATCAAGCGTTGAGGACAACACTTGTTTGAAGGAGAGGGGCATGTTAAGTCCCTATATTAATAGTGTAGTCCCTTATTATGTTAGTGTAGCCCCACTTATTGTTATTATTGTACCCTTGTAACCCCCATTTTGTTATTATTGTGCCCTTAAATTATTATTGTTAGGTCGGCTAGGATTACAGTGTGGCCCACTAGGATTACATTATGGCCCCATGGACTCCTATATATAGAAAGGAGGTTTTGTAAATTGTATCATCCAAGAATTGTTCATTTATGTAATGTATTGGAGGTTGCCCCCTTGAAGAGGCTCATTTCTAAGGCGTTGATATCTCTTTTCTTCTCTTTTTGGAGCTGGTTACACAACATTTTGGAAAGTTGGATTCTCTTTATCTTCTGCATTTTCTGTATTTTTCTCCTTTTCAGGAGTGGGGTTGTGGGCTGAGGTTGTTTCCAAATCAAATTTTGGGGGTTCCTCTACATTTCCTTTGGGAGGAAGAGTATTGGAAATTTGTCTGTTATTAGGTTGATTATCATATACATCTTCAATAATTGGATTAGCAGGATTAGGATCTAATCTAGAAAAAATATGTACAGGGGTAGTATTGGTTTTACCTTTGAGGGGCTCTTTTGTAGCTTTCTGTTTATTGGTTTCAGGGACATCAATTCTCCTGCTCCTCAGATTATATTGCTTGTGGAATTCATAAATGTCTGTATCATATCCCTCCTTGAAGTCAAATGATTCACCTGACTGGGTTTGAAATTGTTTCAGAATGTGAGCTTCTTGATCCTCTTGGGTCAAGAAAACTTGTTGTTCATTATTGAGTCCCGTTAAGTTTTTTATTTGAGTATGTTCTATTGGTTCATCCAACTTTGAGGCTTCAACATAATTTTCCTGAAATGGGGGCCTAATGTTTTGGTCAGGACCAATCTTTCCAGTGTTTTGGTTTTGGTTCTTTCTAAAATTTGGATTTCTCCCAGTATTTCTCGTTTGACCATCCCAGGGAGATTTCCTCTCAATTGTTTCTACTCTATCTCCTAGCCTCTCCATCCCTTCAATAATAGCATCTAGTTTCTGTTCAAAGGCCGAGGGTTCTTCTTTTAATGGTATCCTTCTTTCACTTCTAGCTTTAGTTAGTTTGGATATCAGGTTGGCTTCAACACTAATAGCTATACTTTGCATATCTTCTAAAGTTCGAGGATGTCTTTCCCTAAGCTGGTACGCCATATCAAAATCAAATCCATCAGGGAACTTGATTAATGCTAAATCTGGAGGAGGTCTGAGGTTTTAGGGGATAGCATTGTAAATATTATTGAACCTAGTGCAGTAATCTTGCACAGTTTCTTATGTTCCTCTCTTCAGGTTTTCATATTCTGATAAGATTTGGAGAGGATCTTTCTTCTTTTCCCATCTGTTTAAAAATGTTCTATAAAGAGCTTCTGGATCATTGATACTGTTTTTTGGAAAGGCTCTAAACTAGGTTCTAACTTCTCCAGTAAGACTTTGAACAAATATTCTCATTCTTACATCATCTGCATCTACTTCATATATTTCAAAATAATCGGTCATTTTTTTATTATTCTGTTGTGAAGTGTAGGTACCAAAACCATCAAATGGAGTGATTTTACTTTGATAGTCTTGGGGCATAGCCCCTAGATTGGCTGGTAATACCAAGCGAGCATATCTGTTCGCCATTGAGATAGGTAGTGATGAAACAAAAGCCGAGGTTGATCTAGGAGTGGTGGATGGAGGGGTAGAAGGGGTAGTTTGAGGTTGAGATGTTTGAGGAAATGTTGATGAACTTGGAGAGGCCGAAGTGATCACAGAAATATTTAGTGTTGTTTCAGAGGAAAGCTCAAATTGTACGAAGTTACGCAAATGTTTTTCAAGATGTGAAGTAACACATTCAAGTTGTAAATCTTCAATAAATACTGGGTCTTGAACCAAGTGGGCCAACTCATATTCAGAAAAAATTTTCAAATAAAGAAGTTTCAAATTTCTCATCAACGGGTTCGTCCTCAAGGTAAATCCACTTCACAGGACAGGATATTGATCTATAGAGAGGCCGAGAACTAGCATAACTCTCTTGGCTCTCTTGTCTCTTAAGAATTCTGGGGATCAGATTAGGATTATCAAACACAGATGGCGGATTTGGATCAAGATTAGCCCTGGTGTAATGAGTCCTTTCTAAAGCCAGGTTTCTAGGTGATTTTTTGATTTTTTGTCTAAATGGAATTAACAATACAACTTCAAAAATCTTTTTATGAGGTTTTAGATATTAGATTTAGATTTTCTTAAAGATTTGTTTGACTAGAGGAACTGTTCAAGTGTTTGAAACCAGATGTTTAGTTCATAAACTAGACCGGAGATAGACTCAAGCAACATTCATTTACTTATGCAATTGCAAAGCAAGAGCATTTCAAAGGCTACCTGGCTAACTTCAGGCTCCGTCTGTAGTTTATAAAGTAAACAATAGTAACAAGCAAATTGTTTGATTCCCCAGTGGAGTCGCCACTATGTTATCACTCAGATTTTCCTTGAAGTTGTTGTGAAGAGGAAAGGGGTCTGAGGTAAACACAAACCAACTTTTAGGTACAAAATCTAGTCAATCTGTACCCAGAGAGGGCTCTCTCTTTAATTTTTAGCTTTTTTTTGAAAGATATTAGGCTAGTTATGAAAGTTTAGGGATTTTTATTGTGTTTGGGTGATGAAATTCAATAGCAGAGGGGTAGGAATGAGTAATTTAGGCCATTGGGCTAATGGAGTCAAAGAAGATGGCTTAACTGGATTTAGTTTCTTAACAAGGGATGGTTTCACAGGGAAAGGTAATAAAATAGGGAACAAATAAAGATTTAGAATGAATGGAATGAACTCAAAATGGGTGAAGGGAAATTAAGAATCCTTCAACATATTCGAAAGATGGAACTTGAATGTTATTAATAAAGAGCAATTAGGAATTCTTTACCAAATAATCAGAATAAATAAACTAGAAAACAGGAGCAATTAAGAATTCACTGTTCATACTAGTTCAGAGGAAAAAATTAAGAAGAACAACGATTGAAAACATATTGCACTCAAGCACTTTCTGAATTATTCTTTTTCATTTATCATTCAGATATGAAACATAGATGGTATAATAAACAAGAAAAACTTTAAAACATAAGAGATAGAAGACTTATTGATCCGATGTCTGACTCAAGAATCCTGTGAAAAGTCCTTTGCATCAATTCTTTATCCAGCTAACCATGCAAAATTGGTCCAACAGCACTTTATTTCAAAATAATCAATATTACAACAAAGTCTAAGAATCCACCCCCCTCAATACTCTAATTGAGGGATTATTTATACAAAAAATTATAAAAATATCTCCTAACAGAGTGAGATATATTTTAGGATGACTTATTAATAAATTACAAGAAAATAGAGACAGATAGTCTCGTAGATAGGAGAAAAGTTAAATCGATGTTGTGTTTTTCCTATTTTTGTGAGTGTGCTAGAGGCAGGCCCTATAATTTGGCTTGCTTCTATCTTCTTTGGTAACTTTGTGTTGGCTTCCATGTTCTTACTAATACTCTTTATCTGTACTAATACACTTTGACCTATTTGATCTTTGTTTATCCTTTTACCATTACTTACTGTAGTAAATAACCAAAATTCATCCATGGATATTTTTACAAAATGTCCAACATGTCTTCCCACCATTGTGCTTTTGGTATTCTGGTTTTTTGAAGCTTTCTCAGGGTCTCATCAGTTTCCGTGTATCTGAAAAAGGTAGGTTAAATTGGAAATAAGTGCTTTACCTCATGTTCGAGATAAAACAAGTTTTCCAGACTGTCATAAAGAATTTTTCTTGTAGGCAATGCTTTTACTTCTGATGAACTTGTCGATGGACTTGCCTGGTTGTCTGCATACTTATTCAATTTCTCAACAGTTTTGATGGCTCATTAGTTTATCATGAGAAACTAAAGGACTTGGCAACCCTCTACTCTGTAAAATATCAAATCTTTTCATAAAAGCATTGATTTCTTCCTGCATATCATGGCATCTTCTTTCTAAGTTTTGCATCAGAGTTCTTTTAGTAAAAACCTTTTTTACTTCCAAAATTGTCCCTATTCTATCTTGAATGCCCAGCTCATCAAGCTGATATTTGTTCTTGGTATTTAAAACTGTATGAGCTCGTTGGCTTCTTCAGGCATTTTTCCTAATTATATCCTTGTCTTTTGAACTTCTTCTAGAGCTAGTTTAACTAAATCAATTTGCTCATACATTATTTGGATTGATGGCCAGACATCATTTATCGATTGAATGATGTTGTCCCAAATAATTTCCTTTATTTAATTCAAAGGTTTCTCCAATGTGAGATCCTTTTCTAATGTTTTCACCAATTTTTCTAACCCGTTGATCTCTCTTGTATTGTCTGCAACATTTATCTTTGAGAGATCATACTTATGTTCCAAAGTAGTAAAATGTTCCTTTGCTTTTTGGAGTTCTGTAACTTGGAGCTTCAATTCCTCCATTTATTTTATTAGTTCCTCAGTGCTCAAATTGGCAATGTTGCCCTGTGCTAGTCCTGCTGACTGCCCTGTTGTTGTTGTACATGTGACCACTTCTGCTGTGACTGCTAGGATGTTTGGTGCTAGTGTTGTAGAAGGGATTGTTGTTGAGATTACTGGAATCGCGTTGGGAGGCTGAGAGGTCGACTCTCCCTGCTTGTCCTTCAATGCTTTTTCAAGTTCTTGTTCAGTCTCATTCAGTCGTTCATTAAGTTTTAAGAGAAAATCCATCGGCTCTTCTTCAGATTTTTGCTTTATGACCTTAGCAGTCTGTGGATGCCTTGAAGGTGACAGCTTTAGTTGTTTCCTTAAGGCAGCAATATTTAATTAAGGCTTCTGTAGCCTTAACATCTTTGGGATCATGACCTAATCCAATAATTATTTCTTCTAAAGTATTTATTCTATTATCTTTGGCCTGGGAGGAAGCTTTTTCCATATGTAGTTGGGCAGATGTATTATCCAAGGAATTCTGCAACCTTTAGGCCATCATTGCCTTACCAGTCAAGGTTGAATAAATCATTTCTCCAATTTGTTTATGTAATTAAATCTGATCCAAAGGATGAATATCCTTTTCCATGACTTCAAAATTGGTTCTAAGATAGTCTGCTGTTGTTTGAGGCTGCTACACTTTAGGCTTGAAATGACTCATTACCATTTTACCTTCCTTGATGTCATAAGCTGACATCAATCTCTATTGATTTATGGGGGCCATATTCAAATATTGATTATAAAGTTGTAGTCTTAATGGATCATTTCTGGTTTTTATGTCTATAAATGTCTTCTTTATATTCCAAGCATCCTTCACTGGTGGTCTGAAGGATGACACCTTTGCACTTTGTTGTATTTCTAGCTCCTTTTTCTGTGAGTTGGTAGATTTCCCAATAACTGGGAATGTTTGTTGGATGTCTACTCCTTCTTTCCTCTGACTATCAATGATTTCTTCAATAATTTCTCCTTTTGAGAGGGGATTTAATCTTTGCCTTTTGGTACCAGGCTGTTCTGAAGGGCTACTGGCAGGGGTAGCTGTTTTACTGTCTCTCTTTTTACTTCTTTCCTCATTTAGGGGAGTTTGCAAGATTGGATTTTTTGCTATATTGACCTGAGTGGGAGAAGTTTGCATTTGGGCCTGTCCCTTGGAAGTTTCAGGCTGCTCTAACATCGTGAATTTCTCTGTGGCTTGTGTACTAGTCTCTTTTTCCTTACCTTTGGATGTTGTTGTTGCTGGTGTGCTGGTTTCTTATGAATGTTGCTGAGAGGTTCTAGCAGAGGAGGGACCAATCCCTGATCTTTGTACCTGCCCAAAAAAATCCAGGTCAAGTATTTTCTCAATATCTCTCATAAAATTCTCAACATTGACCTGTTCACTATCCTTTTCTACTAGGGTCCCTTCCATCCATTCATCAATGTTTGCAAATTGTTCAATCTCTGGAATCCTATGGTGAATGTATGGTGAAAATTTTTTCTTCATTCTTCTATCACATATAAAGCTATTAGGGTCATATGGCACCCACCGAAAACTCTTTTGCAACTTAAGATAATCTTCCAGAATTCTTTCTGCTTCTTTCCATGCATCTCTACTGTTACAGACAAAAGGGCTTAACTGACTCTTGATTCTAAGTTGAGCTTTCTTCTTGGCATTACAAAAATGGACCAGGTCTGAATTTATCATTTTCCTGAAGTATTCCAAGGCAAAGAGCCTCATTGGAACATACTTTGGTAGCTTAAAATGGCAGAGCTCACACCCATATATCTTGATTTCCGTATGGTTCTTGTATAGGTACCAATCACCTATCCTGTATTGCTTGGAGAGATGGAGGATTTTCTTCATATCTCTATTAATCCTAAGAGAGGAAACTCTTGTTAATAAGGTGGTTGCTGGGTGAAAAAATAGGTCAATGATTTCATTGTATGAGTAAGGGGACTCAAAGGAACTATGGAAGACTGCAGACCAGAAAATTACAGACCTTGGATTTCCTTTGGTGTCAAGTTTCATGACAAGGAAGGGGAAGTTCTCTGACTGATAATATAGCATAAGATGATATATAAAATTGGAGTATTTGAAAACTCTTTCATCTTCCAGTCTCATAAACTGGTCATGAATCTTATAAGAAATGTAAGAGACAAAGTCATATCTGACAGCAGGGGGCTGTCCAGGAGTAAAAATTGACAACAACACTAGGGTTATTTCATCAACGTACTCACTAGTGTTGAATCCCATTATTAAAGATATCATATCCACTATAAGTTTGCCCATATCTATGTAAAAGGCATATCCATAAGGAGGGGGGCCTTTAGGTTGATGTTCGTGTAGCATGAAAGTTTGACAAAGGCGATTCAGTTATTCTTGGGATAATTTTGTGGATTTTTCAAGTAAATCTCCCATAGATATGGGAGTCAAGGCTTGACTGGGATAAAATTGTAACATTTCATTGATGGATTGAGAATTTATTGGAAAAAGAATGGTTTGACTTGGGGACATAACTGTTCGCTGATTAGGGTCATAATTGGCATGAAAATGATAAATTATTTCAAGAAAAACATGAACTGAGGGTAGAAAATACATAGGAATATTGGATTCCCACAATCCAAAAATATCAGAGCCATTCATGTAATTATCTCTGCATTGGAAAAATATTTTTAGGGAATTTTCGCTAAAGGTGAGGTCTTTTATTTGGAAGTCCCTATCTGCTAGAGGCATATAGTCTAGATCTTTGTGGGGATCATTCAGGGTGCAACAGTCAAAGCCACAAGGGTTTCCATTTTTGGTTCTTGTGGATTCAGAAAAGAATTCGGATTTTGAGTGGAAAATGGGAAAATTTACAGGTCTGGGAGCTTATGTGGTAAAACAAAGACTGAATTATACTATATTTTAATCGTTTTCTATGGAATTGGAGTATAAAACCAAGACTTGCAGGGTTTCAACAGAAATTGGATAAATACGTATGAATGGTGCGAAAACAGGTGTAGGAAATGATTGACATGTTCTGGACTAGTATGACTACAATTTTTTTAGCAAGGTGGTGGTTGGAAATCTTCGAAAATTGACTTTGACGTTCTTTGCATGTGAATAGTGGTCGTAGCACAGAATAAGGAAAATGATGTTTTGTTTGTTTTATTAACAAAGTCGAGGTTGGCGGGGATTTTTGTCATCTGGGCGGGTGACGTGTGTGGGAAATGACGTTTTGTCGTATGTGGAGGGTGGTAAATGGTATGACATCGCACCACTTTTGGGGACGAGTAGTATTTGGCCAGGAGCCAGTGATTCCATAGATTTTGTGACGCGTGGCGAGGCACTGTTCACAAAACCACTCCGTGATCGCACGTTATCGTTCGGTCATGGAGGGCCATGCGAAATGCATGACGGCCATTGGATGTGTGGCGCTTGATCAGACGGTTATCGGGGAGGCGAGTTGACGGATGTTTAATGAGGGCGGGCCCAATACAATCAAAGGTTATTTAATTATATCAGGAGCAACGTGATTGGTCGAGAAATTTATTAATTAACCGTGGGGGTTAATTAATCCTTATTAAATTTAATGTTATATTATGGTTATATTTTAACCATGGGGCGGGATATGTAAAACTTGGGGATTTTATATAGTTATAGTAATATGGGAAAAGGTAATTTTTTATAGGGGAATTAAATAATATAAGTTAAAAGTTAATATGTGATAATGAATGAAAAAAGCGCTAGGTATTAAACATTAGGATTGTGTATTTAACTTAGGCTTGAATGAAAAAAGGGTTTTTTGTGGGATATTGTGTAATTTTCCTAAGTAAAATAGGATTTTACTTAGGAAAATACTTATGGAAGTAAATGAATGACTTATGGATGGTTTTAAGTACTTAGGCTTTTTAAATTGTTGGGCCGAGGGTCCAGTCCCTCCAGAAGTCAAAGAAATTCTCTGAGCCCCTATAATTTTCAAATGCCTTAGTACTTAGGGGAAATTAGTGAAATTTTTTAGGGGAAAATGAGAAGGGAAGTTAATCATTTGACCTTGTTTTGCTTGAAATTCCTTTAGTGTAATGTCTACCTTGCACTTGTGATGAAATTAAAGATTAACAGATTTAGAGTCATTATCCATAACATGTAATTCTACAACATCATCTACCTACCCTACCTACTTTAACCTAGCATTTTTTCTTCTTTATTAGGGTGCACTTAGACTGGCAAACCCTTATCACACTTTCTTTTCTTTTACATGTAGAAATCTATCTGAGTATAACCTTATTACATCCAAGGGCTCAGATTAAGCTGTTGAGCTCCTTTTATTTACTCTACCTATCTACTTATCTACCAAGATTAAACAGTTTGGTCAGATTTTATTCTCTATATCTAAAACATAAAATTCAAACATGAACTAGCCAAGCTTAAGTTATTTGACTGTTCACCAATTATGGCATAAGTTACAAGTTGCACACAATTTGTTTATTACATAAGAGCAAAAATTAGTGGCATTTAGACTTGCACACTTTCCTTGGCCTTTCTTTTGGTGGGGTTCATTTTCTTTAACTTTTTGGCCTTTTTATTCTTTTCACCCTTTGATTTTTCTTTTAGGGTATACCCTCTTTACATTTTTTAAATTTTTTTATTTTTTGACAATATGGAAAACCTTTGCAACAAGGAAAGGTATGAACATATTACATATCCCATCAAGTCAATCATGATATATGACACCTATTGGTATAGGAGAATAACATTGTGGACAAGCTCTTCCCAAGGTCTAATGATGGGCTTGGGAAGTGCAGACTGAGCTGTTGCATCTGCATGTATATCTTCTCTTGTACAAGGAATTGAATGTGAATCGACTGCAACTTTATATTCTTGCTACTGATGGGAGTTCCTCTCAATTTTCTGAATAGAAACAGGTTTATAATGATGACTCTTCTACTGTAATTCTTCTTGCTGGAATTGAGATTCAAGCTGCAAAAACTCAATATTTTCTTGTGAATTTTGCAGACATATTTGAATTTCCGAGAGAGTTGCCTGTCATTAGTACCACAAAGTATAAGAGTATTCAATAACTCTAATACTATCTCTATTGGTCTCATTTTAAAACACTCAAATTTTCTTGTAACTTTAACTTTGAATAATTTATTCCAACTTCACAAATGAAAATGAAAAGAGTTATGATCACAAATCAAATACCAATTAGAGATCTTGATAATACAAAAAGAAGAAAATATCTAGACAATGTAGAACCCTACACATATGCCCTTTTCAAGTACTTGATAAGTGACTTAAAAGGAAGTTGTTGTCCACTTTGACACATATACTTATGCAAATATTGGCAGTGACCTTTATAGTGGCACCAGTAATAAATATTAAATGCACTATAGGAATATTTGAAATAAAACTTAAGCAACAAATAATCATTGATATAGAGGCATTTTTAAGGATTTTCATTGCTCTATTATCATATATGTAAATATCCCCACCATTGTAGGTATCTCTCCCAATGCCTTCATGCAAATCTCTTCATCTTGTGTGAGTCTCTCTCTACTTTATGTGCCGCTGCGAGGCTGTTCTTCAGTGCTTTTGCTTCTATGGACTTAGCCAGATTTCAATTCATCATGGGAAAGGAGAAAACCCATATCAACATTTTGGTTATTGGCCATGTCGACTCCGACAAGTCAACAACCACTAGGCATTTGATTTACAAGCTTGGAGGAATTGAAAAGCGTGTGATTGAATGTTTTGAGAACGAAGTTGTTGAGATGAACAAAATATCATTCAAGTATGCTTGGGTTCTTGACAAGCTCAAGGTTGAACGTGAACATGGTATCACAATTGATATTGCACTATGGAAGTTTGAGACAACCAAATGCTATTTCACTATGATTGATGCCCCTGGCCATTGTGATTTTATCAAGAACATGATTACTGGAACATCTCAGGCTAACTATGCAGTTTTGATCATTGACTCTACCACTAGAGGTTTTGAAGCCGGTATCTCCAAGGACGGTCAGACAAGAGAACATGCCCTATTGGCATTCACCTTGGGAGTGAAGATAATGATTTTCTGCTGTAACAAGATGGATGCTACTACTCCCACCAGCAGTGGTGGTGCAGTTGGTTAGTGCGGTGCAATGGGGAGGAGGTCAACTGAAAATGGAAACGGTGGACGGCATTGTGAGCAACTGAAAAATGGGAACGATGGGCAGCACTTTGAGAAAATGAAAAATGGGAACGGTGGGAAGCACTATGAGCAACGATGTAAATGCGGTTATGTATGTAAACTTTCTACAGAAACCACACAAATGGGAGCAGCGTATGGACAGGAGGAAAAATTATCAAACCAATGCGGGGAGACTATGGAAGAGCTAGTTTCGAGGATACCACACACTAGGAGAATTGGTGCCGAGGATCTACGATAAGTTGGGAATTAACCAAAATTGGAACCCTCGTATGTGATAGTGTATGACTGTGATAACAGATAGTAGTAGGTGTGATGGACAGTCACACCAATAGTTGCATTTAGGTGCCAAAATTCACCCAGTCCTTAATAAAAAAAAACCGAAACAAAATTAACACAATAATGGAAAAAATCATTCGCATAGGAGCTTCACGAGGTAGAAAATATGCGTAAGGTCTAAGGGAGCCGTGGGAGGCAAGAGTGGGACTAGAGGTGAGCGAACTGCGTAATGCGGTGAGATGGAAATGCACAGTGGTAGAGTAGAGAGAATAAGAATTGTAGTGGGAAGGGGACAGTTTTGGACAGTTCTGCCAAGAGCAGGAAAAGAGGCAAGTATGCTCCTGAGCATCCGGGAGTTGTACTGGCAAGAATTCCAAAAATAGATCTGGTCAGAACACCACTGATTCATAATAATTAGGTAGGGCAAGAATAGGAGTACACCTGTAGCTCTGATACCATGTTAAACACACCCATGGTAAATGAAGAAACTAAACACACAAATAGAAATATATGCATTCGTTGCATTTCTATTTGTGTGTTTAGTTTCTCCATTTACCATGGGTGTGTTTAACATGGTATCAGAGTTGCAAGTGTACTCCTATTCTTTCCCTACCTAATTATTGTGAGTAAGTGGTGTTCTGACCAGCTCTATTTTTGGCATTATTTCCAGTATAACTCCTGACTGCTCAGGAGCAGACCTGCCTCTCTGCCTGCTCTTGGAAAAACTATCCAGAACTATCCCCTGCCCACTACAATTCCTATTCTCTCTACTCTACCACTGTGCATTTCCCTCTCACCGCATTCACAGTTCGCTCTATGGGGGGTATATCCCTTTAGGTGTGAAAGAAAAAGGAAGATAATCTACTCATGGGGGGTATATCCCTTATTCCTCTTCATTGAAAAGAAGAGGTTGGCCTTAGGGGAAGCCATAAAGGTTAGATGCAAGGATCTGAAAGGAAGATGCTAATGAATGCATTTGAGGGACATGAGAAGTATTGAAATTTGTTGTCAAATCAGATTGGTGATGACCTATTTAATGCTAAAGTTTCTTTTGCAAGTATTGTTTACAAATTCCTATTTTAAAGAGGGAGCATAGCCAGAGGCGAGTATACTCAAGTCAATATTCGAGTATCAAATTATTCATTAACAATTGTTATCAGTTGTGAGTTGTAAAATAGATGCTAATGGTGTTTATTGCAGATTATGTTTGAGTAATTAGAGTGGATTGATGTTATTATGCCATTCTAAGTGGTAATTGGTATGAGGCATTAGATTTGCTGGTGAAATGAGCATGATGAGAGGATGAGAAAAATTAGTTATCAAGTGTTGAAAAAATACTATTAACAACATCAATTTAACCATTGGAATCATTTATCACAAAGGTATTAACCATTGGTATCAAAGGTACTATCAATTGGTATTTACAAACATTAGACTCTTTGTCATAGTATGATTTTCATGTTTTCAATATTATATTGTAAGTCCAATAATTGGTAGGAAAGTACTTATTTATATGAATGTTGTTCATGATGAGTCAAATATAATGGTGATTCTATTGTCATTAGAAGTATTCCAGGTGAAGTACAAGTTGAGTTTTTGGCCTAGGCATGCATTGATGAGAGTCCCTCTATGTTTTTCAAGTAAGAAATTAAAATTGTTGTACTTTTTTGTTCATCAATTGATAAATTGATGGTGTCACGCATAGGAAAGGTTGTTCTTGTTTCTAGAGGCTAGGTGTATTTGTATAAGTAGGAACTGTTATGAATGCAATCCTAGTTGAGACTCAAACCAATGGGAATCATTTTCTCATGGCTCAGTTGCACAAGCATGTGTTGTTGTAGCAAGAGATCCCTCTTGACCACTTGAGGTAGATATTGGGAGATTACTCATTTTCCTCTAACTTAATCTTCTTCACAGGACAAAGTGGAAGTTGCTTGGAACAGTTAAGAGGTACCTAATGTTTTCATCATAAGAAGAAGAAAATAAAAGGTCTATATGATCAAAATTATAGAGGGAGATTGTTGAAATGGTGATCATATTAGTATCTTTTCCATTGATGTCAAAGGGGGATAAATTGTTGATTAAAAAAAAGATGGAAAATAACCTCATACAAAGTGGCAGAAGGACCTAAAGAAGAACACGGGGATAAGAATCAAAGACAATGAAGGGAATTACACTTTTCTTTGCTTAATCATTGGTGATGATGGTTTTTTTTATCATGATGTTGCCATCAATGCCAAAGGGGTATATTGTTGGAAATATGTAGTCATTGATGGAAAAGGAAAATATTGTTGGCAAAGGCAAAGCATGGTAACTACAGATGCATTGATGATGGTGTTGTCATTGATAGCATCTGATGGAAACATATGGAAAAGGTGTCAAATGATGCCTCAGAAGATTAGGTTCCAAGAACAAAAATAAGGATGAAGATCAACATGGACGAATAAGGTGCAGAGATTTTGAAGTCATTTATAGAGTGGTATATCATGTCATATGTAGAATAAACTCACCCAAATGGATAAAGCTCTGGAAAATATTTTTTAATACCAAAAAATTATCACCTAGCCATTTCTAATTAGGTGGATCGAAATTGACCATGTAAGACCAATTTTACCATAGTAAAATTTCTTTCACTATAGGAAATAATTTGATAAACCATATTTTATTAAATTATTATTTTTTTAAACAAGAAACCCCATGAGGAATAATTAAATAAATCATCATTTATTTGGTTTTTCTCTAGGAATAATTAATTAAATAATTATTTAGTTAATATTCCTTGTCACATTTGACCCAATCATGACAAATAGTTAAATAAATCATTGTTTAGTTAATTTTTCTCTATGACTAATTAATTAAATCACTATTTAGTTAATATTCCTTATCAAATTTGACTAAATCACCGAGGAATGATTAAATAAATAATCATTTGTCTATTATTCCTAAACCACTTCCTTGAAATAATCAATAAACCATTTGTTTTTTATTATTATTTTTAAATAAATGTATTTAGCCAATTTAAATATATTTTCCCTCCAAAAAATATAGTAAAATTTTCCAAACTTTTAGATCTAGATTATGGTTAATAATATTTTATTGTTATCCATTTTCGAGAATAAGCCAATATTTTGTTATAAATAAGAGGGTTTTCCATCCATTCATCACCATGATCATTTTCATCATCATTATTATTTTATTTTTTCATTTGAGCTCCCATCTAATTTCAACACATATTTTAGGTTTTACACATTAAAGAGAGAGAAAGATCCAGAAAACGGAATCACTAAGTACAACCAAAGGACCCATCCCATATGAGGGGGACCTCTAGCCATCATATGAGTCTCCTTCACCAGGTGTAACACAATAATAATAATATATCATTCATTATTTTAAATTGGTTTTTCTATGTTATGGGGTTTTACATTAGTTAAATATTTTGTTTTTTTACTCTATTTTTCTACACAGATCTATTATTTTGCAGGTTTCCTCTAACTTTCTATTGCAGATCTAAAGAATTAGACGACCATATCAGTTTTTAGGTCCATTAATCACTCGTGGCTTAAGTGAAACCTTTTTGTAACATCTTGTTGGAGAGGTAAATCCCCTCTGCAGATAGAGGTGATCCCACTAGCCCTAGAGTGGGTCTAGTAACAAACAAAACATGCTACGATATCAATTCCTAGTTACAAAAGACAAACTACGATAGATAGCCTACCTCAAGTCCTACGTTGATGTTGTCGAAGAAGAAGCGCTGCTTCCCGTTCCTAGCTTGACAGATCACAATCCTTACACTCACCGCATCTGAACACCTGTACACATGTAGAGAAGAAACGACGGCATACAACATAATAATTCAAACATGTAACTACCAATTAGTCAGAAAATATTGAATCAAATTTCATTACACAGATAAGCAATACAACGATGGAACCAATAACATAGTTGAGCATATATTAAAATGTGAAAGAAAGATTACAACCGAGTTCTGACATCGCATTCTTCCTTTGGCAGGGCTTCTAGTGGAGTGTGTCTCACAAAGCTTGTCGGGAATTTAGACAAGGCTCTCTCTCTTATGGGGTTCACTTTAGCTTTGCTTTCAATAGTCGCTCAACTATAGTTTTCTTCCCAAATGCTTAGCTAGGTTGAAAATAGAGAGGGCGGGCTTTTATAGAGGGAGAAGGAGAGGTTAGGCTCCCTATAATCATGGGGGGAGTCCTATCTTTTAGGAAGGTTCCATGAGAGGTGTAAAACCACTTCCTAAATAGGGAGATCCAGAGCCAAACAAACCAACCTCTTTTTGATGATTCATTCTGAAGTTGTTAGAATCAGACTTCCACCTTTTATTTTTAAAAAAACATTCCCAAATAGGCTTGGCATGGGAAATACACAGGGACAGAGTGCCAAGTGGCGTGGGCTTAGTGTAAATTTCCTAGGTCGGCGCGAGTGATGAACTGGCTACTCATGTGAATGCCCAAACACATGTTTTTAGTGATTTTCTGAGGAAATGTTCTTCAGGAGAATTATTTCCCTTATGCAGAAGGATGCCATCAAGGTGTTTTTAGTACATTTTACTATTCACAGGTCACAGGAATAGTCCTCCAATGTACGGGATGAGGGATTGCAGGGACGGTGACAAAATGTTATGTAACAGATGCCCTCTAAAGCATGAGGTCTGAGAGAGAGGGAGGGGTGAAATTATTTATGAGAACGCATTCAACTTAAAACACTGCTATCGGGAGACTTGTGAGTACAAATACAACTGATATCTCTGATACATGATATCTGGTATGGGCACAACCATCTATAATAAAGTGTAAAAAAATCGAGATCCAAGGTATGGATGCAGCCATCCAAAAAATAGGGATCAACAAGTAGACTCGGGTATGGTTTCAACCATGCAATCAAAAGATTCATGTAATAATTCATAACAATCCACAAAGAACCCGCAGCCAGGATTTCATCGGACAAAATACAGGGTCTTGCGCTCCATCCCAACCCGAACAAAGTACAAGTTCGAGTATGAAAATATGTGAGCTGAAGTCGAACATGCAAGAACATCTTCTGATTACCAGCCAATGATGGAAATTGTTAACAGACGCGAGAGAAACCACCAATAATGACAATGGCTCTCAAGGTACAAGAGGTACAATCCACGTAATGTGAACAGTGATATGGCGTCGAACACCCGCAGAATCATCTAATCGAAGGCCAATAATGAAAACCTTGCGTCGAATGCGAAGAACCTACCATTGAGGCATGCAGGCTCCAAGGTACCTGAAGGGAGTCTCTAGATTAGCTTCCTGGATAATGAGCCAGGGTCGACAGGAAGGGACCTTGATTGAAGGTGGGCCATAATTTTTCCCACATCATCGACACGAGATAGAGGAACATGATGTTTGTGAATCAATACCAACAGAGAATCAGAGGGAGGTTGAAAACTGTAGAGGAAAACTTATCTTGAACATATCGGCGGCACGACACTGGATTTGGCATTATTTGACATCAAGGGATCTGAGCTCATGGTGACGTGGCAAAGAGCAGATGAATGGTCAAAAGATATTACCCAAACCCATGAAGGCAAGTAGACAACGAGATGAGATGTCCCCAACCTGAGACGAAAGTAGACAAGTGCATTGTTCAAGAGCGACATACTGCCAATACGACTATGATTTTGGTTCCATTTCCCCCCACCATTTCTGGCGAGTACCCAAATTATTTTTGGAAACAAGCTTGAAGGGGATAACATGTGCTTGCGATGTAATTTTTTCCTTCGGACAAATCCAACCTAGTACATTTTACGAGCCCTAGGAAGGAGAAACTCGAGTAACGTCATTGTGACGGAATCCGATGTCATCAGTTTTAATGAGTCTGACAAAGGAAGAACTTGACATATCTTCATATTTAGAGAGTTTGAAAAGAAGGCGGAAAAGAAAACTCCAACAGTCCCTTTTCATAAATATTTCCTTAGATCCGAAAAGGTAGAAAACTATGTCTGAGAAAACCTCCTAGTCGCGATAGGCTAGGGTATTCCTTTTTCGTAAATAATCTATCCCAGCCCAAAAAAGGGGTAAATGTATACTTGGTATATATTTCTTCACAACCAATTTAATGAGGTCAAAAGGACAAGCGACTCGGAAATATTTTCAATTTTAGAGAGTCAAAAAAGAGCTTAAAGGTGACTCCTCCTAGAGGAACGAGTGGTATAAAGGGTAGCAACTAGTTCCAGTAATGGTGGAACTGCTCAGAAAAATTAAAGGTTAGGAGGCTGGCTAACAATACCACTCATCACAGCGGTTCCTCGGGAATGGGTAACAAAATCAAGTGAAGGCGTATGATCAGCCAAGCAGATGGGGACGATGGAATGAGAGAACCAAGGCTCATCTGGAAAAACAGGTTGATAAAATGGCAATCACGAGAGGTAAAATGGGAATGGTTTCATTTTTACACAAGCTTGAAATCAGGAAACTCTGCTTGAAGTTGGTTTCCTTTTTACACGAGCTTGAAACAAAGATAAACTATGCTTGAAACCGGTTTCATTTTTACACAAGCTTGAAATGGAAACAAACTATGCTTCAAAAAGTAAGCATGCCCCTAGCATGGTGACTCAATTAAAGGTACATGCCCCCCAAGCTTCAATCCATATGAAAGGAAGATGGAGTGAAGGTTCAAATTACGAGACCAGAGAAAGACTCAACTGGGGTTTTACGAGATCGTATCAAAGACTCATTGAACGGGAACGTGTTTCATTGTTTTAACGAGGTTGACACATTAAAATAACTATCATCATGAGCTAAGTCATTTTTAACGAGTTTGAAATAGGTGACGAACTATCCTCGAACCAGCTTGTTTCATTTTTTAAGGAGCTTGACACAAGAAAACGAACTATGCTCCGACCAACTTGTTTCATTTTCTAAGGAGCTTGACACAAGAAAAAGAACCCTGCTATGACCAGCTTGTTTCATTTTTTAAGTAGCTTGACACAAGAAAAATAACCCTGCTCTAACCACAACTCATCATGATGAATAAGAAGTCATGGCTTCCAAGAGTTCCGCACCAGATGGGAGAACAACATCTTGGAAATCAGGACCCAATACCCCCAACACATGATGCAAAATGGCACTATCACTGATTGCGGGCACGGGATAGGTAGCCACATAATTAAACTATGGCGGGGAGTATAAAATCGATGGATAAAGACATAAAAGGGATGATGGTGGACCAGATTTCATGCCAGGATCAAAGAATGAAAGCTGATCAATGGTCATGATTCGACCTTTGTGCAAAAATTAGATCACATGAAAGAGGGAAGAGACAACTGCCCCCATGACATAAGTATAGTCACACCCCAAGAGAAAATTGAAATCTAAGGGGCCTGGAATAACCATCACGTCTAGATGGACGGTTTTCCCTCCCAAAGTAACAGGCAACTTCAGAAGGATCCCTAACGGTTGAATGGTTCCTCTGTTAAAAGCCAACAAATTCTGGGTAACAGGCATAAGCGGTGGAGAACCAAAATATTTCCAAGTAGTTGAAGACAGAATACTAACATATGTGCCTTCATCTATAATAGTGCTAGGTACGACCAGATCAAAGGTCTGTATTGTTATCTCAAAAGGAACATAAGATGGAAGGCGGTATCCTGCAAATCGACACCAATCAAAGGAAGCGACCAAACTACTTGGGGGGGATACCATCGAACTGAGACGGTTGTCCCTCAGTGTTACCAAAGCAAGAGGAGCATCCTCTGAGATGTCCATCATGGGAGTAAGAGGAGTAGTTTCTTGGACTTCAGGGATGGAAGAATCTTTCTCCAAGTCTGAAGAATCTGAAGAAACAAGAAGAACATGGGGGGAATGAGACCGACTCTCAATAGAAAAAGCTTGATGCACCACAGATAGGGTCAGATCGACTGATTCCTTGGCCAATGGTTGGTCAGGAACAGATTCCTGAACTTGAATTTCTGGGGGAACGGGATTGAGCAAGGATGACGCTTGACCGATCGTGGGATCAACTAGCGAAGGATTCGAGGAAAGCTTCTGGTAACCAGCCAGAAGGTAGGGTGCAAAAACAATAGATTTGTCCAAGACTCTTTGGCTTCATCCTTGTACGACCAAAGGTGAATGGGGTGATGCCCTTCACACAACTTACAGGGATTGGTAATCTTGCCCTATTTTTTATGAGCCTTATCAGAGCTATTCAAAGATGTGCTAGCAACATGAATTCTAGAAGCCAAAGGCAACGGAGGGTAGCCGTCATACCATGCTTCAAGTACCTTGGGAATACCAAGGCAGGCTCAAAGCAAATGGTTACCTTTGTAGAGCATGCAAGGGAATTTTACTTTTCATGGAAGTGTGGATGATTCTGCAATGGAAGCTTTTTTAAATGAAGTAGTCGCCATATTAGCCTCTCTCTTATCTGAATTCTTCTTCTTTGTCTTATTCTCCTTCTTCTTCTTAGCCACCTAGTTACTAGAGTCCAGACTTTCACTAGGCGAAGTAGAAGAGGAGGACGAAGAAATAGGCGAAGAAGGGAAGAGGTCCACCTTAGAAGCAACATGATGTTTTTTAGGTGGAGGAGATGGCTGTATGGTGGACAGAGCACTTGGGACCACCGAGGTCAAAAATAACCATACAGGAAATCCAACTGTTAAACCAGGCAGGGACAACGTTGCCATATAACGAGCACCGACATTCCCAAAATCAAGAAAAGGACCAAGATTCCCTTCAGAAGGGATTCCCGGGTTAGTGAACTCTGGAAATGTTGCCATCAAAACAATTTTCAAAACAACACCCTAAGGAAACTAACTTTAACCAAGAATATTTTGTGGGTAGTTAATTTTTAAAACATTGAAACAAAACTCTACCGTTTCATATTTTAAGAGTCAAGAAACTATAAAAAGGTGACTCTATCACTTTCAAGTTGGAAACGAGCATGAAAGGACAAGTGCTCGATGATATTTTCAAATTTATGGAGTCAGTAAAGATAAAAAATGACTGCTTAGGTGGTCTAGGTAGAAGGGTGTACCAGGTTCCCGTGAACTGCCATATACACCTTGGTTATAAAATGAAAGAGAAATCAACCAAGGACTTGACATACATGCAGGTAGTCTCCCCGAATGTTGTGTTGAGTGTATCACGGTTACAAGGTGGTAGACTCGGCTTCCTACGGATAAAAGGATTGCAACCTAAAGGGGTCTCCCTTTATATACTCGATGGTACAGGGAGCATAAGTCCGTACTAGCACTGTCTAAAGCCAAATGGCGAGCGACAGCTACTAGGCTTAAAGACGTCGGAACACGTCTCTAACTTAGACCAATAAATTTTGCGTTAAGTTTCAATGTTGCCTTAGGTTAATTTAGTAAATTTTAAATTTGATCTTCAATTTATGTTTCAATTCCAAGGTCCTACTGAATGTTGAATGTCACAAATCCTTGAATGCAAGCTACATGCCATAAGACACCATTTCGTTCAATTAAGAGCTATCTACGACAAAGTTAGATATTTCAAGCGATAGCTATGATAAATCATGCGAATACATCCACTACAATTCCTGATGCGAGCTAATGAAACTGAAAAACTCTTCCCTAGAATTATATAATGCTAGAAATGTGAAATATTTTCCAATTTTCACTATGCTAATCAAGAATGCAAATTTTTTTTTGTTGTATTTTTCAATATATCAGAGCAAGTGCACTAAATGATATGAAAAATAAATCAAAACACTGATTTTGAGAATGGTGAAGTGAGAGCTGAAACAAAACAATTTCTCTCAACTCAAAACAAGCAAAGCAAGACTCAAACCAATGACGAAATCCTTCAAATCAAGGGAAGATCTCAAAAGAGACCCAAACAAACTGTGTAATCTAGGCTTGGAGTGACAAGAGTAAAAGTGAACGAAAGAGAGAACAATCACTCAATTAACGCAATCACTCGAATGGATCCAAGAAGTTGAATGCAAAGAAGCAGAAACGAAGTTGATTGAGAAACCAAGGACCCGAAACTCCCACAAGAGGCTCAGCGGGCTAAAGCACCTAGAAAACCTAGGGCTAAAAAGAAAAACTGATAGAAAAGGGCAAAAAACCAAAGGAAAAGGGCTGATCTCAGTCAAAAATGACTCTAAAGCACTCAAAAGTCATAAACAACAACCCAGGATCAAATCTCAGGCTCAAAAACTCCAAAACCAAGCAAACCACAAACCCTACCAGGGTTTGCGTGCTTGTCTGGATGTAATCTGCGCCAAACAGGGAATGACACGGGTAATGAACTGGCAACTCACGCCCATTGGCATGATTGTCAGGCGGGAAAATGTGCCAAGAAGGTTGACTCAGATAAAAAGGAAAAATGAACAAACAGAGAGAGGTTTGATCTCCAGGGGGCTAAACAGGGGTTTCAAACCAAGCAAGATGAACCAGGAAGGCAAACTAGACAAAAAAAAATCCAAAACACAACCCAATGGGAGAGGGAATAACTCACACTAATCCCCAGTATGGTCGCCAATTTGTTGGAGAGGTAAATCCCCTCTGCTGACAGAGGCAATCCCACTAGCCCTAGAGCGGGTTTAGCAACAAACAAAATATGCTACGATATCAATTCCTAGTTACAAAAGACAAAGCTATGATAGATAGCCTACCTCAAGTCCTACACTACTGTTGTTGAAGAAGAAGCGTTGCTTCCCATTCCTAGCTTAATAGATCACAATCCTTACGCTCACCGCGTCCAGATACTTCTACACATGCAAAGAAGAAACGACGACATACAACGTAATAATTCAAACATGTAACTATCAATCAGTCAAAAAAGATTGAATCGAATTGCATTACACAAATAAGAAATACAACAGTGGAACCAATAACATAGTCGAGCATATATTAAAATGTGAAAGAAAGATTACAACCGAGTTCCGATGTCGGGTTCTTCCTTTGGCAAGGCTCCCAAAAAAGCGTGTCTCACAAAGCTTCTCGGGAATTTAGACAAGGCTCTCTCTCTTACAAGGTTCACCTTAGCTTTGCTTTCAATAGTCGCTCAACTATAGTTTTCTTCCCAAATGTTCAACTAGGTTTCAAATAGAGAGGGTAGGATTTTATAGAGGGAGAATGAGAGGTTAGGCTCCCTATAATCATGGGGGAGAGTCCTATCTCTTAGGAAGGTTCCATGAGAGGTGGAAAACCACTTCCTAAACAGGGAGATCCGGAGCCAAAGAACCCAACCTCTTTTTGATGATTCATTTTGAAGTTGTTAGAATCAAACTTCCCCCTTTTATTTTAAAAAAAAAATTCCCAAATAGGCTTTGTGTAGGCAATACACAGGGACAAAGCGCCAGGTGGCACGGGCTTAGTGTAAATTTCCTAGATCGGCGTGAGTGATGAAATGGCTGCTCACGCCAATTCCCAAACATATGTTTTTAGTAATTTTTTGAGGAAATGTTTTTAAGGAGAATTCTTTCCCTTATATAGAAGGATTCCATCAAGGTGTTTTTAGGACATTTTACTATTCACAAGTCACGAGAATAGTCCTCCAATGTACGAGACGAGGGATTGCAGGGACGGTGACAAAATGTTGTGTAACAGTCCCACTAGAAAAATTCATGCTAACAATATTTACAGTGGTATGTGTAAGTTTGGAAACTGCCCCCTGGTTATTTAGATAGAGCCAGTCAAAGTTGTCTAACCCTAAATCAAATTTTAACAGAGTTAATAGGTTTGGATACCCTTTGGCGATGTGTTGAGTTTGGTGGAGTAGCCAAATACAAAGGAAAGGAATATAGAAGAGCATCCATAGATATATTCGATCATACATGGATGAATAACGAGGTAATGAGAATAATTTTCATTGGCTGCAAGAAGAGCCCACCCTATGGTAATACGTCGGTAGATGTACCCCAGAGGTTTGCAAATGGCGCACAAATTTAAAGAGCTAGGATGAAACAGGGGGGAAGAAATGGGAGAAAAAACACATTAAAGAGTATTTCTATTAGTGAAAGTGGAGCCCACATGATAGGCAAGCCTACAACAGTTACCCTAGTGGGTGAATCCCAGAAAGTATAAAATACCACATTAAGAAGTTGAGATGGATGACATAGGTGTGCACAAGTTGTTAAAGATTGTAAATAGGTTCGATCTTAATAATTGTATTGGAGTCATTATGAAATGTACTTATCAAAAGAATGAAAAATATTTTTTTATTGTTATTATAATGACTTATTAAAGCACGGGTTTCATGCTTGGGTCATCATTTTATAAGGAAAATTCCCCATTGAGGACTCTTAGGATTTATATTGAGTCATTAGAGTCATTGTAAATTTTATGAGACCCTTCTTGGGCTTTTTAAACATGTAAAAAGAATTATTTTTGAGTAAATATGTAATTTGTTACCTCCGCAACAAGTCGGCCCTTGCCTGATGAGGTCGGCCTACAAAGGATCAATCGACCCACAAGAAGGCTATATATAGAAGTGCAGTTTGATCTATTTTCTCACCAACTCAACAAGTTAAATATACACAAGAATCGGTGCAGAAAAAGTGTGAAATGAAAGAAGGATAAGGAGAACTATAGAATCAAAGGATTTCGGCTATATATCTCTCTCTTTTCTATGAATTTTACTGGTTAGTTGTAGGATTGAAATGATGTATTTGTAGGGATCAAAATTCTACAATTGCAGGGTCAAATTTTTCGGGGTCAAAGTTGTTGGGGCCAAAGTGTTGTTATTGCATAGCTAGAAGCTTTGCTACTATAAGGTCAAAGGTCTCAATTGAAGCTGTTAGAAGGAAGGGTTGACTCGGTTGTTGGAGAAGTCTATGTCCAAGTTGAAGAGTCTTGGAATATCTCATGAAAACTATTGAAGGATAAGGTTTGTATGGGTTTTCCCCTAGATAGGGGTTTTGCCTTGGCTGAGTGCCTATATCTCGTCTCTCTTTTTTTTGTTATCTTGATACACACATGATTTGGTAATTTTCAGATGAAAGATAATATATCAAAGAAGTAAAAGAATCAAACATAATTCACAAGTAATTATCAATAAAGAGGAATCAAAACTCTAATCCTACTAGAATTTATTTCTCAGCATGGTATGGGAGCTAAGGTCAATGAATTTTGGAGATCACTCTTTTGGCTCAAAAGAAATGATTACTCCTCTATTAGAAGATACATGAAAATGGGATTCGATATTGTATGGAGATGGATCAAAAGAATCATCTACAACATATTCATCAAGGTCAAAAGAAAAGGGCTTGGCTAAACTTACAAGTTCACTCAATGATGAAAATGCATGGATTATTTATAGTGAAGCATCAAGGCACATGACATGGGAAAGTAAGAAAATTCATATTTTATCCAAGGAACCATCTTCTCATGCAGTGGAATTGGGAGACAGAAAAAATTATGTTGTTTAATGTCCTGGATCAACTTCTTTGAAGCTGGAAAATGGAGCTAAGCTACATTGCAACAATATACTAAATGTTCCATGTTTGAAAAAGAATTTACTTTCAATTTATTTATTATAAGATAAATGAGATAGATTTTCTTTTTTTGGTGGAAAAGTTTTGGTTTGGGGAAAATATTTAAGCATAGATAAAGCTAGGGTTATTGGAGTTCATGAAGGAATTCTATTTTGAGTCATAACACCATCTCCCCAAGCCCTAGTTCATATGGACATCAATCCAATTAAGCTATGGCATAGAAGATATGGACATCTACACTATAAGGTCATTCCCTCTCTCAATTGAATGGTAAATGGAATCCCCAATATCAAATAATATCGTGAAGGAATTTTCAAGGGATGTGCTTTAGGAAATAATACAAGGAAACCATTTACAAACAGTGAAACAAGGTCTAAAGAAATATTAGACCTCATTTATTCAGATTTTTGTGGGCCTATGTATGATAAATCAATTGGAGGTAATCTCTATTATGTAACATTCATTAATTGTCGCTCCAGAAAGACATGGCTCTATCTCCTCAAGAAAAGGGATGAATTATTTTACAAATTCAAGGAGTTTAGATTTGAAGTGGAGACCCTAACCGAAAGGAGAATAAAATTTTTGAGATCCAAAAATGGTGGGGAATACACTTCTAAATAATTTATTACATATTGCAAAAGGAAATAATTAAGAGGGAGCTCATTTTTCCCTACTATCCCGAACAAAATGGAGTGTTTTAAATAAAAAATAGGATAATTTAATAAGGTATACGAATAATGATCTTTTATCAAGAGTTACCAAAATTTATATTAGGAGAAGCAGCCATGACAATAGTATATAATAAAAATGTAAGTCCTTGTATAATTCTTGGGAATATGACACCTGAGGAAGAATTCACAGGAAAGAAGCCAAGTTTGGACCATCTCTGAATCTTTGGGTGTCTCACCTATATCCATATTCCAAAGGACAAATGAAAGAAGCTAGATTCTACAAGAATTAAATGGATATTCATTGGATACAATATCTATTCAAAATCATATAGATTTACATAAAGGAAGGAATACATATTGAAGTAAGCAGGGACATTATATTTGATGAAAATCATGCCTACAAAAGATGTAAAGATATTCCTATTGATTCAAATGATGAAGACATACCAACATTCGAAGAAGAAGAACACCATGAAAATCCTACTACAATTCAAGAATAAGAAGAAGGACGAAGTGAGCCTATTCAACCTATGATCATATCGAACACAAGGAAGAGGAAAAATTGGTTAAAAGCTACCCTTGAAGATGTCGAAGCACACGGAGCTGCGAAAGGAACCTTTAGAGAAAGAAAAAGACCAAAAAGATATTCTGGATATGTTGTGTATATGAAAAAACTAATATGAGTTGAACCAACTACATTTGAAGAAGCTTCCTATTAAAAAGTATGGAAGAAGGATATGCGAGAAGAATATCAATCCATCATGAATAATGGAGTTTGGGAAATCGTTCATATACCTAGTGACAAATTGATTGTCACTTCTAAATGGATCTAGAAGATCAATCACGATGTTGATGGAAACATAGATAAGTACAAAGCTAGATTCGTTGCAAGGGGTTTCTCTTAAAAGGAATATATATATTATGAAGAAAAATTTGCACCTAATGCAAGATATACTAATATAAGATCCTTGGTTTCATTGGCTACTACAATGGGATGGAATATCCCTCAAACAGATGTAAAAAACACATTTCTGAATGGGACCATCGATGAAGAAGTATAAATTGAAAACCTTAAGGATTTGAATTAAATAGAAAATACACTTATGTATGTAGACTCAAGAAGGCCCTATATGGTTTGAAGTAAGCTCCTAGGGAATGGTATGCAAGAATGGATGCATACCTTCTAAGAATTAGGTTCATTAAGAGTTATGCATTAGAGGAAATTTCAGCCTAAAAGTGCCCATGAAATTTTCATGTAATTTCCATATCATAATATGTAAACCAATCAAAATGATTTAAATTTAAAAATAGGTACATGTAAATATTTTGGTGGGAAAATAAGAAAAACTACTTTTTTTAATTGTATATTTTGCTTATATGCTTATGGGTTTACTCAAATTTCAAGTTTAGACACTCATTAGATGCAGAATTAAATTCCACATCCAACGCGTATCCATTATGCATACTTTTGAGAGGACCCAAATTGATAAAAAAAAAAGATACATTAAAAAATGTGTTAACACGTTTTTAATGTATTTTCATTTTTTATCAATGTGGGTCCTCCCAAAAGTATGCATAATGGGTACTCATTGGATATGGAATTTAATTCTGCATCTAATGAGTGTCTAAACATGAAATTTGAGTAAACGCATAAGGAGATAGGCCGAAAATACATTTAAAAAAAGAAGAAGTCATTTTCTTATTTTCCCTCCAAAATTCATAACTCTTATTTTATTATTTTAACTATTATTTTATTGTTTTTCCTTAGGAGGCCACTATTAGGCTGAAATTTCCTCTAATGTTGATCCAAAAAATTACATCAAATTATTGGATAATGATCCAGTCATTATTCTACTATATGTGGATTATCTATTCATTACAGGTATGGAGCAAAGGATACAAGAATGCAAGAAGATGGCGGCAGCCGAATTTGAGATGAAGGATCTGGGACTGATGCATTATTACCTAGGTCTAGAAGTATGGAAGAAACCTGAGGAGATATATCCAGGGCAAGGGAAGTATATAATAAAGTTGCAAAAATTGAGGATGATGGATTCCAAGCCCATGACTACTCCCATGATCACCAATCTCAAGAAGTTGAGAAGCTCCGAGTCAAGTCTCGTAGATCCTACCTCCTATCATATGTTGGCGGGTTCTCTAATGTATCTAGTAAATATTGGGCCATATGTATGCTTTTATATGAACATTCTTAGTCCATTTCAGTTGAATACTTGTCATGATCAATGGATAAATTCCAAACATATATTGAGGTATCTATGTGGCACTATGCAGCACTACCTAAAGTATGACAACAAGGAATTCAAGCCGACAGGTTACACATATTCTGATTGGGGTGGAAGTGAGACTGATGGAAGAAGCACTATAGGTGGATGTTTTAGTTTGGTATTTTCTATGATATCATGGATGAGTAGAAATAAAGATCCTATTTCTTTGAGTAGTGTTGAAGCAGAGTATGGGGCTGCATGTGAAGTATGAAAGGAGGTTGTATGGTTGAGAAAACTTCTGTCATTTTTTTTTGAGAAATATCTAATTCCAACTGTGATAAAATCTGATAATCAAAGCTACATAAATATTTTTGAAGATATTGTGTTCCATGTCAGGAAAAAGCATGTCAACAATAAGTTCCACTACATTAGGATCTCGGTACAGGATGGGATTGTGAAGCTATAATATGTCTTGATTGTTGATCAGGTAGATGATATATTGACAAAGTATCATCCTAATAAGAAGTTTTAATATCTTATGATCATGTGTTTTTTAGTTGATATTGTTGATCTTGTTGATGATGATAAAATTTTGGAAGAGATTTGTTGAGGCTTTGTGTGTGATACGCATTTCACGGGAAGACATCTGGCTGACACTATGTGTTGATGTCTAGTTCCCAAAGTAGGGAGGGTGGCATTGGTCATAGAGCTCTGAACTTGCATTATGCACTTAGATCCATGGGTTGATGGTTAGCAAGTAAGCATGATTGTACCTAGAGTGGTTGAAATATTTATTCCATCATAGTCCCATCTAAATATATTTCCCTGGTTAGGAATCTAGTCCATCACACAGTGAGTGCCTAAACTATTTGAGGGCATGGATATATTTCCTTGGTCAAGAATCTAGTCCATGGAATTCTGGTGCTTAAACTCTTCATGTTTCATATGTTTTGAGATTTTCCTTGTAATTGTATATGTCATTACTAATACTTCTCTAGTTAAGATGGAGTGTTGAATAATCTAACTAGGTTTAGTCTTCATAAATGTATTTGAGTCATTATGAAATGTACTTATCAAAAGAATGAATAAGAATTTTATTATTATTATTACTACAATTACTTATAAAAGCATGGGTATTGTTGTATCTCAAGAAACAATCCCTTGGCTATGGCAAGGAATCAATGCTTAAGACATTTTATAAATGTATGTCACAATTACCATATCAAATGGCCTTTGTTTAACACCCTTGGAATTCAGTTACTTAATACCCTCAATAATCTAATATAATGAAAGCCTTCAAAATGCCATAAACTATTGATATTTGAATGGAATGAAAAGAAGAATTGTAAGAGAAACTCAAAATGATATGCTGAAAACACAGAATCTACCACTTTTAAGTTTCAGAGGAAATTCGTGAAGAGAGAACTTAAAATAATTTGTTGTAAACACAAATCCGTCACTTTAAATTTCTATCAAGATTTTATGAAGAGAGAAGGTATGAGGTGAAGGAGCACAAATTAAGGTTATTTAACTCTTACTCACAAATGTAATTAAGAGACCGACTGCTACATTACTTCACTTCATTCAAAGAGGAATAGCCACAGAGCGAAACAGGAAAGACGTATCAACATCAATAGGTGTAGGAAAATTGATCTTCTTTCATTAATTTCTAAGAGAATATAGTCATAAACTAACAGTCATCCAGAGGTCCAAAACTCGGAACCCATTTTCTTTATTTATATCTCCTTAAATACATCAAAATAGTTCGTAATTCCTAAACTTCTTGAACTCTTCGACTTCCTAAACTGTCAAGATTACTTATTCAATTATCCCAAGAAAACAAATTGAAACTTGGAAATATGGTTCGTTTTGTTGAATCTGATGTTTTTGGTGCCTCCTCCTAGAGTGTCGAGGTGTCCTTTATGGTTATAATGCAATAGCTACACCATTCTGTAGCGACGCCTTAGTGCCCGACTCTGACCCAGCTGTTGTGCTTCAAATAACGCCCCTCTACGTTCTTTTTTCTGACTCTGTTGATGCCTCTGTGCTTAAAACAATGCCATTGTATTACCTACTGCCCGAATCTGCCTTTTCTCCTTTGATTTGCGTCAGGTCACTTACCCGAGTCTCTCCGCCATGTTTTTCCTGTTTCTTCATGACCAAGGCATTTCACCGACTTTACGTTATAATCCTCTTTTTCTTCCTCTGACAGTTTAACACAAAAAATACCTTTCCGTCGGATCTAAAAACCTTTGGAGTTCTCTTTTGAAACCACATCGCATCTGCCCACACATCGCATTTCATTGTTTTTAGCATGTCTTTTACACTTATCTTCTAAGTCTTATGATGCATGTTATGCAATCGAGCCCCACTGCATTGCACATCGCACTCTGGTGATTTTAACCTTTACCTCTGGTGCCTATCCTTTGAAACTTGTGGTTTGCGGTTTGTGATTTAATCTCCGTCGTCCATCCCTCCACTCCAGTTCTGCACTTCGATCCTGACCGTCCATTTTTTCCTTTGCACCTCCACCGAAACTCTTAAGTTTTTAAGGGAAATGTGCCCTTTCTTTGACTCTTGAACTGTTCTACACATGAACGAGCCCGACTCGACCCACCTTCACATCTTATCACGTAATGTTAATGTACCAACCTATAAATTAAAGTTCTTATACAACACACAAAATTTTATATTTTCTATCATATATGCTTTTTTGGTGTTTTGAAAATTAATTCAAAGGTAAATGCAAATGAGCCACAACATCTAGCTCCACCTGGGGATAGTGCTTTCTTCCACGGAAGAGATAACAAATGTAGACTAGTGCCTTATCCCTTGGGAATGGAGTCAAATATTGCTTGGTGACATATGAATAATGAGCAAACCGATATTTACAGTGGTGGAGTGTTGACTTTTAATTCTAGAATTAATGCTTCAAATACTGCCTATTCATAGGAAGTTGTACTGGTTCTCCATCCAAATCTTCCAAAATGGATGTGTTATTTGAACTTTCTTCAAAGATTCTCTATGGACCATACCAGAGAGGGTCAAATTTACCATGCTTCCCCTTTTCTTCTCATCTAGTGTCCCATCTCAGTACCAGATCTCCTCCTTGAAAGAGAACTTCTTTTTCTTTTCTATCGAATATAGACTTCATATTTTCCTGATAAGTAATCAAGCTATCCCTAACTTTGTTCCTGTTTTCACTTGATTCAATTACTTGGTTCAATCTCCTTACCAAAGAACTAGGTTCTTCCTGAGCTTCTTGAAGGAAATAAATCACTGGTTTGGCTAGTTGAGTAGGAAATAGTGCTTGAGTTCCATAAACCAGTTCATAGGGGGAATTTTTAGTAGATCTATTAGTAGTGACCTAAACTGCCCAGAGGGAAAACTTCAACTTCATCTCCCAATCCTTCTTATTTTTAGTGATTATCTTCTTCAAGATCTTGACCAATGTCTTATTTGAGGATTCCGCCAATATGTTCCCTTGGGGATGATATGTTGTGGAATGTGATAATATTACATTATATGTGTTACACATCATTTTGTCACCGTCCCTACAATCCCTTGCCCCACATATTAGAGGGCATTTCCCGTGACCTGTGAGCAGTGTCAAACTCTGCAAATACCTTCTTTGCATCCTTCTGCATAAGGACATGATTCTTCTTGTTGAACATTTCCTTAGAAAGCACTCAAAAACCTATGTTTTGGCATTGGCGCGAGTAGCCAGTTCACCCCTTGTGCCAATGGGGAAGATTTTCACTAGAGGTCATGCCAGCTGGCACTCTATCCCTGTGTTGTGCCCACGATAGCCTTTTTTGGAATGTTTTTTAACAAATTGGAGGCGAAAGTTCCCTTTAACCACCTCAGGAATGACTCATTACAAGTGGTTAAACTCGATAAGCCACAGATCTCTTCCTTTAGGAAATGGTTTATGGAACATTCTTGGAGGATAGGACTCCCCCCATGATTATAGGGATCCTAACCTCTCCTTCTCCCTCTATATAAACGAGCCTTCTCCCTTTACAGAAACTAGCTGAACATATAGCCAAGAAGCTGAACTTGGAGAAAAGATATTATAACTAAGTAATCTCTATAGAGAAGGTCGAACCAAGGAGGATCCCGTAGAGAGAGCCTCGTCTAAATTCCCAATGAGTTTTGTGAGACGTGCTTTGTTGGAACCCTACTGGAGGAGATCGCAATGTCAAAGCCTGGTTGTACTCTTCCTTCTTTAATTTAATATACTCGACTATGATATTGATTCCATCTCTGTGTTATGTTTATTTGATGCATTTGATTTATTCTTCTTCGACTGACTGATGGTTAGGAATGCAAAATAGTATGTTGTGTATCGTCTTCATTTCTTGTGTATGTGCAGGTATCCGAGCGTGAGAATAAGCAGATCATGATCTGTCGAATCAAGAACGAGAGGCATCCATTCTTCCGGACGACACAATAGTGTAGGACCTATGGTAAGTGATCTACCAAGCCTTTGTCCATTCTTAACTAGGAATTGATGTCATAGCGTGTCTCGTTTGTGGCTAGACCCACTCTAGGGCTAGTGGGATCGCCTCTATCCGCAGAGGGGATTTACCTCACCAAAAAATTGGCGACTCCCCTGGGGAACAGTGCAAGTTTGTCTTTTTTCTATTATATCTTCTTCTTGCTCTTTGCTTGCTTAGCTTTCCTTTTCTAGATTTTTTTGCTAAGTCTTAGGCCCCTGTTCAGCCCCAAAGGATCAGTTTTGACCTTTGTTTTTTCCAAATTTCCATATTTTCAAGGTTGGCTTGATTGGCGCGGTTTCCATCTTGATAATCACGCCCACTGGTGCGAGTTGCCAGTTTATCACCCGCGCCATCCCCTGTCTGGCACGGATTACAGCCAGAGAGTTGCGCCAATTCTTGTAGGTGCTAGGGTTTTCCTTGTTTTGGAGTTTTTGGTCCATCCTGGTGTCTCTAGGTGTTTTCTTGACTTGATTTGAATGCTTTGGGTTTGTTTGTGACTATGATCATCCTTCTTCCTTTGGTTGTTTTTCCATTTCTTTCAGCATCATGGCTTTAGGGCTTTCTAGTGCTTTGATATGCTGAGCCTCCTGTTGGATTTTGGGTCTCTTGTTTCGCAGTCACCTTTGTTATTTGCTTGATTTCATTCAGCTCCCTGGATCCATTTTCAGTGGTTTCTTTTGGCGAGATGAGTCTTGAGTGAGTTTTGTCTCTTTCATTCAGTTTTGCTTCTTTTCACTCCAAGCATAGCTCACATTGCTTGTATGGGTCCGTTTTGACATCTTTCTTTGATTTGAGAGATTGTGACATTGGTTTGAGTCGTTGTTTTGTTTTCTTGTGAGTTGATTGAATTGTTTCACTTCGAATCTTGCATTTGCATTCTCAAACTAGTGTGAAGATTCGTTTTTCATGTTATTTAGTGCACTTTTTGCTTTATTACACTGAAAAAATCAAAAATATTGTGTTCTTGCATTTTTGTTTGCATCGTAGAATTGGAAAATCTTTTGCATAAATAGCATTCGACATTCTAGGAAAGATTTTTCATTCTCATTAGTTTGCATCAGGTTCTGTAGTGAATACTTCTGTGTGTTCTCATTATTTGCTATCGCTTGAAACTCCTAACCTTCTCGTAGATAGCTCTTCATTGAACGAAATGGTATTTTATGGCATGTAGCTTGCATTCAGGAATTTGTGAGATCCAACATTCGGTAGGACCTTGGAATTGAAACATAAATACAAGATCAACTTAAAATTTATTCAATTAACCTAAGGCAACATTGAAACTTAACGAAACATTTAGTGGTCTTAGTTAGAGACGTGTCACGACGTCTTAAAACCTAGCAGTTGTCGTTGGCCATCTGGCTTCAGATAGCGCTAATACGGACTTGTGCTCCCCGTACCATCGAGTATATAAAGGGAGACCCCTATAGGTTACAATCCTTTTATCCATAGGAAGTCGAGTCTACTGCCTTGTAACCATGATACACCGAACACAACATTCGGGGAGACTACCCACACGTACGTCAAGTCCTTAGTTGATTCTTCTTTCATTTTATAACCAAGGTGTTTATGGCAGTTCATGGGAACCTGGTACACCCTTTTACCTAGACTACCTGAGCAGTCATTTTTTATCTTTACTGACTCCATAAACTTGAAAATATCATCGAGCACTTGTCCTTTCACGCTCACTTAAAACTGAAAGAGACTATATTCATCTTTAACTGTTTCTTGACTCTTAAAATATGAAATGGCAGAGTTTTGTTTCAATGTCTTAAAAATTAACTGTCCATGAAATATTCCTGGTTAAAGTTAGTTTCCTTAGGGTTTTGTTTTAAAGTTGTTTCTGATGGCAATGTTTCCGGAGTTCACTAACCCAAGAATCCCTTCCAAAGGGAATCTTGGTCCTTTCCCTACTTTTGGGAATGTTGGTGCTCCTTATATGGCAACGTTGTCCCCGCATGGGTTAACTGTTGGGTTGCCCGTATGGTTATTTTCAACCTTGGTGGTCCCTAGTGTTCCATCCACTGTACAGCCACCTCCTCCACCATAACAACATCATGTTGCTTCTAAAGTGGACCTCTCCCCTTCTTCACCTATTTCTTCATCCTCCTCTTCTACTTCGCCTGGTGAAAGTCTGGATTCCAGTAACCAGGTGGCTAAGAAGAGGAAGAAGAAGACAAAGAAGAAGAAGTCAGATAAGCAAGAGGCTAATACTACAGGTATTGCGCTTAAGAAACATTCCCTTACTGAACCATCCAATTTTCCACGGAAAGTCAAATTCCCTTGCATGTTGTGCAAAGGTGACCATCTTCTTAGAGACTTCCCTGGCACTCCCAAGGTACTTGAAGCATGGTCTGATGGCCATCCGTCATTGCCTTTGGCTTCTGGAAGTCATATTGGTAGCACATCTTCAACTAGTGCTGATAAGAATCATAAGAAATAGAGTAAGATTACCAATCCCTGTAAGTTGTGTGAAGGGCATCATCCCATTCACCTTTTTCCATACATGGATGAAACCAAGAGAGTGTTGGAAAACTCCACTGTTTCTGCACCCTACCTTCTGACTAGTTACCAGAAGCTTTCTTCAAGTCCTTCGCTAGTTGATTCCACGATAGGTCAAGTGTCATCCTTTCTCGATCCCTCTCCCCCAGAAATTCAAATTCAAGAATCCGTTCCCGACCAACCATTGGACATGGAATTGGTCGACTTCATCCTGCCTATGGTTCATCAGTCTTTTCCATCGAGAGTGGATCTCATCCCCCTCACATTCCTCCTATTTCTTCAGATTCTTTAGATTTGGAGAAATATTATTCCATCCTTATAGTTCAAGAAGTTGCTCCTCCTACTCCCGTGATGGAATTCCAAGAGAGTGCTCCTCTTGCTCCGGTAACACCAGGGGAAAATCGTTTCAGTTCGATGGTATCCTCTCCAAGTAGTTTGGTTGCTTCCTTCGATTAGAGTTGATTTGCAGGATAATGCCTTCTGTCTTATGTGCCTTTCGAGATAACAGTACAAACCTTTGATCTGGTTGTACCTAACACTATTATAAATGAAGGCCCGTCTATTAGTATTCCGTCTTCCACTACGTGGCAAGCTTTTGGTTCTCCACCACTTATGCCTGTTATGCAGAATCTATTGGCTTTTAACAAAGGAACCAATCAACCTTTAGGGATCCTTCCCAAATTGCCTGTTACTTTGGGAAAGAAAAATGTCCATATATATGTGATGGTTGTTCCAAGCCCCTTGGATTTCAATTTTCTCTTGGGGCACGACTATACTTATGTCATGGGGGCAATTTTCTCTTCCCTCTTTCGGGTGATTTATTTTCCACATAAAGGCCGGATCGTGATCATTGATCAAGTTTCATTATTTGGTCCTAACGTGACATCTGGTCCACCATCGTCCCTTCCGGGTCTTTATTCGTCGGTTGTATCTTCCCCACCGCAGGTTAATTATGTGGCTACCTGTTCCATGCCCGTATTCAATGACAGTGCCATTATGCATCATGTGCTGGGGGCATTGGGTCCTGATTTTTGAGATGTTGTTCTCCCATCTGGTGCAAAAATCTTGGAAGCCATGACTTCTTATTCATCATGATGAAAGCTTGTCAGAGTAGAGTTCGTTTTCTTGTGTCAAGCTCCTTAAAAAATGAAACAAGCTCGTTGGAGCACAGTTCGTTTTCTTGTGTCAAGCTCCTTAAAAAATGAAACAGGCTCTTTGGAGCATAGTTCATCTTCTTGTGTCAAGCTCCTTAAAAAATGAAACAAGGTGTCATGAGGATAGTTCTTTTAATGTGTCAACCTCGTTAAAATAATGAAACATGTTCCCGTTCAATTCGAGTCTTTCTCTTGATCTCATAATTTGAACCTTCACTCTGTTTGCCTTTCATATGGACTGAAGCTTGGTGGGCATGTACCTCGAATTGAGTCACCATGCTGGGAGCATGCTTAATTTTTCAAGCATAGTTTGTTTCCGTTTCAAGCTTGTGTAAAAATGAAACCAACTTCAAGCAGAGTTTCCTGATTTCAAGCTTCTGTAAAAATGAAACCATTCCCATTTTACCTCTCGTGATTTCCATTTTATCTGCCTGTTTTTCCAGATGAGCCTTGGTTCTCTCATTCCATCATCCCCATCTACTCGGCCAATCATATGCCTTCACTTGATTGTGTTACTCATTCCTGAGGAACCGCTGCGATGAGTGGTCTTGTTAGCCAGCCTCTTAACCTTTACTTGTTCTGAGCAGTTCCACCATTACCGAAACCAGTAGCTACCCTTAATACCACTCGTTCCTCCAGGAGGATTCATCTTTCAGCTCTTTTCTGACTCTTAAAAATTGAAAATATTGTCGTGACTCTTGTCTTTTTGAACTCGTTAAATGGCTGCGAAACGATATCTACCCAGTATACATTTACCCCTTTTTTAGGATGGGATGGATTATTTACGAAAAAGGAATACCTTAGCCTATCGCGACTAAGAGGTTCTCTCAGACACAATTTTCTACCTTTTCGAATCTGTGAGACTACCTATGAAAAGGGACTGATAGAGTTTTATTTTCCGCTTTCTTTTCAAAATATCTAAACGTGAAAAGATGTCAAGTTCTCCCTTTGTCAGACTCGTTAAACCTAAATGACATCAGAATCCATCATCATGACATTACTCGAGTTCCTCCTTCCTAGGGCTTGTATAATGTACTAGGTTAGATTTTTACCGCTCATCCACTCTTTGCCACGTCACCATGACCCCAGATCTCTTGATGATAAATACTGCCAAATCCAGTGTTGTGCCGCCAATATGTTCAAGAGAAGTTTGCCTCTGCAGTTTTCAACCTCCCTCTGATTCTCTATTGTTCTTGATTCACAAAGATCATATTCCTCTATTTCGTGTCAATGATGTGGGAAACATTATGGCCCACCTTTGATCAAGGTCCCTTCCTGTCGACTCCAGCTCATTATCCAGGAATTTGATATAGAGACTCCCTTCAGGTACCTTGGAGCCTGCATGCCTTAATGGCAGGTTCTTCGCATTCTTTGTAAGGTCCAGATCATTGACCTTCGATCGATTGACTCTGTGGGTGTTCGATGTCAGATCACTGCTCACATGCCATGGATTGTACCTTTTGTACCTTGAGAGCCATTGTCATTATTGGTGGTTTCTCTCGTGTTTGTTAACAACTTTCATCATTGGCTGGTAATCAGAAAATGTTCTTGCATGTTCGACTTCAGCTCACATATTCACATGCTCAAATTTGTACTATGTTCGGGTCGAGGTGGAGCACAAAACCCTGGGTTTTGTCTAATGAAATCCAGGCTGCAGGTTCTTTGTGGATTATTATGACTTGCTGTATGACTCTTTTGATTGGATGGTTGCGACCATGCCTAAGTCTATTTATCGATCCCTACTGTTGGATGGCTGTGTCCATACCTCGAATCTCATTATTCATATACTCTCTTATGTATGGCTACGCCCATGCCACATGTCATATATCATATGTATCAGCTATATTCATACTTGCAGGTTTTCCGACAGCAGTGTTTTGCTTGAACGTGTTCTCATAAAGCATTTCACCCCTCCCTCTCTCTCGGACCTCATACTTTAGGGGGCATCTGTTACACAACATTTTGTCACTGTCCCTGCAATCCCTCGCCCTGCATATTGGAGGGTGTTTCCCATGACCTGTGAGCAGTGTCAAACTCTGCAAATACCTTCTTTTCATCCTTTTTCATAAGGACATGATTCTTCCTGTTGAACATTTCCTCAGAAAGTACTCAAAAACCTATGTTTTGGCATTGGCATGGGTAGCCAGTTCACCCCTCGTGCCAATGGGAAAGATTTGCACTAGAGGTCGCGCCAGCTGACGCTTTGTCCCTGTGTTGTGCCCATGCCAACCTTTTTTGAATTTTTTTTTAACAAATTGGAGGTGGAAGTTTCCTTTAACCACCTCAGGAATGACTCATTGCAAGTGGTTAAACTCGATAAGCCACGAATCTCTTCCTTTAGGAAATGATTGATGGAACATTCTTGGAGGATAGGAATCCCCCCATGATTATAGGAATCCTAACCTCTCCTTCTCCCTCTATATAAACAAGCCTTCTCCCTTTACAAAAGCTAGCTCAACATATAGCCAAGAAGCCGAACTTGGAGAAAATATATTATAGAAGAGTAATCGCTATAGAGAAGGTCGAACCAAGGAGGATCCCATAGAGAGAGCCCCATCTGAATTACTGATGAGCTTTATGAGACGTGCTCCATTGGAACCCTACTGGAGGAGATCGTAACGTCGAAGCCTGGTTGTACTCTTCCTTATTTAATTTAATGTAATATCCCAAATTCAGAATAGCTAGCATGGCATGACTGGAAAATGCATTTTCTAGTAATGGCTGCAACAAAAGTGAAAACCAGCACTTGGATCCCTCATATATGAGTACCTAAGTCCTAAATCCAAGAGGGCATCAAAAATAAATCCTCCTAGGTGGGTTAAACAAATCTCCCACACCTAGTTGTCTTCAGAAATGCCTCAAAGAGAGACTGCACCAATAACAAACAATCCTGCTCAGGAAATAACGCAGTTTCTGCAGAGAAGTGATAAGAGGCTCATAAAATATGTTTCAATAGTATTTACAACATAAAACAAATATTACAATTCATTTCATTAAATACATAGCTGAAAAAAAAAGGCAAAGACAGAAGAAATCTCCTCAAAAGAGGGCTCCAACCATATGTTTACAGAAAGTTTCCTTGACAACGTTATTTTTATTAAATTGCACTGTTGTATGTTACATGTCAGATCTAGAGCAGATCTATGCATAAAAATTCAGATCTATATCAGATCCATGCACTAGAAAAGCTCCTCTTTCAAATCCCCTTGGAATTTCGGGGTTTGCACCAAGCATAAACAGTAGATCTGAGATCTAAGAAAGCAGATCTGCAAAAATATTCAGAAATGATAAAGCATTCATATTATGTAGATCAGATCTGAAAATTACAGCGTGTAGATCTCCTCCAACAGGTCTTCAAGTGAAGGGTAGATCCCCCAACACTCAGGAACTAGTTCACCAAATGGTGCACCGAAACTCCCCGCAACACATCCTATAGGAATAACGCAAATCTAGAGTAGAAACTACACTGTAGGGGATAGACAGTGGATGGCCACATGCCAAGATTAGAAACTGAGGCTCATGCACTCCAATACACTTCCTCCAATAGAGTAGAGGCCTCCTCCACTGACAAAGAGCATTGAAATGACTTAGATCTGAAGAGATCTGATCTCCATGAAAATAACGCAATCCCTCAAGGGAGACTGTGATGTAGCTTGATTAACTAAGTTGGCCTGATGCCAAGATGAAAAAATGAAGCTCAACAATGGATGCGCTCTTCCAAGAGGTTAAAATACACACTCACTGAGAAGAGGCTCCAATGCAAGCTAGATCTGAATAGATCTATAATTCCACTTGCTGCAGCTTACAAAAGCAAGCAAACCCTCACTGGATCCGTGTTGCAGTTGGAAGTGGAAGCTTGGTCTTCAACCTAAGAGTGGACAAGCAATACAAGCTCTCCCAAGAGCTCCTCAATGGGAAGATATGGAACTCCTAAACAGGAAATTCCAATGCAATCTAGGCTAAGCAGCCAAGAAATTTGTTTGTCTAAATAGACAACAATTTAGAAATCAAAACATGAACAACCTCAATATGCTACCCTCCTCTTCCTTTTATAAGATCAAGAGATTGTAAGACCCTAAACCACCTTCAATGATTTAGTACCATTCACATGTGTAGCCTCCAACTTGACTGCGTTGTCCTTCTAGGAGATTCATTGTATCTAGACAGCGTGGTTGATTTGGTCCTGGTTGACTTGGTCAATAGATTCAATCTCTTTCACACTCAAGTGTGTTTTTACAAGTGGCCCAAATTTAGCCTTGTTCACATTGGGCATTGATTTATTCTTTTATTAGGAGTTTTATGAACTTCCTTTACATATTTATTCTTTAAACAAAAAAAGAAAAACAAAATAAATATTCCTATTAGCTTAGGACTAATTAGGAATATTATAGTCCTCCCCTACAAAATGTTGCTTGTCCTAGAGCAACTCACAAGGACTTTGTAGAATCTCCAATGGAATTGTCTCCTGCCAAGAATACAAGTTTGCCTTTGGTGGATGAACCAAATAGTTTTCATCATGAAGTAGTGGGAGATACATGAAAAGAATCATATGTTGTCCATTGGCATTCTCAAGGCATGAGATATGGTAAATGTTGGGTACTTCAACCCCCATGAGAAACCTCAATCTCCATGTTATCAACCAAACAAAGTGAGCCATCCTTGATAGCTCAAAGAAATAGTCTCCAATCCCCACCATATGCAATGTGTAGGGGATCCATGGCTGGAAATGAGAGATAAGAATTCTCAATTCATGCTGTCTCTCCCTCCATTTATGATAAATATGGAGCTGATGATTCTGGGTTGCAGTAATATAGTCCTCATGAAGCCAAAAGAGACTTGGAACTTCATGATTCCCTTCATGGATTCTAGTGAGCATCCTTGCCCAATCCTCCATGCATATAGTGAATAGAGGTTCTTCACCATATGTGCTCCAAAAGAAACATGGACTAAGTGTCATATGACATATTGGATGGTGACAATAGTCCCTCCCTTGAGACCAGCATTTTCCTTCAACTTGTTGCCTCAAATCATAGTATAATAAGTGGCCATCCCACCACCTTCTTGTTGCAAAAAGCTTCTTCAAGGCTTGGAAATAGTAGAGGATAATAGCTGTTGGTTGAATATGATTCAAGAAACACATGTCTTGCTGCAAATTCTCCCAAGTGAGAGAATTATTCCAACAACATAAGCCCAACATATGGCTCCTTGCATAAGAAAACAAAGGATATGATGTAGCAGCCATACAATGTGTTATCCTCCTCTTGAAGCATGAATTAATATGGGATATTTCATTCCCAAGGGACACACTCAACCAATGTGTGATCCCTCCTCTCCTATTCCTAACAAAGATCAGAGCATCATCATCATCATGATATAAATAAGCTCTCTTATGCCACCTCATGAGAAAGTTACATTCTCCCCCAACCCAAGGTACATACATGATTATGATATTTGTTCTAAGCAGAAATACATGTACATACATCATAGGTATAAGCAAATGTATGGACATGGAATTCATCATGGGGTGCCCATACTTTCTTCTTGTCAACCAAAGCAACCATGCCCCCTTCTTATGCATCCCTCTCTTGAAATACAAGGCATGAGACAAGAAAATCAAAACTTTGGGTGGTATCCACACTCACCCAATAGAAACTAGCGCAAGTCATCTCCTCCCTGCTTCAGATCTAGATGTGGTAAGTGGTTTACATACCAATTACCTTCGGCCTTAATCATCCCATCATGGCTTAAGGTGAAATTTATGTTTGGTGCTTTAGGTAAGCACCCATCATGTTGCAAGACCTCCATTAGCCCATCAAGGGAGTGGTGTAATATCCCTTTTTCAGGAACAACTACAAATTTGGAATAATCTGAGTTATTACCAATGTGGAGCTACAGCCATATGTCTGATAAAGATTTAAAAACACATAAAATTCATTTAAATATGCAGAAGAAACCTTATACATCATTTTATGGGCATAAGGGTGGGGAAAAGTGATGATTTTTTCCCTAAAATGAGTATATTTAGAGATCTGCGTACAAATAAGGGAAATAGCGGGAGTTTATTTTATATTAGGTCATTAGGGACCTATGATCCGAATTTCAGCTTTAAAAAATTATTCTATCTTGGTTAAACAGTTCCCCCTTCCCAAACTAGGCTTAAAAACCCTGATTTCCCATGGCTTAAATAATGTTGGAACATCAGTATGGAAACTTATAATATGAATCAGATGGCTTACATTAGGAAAAATAGAGATTTACATAAATAAAGGCCTCCAAATGAGGTGTTGCAACCATGCAATGAGACAGAAAAGATGAACAACGTAATTTACAAGGGAATGAAGCAGTGTTTCATTATATTTTAGATCCACAACAGATCTGAATAGAAAATCATAGATAAGAATGGGATATATATTCAAAAAGATCTTTTTAGTACATTCCCCTTGGGGATCTCAGCAGAAGATGAATGACAATGAATAGATCTGAGATCTACACCATAGATCTGCAGTAATCTTCAGAAATTTCTGAAGAATATGATGCATAGAAAATCATATCTGAAATAGGACATGGATTGGTTGGCCAATCCACATATCACCTCAGTGAAGGAAAGGAGCCCTTTCACCGGAGATCTCTCCTCCAAACTGATGCAAAACCCACACTACAATTTTTCCTGCAAAAAGGATGCAATTTCCTCAAGGGACTGTGATGATAAGCTGAAGCCCCAAACATCTATTGCACTCTTGCCAGTGATTTAGATGACTTCACCACTGAAAAGATGCAACATAAACCTGCAGATCTGAATACATCTGACTCCACTTGCTGCAGCTCACAAGACAACTCAACCCTCAACAGGAGCAGCGTTTTAATGTAAGGTGAGCTTGGCCAAAATTCTGGATAGTGGAGCAATGCAGCACAATCTCCTCCAAGAGACCCTCAAGGAAGGAAGAGGAATTCCTAAACAGGAAATCCCTCTCTCTCTAGCTAAACAGCCAAGAGAGTTTGAGTTGCTCAAGCAATATCAAAATCGAAATATCATCAACAACCTCTCCTTGAGTCTTTCCCTTCCTTATATAATATTAGGGTTTGCAAAACCCTAAACCACCTTCATCCATTTGTCCCTTTTCACATGGAGGACCTCCTCATAGGACTGCATTGTTCATCTAGGAGGTTCATTGTATCTGGACTGCTTTATGATTTGGTCCTATTGACTCAGTCAAATAGCTTGAACCTGTTTCACACACAAGTGGATTTTATTAAGCAAGCCCTGATTTGACTCTGTTCACACTGGGCATTGATTTATTCTCATTTTTAGGAGTTTTTATTTGTTCTCCTTTACATTTTATTCATAAAACATAAAAATAAAATGACATTGAATATTCCTACTAGCTTGGGCTAGTTAGGAATATTACAAGTGGCCAAGTTTGAAAATAGTCGTGGCCCAAACCATCCCATCCAAAATGAAGGGCACCTCATCACCATTTTGCATCCAAATCAAAAAAATATTGATGGTCCCATGATACCAATGGTCTACCCAATGGATACAGTGCAGTTCTTCCAACTGCTGCTTAAGAATGTCATGTGGAAAGTTGTCCTCCGACAAGGTACTAGTTGTGCATGAGTGCTCATCTACTAGGTAGCAGTACACAACAATATATATCAGTTGTACATGATCAAAATAACAAGAAAATGTGCCATACATTCCTTCTAAAACATCATGATGAGTATGGAGAGATTCCAGCCCATACTCTCTCAATAATAGCCATAGCAACAAGGACTCCTGCTGCCTCCTTGCATTATCAAAATGCAGATCATGGAGCAATAATATAATGATGGACATGTGAGAAGCCTCATTAACATAGTACAAACTAGCTCCCTTATATATCATGGGGAAATTATCCTTCCTCCCAAAGTAATATACATACATGAAATACATCTCAAACATAACTACATGTGAGCACATGAGACATATCTCAGACAAATGTAAATAAATGGAAATAAGATTTGACATATGATGTCCAAACTCTCTTCTTAATAGCTACAAAAACCATGCCTTTTTCTTATGCATCCTATCATTGAAACTCAAGGCATGAGTTAAAGAAATAGAAATTTTTGGGTAGTGACCAAACTCACCCAAAAACAACCTACGCGGCCATGCTTCTTGATGGCCTATATCATATATCTGCAAGGGGTTTAGAAACATATTGCTCCATACTTCCATCCACTCATCCCAATGTGGGTGATGGATCTCATTCTACCATTGCTTGGTATCCTCCCAAGGTAGGACACCATGCTCCTCCAAACTTTGAAGAACTTTGCACCTCATGAAATGTTGAAGAGCACATCCAATGGGATCTTCTGATGAGACCTCCTCCTCATCCATGGCCTTCCAGAACCAAAGAGGCCTTGGATATCCTACAAGTAGAAGTATCTCTTTGATTTGTGGCATGCTCATTGAGAGAGTGTTATTTGGAGAGGAGAAAGAGTTTCTCATCCCAAGATGTCTACCCTTTGACATCTCTTCCTCCATGGCTTCCTGAATGAAGCTAGCATCTGAATGTTCTGATGAGGAATGGGTCTTTAACTCTTCACTGCTACTCCTAGACAGCGCAGTGCAACCCTGCTGCTCTATATTAGTAGTAAGTGATGATCCTGGGTCATACAACAGCCTATTTCCACAATCTTCTGAAAGATTTGCTGCAATAGTAGAGAGTGGAAATGAAATCATACCTTGCTGGACTTTGGGAGCACCTTGCATGGATGCAAGAGTTATTTCTCTCACAATATTGGCTTCCTCAGGTGTTGAAGGCTACTCCTCCAAGTCTGTCATAGTGCTGGTGCAACTCTCCTCAAGAGATAGTGAGGACTTCTCTTCCTCAAATCCCTTGATCACCCTTTTACTGCAAGGTCTCTTCTCTTCCCTCATCTGGATGAATTGAGGAAAAGTTAGAATCTCCTTGAAGGCTCTAGAGTGAAACTTGTACTATGTCAAGTACCTACTTAGAATCTCATGTTCTAAGTGCTCTTCACTCCCTCTATGAGAATAGTAAGTGCCTGGTCCTTCTCCTTCTTCTTGAAACCTTCTATAGGTGTCACTGCAGCTTTCTTCTTTATTTTGTTTAACCTATTTGGAGAGGATCTTCTTAGATCTGAAAAATTATGAGAGTAATCTCATCCTCTCCATAATTATAAACTCTACTCCTTCTCTTTATTCTTCTGATAGTTGTATCTCACAGGCTGAGCCAGAGATCATGCTTTGATACCACTGTAATATCCCAAATTCGGAATAGCTAGCATGGCATGACTGGAAAACGCATTTTCCAGTAATGGATGCTACAGAAGTGAAAACCAACACTTGGATCCCTCATATATAAGTATCTGAGTCCTAAATCCAAGAGGGAATAAAAAATAAATCCTCCTAGGTGGGTTAAACATATCTCCCACGCCTAGTTATCTTCAGAAATGCCTCAAAGAGAGACTACAGCAATAACAAACAATCCTACTCAGGAAATAAAAAATTTTCTGCAAAGCAGTGATAGGAGGCTCATAAAATATGTTACAATAGTATTTACAGTAGCAAACAAGTCTTACAATTCAGTTCATCAAATACATAGCTGAAAATACAAGGCAAAGACAAAAGAAATCTCCTCAAAAGAGGGCTGCAAACACATGTTTACATAAAGCTTCCTTGACAACGTTATTTTTATTAAACTACACTGCTATATGTTACATGTCAGATTTAGAGCAGATCTGTGCATAAAAATTCAGATCTGTATCAGATCCATGCTCTAGAAAATGTCCTCTTTCAGATCCCCTTGGAATTTTGGGGTTTGCACCAAGCATAAGCAGTAGATCTAAGATATAAGAAAGAAGATCTGCAAAAATATTCAGAAATGCTGAAGCATTCATATTATGTAGATCATATATGAAAAGTAAAATGTGTAGATCTCCTCCAACAGGTCTTCAAGTGAAGGGTAGATCCCCCAACACTCAGGAACTAGCTCACCAAATGGTGCACCGAAACTCCCTGCAACACCTCCTACAGGAATAACACAGATCTGGAGTAGAAACTGCATTGCATGGGATAGACAGTTGATGTCCACATGCAAAGATCGGAAACTAAGTCTCATGCACTCCAATACACTTCCTCCAATAGAGTAGAGGCCTCCTCTACTGACAAAGAGCACTGAAATGACTTAGATCTGAAGAGATCTGATCTCCATGAAAATAACGCAGTCCCTCAAGGGAGACTATGCTGCAACTTGATTAACTGAGTTGGCCTGATGCCAAGATGAAAAACGGAAGCTCAAAAATGGATGCAATCTTCCAGGAGGTTAAAACACACTCACTAAGAAGAGGCTCCAATACAAGCTAGATCTGAATAGATCTAGAGTTCCACTTGTTGCAGCTTACAAAAGAAAGCAAACCCTCACTGGATCTGCATTGCAGTTGGAATTAGAAGCTTGCTCTTCAACCTGATAGTGGATAAGCAATACAAGATCTCCCAAGAGCTCCTCAATGGGAAGAGATGGAACTCCTAAACAGGAAATTCCAATGCAATCTAAGCTAAGCAGCCAAGAAAGTTGTTTGTCTAAACAGATAGCAATTCAGAAATCAAATCATGAACAACCTCAATATGCTACCCTCCTCTTCCTTTTATAAGATCAAGAGATTGTAAAACCCTAAACCACCTTCAATGATTTAGCCCCATTCACATGTGTAGCCTCCAACTTGACTGTGTTGTCCTTCTAGGAGATTCATTGTATCTGGACAACGTGGTTGATTTGGTCCTAGTTGACTTGGTCAATAGATTCAGTCTCTTTCACACTCAAGTGTGTTTTTACAAGTGGCCCGGATTTAGCCTTGTTCACATTGGGCATTGATTTATTCTTTTATTAGGAGTTTTATGAACCTCCTTTACATATTTATTCTTTAAATAAAGAAAGAAAAATGAAATGAATATTCCTATTAGCTTAGGACTAATTAGGAATATTACATTTAATATACTCGACTATGATATTGATTCCATCTCTGTGTTATGTTTATTTGACGCATTTGATTTAGTCTTCTTCGACTGACTGATACTTAAGAATGCGAAATAGTATGTTGTGTATTGTCTTCATTTCTTGTGTATGTGCAGGTATCCGGGTGTGAGAATGAGCAGATCATGATCTATCGAATCAGGAACGAGAGGCAGCCATTCTTCTAGACAACACAACAACGCAGGACCTACGGTAAGTGATCTACAAAGTCTTTGTCCATTCTTAACTAGGAATTGATGTCATAGCGTGTCTCGTTTGTGGCTAGACCCACTCTAGGGCTAGTGGGATCGCCTCTGTCCATAGAGGGGATTTACCTCACCAACAATATGTTTGACAAAATTTAATGAAACGAGAAAAGTTGAATACCTAAGAATTATCAGTCACAATTTTGATTGGACATCTGAATCTGTTGAAGATGTTTTCCTCCATAAACTTCATCACTACTTGGTCATTTTCCTTCTTCGTGGGTATTTCTTCAACCCATTTTGTAAAATAATCAGTGGGAGTCAAAATCCACTTGAACTAACCACTTGATGGTGGATTGATCTCTCCAATAAAATCCAATCCTCATTGCATGAAATGTTCTTCAATAAATACTCAGATGAGAGGTTATGGAGCAAGTTTTTTCTTTTCAGCAAACAAATAACACATCTGACAACTTCTAAAGAGTCTATCAACATGTGAAAACAGGTTTGGCCAATAGAAGCCTGACTTGAGAATATTATGAGAAGTGACCTTCCAGCTATAATGTCCTCCACACATACTTTCATGATATTGTTTGGTGACTTCAATAGATTCTCCTTTGGTCAAACATAACACCAAAATACCAGCAGGATCTTTCCAATATAGCTTTGCTTATATGATAACATATGGTTGGGACTTGATCTTGAGAGCTCTATATTTTGTTCTATTTAGTGAAGTTGGACAAGAAAAGAAATAGAGATAGTGCACAATATCCTTATACCAATCAGAGCACAAAAATTTGTATTGAATACCTGTTTTGGACTTGCTTTGACCTTCTTCATTAACAACTCCATCCACTGGTGCCAATAGATTAATTCCCAAGGCTTGAAAATTTGTCTCTGTTAACAAATTCGCTAAACCCTATCCCTTGACCAGCTTGGTGGGTTTGATGTCCAAATCATACTCTTGGATTTTTTCTATCCACTTGCCCCTTTTTCCTTCAATATCACTTTGGACCAGCACATATTTCACAGCAGAATTAGGAAGATAAGCATTTATTTGGGACTGCAACACATAAGTCCTGAAGGCTTTCATTTCTTTGACCAAAGCATACACTTGTTTCTCCATAATATTGTATTTGAGCTCATTATCTCTGAAAACTTTACTAAAAAATGCAATTGGTTGCTCCTTATTGTCTTCATTTTTCTGCAACAACATAGCTACAATAGTATTGGGGGATGCAAATGATAATACATAAAAGTCTTTTTTATAGTCTAGACTAATCAGAACTGGAGCTTCCTGCAGTGCTTCCTTTATTCTAACAAATGCATCTCTTGCTTCCTTATCCCATTTCACTTCTACATTTTTCTTCAACATATCTGTTATACTTCTCATGATCTCAGCATAATTGGGCACATTAGGGGAATTTTGAGGTCTAAAATGGGCCTCCTAAGGAAATTATAAAATAATAGTGGAAATGGTAACATAAGATTTGATTACATCATCAAATTTTAGAAGGAAAAAAAGAAAAAACTACCTTTTCAACTCGTATTTTCAACTTGTCTCCCAAGGTTTTTACTCAAATTTCAAGCGGGAGTACTCATTGGATGAAAATTTTAATTCCTTATCCAAGGAGTACCCATGTTGCATATTTTCAATGGATCCTTCTACATGAAAAATGAGAAATACATGAAAAAACATGATTGAAATAATTTATTTCTCATTTTTCATGTAGCGGGGTCCATCAAAAGTATGCAACATGGGTACTCCTTGGATGATGAATTAAATTTTGCATCCAAAGAGTACTCCCACTCAAAATTTGAGGAAAAATTTGGGAGATAAGTTGAAAATAGTAGTTGAAAAAGTAGTTTTATTATTTTATTATTTTTTAATCTTTTTACCCTTTTAATTAAAAAATGGTGAATCATCCCCCATGGTTGACATTATCATCTCGAATCCTATTGGTTTTTATAAAGTTTATTCTGGATGTACATTTTTCTTCGGAGGCCCATTTTAGACCTCAAAATTCCCCTAATGCAAACCTCCTTAAAAAGTTTATTTTTCCCGGGAATCTTTGGATATCCTTCTTACTTCTGGGTAAAAGAATAGTCTGAATGGCTTCCACCCTTGCTGGGTCAATATTTACTCCTTGTTTAGAAACTATGTGCCCCAATAATTTACCCTCTTCTAAGGCATATAAATATTTCTTGGGGTTTAATGACATATCGAACTTTCTGCACTTTTGAAAAGTTTTTTGAAAATGCTCCAAGTGTTCATCATCTGACCCTGAGAAAATAGTTACATAATCTAGATATATAACTAAAAACCTGTCACAAATGAATGCTATGTCCATGGCCCTTTGAAATTTTGCACCTGCGTTCATAAGGCCAAATGGAATCCTTGCATACATGAAGGTACCCCAGGGCATAGTGAAAGCAGTCTTCCTCTGATATTATTTTTCCACTGCTACCTGATTATACCTAGAAAATCAGGCAACCATAGACAACCTATGACCTCCTATCACCCTTTGTAATACATAATCCATTTTCGGCAAAGGATAATTATATTTTAGAGATGCTCGGTTCAAGTTCTTGAAGTCTACAGACAGTCTTATCTCTCCATTATTCTTTCTTACACGGACGAGATTGGAAACCCAGTCTGAGAATATCTGAGAGGGACTATAATTTACACCTGCAATAGTTTCTTCACTTATATTTTGATTGGAGCTAACAACAAGGGATTGATCTGTCTGAGCTTTTTTCTGTGTGGTTTGAGCCCTTACTTCAATGGAATCTTATGTTGAATAATGCTTTTTTCATATGTTTTCAGGTCTTCATACGACAAGAAAACACATCCATATACTTCTTTAAAATATCATTGTACCTTTTTGTAGTTTTTGGGAACCCCTTTGAACAATTTCACTATTTTGAGCTCCTGCTAAGTTCCCAAATTACAATCTTCCATCTCTTCTTCTTGATATGTTATCTCAGTATCAACAGCAAGATCATTAGCATCGAATAATATTTCAAAGGGAACCAACCCTCTAGGGAGCACATTATCTTTCAATTAGATAATCTTTTGTTCACCTATTGATTGATTGAGGTTTCTTATTTTTGTTCTCTACTCTGTTTTCTCTTCCTTTGGGTCTATCTCAGCATATTCAAAGTTTCCAACCATTGTTAGGAACTGATTTATCTATTCATCATCATCAAACACTTGCCAATGTTTCACATTGTCGGGGATAGAAGGTCCATGTCTAACTTCAATTTCGTACCTTAGCCTGGGATTTATGGGAGGTTTGAAGGTGCTGGTTGCAACTGCTAAAGAATTGGCCAATCTATTCTCCTTCCTCGGGATATACTAAAGATTGAAGGCTTCAAACTAGTTTTCTATCAAATCCCAAACTTCATTCTTGTACAATCTTAATCTTGGATGCTTGGTTTGATAAATATTCTTGATATGCCTTATTATCAACTCAGGGTCACCATAAATTGAAATACATTGAGCCCCCATATATTTAGCAAGTTGAAGGCTTGATATTAAGGCCTCATATTCATCCACATTGTTTGTCGAATCAAATTCTATTTTAAAATAGAATGACATGAGGTTACCTTTTAGTGATATTAGCAAGAATCTGGCACCTATGCCTTCCTTGGAGTAGGTGCCATCAAAGTAGCACTTCAAAATATTCTTTGAGTGTAGCTCGTTATTTACAACTACTGAAAAGAGTTGCTTCCCTGTGTCTTCAGCAAATTTTTCATCTTCATGTAGCATGAATCAAGAAAGATCTTCTGTTTAAATGGGGGAATTTCCTGCATATTTCTTAGAGGTGGTCTTCATAAACCTTGTTTCCTTGTACAATATCCTTTCTTCCCCATTAAAAACCATAATGATAGCATAAGTAAAAACTAACTTTAACACATCTCCCAACGTAGCTCCCCAAGACCTTGACAGGAGCATTCCAAACCTGGCTAGGATGTCAGCAACCACTACAACCATGACTATACTCTTTGTTGGTATTTGTGCCAACGAAACTGCTACATATTTAATCAACCCAACACATTTCACCCTTTTGGAATCAAATGAATACAGATCCCTATAAGGTTTGGTAATTTGTAGGTGAAGCTCCTTCATAACAGATAATGGAATGAGGTTATGGGACGCTCCCGAGTCCAGCATGAAATTATGTAGAGTAAAATCATGAAGAAAAAAAGAAATATAGAAGGGTAGAAAAGAAAGATCTAATTCTTCTACATGAGGGCCAAAGGTGACCACTGGATTTTCTTCTTGTAGGTTCACCCTGTCACTTATATCTTCCACCTATGTGAGATTAATAAACTCTAAAATTTCTTTCTTGTAAGCTGGTATTTTAGCCAATTCTAGAAGAGGTACTTGAATTTTAACCTTCTCCAACTCTTTTGCAAAACTAAAGGCATGAGTTTGCTTAACAAAATTTTCAAGTTCTTCTTCACTCTTTCTAGAACCTGCCGCTTGTTCGGGTATAGGAACAACTCTCTCCAAAATATTAGTGTCAACTGATTTTTCCTGGGAATATTCAGTTTACTACGCATTTGTTCTCTTAAGTGACTTTGTAGGTTTTTTCCCATTACTGACTTGTTTCATAGGGTCCTTTTGTTATGGAGTCTCCATTGGAGGAGGAATGGAAACTTGTTGTTCACCTACATTATCCTACACTCTAGATCTCTTTCTAGACCTTAAATCATACTTTTTATGTAACTCAGCTTGCATGAAGTCTGTGAGTTTTCTACATTATTCATCCATCTCATCTTTATCAAAAGATACTCTGACTTCAGCATATTCTCCCTCATAATATTCCTCTTCATACTCTTCTATTGTGTATATAGCAGATACCTGATCCTCGGACTCCCTTTGGTCATCTTTTGTTGGCTCTGCGGGTGTTGCTTCTATATACAATGGTGCTTGAACTTGGTCTTGATCTCTTATTTCCCTCTGCAAAATTTGCAGGGGATGTCTTTTGAATTGAGGGTTGAACGCCCCTTGGTTTTTTTGTATGTGCCTTTAGGAGTTTTTATTTTCCAATTCTATCTTAGATAGCTTATTAGTCATATTTTTTATCACCCTTGCCATATCTTCTATCCTCAGATCTTGCAATGATTCTTATTTTTCTTTCCCCTTCTCTTGGACTGGTTGTTTCCATTTTTCCTTTCTAGATGTAGTCATATTAGCTTCAATCTCTAACGTGTCTATCTGTATCTGCTCAAGAGTAGGGGCCCTTATTTCTCTCAATGTAAAGCTAAAATCAGCTTCAAAATCCCCAGCAAAAACTATCTTTTCTCCTATAGGGGGGGGGGTTCATCTCTATGGGTAAACTATTGTACAAATTTTTGAATATTTTTACAAACTCAGAAATGTCTTCATTAGGCCTTATTTTAATTGCATTAAACTCTGTTAATGAGTAACCATGATCTCTCTTTTCTCCCCATATCTGGGTGGATCTATTTTCTAACTCTTCCTAGTTATTTATTGAACCATTTGGTAAACATTTGAACCATTTTCTATCGTCTCCATCTAGAAACTGCACAAATGGTCTCATCACAACATCTAGGCATTCTACAGTCAAATTCTTAGAAAAAGTACAAAACAAAGGTAAATTTTTTTCTATAGCTACTTCATTTTCTCTAGTGAAACAAGGAAGTAATTTAAGGTATTCTTGAGGCATGGCGTTCATTGGTTGTGCAAGATTTAGTGGAGCATATCTATTCGTTAAGAAAGCTGGTAATACCATATTAACAACTTGGTTCATTTCTCCTTGGGAAGTTGAGGCTGATGAATTGTTGTGAAAGTGAATGAAGGTGGAGGTAAAACTGATATGGGCGTGGGTTGATGAAAAATTGTAGAGTAAACAACAACTATATTTGGTTGAGCGTGAGTGACGGTAAAAGAAACAGACTCTAAATAATGTTCTTCTAACTCAAGTCCATGAAAATAAATGGGTGTGGAAGGAGAATATTGTACTAAGTAAGAGAGTTCCTCAGAAATATCTTCAAACAAAGGGTTATGAGGACTGCTGCGAGGAGCAAAAAATGTACGATCAAGTGTTGAAGGAGTTTGAAGTTTCCGAGCCCTTTTGGAAACCAATCTTTCTGGATCTAGAAAAGTGGGGACTATCTGCTGTGAGGTATCCGACCTCGTGTGAGGTCTTTTGAAAGCCATAATTTTGAAAATAAAAAATACAACCCAATTTTTCCTCCTCACTGAACAACCAAAGGAAATAATGTGAAAAACCCAAGGAAAAATAAACTTCGTTTCTTCATCCCCGCCAACGGCACCATAAAATGTTGTATCTCAAGAAATACTCCCTTGGCTGTGGTAAGGAATCAGTTGTTAAGACATTTTATAAATTTATATCACAATTACCATATCAAATGGCCTTTGTTTAACACCCTTGGAATTCGTTTACTTAATACCCTCAATAATCTGATATAATGAAAGCCTTCACACTGCCATAAACTGTTGATATTGAATGGAGTGAAAAGAAGAACTGTAAGATAAACTCAAAATTATATGTTAAAAACACAGAATCTACCACTTTTAAGTTTCAGAGAGAACTTAAAATAATATGTTGTAAACACAAAATCTATCACTTTAAAGTTCTATCAGGAGTTTATGAAGAGAGAAGAGATGAGGCGAAAGAGTGCAAATTAAGGTTATTTAACTCTTACTCACAAATGTAATTAAGAGACTGGTTGCTACATTACTTCACTTCATTCAAAGAGGAATAGAAACAAAGCGAAACAGGAAAGAAGTATCAACATCAACAGGTGTAGGAAACTTGATCTTCTTTCATTAATTTCTAATAGAATTCAGTCATAAAATAACAGTCATCTAGAGGTCCAAAACTTGGAACCCCTTTTCTTTATTTCTATCTCCTTAAATACATCAGAGTAGCTCATAACTCCTAAACTTCTTGAACTCTTCGACTTCCTAACTACTAAGATTACTTATGCAATTATAACAAGAAAAAAAATTGAAACTTGGAAATATGGTTTGTTTTTCCGAATCTGATGTCGTTGATGCCTCCTCCCGGAGTGTCGAGCTGTCCTTTCTAGTTATGATGCAATAGCTGCACCGTTTTGTAGTGAAACCTCAGTGCTCGACTCTAACCCAGCTATCGTGCTTCCAATAGCGCACTTGTACATTCTTTTGTCCAACTCTGTCGATGCCTCTGTGCTTCAAACGCTGCCATCATATTACCTGCTGCCTGACTCTACCTTTTCTCATTTGATCTGCATCGGGTTTCTTACTCAAGTATCTCTGTCGTGTTTTGCCTGATTCTTCATAGCCGAGGATTTTCATCGCCTTGACATTATAATCCTATTTTTCTTCCTCTGACACATTTTAACACAAAAAATACATTTCTGTTGGATCTGAAAACCTTTGTATTTCTCTTTTGAAACCACATCGCATCTGCCTGCACATCGCATTTCATTGTTTTTAGCTTGTCTTTGACACTTATCTTCTAATTATTGTAATGAGAATTATTTGATCAAGCCCCACCGTATCGCACATCACACTCTGGTGATTTTAACCTTTACCTCCCACGCCTATCCTTTGAAACTTGCGGTTTGCGGTTTGCGATTTAATCTCCGCCATCCATCCCTTTGCTCCATTTCTGCGCTTCAATCCCAACCGTCCATTTTTTCCTTTGCGCCTCCCCTAAAACTCTTAAGATTTTAAGGGAAATGTGCCCTTTCTATGCCTCTTGAACTGTTCTGCACATGGATGTGCCCAACTCGACCCACCTTCACATCTTATCATGTAATGTTAATGTACCACACAAAATTAAATTAAATTTCTTCTACAACACACAAAATTTTATATTTTCTATCATATATGCTTTTTTGGTGTTTTGAAAATTATTTCAAATGTAAATGCAAATGAGCCACAATAGGTATCATTCTTGGGTCATCATTTTATAAGTTAAAGTTCCCATTTAGGACTCATAGGATTTATATTGAGTCAATAGAGTCATTATACATTTTATGAGACCCTTCTTGGGATTTTGAATCATGTAAAAAGAATCATTTTTTAGCCAAATATGTAATATGTCACGTCCACACCAAGTCAACCCTTGCCTCATGAAGTCAACCTAAAAAGGAGTAATTCAACCCATAATAAGGATATATATAGAAGTGCAATTCAATATTTTTTCTCACCAACTCAACAAGTTCGATATACACAAGAAGCACTGCAAAAAAAGTGTGAAGTGCAAGGAGAAGAAGGAGAATTGAAAGATTGAAGTTTTTGGGCTATCTATCTCTCTCTTTCCTACTAATTTACTGGGAAATTATAGGATCAAAGTGTTGTTGCTGAAGGGATCAAAATTATGTAGTTGCATGGGTCGAAGTTCCTGGGGTCGAAATGCTGCTACTGCATAGATCAAAGTTTTTCTGCTACAAGATCGAAGGTCTAGATCAAATTTGTTGGAAGGAAGGAATGCCTTAGTGGTTGGAGGAAGTTTGTTTCTAGGTTGAAGAGTCTTGGATTATCTCGTGAAAAAAATTGAAGGGAGAGGTTTGACTAGATTTTCCCCTAGATATGGGTTTTTCCCTAGTTGAGTGCCTATATCGTGTGTCTCTTGTTTTTGCGATCTTCATACACAGATAATTTGGTAATTTCTTGATGAAAGATAATATATAAAAGACATAAAATAATCCAACATAATTCACAATTAATTATCAAGAAAGAGGAATCAAAACCCTAACTCTACTAGCATTTATTTCTCAACACAGGTGGCTTGACAGAGTGAAGCAGAAATAAGTTATTGAATCAGACTTAGGAGGGATGCCTCCACAGTGATAGCGAAGCCTGAAGAGCCTAGACCTATGCAAAGGCTCACCCAGAAGGATATCAAAGCAGCTCATAGGAGAGCATTGAACTAGATAAATATTTGGAGTTGTGTAAAGAAAAAAAAATTGGGAACCCTTAAAATTTTTATAAAGTAAATATGGATAAAAGCTAGCCTCGGGACCCTTCTCTCTCCTCTTTGGTAGAAGGGCAAGGGACATAGTTTTATTGGATTTTAAGAGATAACAATGGCTAATTTTCTATGATTATTTATGTTCTAACATAATATTTTATTTAATTTCCTATATGAATAGGAATCAGCTACTATTGAAACAAATAGATGCCATATTTTAGTATGATGAGAGCAACTTTGATTTAGGACACTAGTCTAACTCTTCCTCCATGAATGATCTCCCAGGGTAAGTAATTGAGATAGAGGGCTCCTGGGGTTGAGGGAAATTTGGACAATAGGGTATGACCCCTATTGTTACCCATAGGGTTATAGATGTTGCTCCCATATCTTCATAGGGTCGAAGAATGTTGCTCTCATGTCTGGTGTTTTAAGAGTATACCCTAATTTACATCATACCCACAAGTAGGGCTTGTTGGGAATACCACTCCTCATTTTGCCAATGGGTTGAGAGTGTTCTTGGGGTGTAAAACCCAAGTCAATTATGATGCATGTGTTCTACCACATGATTATTCGAGATCATCGATGGGAAAATTAGTAGGCGATGTGATGGGTTGAGATAACCCTATGTGGTTCTAGGTTGATATTGAGATATTTGATATACTCCTAGGGTCGAGATGGACTCCCCTGTATGTTTGGATATCCTAATTCTTGATATGGGGTTATATATGTATAAATCCACCATGAAATTCTGGATCGAGATGTGCTCCCCGATGTGGCTACAAGTTGAGATGTGCTCCTTGATGATATGCTCTCCAATGATGATTGATGATGATATTCCAAGTATTTTCCCACTGGCAGAGATTCTGAATGGTAGCGTGATAGATAAAGGGTGGTAGCCTAATCTTCCCTTCAGTGACAAATTATTCTTCTTCTATATCTGAGAAGGTTTAGCATACGATCAGCAAAAATCAAGAGTTATGCAGGAATATGCATGAGAAGTACATTGATTATTTTTAATGATGTATGATCACAACATGACAAATAAATGGTAGATATAATCAGTGATGATATGTGATGATTCTTGAATATACCAGAATGGCATATTGATCAATGAACAAATGTTGGCAGGTGGAATTATCCCTAGTTGAGAGGGAGTGTTAAAATTATACAATTAGGATCAAATTCCACTTTGGAAAACTCATATGATGAAGATGATAATTTCAATATATTCCTCTTTTTGAGAGGACTAAAATCGATCTAAATATCACCCTATTTGGTTAAGCAAAAGTTAATTTTTGAATTATTTTATTTATTAATGTATAATGGAATGGGTCGACCTAAGCACATTTGGAATTGGTTAAGTCGGACTTAACCCCAAGTGAACCCTAATGAAAGCCTATAAATAGAAGCGACCTAAAGCTCATTCTCACAAATTGATCTAGCTATCTTCTACTCTCGTATTTTTTCTTGCCTCGTACAGTTTTGATGGAAGGAGTTCGCATAGGGTCCTAAATCATAGGTAGGAGACTCGCTCTGATTTAGGGTTTTCTGGATCTTAGCTGCAAGATTTCTATAGAGATTTTTCAGCCATAACCGTAGGCACAAAGTGTTATACCTGCATCTAGGGAGCCATATCCACATACATTGAGTGTTATGGTAGCGGCTAGGGCCTCAAAAGGTAGATTGGGTTGTGCTCACCCATAGCCGTAGGCACAGAGTTTTATGCCTACGTCCAGGGACCCTTAGTCGTAGACACGGAAGCCTATGGTATAGTCCAATTTTGTCATAGAGGATAGCATAACTATTCCTCCATGCATCTGGAGCTCAAAAATGAATCTATGTTACTTTGAAGTTTCTGTGTAGTCACAACAGTATGTAGTAGTTAACTAGTCAACGACAATGCATTACAAAATCATGATCTTTTAGTATAATTATGTTTAAGTTTATATTATGGATCTGCTATTTTTTTATTGCATTATGAATATATGGATCAATGGATCATTGTACTATTTTTGGTTGAATCATTTGATGACGATCTAGAATAATAATTTGCAAGGGTTTTCCCCATAGTGGGTTTTGCCCTAGTCTTGGACCAATCATGGTGCCTCTCTGTGTGCATGCTTTTCTTTCATTTGTTTCTTTATGTTTTGTTGCATATATGATGATGTTATTTTTATTTCTACATGGTTTCATATGATGATGGTTAATAGTGTAAATATGAATAATGATATAATGATATGGGGTGAACTTAATGTGTTATTGAAGAAATGCAACTATCAAAGAAAAGATCAATGTAGCCCTATGAAAAATTTAAAAAATCTACATGGAAACCCAAATATTATTGTAGGTGACAAAGATCCCATTTTCACTGGAAATTTTTGGATGAAATTATTTTCTTGTCTTGGTACTCAATTAGCTCATAGATGATCTTACTATCCTCAATCTGATGGGAAAATTGACATAGTGAAAAAATATTTGGAGGTATATATTCATTTCTTTGTATTGATAAGAAACACAGTGGGTCAAGTGGTTACCTCCAGCTGAATGGTGATATACCACTTCCTTCCATACTACAAAAAAAATGACCATATTTATGGCACTTTATGGATATCATCCACCATCCATCACATCATCTTTAAGAGAAATTTCTAATCTTTAAGTAGTGGAAGATCACATCAAGCATTAACAACAAGTTCTTCAAGTCTTAAAGGATAACCTCACTCTAGCAAAAAATTGAATGAAACAATAGGAATATAAGCATTGCAGTGAAAGAAGTCTTGATGTAGGTGATTGGTTATTTTTACAGCTACAACCATACAAAAAAATTCCCCTTAAGCAAACTAACAAGGATATTAAATTATCACCCAAGTATTATGGTCCTTACAAATATTTTGCAAAAGATTGGTACTATGGCATACAAATTGGAGTTTCTTGCATCTTCCCAAGTACTCCCAGTTTTCCATGTTTCATGATTAAATAAGGTTACCGGTGACAAGCTCCTAATTCAAAGTCTTGCAACAACTTTATGAGGAAGGTGTTAGGGTCCCGTGATTTGGCCGATTGGCTAGCCAAATGACGATGTAACATCAAACCAAGCTTTGGAGCCCAAGGACCTAGCCTTCCTGGACTCAGAGAGGGCTCTCTCTATATGTGTAGAAGATGTCGGTGTGTTTACTTGCGATGTTCTGATATTAGGCTAGTTATGAAGTGTGTTTTTTGGTTTTTTTAGTTTTTAAGATTGTGAGGGATGAAACTGATCAAATACATAAACTAGATGACAAGATGTAGATAAATTGGGCTATGGGGTCAAACAGATCAAGGAAGCTATGAAGTAATGATGTAAAGCTGTTGTAGGGCCGATTTGATTCACAATAGAAGGGATCTCTGGGCAAAATGGATTAAATGAACAATAAGTTGGTGAAAGACAAGGGATTTCAAGTGCAAACTAGTTAATAGCAGACATAAACATGTAATAGCAAGCCATTGATCATGCTAGGAATAACTATAAGCTAATCAATACATAGAAATCAAACATTCCAGCTATACATAGAGGTATAAGACCCTCTAACTTCGGGAAAAGGCTATCAGTCTTTGGGGAAAACACATGAGACAAACTAACAACTCATAAACTATGCCGGAACGCCTAAACATAGTCTCTAAGTCATTGGGCACTTGGACAAATAAGTTTTCATAGTTTTTAGGCAAAGGGCTAGATCGGAACTAGGCCTCCTTGGTTCAACAAAATGATCAACAAATCAGTCAAAGAGAAAGTTTTATGGACAGAACTATGGGCAGCTGATAGGTAGGTAGGGAAAACCATACATCCTACTCAAGATACATGGAACTGATGAATAAAACTTAGCAACAACACCTTAGGTTACTAAAGAGCAGCTAAGAATTCTTTAGCATAACTAAGGGAGAAGAAAACATCAAGCTATGAAGATTCAGGGATTTTGAGGTGCCTCCATGGGCATGTCTCAAAATCAATCTTTACTGATCTATAGCAGAAAGAAAAATGAAATATGAGTGAAAACTAGAAGACAAAACAACATTAAGAAGCACTATACCATTCTACCATGTCAAGGAATCCATCAACAAGCCTTCAACATTCCTCAAAAGCATCCAAGAGGCAATCCAAACATCATAACTCAAGTGTATTCTTCAAAGCTCATATGACCAATGCATTAATTCTTCTCTCAAGTTCAGCCTCCTATTTACAAAGAGAACCATGGAATAAATAGGCTTGAGGGAGGAAAACCTCATGAAGCAACTAGCTATCCCATTGGCCAAGTCAAAATATCTAAACTTGTCCTTGAGGCTTTGCAAAGCCCAAGGCACAAAATATCTCATAAAATATCTTAAAAACTGCTAAAAACGGAAATTATATTGACTTTACATCATTTCCCAAGTGTAAAAATAGCTAAACGCACATTTGGGAAAAGCAGATTTTTGAGGTTCAAAAATTACAAAAATACTTCATATTTATATCTGAAAAATGTCCCCTGACTTGCTGGAGGCAATTGGCAGCCTTCCCGATGTTGAAACGAGGCTCATGATAGCTCGTTGGAAATATCTCTGTGTCTAATTTCTGGTGCAACTAAAATCATCTCAATCTGATGCATGGAAGTTCCCCAAAACTATACCTGTGTGTAAAAAACCAGGAAATAGCAGACTGCTGATATGGCGGGCAGAATGTGCAAAAAGTGGGCATTTTTCGCCAATTTGAGGGGGCGAATGATCTCCAAATGCTCTGAAAATTGTTGGGGACTTGCTCATAGAATTATGGCATCCATTGGTATCATCCTTCTCCCTTGAAAAATCCTCAAACTGAAATGGCGAAATTATGAGTTTTCAACCAAAAACCCAAAAAATGCCAAGAAACCAAAAGTTGTCGAAACAGGCCCAAAATTGGCACATATGACCCTCAGGGGTCCCTAGCAACATGCTCCGAAGCTGAGGCCAAAATATCAAGGGCTGATATGCCTTTCTCCTCTTTCTGTGCCGGGCGCTTCTTGAAACTGCTGTTTATCACTACTGAGTTACTGCTGTTCAACACTCTTCCCCTCTTTTTCCTGCTGCTGCTCATATTTATCACTGTCATGTTGCTCCTGTTGTCTTTCCTTGGAGGCATTTTGACCTAAATGTGATTTGGAAAATACAAACTGCCTCACTGTGTGTAAACTGCCCTGTTGGAGTCAAACTGTGTCAATGTACTGCTTTGACAGAGAAACAATGTGATTTGGATGGTTTGCAACAAGTTTTTATAATACACAACCTCTGCTCTCTTTAGAAAATGACCTTCTACCTTGAATGTACCTCATCCAGGCAGATTTCTCAATAGGACACCATATAGTAAAAAGGAGACAGACTCCTGTGTCAATTTCCTGGATATAGTGTTGAGCAATCATTCCTTCTGTGAATTTGTTAGAGGCAAACCAATCATAGCTACATCTCTGTCTTCAATGTAAAACTCAATCATCAATCACCTGTCCTTTAGAAAGTGGCCCTATTCACCTTCAGAATATCTCTGTCAACAATTCTTCAAAATGATGCACTATAGTGAAAAGAAAAGGCAGACCCAGGTTAGGTGTAAAATCAATGCACGGTGCTTTAGGAAACAGCACTCTCATTTTCCAGAATTTGGTGATCATTCATCACATAGAACTTCTGTCCTTTCCTAAATTCAAAACATCAAGGTCCCGTTCTTTAGAAAGTGGCCCCGCACCTTGGAAAAATTTCTTGTCAAGTGTGCCACCCTTCGAATAGTTGAAGATATAGGCAATCAACTCTCGGTTAATGAGTCCTTTAGCCATTTACGAACAAGAGGAAAACAGAGTTTTTGGAAAAAGCCTTCAAAGTTTTCACCAAGACTGAAAGAGGATCTATTTTATAAAATGGGAACCCCATCTCAAAATAACACCTGGTTATGTTAGAACAGCCCTTAACATTGTGAAAAAAACTCTAGCTTTAAACATGTGAATACTGTTAGGTTACTTAACAAAATTCTCCTCTGGAAGCCTTTAACCTATAAGCTTTGCTTGGTTCAACTCATGCTTGCCACTACTAATCTTCTTTGCTCCTCTGTGTGTACCCATTTCACTCAAACACAAACATGCTCACTTTAAAGTTAAACTTGTTGTGAACATACAGTCAAATTCATAGTTAGAACAGGGGTACTAGGGTTTAAAAAAAGCTCCAAAAGCTTGAGCAGAGGCTGTAAGAGTTTCCTCTTTTCAAAATAATCAAGGCCTCTTTCAATTAGAATACCAGTCAGCCTTGGAAGAATGCCTTTATGTCCTCCAAAAATCCACTTGACAAAGAGCTTTTGAAGAGCAGAAAAACAGTCACAGTGATACAGTGAACAACTGTCCTTTTGGTGGTTGAGTAGGGTAACCTGTGCCCTGTAGCTTTCAACTTATATACTGCCCTTTGTCAACAACCCTTTTTCTGATTACACTTCACTGTTTGATAATTTGGCAATGATCTGAAGATAATGCGAAATGTTTTCCCTTAGACATAAGCCCTGTCTCTCTATAACAAACTCTCCTTTTACCTTTTTAGAGGTTTCTTTTGAGGTGGCAGTCAAAGATCTTGTAACCAACAAAACTCCTTAAACAACATATTCATTCTTTGCCCTGTTGACATTAATAAACAAATTGAATATTACATATATCTACTCCTTTGTAGAAAGTATACACAATCCAAGTCACTGTTTTTTTAAAGGACATGGTGACAGATTTTGAGAAGTTTTTATGATGTAACAAACAATCTTTTATCATTCCAACCATAAAATACTCCTCTCACACAAAAATTTCCTTCTCTATACTATGCTGCTCTCATACCATTTTGACAACACCTTGAATGCAATGGTGGCTTCATTCGCTGATTAGGCTTGATGGAATGGAAGGTCACAGTACCACTTTTGTTCTTTTAACATATAGAGGATACCTTTGGAAAGTCACCAAAGTTCACCCAATGACCACTATGTAAGACAAATAACCCACTGTTTTGCCCTTTAAGCCCTATGCTCCTTTCAATGCGGTTGAAATTCGGTTTAATAGGATTTTCTCATTAATAAAGCTTCAAAACCCTTTCAAAAAACTACTTTAACTTCCTAAGCAAGACCCTCACCCCTTTCACCAATTATTTGGCCTTTGATGCACGAAGCCCAGCAGTACCCTTTAGAAATTTGAATATACTAAGAGAGCACTTAAATACCAACCCGGGGGAAACACGGTGGCGACATTGTTGAAAAGTTTCGACAACTACGGTCATAGCTTTGAAGGCTTTTACGTGATTTTTTTATCGATGCTACGGGGAATGCCTGCCAGGCTGCTACGAGCACGTGTAACCCTACAAAGGAGACGATTAACGAAACCGTGCAGAACATCCGCGCAAACCCAGGCAAGTTCACAATTTGGGTCATTTTGAAGGCCTTCCCGGTGTCGGAATTGGGCGCGAGATGGCTCGTTGGAAATCTGTGGAAGTCTACTTTCCAGAAAAACTTGAATTTTGTCATTTGGTGTCCATTTGATCCTTCAAAAATTGATTTTCCCAACACTGGTAAAAACTGGTAAATCCTGGTGCAGAAATGCATCGAGCTGTTTGTAGACCATTTTTGAATGCCTTCCCGGTGTCGGAATTGGGCGCGAGATGGCTCGTTGGAAAGATGTGGAAGTCTTATTTCCAGAAAAACTTGAAGTTTTTCATTTGGTGTCCATTTGAGCCTTCAAAAACTGACTGTCCCATCACTGGTCAAAAATGGTGTATGCTGGTGCAGAAAAAGATAGCGTTGATTGCAGGCCACTTTTGGATGCCTTCCTTTTGTCGGAATTTGGCCCGAGATGGCTCATCGGAAAGATATGGAAGTATATTTTCCATATCAACTTTAATTTTTTCATTTGGAGTCCATTTTGCTGTTCAAAATCTGACTGTCCCATCACTGGTCAAAATGATGAATCCTAGTGTAGAAATTCTCCCGTGACATCTGTAGTTTTCACGTTTCTCACAAACCATGATACCTGTGTAGAAACTGAAGAAGGTTTTTCTTCTTGAACCTATGAGGGACAAAAACCTCTCTCACTTTTGTAAATTTCATCTCTTTTTGGTCAGAAAATCATTTTGAATCAAACTGCCCGGGCGCTCCTTAACCCTAATTTTGCTGTGGCAGAGGTATTATGATTCAACAGCCATGGCAATTTTACTATCCCTTTGTATTTGCTGAGATGAGATATTTGAGCCTCTTTTTGACTATGGGTACAGTCTGACAGACATCTCATTTGAATATGAAAACCAATACCTCTGTATCAAAAACACTATCATTTACCTGTGCAATGACTTCTATTCAATTTCTTGGTATCCTTCCACTGCTTTCTTGTATCAATCAGTTTCAGCAACCTGCAATAGCTTTGGCCATCTGCTCATATGTGGAGGAGGATCTTCATCAGGTAAGGTATTTGAAGGTTTTTAAACAATTCTTTTCGAGACAGCCTTTTTCTGAAGGTGATGGTAAATAAACTACTTGGAAAACATCAGTCTTAGCACCTTCTCTTGCAAGCATCATTGTGTGTCAGCAGTAACCCTAGCCAGAGTAATATTGTCTCCCTGCACTGTCCTAAGGGTGATTTAGATATGTGGCTTGTTCATCTCATGATTGATTTACTTGACAAATAACCTTTGTGACTATGAAGGTCAGTGCTTTCTTGAAAAACCAAGAACTTTCTCTTGCCTGTGTAATGGCATTGGTTATCATCTGTTCTTATTTGATCTTGTGGATAGACAGGGTACTTATGCTTTGGAATTTTCACCAATGACATGCCTTTCTTCATTTCATCAATTCACATGATTCTGAAAGTTTGAGATGAGCTCCTTTATCAAATCAGACTTTCCTTTCTTTTGAGCTAGCATATTGCAAACTCCATTCCTGTTATGATCATCAATTACATTCATGAAACCTGAAGATATTGTTTCATTGTTTCAGTAAAGGAAAACCTGGACTTTTGCAACCTTTTGAGTCAACACTGGCCTGCGCCCTCTGCTTATGGATGAAAGAGGCGCCCTAACCCTCTGCTTGTAAATGAAGGAGGTTCTGGGCCTTGACAATTTACCCCTTTGCTGAGACAGTGGCGACCCTTTCTTACTGTGATTTTCATGCTGAAAAGAGCTGTAAGGTCCTGATGAGTGACTTTTGTTATGCAGCTTCATCTCAGGCTCACAATACATTTAGAAGCAGCTGTTCCTCTAACTGTAGATCAAGCATTTCCTCCCGAGATGAAGTTATATTTCCTGCCTTTGTAGAAACCATAGAACACTGTGGAAAACCTACTAGTCAGCTTGAGATTGCGGGCTTTATGCGATCTTTGAGACCTAAGGAATATGGTGGCGTGACTTAAAAGTGCAATTTGTCCAATTTCATTTGCAAAGTGAGGATCGATCATGGTAGGTACGTAGAGATGGAAGCACTGACTTTTGATGGTGCCAAGGTAGAAATGTCCTAAAACTCCTTTAACATCGGGGAGACTTTTGAAACAGATGTGGATTTGCCTTTTAAAGCTGATGGGCAGGTCAATAAGGCTGAAGCTAGATAGGATTGTGATATGAGGTTTTTTATGTTGCCAGGGGTGGACTGAATAGGTAGAAAGGCGAAAAAAGTTTTGGGAGGGTTTTCTGGATGACATATTGACATAAGGAAATCAGTTTCTAGAAAACTCAGCTGTAGATATAGTCATCACTAACATGTAAAAATACTGATGGCTAACAGTGGCTCCATTTGGGGAGGGCAGCTCCTCGTCAGGAGGTGTCCAGAATTCAGATCTTTGGCTTATGAAGACCAATGCCTTATCCATTGGGGCAAAATTTACCCTTCTCTTGATGTTATTTCTGAAAAGTGACAGCATGGTTAACATCAATGATACTTCTACCTACCCCACTATCTTTCCTAACATTTTTTCTTCTCTTTGGCGCATTTGAACTAGCGGCCTTTTGACAATGCATATTCTTTCTTTTTGCAAAATGAACCTATCTATTTCTACTCTTATATCTGCCGGGAGTTCAGATTAAGCTGATGAACTCCTTCATTTCTCTACCTAAAACTAGATCGACTGTCAAGATTAAGCAGTTTGACAAGATTTCATTCTCTAATCTACAACATGAAATTTAAAAAGGATCAAATCAGGATTAGGCGGTCTGATTTGTCATGCATTCGTGGCATAAAGGACAAGCTGCACACAAATGTTATTCTGCAACAAAGGAAACTAGACAAGCGGGGCTAAGATGTACAATGTGTTTTTCATCCCTCGCTTCTCTCTTTGGTTCTGTTTTAGGCATGTGGAACCAGAATCTCTCCCTAATCTAAGCTCTATGATAAGTCAATCTTACACAATGTTGACTATCTTGGCGCTCACTAACTTATCAGCAAATAAATTTAAACATGCTCAGCTATGATTAGGCTAGATAGTTGAACAAGACATTGAAGTACTAGTAGCGGCATTTAGACTTGCTCGCTTTCTGAAAGACTATTTTTTGGAACATGGGGCTTTACCACTGCTTTTTAGAAACTGCCCTCTTTTTCTATTTTTCATTGTTTTTTGTATTTTCTGCTTTTTCACTTTCTCTTCAAACAAACTACAAATTAGAAAAAAAAAAAAAAGGTGCTCACAGGCTAAGCTTATTTTCTATTGTTGTCTTTCTATCCTGATCTAATCTGTGCACAATAGACATTTGTTTGGTGAACTCTGTTTTCCAATGCAACCAGTCAAGTAGATGCTCACATGGGTGATTTTGGTTTAGTTCTTTCATGATGCGGAAATAATGAAAAGGCCACTCCCATTTGGTTTGTTTCTGGATAGTAGAGCTTAAGTTTTTTCTCATTCTTGGTAGCAACTTGTTTATGATAGAACCCACTACCCCTACAGATTTCTCAAGGAAAACAACAAATAGATCTTGGAATAATACCTGCTCTAGAGGATTTGATACATAGGATTTATTCAAGACTACTCTTTCAGACTTCTCAAGGAAAACAACAAATGGATCTTGGAATAATACCTGATCTAGAGGTTTTGAGATATAGGCTTCATTCAGGACTACTCTTTCTTCCACTTGGCTATATTTGGGACCCCCTGGTAAAACAACTCTTCCTCATGATCACTCGAACTGTCAGACTCATCATGTATTGCAGTGTATTTTTCAATCCAAGCTGATGTGTTTTGATAGGGCGGGCTGGAAACTGTGTGAAGGTCATCAGGTTGATGGGCAGGGAACACTTTGACAGTAAATTATCTTGAAAGGATAGTGTGACAATTCCCATGTGTTTATCAACCTCTACTTCTTCATCTGCAATTTGTAACTCAATGGAACTGGGTAACTGCAAATCTGGAGTTAAGGAAGATTCTATGTCCAAAATGATTTCCTCAACTATTTCAGGCAAAGGATTCTCATTTACAATATGCTCAAGAATTTCACCATCTTCCTCAAACTCATCATCAAAGCTGAAAAATTGTTGATTTCCAATCATGTGCATGTTATCTCTAAAGGGCTAAAGTGAAGTAGAGCAAAGAGTCCGAGACTCTTCACTTACTTCTAAACTTTCAAGGTTCTCCTCATGAGTGTCATAGATGACCGGTAATGGCTGCTTACTTTTCTCAAATTTATGAAACTGAGCTTCCTCCCAAAAATAAAAAACTGAATCTTCTACAAAGTTAGCTTCTGTTTGGAAATCATATAAGTCAACATATTGATCAAACATTTGAGAATCATTAACATAAGCAATGTCACCAGCCATGTACATTGGATTGCCATATTTCTTTTCTTCAACTTGATTTACAAATCTATTTTCTGACTTATGATATGCGGGATTAACAGGAGAAAGATCAGAGAAGTTTTGGTTATTAGTTTCTGCATCTAGTAACGGAAAATGCGTTTCTGATGGTTCGAGAGCTTCTTCCTTTTCCATTATCTGCTTGTCTATATCACTTTCATTGTATAAGATAAAAGAATCTAAATTGGAATGAGTGGAATAAATGGGAGTATTGTTTTCCATGACTGCTTGAGTTACCAGAGGTTGAGTTACTTCTAGTCCCAGGTTTTCCATGACTGCTTTAGGCATGAGGTTATGGGAGGTACCCGAATCTAACATGGCATTATGTAATATATTGTCCCGTGTTTTCAGGCTCACATAGGAAGGAGAAACAGACCATTCTTGGTATTGACCTTCTATTTTCGGGCCGAATAAGAGCTCGGGTTTGTTTTCAGTTAGATTTAAAGTATCTGCTTCGCTCCCTATGTCAAAAACTTTGAAAATTTGAGATCTATACCTATCTACAGTTATTAGCTCAGTAAGGGGTATGGTAATTTTTATTTCGGAAACTTCCCCTTCGAAACTAAAAGGAGTTTGTAGTTTGGGCAGATTTGTTTCAGCTTTTTCGGACATGATCTTTTCTATGCTCTTAATTTGTTGACTCTGATTCGGGACTTTGTTTGACACCGTTACTTCGGGGGTTTTTGTAGAGGTGCTAAGAGTATCTGAGCTAAGACTTGTTTGAATAGCTTTATCCTTGTTTTGGTCAATTTTCTTGGCCATAATTTTGTTGCTATCCATGGCTTTTTTAGGGATGGTGTCAGGGCTACCCTTCTTGGAGTAGTCTTGGTTTTTTCTACTTCTAAGGTTATACTGCCTATGAGCTTCTATAATGGCATTCTGAAAATCTATGACAGGATCTTCGAGATCTTCATCATTGGTTTCTTCCTGACTTGGATAGCATAACTCTTGCTCTTCTGCTGTGAGGTAAACCTTACTCTCGTTATCAGAACCTATGAGGTTCCAATGATTTTCATTAATGGGTTCAGTATCCTTATCCTCTTTATCAACATAATTCTTACTGAAGGATGGTCTGATTTGCTGATCATTTCCTCTTGGTTTATTTTGAGACTGACCTTTTCTAAAGCCTTGGTTCTGGTTTTGAGGGTTTAGTTGGTTTTCCCTAGGAGGCACTTTTTCACTCATTTTTTCCCACATCTTTGTCATGGATTTGACCAAGCCATCTATTCTAGGATCTAGGGAAGGAGATGAACTGGATACCTCATCTCTATATGGGACTTTTCTTTCTAATCTAGTCCTAGCTCTTTTTTCTGCTAAATTGGCTTCTTGTTTTATGGCTACTTGTTGCATTTCCTCTAGGGTAGGGGGATCCTTGTCTCTCAGATGATATGTCATGTCTGGATCAAAACCCTCGGGCAATTTTGCCAAGAATAAACCAAGTGGGGGTTTGAAGTGAGGTGGGAGGGCGTTATACACATTGTTGAACCTAGTGCAGTATGCCTGGACACTTTCCCCATTTTCCTGTTTTAGGTTGTTATATTCTGACAGGATTTGAATAGGGTTCCTTCGGACTTCCCACTTGTTCGCGAAGACTTGGCAGAGTTCTAAGATGTTGTGGATGTTGTTTGGAGGCAAGATTTTAAACCATGTTTTGGGTTCTCCACCCAGGCTTTGGGCGAATATTCTCATTCTGACGGTTTCGTCGTGTACTTCCATGTATTCAAAAGCATCACTAATCCTACTTACATGCTGTTGAGCTGTGGTGGTGTCTTCTCCGGTAAAGTGTGGGATCTTGTCTTGATATTTGTTTGGGAGAGGAGCTAAAGGTGGTGGTAACACCAAAGGCGCGTACCAGGCTGCCATGACTGGAGCTAATGGATGGTGTACAAGATGGGGACTAGTAGGCTGAAATGAAGTGGTTTGCACAGGTGTAGCGGATGATCTTGGACTAGTGATCTGGTTTTGAGCAGATCTAGGATGATAGGAGCCAAATTGATAAAGAAGCTGGAAATCAGGAGGAGTGGTGGGTGAAGCTTCTCTAAAAGGACTCTGTGATGGGTTTAGGGGTTCAAGATTGTCGGAGTCTATCCTACTATATGATTTGCTTCGGGGAAAAGCTTGTGATGACTCTAGTTCCGAAGGTGAATCTAGAAGGATATTGCGAGTTTTAGGTACAGATCTTGTTCTACGGATGGATCTATCGGTAGCTAGATGATTGGTTTCAGATGTTTGCCACAGAATATTTTCTGGGTCATCTACTATGATAGGGGGATTTGGGTCTGGGTGGGATCTGGTATTGATTCTTCGTGAAGCCAGATTTTAGATCCAGAGCTTGGAGAGAGTGATATTGGTGAATGTTTTTTGGATGAGTGATTTTTCTAAAGTTATACTAAGGCGAAGGATGGTCAAAAATAGAAGAGATGGATTAGTGGAGTCTCCAGGTGGAAATGGATTTTCTTGTGAAGATAGCTGTGGTCCACCACCAGTAACTAATCTGAGAATGTTTTTGAATTTTCTGAGTTTATGAGCAGCCTATGGTTTGTTAAAGTATCTCAGACTTGTTTCAACACTTTGCTAGGGTGATGAGAACAAAAAGAGTTTACTCTAAAAAATGAGTTTATGGACTGCTTGCTTGTTTATGGTACCTAAAGGCCCAAAGAGTCTATAAGAGTTTGCTGGACTATTATGTACTCAATGTCTTACCATCTCCCGCTATGTTAGTGAGTGATGGGATAGGTCTATCGGATAGTAGCCTAGAGTTTAGTGAAATAGTAAGGCTCACTAGAAGTTAGTGGAGTCGCCAGGTGGAAAATCAGTTGTTTTGAGGTATATGTGTATGGTCCACCACCAATACTAACAAAAACCAATCTAAAGGAGTTTTTTGTGGTTTTTTCTGAGTTTTATGTGCAGCCTAGGATGTAAGAGTGTTATAAAACTGATTCATCACTTTGCTAAGATGGTGAAACAGAGAGTTTACACTAAATGATTCTAGAGGCTGATGGTTTAAGTTAAAAGTTGAAAGACTAAGGAGCCTACAAAAGTTTGCTAGACTGTCATGTACTCAATAGGTCCCACCGTGATCGCCATTATGTTAGGGTCCCGTGATTTGGCCGATTGGCTAGCCAAATGACGATGTAACATCAAACCAAGCTTTGGAGCCCAAGGACCTAGCCTTCCTGGACTCAGAGAGGGCTCTCTCTATATGTGTAGAAGATGTCGGTGTGTTTACTTGCGATATTATGATATTAGGCTAGTTATGAAGTGTGTTTTTTGGTTTTTTAGTTTTTAAGTTTGTGAGGGATGAAACTGATCAAATACATAAACTGGATGACAAGATGTAGATAAATTGGGCTATGGGGTCAATCAGGTCAAGGAAGCTAATGAGGCGATGATGTAAAGCTGCTGTAGGGCCGATTTGATTCACAATAGAATGGATCTCCGGGAAAAATGGATTAAATGAACAATAAGTTGGTGAAAGACAAGGGATTTCAAGTGCAAACTAGTTAATAGCAGACATAAACATGTAATAGCAAGCCATTGATCATGCTCGGAATAACTATAAGCTAATCAATACATAGAAATCAAACATTCCAGCCATACATAGAGGTATAAGACCCTCTAACTTCGGGAAAAGGCTATCAGACTTTGGGGAAAACACATAAGACAAACTAACAACTCATAAACTATGCCAGAACGCCTAAACATAGTCTCTAAGTCATTGGGCACTTGGAAAAATAAGTTTTCATAGTTTTAGGCAAAGGGCTAGATCGGGACTAGGCCTCCTTGGTTCAACAAAATGATCAACAAATCAGTCAAAGAGAAAGTTTTATGGACAGAACTATGGGCAGCTGATAGGTAGGTAGGGCAAACCATACATCCTACTCAACATACATGGAACTGATGAATAAAACTTAGCAACAACACCTTAGTTTACTAAAGAGCAGCTAAGAATTCTTTAGCATAACTAAGGGAGAAGAAAACATCAAGCTATGAAGATTCAGGGATTTTGAGGTGCCTCCATGGGCATGTCTCAAAATCAATCTTTACTGATCTATAGCAGTAATAAAAATGAAATATGAGTGAAAACTAGAAGACAAAACAACATTAAGAAGCACTATACCATTCTACCATGTCAAGGAATCCATCAACAAGCCTTCAACATTCCTCAAAAGCATCCAAGAGGCAATCCAAACATCATAACTCAAGTGTATTCTTCAAGCTCATATGACCAATGCATTAATTCTTCTCTCAAGTTCAGCCTCTGATTTTACAGTGAGAACCATGGGATAAATAGGCTAGAAGGAGGAAAACCTCATGGAGCAACTAGCTATCCCATTGGCCAAGTCAAAATATCTAAACTTGTCCTTGAGGCTTTGCAAAGCCCAAGGCACAAAATATCTCATAAAATATCTTAAAAATTGCTAAAAACGGAAATTATATTGACTTTACATGATTTTCCCATGATAAAAATAGCCTAACGCACATTTGGGAAAAGCAGATTTTTGGAGTTCAAAAATTGCAAAAATACTTCATATTTATGCCTGAAAATGGTCCCCTGACTTGCTGAATGCAAATGGAAGCCTTCCCGATGTCGAAATGAGGCTCATGATGGCTCGTTGGAAAGCTCTCTGTGTCTGCTTTCCAATGCAAGTGGAATCATCTCAATCTGATCTATGAAAGTCCCTCAAAACTGTACCTGTGTGCAAAAACCCAGAAAATAGCAGGCTGCTGATAGGGCGGGCAGAATGTGCAAAATGAGGCTGTTTTTCGCAAATTTGGAGGGGAGAATGATCTTCAAATACCCTGAAAATCGCTGGAGACCTGCTCATGGAATTATGGCATCCATTGGTATCATCCTCATCCCTTGGAAAATCCTCAAACTGAAATGGCGAAATTATGAGTTTTCGACCAAAAACCCAAAAAATGCCAAAAGACAAAAAGTTGTCGAAAAGGGCTCAAAATTGGCAGGCATGACCCTCAGGGGTCCCTAGCAACATGTTCCAAATCCAAGGCCAAAATATCAAGCGCTGATATGCCTTTCTCCTCTTTCCGTGCCCGACGCTTCTTGAAACTGATGTTTATCACTACTGAGTTACTGCTGTTCAGCACTCTTCCCCTCTTTTTCCTGCTGCTGCTCATATTTATCACTGTCACGCTGCTCCTTTTGTCTTGCCTTGGAGGCATTTTGACCTGAATATGCTTTGGAAAAGACAAACTGCCTCACTGTATGTAAAATGCCCTGTTGGAGTCAAACTGTGTCACTTTACTGCTTTGACAATAAACAATGTGATTTGGATGGTTTGCAACAAGTTTTTTTTTTATAATACACAGCCTCTGCTCTCTTTAGAAAATGACCTTCTACCTTGAATATATATCAGCCAGGCAGATATCTCAATAGGACACCATGTGTAAAGATGAGACAAACTCCTGTGTCAATTTCCTGTATATAGTGTTGAGCAATCATTCCTTCTGTGAATTTGTTAGAGGCAAACCAATCATAGCTACATCTCTGTCTTCAATGTAAAACTCAATCATCAATCACCTGTCCTTTAGAAAGTGGCGCTATTCACCTTCAGAATATCTCTGTCAACAATTCTTCAAAATGATGCAATATAGTGAAAAGAAAAGGCAGACCCAGGTTAGGTGTAAAATCAATGCACGGTGCTTTAGGAAACACACCCTTTATTTGTGAATTCAAAAGATCAACCACCACATGTGAACCTCTGTCTCAAATGTTAAAATTCAAACATCAAGAACCTGTCCTTTAGAAAGTGGCCCTGCACCTTTGGAAAATTTCTGTCAAGTGTGCCACCCTTCAACAATTTGCATATAGGCAATCAACTCTCAGTTAAACAGTCACTGTATTTCTGAACAAGGAAACAGAGTTTTTGGAAAAAGCCTTCAAAGGTTTCACCAAGACCTGAAAGAGTTTCTATCTTGCAAAAAGGCAAGACCCCATCTCAAAATAACACCTCTGGTTATGTTAGAATAGCCCTTACTTTGAATGTAAAACAACTCTATTTAAACATGTAGACCCTGTTTCTTTATAACAAATTCTCCTCTGCAGCTTTAACCTATAAGCTTTTGCTTGAACAATAAACCCTTTTCCTACTAAACTTCACTGCTCCTCTGTGTATACCATTTCACTCAAACACAAACATGCTCACTTTAAAGTTAAACTTGTTGTGAACATACAGTCAAATTCATAGTTAGAACAGGGGTACTAGGGTTTAAAAAAGCTCCAAAAGCTTGAGCAGAGGCTGTAAGAGTTTCCTCTTTTCAAAATAATCAAGGCCTCTTTCAATTAGAATACCAGTCAGCCTTGGAAGAATGCCTTTATGTCCTCCAAAAATCCACTTGACAAAGAGCTTTTGAAGAGCAGAAAAACAGTCACAGTGATACAGTGAACAATTGTCCTTTTGGTGGTTGAGTAGGGTAACCTGTGCCCTGTAGCTTTCAACTTATATACTGCCCTTTGTCAACAACCCTTTTTCTGATTACACTTCACTGTTTGATAATTTGGCAATGATCTGAAGATAATGTGAAATGTTTTCCCTTAGACATAAGCCCTGTCTCTCTATAACAAACTCTCCTTTTACCTTTTTAGAGGTTTCTTTTGAGGTGGCAGTCCAAGATCTTGTAACCAACAAACTCCCTTTCAACAACACATTGTTCTTTCTCTTGGTATGTAACTCAACCAATTAAGTCCACACTATCTACTCAGCCCAATAGAAAGTATACACAATCCAAGTCACTGTTTTTTTAAAGGACATGGTGACAGATTTTGAGAAGTTTTTATGATGTAACAAACAATCTTTTATCATTCCAACCATAAAATACTCCTCTCACACAAAAATTTCCTTCTCTATACTATGTTGCTCTCATACCATTTTGACAACACCTTGAATGCAATGGTGGCTTCATTCGCTGATTAGGCTTGATGGAATGGAAGGTCACAGTACCACTTTTGTTCTTTTAACATATAGAGGATACCTTTGGAAAGTCACCAAAGTTCACCCAATGACCACTATGTAAGACAAATAACCCACTGTTTTGCCCTTTAAGCCCTATGCTCCTTTCAATACTGATTGAGGTCAGTTTAATGGGATTTTCTCATTAATAAAGCTTCAAAACCCTTTCAAAAAACTACTTTAACATTCCTAACCAAGACCCTCACCCCTTTCACCAATTATTTATCCTTTGATGCACGAAGCATATGATTACCCTTTAGAAATTTGAATATACTAAAGAGGCACTTAAATACCTTGAAACACGGTGGCAGCCATTGTTGAAAAGTTTGAGCAGCTCTGGACATAGCTTTGGAAGGCTTTTAGGTGATTTTTTTTATCAGTGCTACAGGAATGCCGCAGGCTGCTACAGGGACGTCGCGCCTACAAAGGAGACAGTGTAAAAACCGTGCCAGGCACGTCGCGCCAAAACCCAGGCACGTCGCGCAAGTTTGCAGTTCATTTTGAGGGCCTTCCCGGTGTCGGAATTGGGCGCGAGATGGCTCGTTGGAAAGCTGTGGATGTCTACTTTCCAGAAAAACTTGAATTTTGTAATTTGGTGTCCATTTGATCCTTCAAAAATTGATTTTCCCAACACTGGTAAAAACTGGTGAATCCTGGTGCAGAAATGCATCGAGCTGTTTGTAGACCATTTTTGAATGCCTTCCCGGTGTCGGAATTGGGCGCGAGATGGCTCGTTGGAAAGATGTGGAAGTCTTATTTCCAGAAAAACTTTAATTTTTTCATTTGGTGTCCATTTGAGCCTTCAAAAACTGACTGTCCCATCACTGGTCAAAAATGGTGTATGCTGGTGCAGAAAAACATAGCGTTGATTGCAGACCATTTTTGGATGCTTTCCTTTTGTCGGAATTTGGCCCGAGATGGCTCATCAGAAAGCTATGGAAGTATATTTTTCATAGAAACTTGAATTTTTTCATTTGGAGTCTAATTGAGCCTTCAAAAACTGACTGTCCCATCACTGGTCAAGAATGGTGTATCCTAGTGCAGAAGTTCTCCCGTGACATCTGTAGTTTTCACGTTTCTCACAAACCATGATACCTGTGTAGAAACGGAAGAAGGTTTTTCTTCTTGAACCTATGAGGGACAAAAACCTCTCTCACTTTTGTAAATTTCATCTCTTTTTGGTCAGAAAAGAATTTTGAATCAAACTGCCCGAGCGCTCCTTAACCCTAATTTTGCTGTGGCAGAGGTATTATGATTCAACAGCCATGGAAATTTTACTATCCCTTTGTATTTGCTGAGATGAGATATTTGAGCCTCTTTTTGACTATGGGTACAGTCTGACAGACATCTCATTTGAATATGAAAACCAATACCTTTGTATCAAAAACACTATCATTTACCTGTGCAATGACTTCTATTCAATTTCTTGGTATCCTTCCACTGCTTTCTTGTATCAATCAGTTTCAGCAACCTGCAATAGCTTTGGCCATCTGCTCATATGTGGAGGAGGCTCTTCATCAGGTAAGGTATTTGAAGGTTTTTAAACAATTCTTTTCGAGACAGCCTTTTTCTGAAGGTGATGGTAAATAAACTACTTGGAAAACATCAGTCTTAGCACCTTCTCTTGCAAGCATCATTGTGTGTCAGCAGGAACTCTAGCCAGAGTAATACTGTCTCCCTGCACTGTCCTAAGGGTGATTTAGATATGGGGCTTGTTCATCTTATGATTGATTTACTTGATAAATAGCCTTTGTGACTATGAAGGTCAGTGCTTTCTGGAAAAGCCAAGAACTTTCTCTTGCCTGTGTAATGGCATTGGTTATCAGCTGTTCTATTTGATCTTGCGGAATAGACAGGGTACTTATGCTTTGGAATTTTCACCAATGACATGCCTTTCTTCATTTCATCAATTCATATGATTTTGAAAATTTGAGATTAGATCCTTTATCAGACCAAACTCTTCTTTCTTTTGAGCCAGCATATTTCAAGCTCCATTCCCGTTATGATCATCAATTACCTTCATGAAACCTGAAGATATTGTTTCATTGTTTTAGTAAAGGAAAACCTGGACCTTTGCAACCTTTTGAATCAACACTGGCCTGCGCCCTCTGCTTATGGATGAAGGAGGCGCCCTAACCCTCTGCTTGTAAATGAAGGAGGTTCTGGGCCTTGACAATTTTACCATTTTGCTGAGACAGTGGTGACCTTTTCTTACTATGATTTTCATGCTGGAAAGAGCTGTAAGGTCCTGATGAGTGACCTTTGTTTTGCAGCTTCATCTCAGGCTCACAATACATTTAGAAGCAGCTGTTCATCTAACTGTAAACTCAAACATTTACTCCATGAGATGAAATATATTTCCTGTCATTTGTAGAACCATAGAACACAGTGAACAACCTACTAGTCAGCTTGAGATTGGGCTTTATGCAGTGCTGAGACCTAGGGGGTGTGAGTGGCGCGACTTAACGCTGTTTGTCAATTTCATTTGCAAAGTAAGGGATCAGTCATGGTAGGTCTGCTGCAGATGGAGGCTTTTCGGCTTTTTGATGATTGCCAAAGGTGAAATGTCCTAAAACGCCACTTCCTAACATAGGGGAGACTTTTGAAACAGATGTGGATTTGCCTTTTAAAGCTGATGGGCAGGTCAATAAGGCTGAAGCTAGATAGGATTGTGATATGAGGTTTTTTATGGTTTCCAGGGGTGGACTGAATAGGTAGAAAGGCGAAAAAAGTTTTGGGAGGGTTTTCTGGATGACATATTGACATAAGAAAATCAGTTTCTAGAAAACTCAGCTGAAGATATAGTCATCACTAACATGTAAAAAATACTGATGGCTAACAGAAGGAAAAATCATATTTGAGCCTGAAGTAGTCACAAAAACAAGAACTCGACAACTACAGAATCGATTAATTTCAAAGTATCTTATTAAGTGGAAGAATTTGTCCACTGAAGATTCCACATCGGAGGATGATAATTTTATACAAAATCATCTGGAACTACTCAAGCATTGATGACAAAACTTTTTTGAAGAAGAGGGGCATGTTAGGTCCCTATAATACGCCCATGTATCCCCCATGTTGTTATTGTTGTGCCCGATAGAAGCCCAATATTGTTTTTTTTGTATCCTTGCATTATTATTGTTATGAAGACTTTGATTATATTTTTGAAAATGAAACAATAAATTCCTAATTTAATTTTCCCTTGATAAAATTAGGAGAAATTCAAAATTTCACATCAATAAACAACTTGAATGAGTTAACTGAGGTGGTATGGTTGTTATCACTCGATTATCATAGTTAATTCGAGTTGGGGGCATGAACTTGAGAACTTGAGTTGTGTTCAATTATTCCTAAATTTTAGGAGCTTTGTTGAGTTAATTCCAGTTGTAAGAGTTTAATTCAGTTAAATTGATTTATGTACATTTAAACTAGTTCCAACTGTTGGAGAAAGTAGTGGGAGGTCTAACAGTGAGGTGTCACTTCAGTGTTTAACCAATTAACTAATCAATCAACCTAAATTAACTCATGCATGCATAGAATTCGAGTTACTCAATTGAGATTGGAGTTAAAGGGCAAGGTATTATTATTTGTAAACTATTCCACTGTTGTAAGGGTTGTGCATGCAATCAGAGAAGCTCCTAAATGAATTGTGAAATATAGAATGAGTAATTTACCTAATTAATGGGGGCTAATTCCTCATCAAACAATGCAACAAAATAGGAGCTTGGGAAGGCTTGAAATTTACTAAGTGTTGGCCAAATCCAATTATTTAGGAAGAGAATAGAAGATAAAGGTGTAGGTTGTGCTCAATATTGAGCAAGCATATTGTATTCATCTATATTTTTTTATTAATGCAATACAAATTGGAAGGGGTTTTGAGCAATTTCTTTCCCTTAGATAAATCTCTGTGTATGTATGTTCAATCATGATGCATGTTTTTGATATGTTCTCGATCATGAATTTGTTTCCACGGTTGAGTAGAGTAGATTTGAGTCTTATGTTTTAGTAAATTACATGGGAATTTTTTAATCTACACATTAAAATTATACATGGTATCAGAGCTAGAATCACAGTAGAGAAGATAACTCGAAGTTGTCTTTGCAGGAGGATCAAATTTGCAGGATCAATATTTTAGAGCTAGTAGGATGTCGTTATATAGTCTAATGCTTTAGTATGCCCTTGAGGGTAGCTTGAAATTTGTTTCTTGGAAGGACCACATGGAGGTTGTACTAGAGGACAATGGGTTGAAGGAATTCATAGATGTTGACATTCCAAAACCAGGATCATAAGACCTCAAGGACCTAGTAGAATGAAGAAAGTGTGTAGCAAAGGTGAGGAGAATAATATTAGAAGGTCTGAAGGATCACATATTATCCAATATTCATGGGAAAGAAATCATGTACAGAAAGTGGAAATCACTGACAGATTTGTTCCAGAATAATAGTGACCATAGGAAGCTGGAGCTCAAGGAAAAGCTTTGAAATATCAAGATGCAAAAGACTGAATCTATTCAATAGTACCTAAGCCGGTTCAAATAATTTCATGATGAACTTGGAGGAGTTGGGGCTATTGTTGTCGATGATGATCTCATAATCCTAGCCCTTCTAGGCCTTCCCAAGAGTTGGCACAACTACCAAGATTTAGTAAATGGGAGGAAGAAGGTACCAAATTGGGAAATCCTATGGTATGATATGTTACATGAGGAGATAAGGCAGAATACAACAGATGGGACCTCATCCAAACAAGAGGAAGAGGACTTGCATTAGCCAACAAAGAAAAGAAATCAAAGGGAAAGAATGTTACAACCCTATTTTCCACTCAATTATAGTGATAGAAACCCAATATCAACTTACCTAAGTTGTTTGGCTAAAATGCATCCATTTTCACTTTTTCTTTTACATATGTGAGATTTATCCCATGATAAAAGGGTGAAATTACATAATTGAGAAATTTATCATAATTATTTTGCCAAAATATTATAATTATGAGAATATAATTATTTCATTATTGAGATAATTGGGTAAATGCTCATAATTATGATAAAGTTTTCTAGAGTTTTACATTCCCAATGAGATCAACTTTACCCACTTGTGTATGAGTTGGATAGGGGTCCATTATTGTAGAAGTTTCCTAACTTCTCAAGCCCCTAGGTGTCTAGATACTGTTATCACTTTATAATTTAGAAGATTTGCAAGACTAAACTACAAAGAACAACATCAAAACCACTTGAAGCCTAGGATCTATCCCTCCTGGACTCAAAGAGGGATCTTTCTATTTGATTTAGATTTGTTTAAGTTTACTGATATTAGGCTAGTTAAATTTATTGCAGGGGTTGTTTGTTTGATTGTTCTTGGTTGGTTAGAAGGGGCCTTTTCTAAATAGTTTCCATTAGGCTATTGAGTCAAAATAGGTTGGGTGTACACATCAACTCCCAGAGCTAATGCAAGGCAAGCTAGCTGCAAAAACTGGTGTTTATAGCTTAATGGAATTATGAGATGGAGAAACGTGCTTTTAGTAATGACTTAAGAGCAATTAATAATTCTTAAATCATACATCAGAAGAAAACATTGAAATTGTAAAGACAGTTAGAATTAAGGTACTCTAAAACAACAAATCTTAATCTAACCTTCCTAATTTACAAATAGAATTATAAATGAAATACATGAAAATAATGCAGTGGGAAAAACATTAAACATGAGATGAGGGTGTTACACAACATTTTGTCACTGTCCCTGCAATCCCTTCCCACGCATATTGGAGGGTCTTTCCCGTTAACTGTGAGCAGTTTCATACTATGCAAACACCTTCTTTGCATCCTTCTGCATAAGGACATCATTTCTCCTGTTGAACATTTCCTCAAAAATCACACAAAAACCTATGTTTTGGCCTTGGCGCGGGTATCCAATTCACCCCTCATGCCAATGTGGCAAATTTACACTAGATCTCGTGCCACCTGGCGCTCTGCCTCAGTGTTGTGCATGCGCCAGCTGTTTTAGGAATGTTTTTTAACAAAAAGAGGCAGAAGTTTCATTCTAACCACCTCAAGGATGAATCACAGGAAGTGGTTAAGTTGATGAACCATGGATCTCCCTCTTTAGGTAGTGGTTTCTCCCTCCCATGGAACACTCCTTGAAGATAGGTCTCCCTTCCATGATTATAGGGATCCTAACCTCTCCCTCTCCCTCTATATAAACAGGCCTTCTCCCTTTATGAAAGATACCTGAACATATAGCCAAGAAGCTGAACTTGGAGAAGAGATACTATAGATGATTAATTGTCATTGAGAAGCTAGAACCAAGGAGAATTCCATAGAGAGAGCCCCATCCAAATTCCTGACGAGCTTTTGTAAGATATGCTCCGCTGGAACCCTGTTAGAGGAGACCACAACGTCTAAGCTTGGTTGTACTCTTCCTTTATTTCATTAATATAATCGACTATTGATCCAAGTGGATATCGATGGCCTCCCACCTATTCCATTTGGACCCACAGCATCAATTCTTTCAGTTTTTCAGCTTCAGCACAACTTACTATTTTTAGCCGGTTTTCAGGTCATGCACACTTGGAGCCGTTTTGGGGAATTAATAATTCAGGTGGATATTGGTGGCCACCCACCGAGTCCATTTGAACACCCACCATCAGTTCTTTCAGTCTGTAAGTTTCAACACAACTTACTATTTTTAGCAGTTGTTCGAGTCCTGAACTTCTAGAGTTGTTTTGAGGCCCTAAATGATGATTTTTGGGAAAACAGGGACCAACATGGGTTATAGACCAATTTTTCTCACTCAAAATTTGCATTCCTCAGATATATCTTTCTAATGAGCTATTGAGCGCATCAAACGGAGATCGGATGCCAAAGTTACGTCCCCGGGAAGTTGAAACACCAACTTACCCAAACGGGGCCCACAGTTTTGGCACTTCATCTCCTAGGGTTAGGTTTTTGGACGTTTCGGGTTTTACATTGTTTCTCAATAATAAATAGGCCTTCAAGCCTCATTGTAACATAGTTCAGGGGGTTGGTAGCCAACACATCTCTTCTCAGGGATAAGCGCTACCAGTGTCCTAACTTGCTTGTTCTGATCATGTCTGTATTATAACACAGTTCAGGGGCTGGTAGCCAATACATCTCTTCTCAGAGATAAGCATTACCAGTACCCTAGCTGTTTGTTTCCATTATGTCTCATTGTAACACAGTTTAGAGGCCTGTAGCCGCCACATCTCTTCTCAAAGATATGCCTACCAACACCCTAGCTGTTCATTTCAGTCATTTGTTTTATTAATAAAATGAAGCATTATTTCCACTACATCTCTGTGCTTATGGTTATATGTGTATTATATTGCGTTCCTACATAAAATTTGGATCAGTGGTATCAGAGTGGTCTGCTCTTTCTTTGTTTTTCTCTTCATGTCCCCAACACGGCCAGGGTATAAGGAGTTCAACCTCGTAACCCTGACGACCCCCCATGGCGGAAGGAAAGAAAGATGAGGGAGCAGGAGATCCTATCAAAATCTTGCTCGAGGATGCCCTCGAGAAACAGAGGAACATGATGATGGATACATTTGACTTGATCCTTTAATGGATGCCCACCGACGACACATCTACATCCACCACATCTGCCAACAGGTCCGTGACATCCTGGACAAATCCAATACCAAGTTCAGCAAAATTTACCCCCCCATGGAGGAACTTAACGCAATGGAGACCATTTCTTTCGAAGGAGGGAGGAATGATCCAGGTGGATATCGGTGGCCTCCCACCTATTCCATTTGGACCCGTAGCATCAATTCTTTCAGTTTTTCAGCTTGAGCACAACTTACTATTTTTAGCAGGTTTTTGGGTCCTACACACCCAGAGCCGTTTTTGGGAATTAATAATCTAGGTGGATATTGATGGACACCCACTGAGTCCATTTGAACCCCCACCATCAGTTCTTTCAGTTTGTAAGTTTCATCACAACTTACTATTTTTAGCAGTTTTTGGGTCCTGAACTTCTTGAGGCCCTAAATGACACTTTTTGGGAAAACAGGGAGTAAAATGGGTTGTAAACCAATGTTTCTCACTCAAAAGTTGTATTCCTTGGATAGATATTTCTAATGAGATATTGAGCGCATCAAACGGAGATCGGATGCCAAAGTTACGTCCCCGGGAAGTTGAAACACCAACTTACCCAAATGGGGCCCACAGTTTTGGCGCTTCATCTCCTAGGGTTAGGTTTTTGGAAATTTTGGGTTTTACATTGTTTCTAAAAAATAAATATGCCTTCGAGCCTCATTGTAACACATTTCAGGGAGTTGGTAGCCAACACATCTCTTCTCAGGGATAAGTGCTACCAGTGCCCTAGCTCGCTTGTTCTGATCATGTTTGTATTGTAACACAGTTCAGGGGCTGGTAGCCGACACATCTCTTCTTAGAGATAAGCGCTGCCAGTACCCTAACTATTCATTTCCGTTATGTCTCATTGTAACATCGTTTATAGGCTTGTAGCCACCACATCTCTTCTCAGAGATACACCTACCAGCACCCTAGCTGTTCATTTCAGTCATTTTTTTTATTAATAAAATGAATCATTATTTCTACTGCATCTCTGTGCTTATGGTTATATGTGTATTATGTTGCGTTCTTGCATAAAATCTGGATCAACTATGGTGTTGGTTCCATCATTGTGTTATTTTTCTCTGATGCAATTGATTTAGTCTTCTTCGACTGACTGATAATTACGAATGTGAAATAGTATGTTGTATATCATCATTGTTTCTTGGGTGTGTGCAGGTGTCTGAGCATGAGAGTGAGCACACCATGATCTATCAAACGAGCAAGAGGCAGCCACTCTTTATAACAACGACAATAGCGTAGGACCTCCGGTAATTCATCTATCGAATCTCCGTCCATTCATTAACTAGGAATCGATGTTATAGCTTGTCTCGTTTGTGGCTAGACCCACTCTAGGGATAGTGGGATTAACTTTGTCCACAGAGGGGATTTACCTCACCAACAGAGGGAAAACATCACCAGGACACACAACACATGAATCTTGCAGAATGATCTCTTTATTGATGCTCCAACTTAAAAAAATTTGAATACTTGCAATGAAAATTGCTTACAAGACCAAGGTCCAACCCTTGTTACAAAATGAAAACTAGTATTTAAACTATTTACACAGGCTTGCCGTTATCGAAAGGGCAATCAGTTTGTTTACTCTAAGAGTAACTAAAAATGGGTTTGTGTGTTTTGTGCATAGACACATGTGACTGTTTCTAAACAGATGTCCGAAGTAGAAGTGGAAGTGTCCCTTCATTGGAATGGCCCTCTGGTAGGTGCTCGATGTCCTTATGGAGTTTTTATCTGACGTTGTGGCAGTTTGCTATGCTGGTAGATCTGATACACTGGATGCGATGTTACTAATAATTAACTGAGCTACCAGCTTCGTCACTGAACTGAGTTTTCATCCTTCCTGGAGCTTGCATAGATTTTCCCAACTCTTCGGAGTTGGTATCTTGGTCCTGTTCATCTTTCTGTATACTTCATCAGTCTCGGTGTACTTTACGAATGTGGGTTTTAGCTGAAAAATGTGTTTCACCTCATGCTGTATGAATACATTCTCGATGATGACTTTGTAGAATGCTTTCTCAGTCATGGTGTTCTTTAGATTTGCAAGCTTGGCTATGTCCTCGGATATCTCTATGAGCCTCTTTACATAATTATTCATGGGCGTCTATTTATCATTGATGACAAACAAGGAAGGAAAACCTCTTTTATTCAATGGCTCAATCCTTTTAAAAAGCCTAATCACCCCAATCTCCAGTTGATGGCATATTTCTTCTAGATGTGTAACCAGACTCTTCTTATTCAACACCCTTTTAACCTCACGAACAGAAGTTGTTCTGTCAGCCACTTCTAGTTGCTCCAATTCATGGCTGCTCTTGGAATTTAGAAATTTGATGATCTTGTTGGCAGTTTGGAGCTTATCTCCAAGTTCCTCATTGGTTTTCTCAATGGAAATATTCACTACCTCAATTAGATCCCTTTGTTAAAAAATTATCTGAATGGATGGCCATATATCATTTACATACTCAATTATATCCAACCATCTAATTTGTTTCACCCTTCCCATCATAGAGCCAATTGAGGACTCCTGAAGGGACTTCTGCAAGCTCTCATTTAGCTTTTTTCTAATTTGCAGCTCTATGTCATGGGCAAAGTCTTTCCCTTTGAGTTTCTCCAGCAAGCCATTGAATCGATTCCATAGCCTTTTGATCTCTTCTGACTGTAGATACATGTCCTACATCACCTTGGCTAGCTGCTCAGTACTCTCCCTCGGTGTTCCTGTGGATGTTGTAGCTGCTGGGATCACTATGAGAGGAACCGCTTGTAGGGGGGGTCGTGGCTTTAGCTACTTCTTTTTCTACTCCCTTCACTGCATCCTTGATCATTTTCTATCTTTCTTTGATCATTTTACCCATCTCATCCTCCATTTTCTTGATCTGTTATGTTTTTTCAACAATTAGTTGCAGCATTTCTGCTTCCTATGTTTCAGTTGCTTCTATCTCCTTGGCCATAAGGTCTTTTGTTACTGGCATCTTAAGTTGTCTCCTTAAAGCAGCTATGTTTGCATTCTTTTCCCTCACCAAGGTTTGTGCCACTACTATGTTTGATGGATTGTATCTGAGTTATATCACTGATTCCTCCAGAGATTTTATCCTTGAATCTTTGGCCATGGCAGAGACCTTTCCCAACTTTAATTGTAACTGTGTGTTGGAAAATGTAACATGTAGTTTTGAGAGGCTCATGGTCGTGCTATTTAGGGTGGAGGATATCATTTCCTCAATCTTCTTGCGCATCTCCATCTGGTCTATTTGGTGGATGTTCTTTGCATTAAACTCAAATGATGTCTTCTTGTAGTCCATTGCACCTTTGGGCTGAGGAACTTGTGCGTCCAAGAATGCCATCCTCATTCTTCCCTTCTTAGAGTAAAAGGCTGATAGGAGTCTACTCTGGGAGATGCTTGTTTGTTTCCAAAATTTATTGTAGGTGGTGGTCTTGAGAACCTTATTCCTTCTCTTGATCTCCCTGAACGTGTCATAGATGTCTTCCTCCTCTTATTCTATAGTTGAAGTAGATGTGGGAGTTTTCAAATTCTAATGTTGGAATGGGAGAGTGGCAGAGGATGTGGAGAATATATGGTGGCCACTTGTTGAAGCTAAACTTGGTGAATCCCCCATTGTAATTATATTTTTCTAGTTCTCCTCATTTCCTTGATCAGGGCCCATGTTGATCCTGGCTCTCTTCCTATATTCCATTTTGAACTCCTTAGTGGAGAAATCGATTTACATGTCTGTTGGATCCTCACTGGTCCTCTTACTTCACGTTTCTTCCTTTTTCATCTTGAACTCTTGCTGCTTTCTTCGCTTGCGGAGTTGGTGTTTGGATTCCTAAATTAAAGATGACTTGCTCTTCGGCCTCCTGGAGTGTGTCTCCCACCCATTCTTCTTGGTTCATGCACTTCTCTATCTCCATTCTATGGGTATGGGTGTAGGGTGTGGACTTTTTTTCCACCCTCTTCCTAGAGATGATACCCATTGGATCATAGGACCAGGTGAAACTGTGTGTGAAATTTATCTTTTAGTATTTTATCTGCCTTTCCCCCTGCTACCCTATTGTTGCAGATGAATGGGCCGATTTGGGATTTGATCCTGAATTGTGACTTTTTCTTGGCCGAAACAAAATGTACCTCATCAACATCTATCATTTTCTTGATATACTCTAGGGAAAATATCCTCATGGAGAGGTATTTGGGTACATTATAGGGGGCCAATTCACTGCCATAAACCCTGATCTTCGTGTAGTTATGGTAGAGATACCGGTTTGATGTCCTGATCTGCTCTGTCAACTTCATCACTTTCTTGATTTCCTCACTGATGATAGGCTCTGTGGTGTTATTGAGTTCACTGATTGTTGGATGAACAAATAGGTCTACAAAGCTCTTGTATGAATAGTCTTCTCACTCCTTTCTCAATAGAGTTGTCCAAAAAATGACAAATTGGGCTTGAGAGTCTTCACCTTGCTTTGTCATGTCAAATTAGAACTTGTTGGATTGAAAACAAGTGAACATGTACACCAACACAAAGGTGTATTTGAATACCCCTTCTATTTGAAAATTCAAGAACTAATCGTGGAATGCATCAGCAAGGAACTGATCATAGTTGAACATAACAATGGGCTTGGCTTCTGCAGAGAGGATAGGCAAGAAACCAATTATGGATTCATCTATCCACTGATCATTATGATAACCTAACAAATAAGACAAGGCAGTGACAATGTGTTGTTTCCTTTCTAAGAAGGTGGATCATGAATATGGGGGATTTGTTGTAGGAATTGGTGCATTGGGGGCCATGAAAATATCCAAGGTTTTGGCTTTGGTGACAGAATATAATGCATGGTACAGTCTTATAAGGGCTTCATATGAAAAAGGGACAATGTTCTCAACAATGGGGGCCCATAACATCTCTTGAATAAATGGGGCATTTACATGAAACAAAATCTCTCCTATAGAGTTCACTATGGCTCTTTGATTAATTTCATAGCAATACTGACATTTCCTAATTAGTTTAGGGAAGCTATGGGTCCTAGGGAAGATGTAATGTGGGACCTTCGTCTTCCACAGGCTAGTACCATCTACTTCATCAATGATTTTATTTTCGAGCCAGCAGTAGACATCAAACAAGTCGAGGTCTGACTCTGTCTCATGGATCTTGTAATCATTCTCAGCCAGGGGAATATGTTCCAAGTCTACCTGGGAGTAGACCAGGGGATTAAAAGTCTATTGATCTGCCTTGGAAGGCATGATTTGTTTCTTCACACTCTGTTTCACCTGCAATGGAGAATGGGTTGCAAGATAAGGGGAGTAGAGAAGTGTTGGAACACCTAATCCTCTATGGGTAGGTGTGGAATGAGAAAAGTCACAATGGAGTCCAAGTGACCTTGGAATTTGAAACCAAGAGTCACACCATTGTATTATAAATATACATCATGTATAATGGAAAAATAAGTGAGCCTCACGCTTATCTTTCATTGTGTGTTGAGTCTCTTGTGTGTGTGTTCATCTTCCTCATACACCATGTGTGTGTCTTAACATGGTGTTTAACATGGTATCAGAGCGGGCGATTGCTGGCCCTGCTCCAAATTGAGTGAGCCATTTTTGTTTATGGCCTGTGCATATCTGCAAAATTCTTGACATTTTTGCAGCATTTAGAGAGTTTCTGCAGCAGAGTTTTTGTCGCATTCAGAAGTGTTTTGGAGAAGGAGAAACATTCATAAAATTGGTAGCATTCAGGCATTGGCTTTGAAGAAAGGCAGCACTGCCCATCTGAAGGTTGATTTCTTCCTGCAATTTCTTCCTATTAAATTCTTCATTTTGAGCTGCTAGAAAATAGTGTTTAAAGAAGGTTTTTGAAAAAAAATTTGGTTTTACTGCAAAAGAATTCTGAGTTTCTACTGGATTTTTTGCTGCTATAATATTCTGAAAAATTCTGGGGTTTTCATTGAAAAATTTCTGAGCTTCTGGACTACATATTTTCTGCTGCTGGACTATTAGAAAAATTTCTGAGTTTTCTCTGCAATATCTGGAAATTCTGCTGTGTATCTAGAAAAATTTTGGTGCTATTCTAATAGTGGATTTCTTACTCCTTACTCCTATTCTCTCTACTATTATATTAAAAAATAAAAAAAAATAAAAAAAAATAAAAAAATAAATTTTTTTTGGATTCCCAAGGCTCTCGGCCTGCCCCAACTCCCAAACCATTGCTCGCTGCTACCACATATCTCTCGGCCCTCATAGAAAACACTCCCCTTACACTACTCCCCCTTCCCTTGCGCTATCATATCTGCTCTCACGCACTACACAACAGCGCTCTTTCCTTACAACTTCCCCTTATCTCCCTCGCTACCTGCGCTCACTCTGCATATCCCTACGCTCATACTCCCATTACCTCACGGTTTCCTGCTCCCACACGCCTACCTTACCTAGTGTATCCGCCTATTCCACTATCCGCCTATGCCCCTTCCTCTAATTCGACCTTCCACGATTTTTAAATGCAACTCTTTTATTTTGTCAATTAAAACATACAGTTCTCCTCGCGCTCAACTCCAAAAATCTACGGCCACCCCCTTACGCCGCTCTCCCATTCCCATCAAAACACTCCTCACTGCTCTACGTATACACCTCACTCCCTACTACTGCACCCACGTCCCTCACTGTAATCCAGGATCCAACACCCGCGCCTCAACGCTCCTCTCCTATGCCTCCCTCCACCCTCTACGCGCTCATATACGCCCTTACCCAAAAGCCGGCCCCCTCCCATTTGCTCCTGGCCATCACGGCCTCCCCTCGGTCTGCAAACTTACCCACACTACGCTCCTCAACTCCGCTCTGCCCACAGCATTACACACTCCCGGTCCCCTCTGCAAACGACGCTACCCACTCGCCCCTCTGCTCCCTAGCCAGCGCTACCCATCACCTGCATACTACTCCCTCCAGCCAGCTCACTCGGCCCTCGACCTTAGCCTTTCGGCTCCCACCCTGCGCTCACTCATCGCTTGCCATTCTCAATTTCTAATTTAAAATTCGACTTTCAATTTTTTTAAATTAATTCCCATAACCCAAAACTCACTTCCCTCCCATATAATACGCCCTCCTATTTAGAATAGCGCCCTCTATTTTTTAAATTCACTAATTATATTTTTAAATTTTTTTTAATAGTCCCCTCCCCATTTTTAATAAATCCCCTTCCCATTTTAATTTTTTTAATATCCCCTCCTCCCCCATTAAAATTTCCCTTCCCTTTTAATTCCCCCCATTTTTAATTATTCCCATTTTTTTAATTTAAAAAAAAAAAAACAGCAGAGAGAGAGGGAGAGAGAGAAAATGAGAGAAAATGAACAGCAGAAGAAGAGAAAATGACATATCAGTAAATGGAAAGTACACATAGAGAAAATTGAGATTTGCATTGTAATTTGTGGCATTGATTTGAAAGGTGATTTTCTGAAGAATTTCACATTTGAAGACAAGTTTGCCATCTATTTGAAGAAGAAAATTCAGCTGCCATAAAAAGATTCTTGCACAAGTGTTTTCAGCTACACATTTACAAATATTTTGCAGAGATATGTATTGAGCTGACATTGTATTTTGAGTGGAATTTGTACCTTATTCATAGTTGCAATCAGTATTTGAGTTGTTGGATTGTTGATTTTCCTCCATCATTTGAGGAGCACAATTTGTACTTTGAGAATTTCTTGAGTCATTTGTATTTGTTGTTGAATCACATTGTAAACGGGTGCATTTTGAGTTGTAGCTGACACCCTTTCATTTTTTGAGCCTAAGTTGTTGAAAATGGTCAAAATCAATGAGGCATTAGAGTTGTTGAGTAACCTCATTCATTCCAATGTTTATGATATGGTAAAAATGAGCAAGAATGCTCTTCTTGATATTCAAAATTGTTTACAATATGCACATGAGAAGATTGAGTTTTTGCAGTTGGAAACTCAGCTTCAGCAAGACGTAATTCAGCAAAAGAGTCACCATTCTGAACCTGTTTTTTTTCAGAAGATTGAGAAAGACTCCCATCAGCAGCAAGTTAGTAAATTTGAAGTTGATTCTCATTCAGTTCCTTGCACAAGAGCAGATGTACATGCAGATGCAGTATTTCAACCTTCACTTCTCAAGCCCATCATCAGACCTTGGGAAGAGCTTGTCCACAACAAGCACATAACTGGTCTTGGATATGAAAAGGATGTGTCCTTTCATATTCCAGACTACACCAAGCCCATCATATTTCATAGTGTCGGATTCCCATATGACAGTGCACCTGCAGCCGTTCCAAATCCTATTTTGCTTCCACAACAGATTGAGAAATGCCAACACTGTGATCAAGTTGGCCATATGAGAGATCATTGTTTTGATCTTCATCCATGCAAGCACTGTGGTCGGCACACTCATTATTTAGACAGATGCTTCAGACACAAGCCTCCTGCAAGAACCAATATTCATCTTGGATGGATCGCTTCTTGGAAATGGGCATCAACAGCCAAGAAGATGTTTAAGTCGCATGTCAGAACATGTTCACGGATATTGAGCAAACTTGCAGTTGAGTTTTCGCCATCATTTCACCTTGTCCCTGACAGGGGGGAAAATGGTGGTCATGTACAAGCTTCGATGACAGATCAAGCGAGCCTGAGCCACAATCTCTCATTCCAGATTCAGAGTTGTAGCCAGAGACACAGCAGTTCAAGCGAACCTGAGCCACAATTCGCCATTCCAGATTCAGAGATGTAGCCAGAGACACAGATGCCCATGAGCATGCCTTCGGTTGGTGGATAACCTAAAACCATCATAGGTAGTAGACCTCCCTTCTTTTAGGTCGAAGGTCTTCCTTTCATATATGAGGAACACTTCCTCTAGCAGAAGCCTTCAGCTTAGTAGCCTTCAGCTTCTTGCCAGCTTTGGTTGAGTTCCAGGAAATGCTTCAAGCATTCCAGAGTTGTTGGTAATCCTAAAACCATCACAGGTAGTAGACCTCCCTTATTTTAGGTTGAAGGTCTCCCTTTTTTATGAGGGACAATTCCTCTAGCAGAAGCTTTTAGCTTCTTGCCAGTTTTGGAAGAGTTCCGGGAACTGCAACAAGTATTGCGTTCCAGTGTTTGTGGTCATCCTAAAACCACCTCTTTTTCCAACATTTCAGAGAGTTGATTCAGCCCAAGTGCTGCCATGTATACTTTGCAGATTTGTATTACAACTCTTTTCTTGGACTCACACATACCCCCTCGGATTAAGGGGGGATGTTGGAACACCTAATCCTCCATGGGTAGGTGTGGAATATGAAAAGTCACAATGGAGTCCAAGTGACCTTGGAATGTGAAACCAAGAGTCACACCATTGTATTATAAATATACATCATGTATAATGGAAAAATAAGTGAGCCTCACGCTTATCTTTCATTGTGTGTTGAGTCTCTTGTGTGTGTGTTCATCTTCCTTATACACCATGTGTGTGTCTTAACATGGTGTTTAACAAGAAGGGAGAAATGGTATGAATTGACACTTGGGAAGAGGTAAAACCGAAAGGGATCGGGATCAGAAATGAAAAAGTTGAAATGAGACTGTAACCAGGATCACAGAACGCTGGTTCTTCCTTCTTTATGTGAAATTCACCCTTTGGCCAAGGCTAGTCGTGATCTCCTCTACGGTTGTCTATGAATGTCACAACCTGTGGAAATTCAATAATGACAACAATGTAAAATTTGGCACCGCGGTGAGTTCAGGCTTTAACACATGGATGGAGGGTAATTTTTTAGTTGGTGCAAGTTTGTTGGATAATGTCTCAACCATTCATGGTACGACAGTGCTATTGGTGGGAAGGGATGTGACAAGGTGGAGTGGACAGGTGATGGGAGACGTGGCGTGGCGGCATTGTCAATGGTCACAGGCGGTAGTGGTTTGGAGGGTAGCAGAAATAGATTTTCGGAGGGGGGCTCCGGTTGTAAGCGGTAATGGAGAAGGGGGGTGTGAAATTGTGGGAGTGCGCCACGTGGAGGGGGAGGCGGTAATGGATACCGCACATTTCAAACCCCCCCACCCCTTTGTTAACGTCCAGAGGCTGAACGAGGGCCAAAATGAATCGAGGGTCACAGATGGTGAGGTGAGGGGTGGAGATGAAGGTTAATGAGGGGGATGTTTAGCCCTAATGCGACGGGGTGATGGGATAGTGGGCTCGGGTTCAGAAATGAGTGTCGGGGGGAATGTGTGACATGGTGGGAAGGTGGGGCCCGATAGCTATCACACATTGGACATCGGAGGATTTAGTTGAGTGCGGTAGAGATAAACCTTAAATATTGTGAAGTGAGGAGTGCGAGGGAGAGGAAGGTGACATTGCAAGGATGGCCCCATGGCTATTGCACATCACACTTCAGGGGATTTGGATATTAGCAGTAGGGGTATACCTTTAAACTTGCGAAGTGAAAAGTGTAGGGAGCAGGAGTGACGTGGAGATGAGGGGCCCACAGACATCACAGATTGCACATCGGAGGGTTTAGTTTTAAGCGGTAGGGGTAAACAGTAAATCTTGTGAAGTGCAAAGCACGGGGAGGTGGAGGGACGTGGAGATGAGGTGGGACCAAACCGCAGCTCGCAGATCGAAAATTTTAAGTTATAGTTATAAGCATGGAGGCACACTCTAATAGATGCAAAGTGCAAAGTGTAGGGAGGAGGAGAGTGACGTGGCAAGGGAAAGTGGGACCAAATGCATCGCAAATCGCAGATCTTAGTTTTTCGTTATAAGAAGCAGGGGTTAAAATTTAAAACTTGTGAAGTGAGGGGAGAGTGGAAGTGACGTGGCAAGGAACCTGGGGCCACCCATAGCCCACGGATAGAAAATTTTACCATTCTCTTTTAGCATTATCTTTCCACATGTGTGAAGTATGATTTTCAAGGGGGAAGTGATGTGGAAGGGAAGGTGGGACTGCCCACAGCCCGAAAATCGTAGGCTCTACCAATTTCTTTAGTGCTGCCCTTTTGAACTTGCAAAGTGCGATTTGGTGTTTGGCAGGATTAGCACAGTGCTTCAGATGAAATATACTTCCCCTCACAGGATTTTGAAGTCACCATTTCCTTTTTTCCTTTCGTTTCTTCCTCTTTTTCATAGCCACCTACCCGAACTACTCATCTAGCATTTTTTCCTTCCTTGCAAGTTATGTTGTATCAAAATTTTCAAGGATATGTTTCTCTATGATCTATTGTCTAATTAGATCACCAGACAGAAAGAGACAATACCAATGAAGCAATAAAGGGATGACAATCTCGAATGATCGGTCATACAACATGCAACCAATATTATGCTATAAATAAGAGAGATGGAACCTGGCCTCCTCACAGGCTGGGGAAGGATTTTGAATTAGTATAAGAATCCTCACACTCCACTCAAGTGATCTTCTTCATATTCACTCTATCTCAACACCTACACACAACCACAAACACTCAAGGACGGCAAGTGATCTTCCTCGGAAGATCGTTAAATCAAAAGTAATAAAAACCGATTATAGTATTTGTTGAATACACAATCATATATTGGAAGGAACACAAATTTTCATTAATCATATATGTTATCACTCAAAAAAATTGAAACATTATTTGACATGTTCATAGAGTTCATTTGTCAAAGGTACGGTCATAGAGTTCATTTGTCACAAGTTAGTAAAAGGAAAATTATTTTTTTTTCATATTAACCTATCCTAAGGTTCAAACCCTCCTCCATTCAAGTCATATCATGTCCCATTAGTCATCATTTGCTGAAATATTTCATTTCACAAGATTTTGAATTCAAAAAGGTCACTTTAGTCAGTTTTTCCTCTTTTCGTAGTGTTTTACATTGTAAAAAGATAGTTTTCGCTACGAAACTGCCTAATAGATTCGTAGCGAAACTATTAGAAAATGAACTAGCCATGCTACAAAAAATAGTTTTTCTGTTTTTCTTGTCAAATTCGTTGCAAGGTATCAGTAAAATATTAGAAGAGTTAGGGTGGATGTCATTCAAGTCAGTTAGGGTTAAATCAAGCTACAAAGGTCATGTCTAAGGTCATCATTACTGTTTTTAGCATGTATGAGTCATGATTAAAGCATGATTTGTCATTGAAACTTTAAAACATTACCCAATTGGGTATTTTTAATTCTCTGCTTCATCTTTTCATGCTATTGAGTTTTGGAGAGTTGTTTCACCAAGCCAAGATGGTTGCTGGCATTTTCAAAAGTTGTAGGTGTTACTAATCAAGCAAGGCAGAGAAGGTATAAAATCACCATGGCTGCAAAGAAGAAGACCAAAAAAGGTGGTCACTACCTTAGATATGAGCCAATGGACATGAATTTTTTGAATGAAGACCCAAATGCATTGGAAGTGTTTAGAAGAACAAGGTTTTTGCAATTCTACCAAAGTCTACAAGGATGTCATTTGCAGGTTTCAAAGGAGTTTGCTAAGAGTTTAACCGAATCAGCTTCAAAGGTGGGAATGTTAAATATTATAGTAACACTAGAAACCATTGCAGAAGCAACATGAATCCCTAGAGGAGGAGAGTAATGGTTCAAAGGTATCTATTTCATCATGCATGAATATAAAGAATTCTTCAAGATAGATCATAGTGAAATTGATCTCACAAATGCTATCCCAAGGATCTACATGAAGGAAAATTACTCAAAGTTGTTGTTGATCATTCAGAAGTACTTCACCAGTGAAGGGAGGTATCACATGGTCTACTCCTACCACCTTAGGCTTCTGTTACATTTTGTGGGTAAGAGGTATCTTGATTTTCCTTTTTACTTATACAAAAGCTTAGCTAAAATGTCAGACAAGGTTTAAGTTAAATCAGAAGGAAATGAAACCTCTATTTTTCATCATGGTTTGATCAATTTGATGGTGTTAGAGGAGTTAAAAATATTAGGCAGATATTGGTCATATTTTTTGTTCATAAGTGGTTTTGAAGTAGATGTTATCACTCCTAAAAGAACTCCCAAACCTAGAGATATCCCATCACCTTCAGTGGCAGAGCAGTCATAACCAGTGAGAATGGAGACAGAGCCTTTGCAAAAGGCTAAGACACCCAAAGTTACACGTGAAAAAAAAAAAAAACAGTTAGCAAACATGGTAGGAAGAGGGTTACAAGGAACCAAACAGTAGCTAAAGGTAACTTAAAGGTCATCTTGCATGCCATTGATATTGAAGAAACTCCCATAGTCCAAGTTGAAGATATAGATGAGGGAGGAAGCTTAAGAAGTTAGAATTTTCAGGTGATGATGCTAGATTTATGTTTCAAGCTAGAAAACCAATGAGAAGACATGCCAGAAAATTCTTGGAAAGCTGCAAAGAAACTCAGAAGGTCAGTGAAACTGCTCAGCCACCACCAAGCATCATTGACCTCTCCTCACCTGCAAAAGAAGAATTAGTCATCAAACAAAATAAGGCAAAGAGGAAATCAATGAGAAGTCAGAAGTTGAAGTCCTTAAGGAACAGTTGAAATATGCAAGTGAAGAGATATGTCTTGAGGAAAGAAGCAAAGAAACATAAAGCTGAAAGAGTGCATTTTGAACATATGAGAAATATTTGGGAGGATCAAGTCACAAGTGCCTCTAAGACCTTGGAAAACACAAAAAAACTGATAAAGTGGACTCAGCCACTAATAAAAGAGGTCAAACATATAAAAAAGGTAAACCTGCATTTTCAATCTAAGAATAGGACATTGAAGGAGAAAGTCAAAGATCTTCAAGAGAAATTAGAACTAATTCATGAAGAGCTAGAGAAGAAAGGTTTGAAGATGATTGTGGTTGAGGATCCCATAGCTCAACTGATCATAAATGAAGAAGAAACACCACAAGAGCCATAATATGAAATTAAATATGCTTTAGAGTGTTCATTACATGTATAAAATCATTTTTTTACAGTAGGAGTTCATTTTGTGAAGACAGTTTTTAAATCTATAATTTCTACACTTTTACACAGTTTTGTAGTGTTTCCTAGGCTTAAAGCCAAGAAAACGCTACGAAAAAACCTCTAGTATCCTTTTTTCCTCTAAAGTCACTTTTTGCAGTTTTCAAGGGAGTTTGATGGTGGTGATGTGTCATGACTTGGTTGACACCATGGAATAGCGAAGGAGCAAAGTTATTAGGTGCAGAAGCTACTTTTTCAATGCTACCAAAGCTCGCTACGAAACTATCATGTTTTCATAGCGAGTTATTTTGGAATGTTTTGGATTATATTAATGGCATTTTTCGACATCTGGACTCCTCCAACATGTCAAGGGACCTTAACATCAAATATTTATAACAGAAGGAAGTGTTGTGGAGACAGGTGATCAGCTCTCGTTGAAGATAAGGGTTATTCATTCTTGAAAAATAGGGTTTTGTTCCACATGTCTAGGATATTATTAAATATTTAAAGTGGAAATGAACCTATCATGTATCTTTCAAGCATGTGATGCTTATTTTGTAACTATTGTGTAATTGTTTCACAAGATAAGGTAGAGTATGTAATAAATAGGAGTTAAACTCCTATTAGGAGATGTCTTATTTAAGGTGTAGCCGTCAGTTTCTTATTAGAAGTCATGTTTTTCAGTAATGTGATGTGTCATAGGAGAATTCGATGAATCTAGCGACCAGGTAGATCATCCTTATTGTAAGAATGTCTATTTAAAGACAAAGCATCGAAGTAGTGAGGGGTTGGATATCTTTTGCACCAAATTGTTGCTTTATTTTTTTTGGCTTATATCAGAAATACAAAGTGAATTTCTTCTTGAGAGACCTAAGATTCTCATGGGGTTTTTAATGTCCTATTTATCTACATCTTATTTTTTACCACTTGTAGTGGATTTCATTTCTGTTACTCATAATTCATAACTCTATGCTCTGACTTCCTTTAGGAAAGAAATGAATGTGTTTTCCTATGTTTTATGATTGAATTGCCTTTGTTAAATACCTCTATCTTCCTCAACTTACATGTCAAGAAACCTTGCCACTGAAACTACTGATTTTTGACTCCATAAGCCCAATGGTAGAAAACCTGCATTCTTTCAACCTGCAATCATTAAAAACAAGATACAATTTCTATAGAGTTAGCCATATAGCACTATCATTAACCAATATCATAAAATCCCTTTGAGAGAGCCCTCTCAGACTGAAAAGGCTAAGCTTCAGTCAAAAGCTTGTTTGAAACAGTTACATAGAGTTTTCTGATCAGCAACCAATCAAGTACAATTTTGTGATAACGTTTTGGTGCAACTCCCGGGAGCCTGAAGATATACTTTTCCCGAAAATTTTGAAGCGAAACTCTTGAAGGTAACAAGAGCTCAGAAGCTATTCGAGGATACAACTACCTTGGTGACTCCATTCAAAATTCTCATGGTCAAAGGTGGCTTCGAAAAGGAGATATACGAGGATTAATATTGACCCAGATCCACCTACAATTGTGGATAATCCAAACACAATTTCCATAGGTATTCAAGGCATTTATGCACAATCAGGTACTCCATTACACACAAAATCCTTGTGCTCTGAAGTTTTAAGAAGTTCTAAAGATAAAAATTTTGATGATAAAATTCAGGAAGTCTTGTTTAGGTCTGAAAATGAAAAATAATTGACTGAAATTGTCTTAGACCTACATAGACGAGGTATTGATACCTCAGCCTTAGTGACCCAAAAGGTTAAATAAGAGTTTTTGGAACCTTTCACATCAGAGTTGTTATTAGAAAGGGAATCTTTGGATAGGTTAAAGGAACTAGACCCATTTGAAATCTTGCTAAGAATAAAATTTGGTGTCCCTATACCTGACTAGATTTCAATTGTAACTGGACAACAAAGACCAACCAACCCCCCTCCTAACAGTTCCTCTTCCTTTACTATTTTTGCCCCTAAAACTACCATAGCTCCAATCATAATGGTAGGAAATGTTCCACCTCTACCTGTTGCTGCACCTGCTAGGTATGCCCCTCTTGTTCTCCCAGCTATCCTTAATGCCCTTCCTAGAATATATTCTACTAGAATCAAAACTTGGGGAAGTGATAAAGAGATTACAATTGAAGAGCATGTAGACCAATTTAATGACTTCATAGACATGGAGGAGGTTTACCATGAGGATGTCAAGATGAAATTATTTTCTCAGAGCTTTATTGGTGAGGTCGTAAAGTGGTTCAAAGCCCTTGATGCAGGAAGCTTTCATAATTGGAATGAATTTGAAGATAGCTTCTTGAGAAAATGGGGAAATAGAACAAACCTTGTGCAAGCCTTCACTGAGTATAATAGCTTGAAAATAGTTGTTGATGAAATTGTCCAAAATTTCTCCAAGAGATTTAATAAATTTTATGACTCCATCCCTACCCATCTAAAGCCTCCACTAGGAGCAGCTCAATTGAGATATGTTGAGGTTTTAGATTATGAATTTTATATCTTGGTAAGAGAAAGAGAATCCCCTTCACTACCTGAAATGAAAAATGATGTTGTGAAGGTGGAGGTCAATATGATAGCAGCTAAAAATTCCAAGATGGGAAAGAAAAAATTGAAAGAAGAAGATAAGCCTTCCACCTTAGATGAAAAATTTGACTCCATGATGAAAACAATGGAAAAATTGATGGATAGGCTTACCCTTGGGAATGCCTCTGCACCTCCTACACAACATGAACCTTAGTTTAAAAATCCTTAGTTCAGAAGACCTCAAAATCAGCAGAGACCAAGGGAAAATAGAAATAAGCCTGACCCTTAAGTAAGGCCTCCTTTTCATCAAAAATTAGTTGACGAAGAAGATCAACCTGAAATACCAGAAGAATCCATTCATTGCCTAGATGAAAACATGTCTGGAATGTTTTTGACTAAGGAAGAGCATGATGAGTCAGATCATGATGTAAACAAGGGTGAAGAACCATCTGATTACCTTAAGTGATATCAACATGAAAAATTTGAGATGCAAAAACAATACAACCTCAGAAACAGAAATGTTCCAGTTACTACAAATAAAACACAACCTAAGAAAGATGCCTGTAAAGCTATTGAGGTTAGAAAATATCCACCACATCCTCCTCCTATTAAAGAGATTTAGAAATTTACTTTTGTTTTCAGTTTGGAGAATGAGATTTCCAAAATCAAGATCCCAGTCCCTTTTGGAGAAATTCTTAAGGTGAATGAACATAGAAGTAAAATTGTAAAAATGTTGAATTCCCAACTAGAAGCTGCTCACATCCTTAATGTTCAAGAAGATCATCCAACCATATACTTGGGACCAAGATTGGAAGATGAGCAGAATGAAGAGGTGCCTCCTTTCTATGTCAGCCTTAGTATTCATGACATGACATTACGCAATGTCATGTTGGATTCAAGGGCCTCTCATAATCTCATGCCTAAAGTAATCATTGAAAGGATGGGATTGGAAATTATTAGGCCATATAAGGATTTGTTTTCTTTTAATTCAAAAATATTTTAGTGCATTGGTTTAATAAAATATGTTGTTGTTGGTCTTACACAAGTCCCTGCCAAGACAGAGGTAATGGACATTGTGGTAGCAGACATTCCACCTAAGTTTGGCATGCTACTATCTAGATCATGGGCAACAAATATCAAAGGAACCATGCAAGTGGACCTAACCTATTTCACCATTCCTGTTTTTGGTAAGAAAATAAGACTATACAAAGAGACAAGGATAACTTATATGGTAAGTAGTAAGGACAAACCTCATAATTTCCCAATCTATGTTGTTGATACTGAATTAGGATCTGCTATACTTTTCAATAAACTAGCTGATGAAGTAGAAGATGAGAAGAAAGCATAAATTCAAGGGATTGAAAATCAACAAACATAAATTCAGGAGATTGAAAATCAGCAAACAGAAAATCATCAAAAAAGTGAAGAAAAGGCATAAGGTTGGTGGTTGTTACACTTTCATGGATCAACAGGAAGAGAGGGGGCTGAAGCAAGAATTTGGATCACAACTCCAGAGGATGAAAGTAAGTTATTTTCTTTCAAAATGAACTTTGATTACACAAATAACATGGCTGAGTATGAATCTCTATTTTTGGGTTTAGAAATTTTGAAAAGATTGGGTGCCCAAAATATTTCTATTTGTGGAGATTCTTAATTAGTTATTAAACAAGTTGAGGGTGAATATCAAACCAAGGATGTGATAATGAGAGCATACAGAAATTTTATCATGGAGATGTTAGATAATTTTCAAGAATATTCCTTTATTGTGAAGACTAGGGATCAAAACTCAGTAGCTGACTCCCTAGCTGTTTATGCAAGTCTGGTTGTTATCCCTGCACATTCCACTAAAATATATGAGGTTGAAGTTCTTCATAGGCCTGTTATCCCTGACAACATAATTCATTGGCATGTTTTTGAGTATTACCAACAAGTCAAAAACTTCATAGAATTGAAAGAGGAGTTTGAAAGAACATAAGTATATCGGCAAAACATGCTTGTTGAAACTAAGGGTAATTCTGAAGTGTTGCAGCTAAAGAATAATTCTATACCTAAAGTTTTCATCCCACTTGAAAATATTTTTGACCAAAATGATGTGTTCAAGTCTCCTAGGATACAAGCTGGTGATGAATAGGTAGAGAGTGGTAACCTTGGTACAATAGCAATGCCAAAAATGATCAAATTTTCTAAGTTTCTTTCTGCGGATATGAAACATAAATATATTGAGATGATGAAAAGGTTCATAGATGTTTTTTTATGGATTTATGTTGATTTGAAGAAATATGATCCTACTATTATTCAACATACCATTCCTATTAAAGAAAATTAAAAGCCTTTAAAACAGAAATTGAGGAGGATTAATCCATTTCTCATGCCTCTGATTGATAAGGAAATTAAGAAGTTCTTTGATGCAAAAATTATTGTCCCAATCAGATTCTCAAAGTGGCTTGCAAACTTGGTTTCAATTAGGAAAAAGTGTGAAGAAATCAGAATCTAAATTGACTTCAGAAACTTGAACAAAGCTTCTCTGAAGGACAATTACCCTCTCCCAAATATGGACCAAATTCTCCAGAACATTGTTGGTTCCCAAAGGATGTCTATGTTGGATGGTTTTTCAAGATACAATCAGATACTAGTGCATCTGGAATATCAGGAGAAAACTGCCTTTACCACACCATGGGGCACATTCATGTGTGCTAAGATGTCTTTTGGTCTGATGAATGCAGGAGAAACCTCTCAAATAGAAATGGACATTGCCTTTGCTGAGGAGAAAGATAATTTGGTGGTTTTCTATCTGGATGACATAACAATTTTCTCAAGGAGAGTGAAAGACCATTTGAAGCATCTGGAAAAATTATGCTGAAGTGTAGAAGGTTTGGAATTTCTCTCAATCCCACTAAAAGAATTTTTTCTCTAACTTCAGGGAAGTTACTTGGGCATATTATATCTAAATATGGGATTGAGATTGATCCAAACAGGGTCAATTCCATTCAGAAAGTAGATCTCCCTAGAAGCAGGAAAGAAATTCAGTCTTTCCTTGGAAGAATAAATTTTGTGAGGAGGTTTATTCCCGATTTTTTTGAGATTTTCAAAGACATAACCAAGATGGTGAAGAAAGGATCTGAAATTAAATGTACATTGGAATCAAAGCACTCATTTGAGGAAATAAAGAAGGCACTCACTCAAGCCCCAGTGTTGATTAGCCCAGATTTTTCAAAGGAATTTCTAGTTTTTACTTGCATCAGAAAATATAATTGTTGGAGTTTTTCTGCAGAAAGGACAACAAGGTACTAAGCAGTCCATCTCATTTTTTAGCATGACCCTTGCTAATTCAAAAATGAAGTACAATGTCTTAGAGAAACAGGCCTATGCTTTGGTCAAAGCCATCAAAGATTTCAGAATTTACATTCTGCATTCTCTTGTAATAGCATTTGTTCCTAATGTTGTTGTGAAGGACATCTTAACTCAAGCTGATCCTAATGGTAAGAGAGGGAAATGGATAGATAACTTGCTAGAATATGATATAGACATGAGACCTGAAAATTTGGTGAAAGTTCAGGGGCTAGCAAAGCTCATGGCACAGTCTAATTTTGATTATCTTGATATGATCAATTTAATTGCAGAAAATTCAGAATTATCAAATGAAGATGAAGAGCTAATTCGCATTGAAGAGAATAAATTTTTTTTGTCTTACATCATCATAAGTCTCCTGTTGAATTGAAAAAATATAAAGCAAGTTTGTGAAGATGAAATCCCTAAGGTACTGCATCATTGATAAAAATCTGTATTGGAAAGATACTAGTGGTATTCTTTTGAATTATTTGCTGGAAGAGGAGGCAGAAAAAGTGATTGAGGAGTTTCACAGAGGAGATTTTTGGGGTCATCATTATTGGAATGCCACAACAAATAAGATTCTTAGAGAAGGGTGCTACTGGCCTACTATGCTCAAAGATGTCTACAAAAAGATTGTTGCCTGCCATGAATGTCATATTTTTGATGGTAAGAAAAATCTTGTTTATTTACCCTTGATGCCTATATATGTTGAGGTGCCATTCCAACAGTGGGGCACAGATTTTATTAGTGAGATTCATCCATCATATTCAGGTTACCATCGTTGGATTCTGATAGGAACTGATTATTTCACCAAGTGGATTGAGGCAATCCCAACTAGGCAAGCAAATGATTCAGTTATCATTTCATTTTTTGAGAATAACATATTGTCTAGATATGGTTTTCCTATGAAGATCATCACTGATAATGCACATGCATTCAAATCCAAGAGGTTGATCATTTTTTGTCATCAATATCACATTACACTTGGACACTCTACTGCATATTATCCACAAGGTAATGGTCTTGTTGAATCTTCTAACAAAATCATTGTGAGGATTATTAAGAAGGTGTTGCAGGAAAATAAGAAGTCATGGAATTTGAAGCTGAAGCATGCTCTACGGGCTGATAGAATGTGCACAAAAAGGTCAATTGGAACTTCACCTTATGAGTTGATGTATGGGGCTGAAGCTGTTTTTCCTACATCCTTGGGAGTGCCTGTTATGTCCCTATATTACTAGTTTAGCCCCTTATTTTTATTAGTGTAGCCCCCTTATTTTTATTATTGTAGCCCCCTCTAACCCCAATATTTTTATTACTGTGCCCTTATATTGTTATTGTTAGGTTGGCTAGGATTGCATTGTGGCCCCACTAGGATTACATTGTGGCCCCATGGACTCCTATATATAGAAAGGAGGTTTTGTCATTTGTATCATCCAAGAATTGTTCATTCATGTAATGTATTGGAGGTTGCCCCCTCGGAGTGGCTTATTTCTAAGTTGTTGATATCTCTTTTCTTCTATTTTTGGAGCTGGTTTCACAACATTTGGTACCAGAGCTTTGGATTCTAGGGTTTCACTGGTCCAAACAGGTCATCATGGAATTTTCTCTATAAATTTTTTTATATGAAGGTTCAAAAGATGAAATTTTTAGAGTACGAAGCAGAAATCTTGAGGAACATCTTCGCAAAATTTTAGAGCTTGGTTCGTAATATTTTTGGATATATGATCTATGGAAGTTAGGTATTTTTGCAAGCTCCTCAATTTAACCTAAACGGGTCATCGCGGAATTTTCACTATAAATGTTTTTCTACAAAGGCTCAGAATCTGAAATTTTTAGAGCACGAATCTAAACTCCGGAGGAACATTGTCGCAAAATTTCAGATCTTGTTTCGCAATATTTTTGGATATATGGTCTGTGGAAGTTAGGACTTTTTCAGGCTCTCGAATTTCATCTCAAGGAGGTGATTGTGGGAAAATCTTCATAACTCTCTCTCTGAGCATCGAATTGGAATTATGTAAAAATTGGACGCAATCACACAAAATTTAGTTTCCTATCTATCAATTACAAAGCCGAAGGAGGAAGCAGTGACACGTGGAAACTCATACAAGTTTGCTCTACTGAACCAGTCCATAATTAGGTCATCGTAGGAGAGTGGGCACAACTTTGTCTTAAAGAATCCAAATCAGGTCAGACTTGTGGCATTCGAAAGAGGATTCATAGGGCTACCTCGGTACCAAATTTCAGATATTGAAGATTCGAAATCACAGATATAATTTAGTTTCAATATTGCACACCTCAAAAGCAAGAAAAAGGTGTGTATTTTTTTTCTAATTACATAAGTCTCATTTGAAAAAGTTGGAATTTATTCCAAGGGAATATTGAAGAATAGATATCAGTATTGGGTTCTAAAATGGCCCCTAAAAAGAATTCAACACCCATTAAGCCTTCAGAAGGCTCTACTAGGACTCATGAAGACGAAGAAACACAACATGAGATATCAAAATTACAAGAGAAAGTGCACCAAATTTCACTATCGCAAAGAGCAACAAAAAACGAAATGGAATTTTTGAAGAAAGGCGTGGAAACTAAGATGGATGGTTTGAATAAAGTCGTGGAAGCTACGATGAATGGTTTGGAAGCTAATATGAAAGGCATGGAAGTGGGCATGGAAGCTAAGATGGATGGCATGGAAGCTAAGATCGATGAAAAAATGGAAAACATAAAAGTAGACATCGAAGATTTGGCAAAGTTGATACAAGAAATGTTTCCTAATAGCGAAAAGATAGTAGAGGAAACTCATGATGAGAAAAAAATAAATGTTAATCATGATTTCATAAAATCTAATGTTGGACGGAAGAACCACCATATTCCAAAGATGGATATGAGGAAGTTTGATGGCAAGGATCCCGTAACATGGATACTACAGATGGAGCAATATTTTGATCTCAATAATGTGAAAAACACACAAAAGGTACGCATTGCAACTTTACATTTAGAACAAAATACATGTGTATGGTATCGATGGCTTTGCTCTCGTAAAAAAATTGTCACTTGGTCAATTTTTACGGAGGAAATGATAGCACATTATGAGGATACAAAGAGCAACACCTTCTTTAGCCAATTGATAAATCTCAAACAAAAGGGTTTAGTGGGGGAGCACATTAAGGACTTCCAAAAATTGAATATAAGGGTAACTGATATTCCAGAGGAACACAGGATTGATCTCTTCATAGGCACTTTAAAGGATAACATCCAACATGAAGTTCGCGTTTTGGAACCTGATTCATTGGAGAAGGCATTCGGGTTGGCAAGAAAAGTTGAATGTAAAATTATGGCGACAAGGAAGCCTACCACTCAATTCTATAAAGAAGGAAGTGTTTCTACGCCTAGATTTCCACAACCTACAAGGTTGACACCACAACAATTGGAAGAAAAAAAGAGAAAAAGGGCTTTGCTACAGTTGTGATAGAAAATACACTAAAGGTCATAAGTGTGCTGAGAAGAAATTATTTTACATAGATTGTGAAGAGGAAGAAGAAAATGAACAAGAAGAGGATATACACCAGGAACCAACCCTATAAGAGGAAGAAATGAGTCTGACCATATCATGTAATGCATTGGTAGGAATTACCACTCCTCAAACTCTCAAGATAGAAGGACATATCAATAAGAAAAAGGTAATAGTGTTGATTGATTCAGGTAGTACCCATAAATTTATTCATTGTAAGGTAGCCAAGGAATTGAATTGTTTCCTATACCCAACACCAGAATGTCAAGTGATGGTTGCAAATGGAGGAACTATAAATTTCTCTAGAAAATTCCATAATATCAAGCTAACCATGGCAGAATATGTATTGAATAGTCCAATGCTTTCCATTCCTATGGGAGGTGCTGATGTTGTACTAGGAGTACAATGGTTACAATCTCTAGGGACGGTAGCTTTTAATTTTCAAGAAATTTTCTTGAAATTTTTTTCAGATGGAAAGGAAGTCGAATTATAGGGTATTGCAGGGAAGCAGGGAAAGATAATAACCTCTAATTTCATGACAAATATTCTGAAGAAATAACAACAAGGTATAATTGCACAATTATGCTCACTAAAAGTTCCAACATCAAAATCATCTATTTCTGCAAATCTCCAAAAAATCTTGGACAATCATTCCAAGGTGTTTGAAACTCCCAAAGGACTCCCACCTATTCATGATCATGATCATGTTATTCATTTGATTCCAGGAAGTGTTCCTCCAAACATCAGGCCTTATAGATATCCTTATGTCCAAAAGAGAAAAATTGAACATATGATTGCAGAAATGTTAGAGGCTGGTATAATTAAACCAGGTCAAATTTCCTTCTATGCTCCAGTAGTATTGGTGCACAAGAAGGATGGATCATGGGACATGTGTCCGAATTATAGGGAGCTCAATAAGCTCACCATTAACGATAAATTTCCCATTCCTGTGATTGATGAATTATTGGATGAATTACGTGGAGCAATTTATTTTACCAAGTTGGATCTTCGTTCAGGATATCATCAAATTAGAATGAAGACTGAAGATATTCCGAAAACAACATTTCGAACTCATGAGGTTCATTATGAATTTTTGGTCACGCCTTTTGGCCTTACCAATGCACCTTCTACATTTTAAGGGTTGATGAATTCCATTTTCAAACCCTTCCTTAGAAAATGTGTGCTAGTATTTTTTGATGATATACTAATCTACAACGGGTCTTGGAAGGATCATGTTCAACATGTTGACAGGGTGCTCAAACTATTGCAGGAGAAAATATTATATGAAAAATCATCCAAATGTTTCTTTCAAGTAAAAGAGGTGGAATATCTGGGTCATATTGTATCTCACGAGGGTGTTAAGGTAGACCCTAAAAAAATTAAATCCATTAAGGAATGGAAAGTCCCCACATCTATAAAGAAGTTTCGAGGATTTCTCGGTTTCACAGGGTATTATCGCAAGTTTGTTAAGAATTATGGGAGAATAACAGCACCTCTAACAACATTATTGAAGAAATATGCATTTTCATGGACTCCTGAAGCAACTAAGGCCTTTGAACATCTTAAATAGGCAATGTTCCTGGCACCGGTCTTAGTTATGCCAGACTTCACAAAAACCTTTATTGTGGAATGTGATGCCTCAAGAAATGGAATTGGTGTTGTTGTAATGCAATAAGGAAGACCCATTGCTTTTGAAAGTCGTCCAATCAAAGGAAAGTATTTACAGAAAGATATTTATGAGAAGGAAATGTTATCAATACTACATGCATTAAATAAATGGTGACCTTACCTAATGGGAAGACACTTCAAGGTAAAAAATGATCATGATAGTCTTAAACACTTTTTTGAATAAAGACTATCTTCAGAAGAGCAGCAAAAATGGGTCACAAAGATGTTGGGTTATGACTTTGAAATAATTTACAAAAAAGGGAAGCTAAATGTTGTTGCAGATGCACTCTCAAGAAAAAATGAAGAGGTGGAAGCATTGATTTGTGTCATTTCTATTATCCAACCAGATTGGATAACCGAAGCAAGGGATGAATGGAAGAGGGACGAAGAAGTGTGGACACTCATTCAAAATTTGCAGCAAGATCCTAGTACATCTGATACATTTATTTGGAAAAATAATTTCTTATGGTACAAATATCGCTTATATCTTTGTAAGAATTCTCAACTAAAACAAAATATTCTTTTGGAATTTCATACTTCTCCTTTAGGAGGACACTCAAGATTTTTAAAAACTTACCACAGGGTGAAGAAAGAATTTTTTTGGGATGGCCTTAAATCTGATATTCAAAAGTTTGTGGTGGAATTTTTGGTTTTCTAGAAAAATAAAGTTGAGACAATTAAGACCCTGGGTCTTCTACAACCTTTATCCATTCCAAGTCAACGTTGGGAGGATATTTCAATGGATTTTATCACCTTGTTTACCTAAGTCCGAAGGAAAGAGTATCATCATGGTGGTAGTTGATAGACTTACCAAGTATGCACACTTTTGTGCATTATCTCATCCATTTAAAGCAAGTATAGTTGCTACTACATTTATGGAAAAAATTCAAAAGATACATGGAAACCCAAAGGTTATTGTGAGCGACAGAGTTCCCATTTTTACTGGAAATTTTTGGACGGAGTTATTTTCTTGTTTGGATACTCAATTAGCTCATAGCTCATCTTATCATCCTCAATATGATGGTCAAACTAAGATAGTGAATAAATGTTTGGAAGGATATCTTCGTTGTTTTGTATCTGATAAACAAACACAATGGGTCAAGTGGTTACCTCTCGCTGAATGGTGGTATAACACTTCCTTCCATACTGCAGAAAAAATGAGCCCATTTATGGCACTTTATGGATATCATCCACCATCCATCACATCATATTTAAGAGAAAATTCTAAGGTTCAAGCAGTGGAAGATCACATTGAACATCAACAAGAAGTTCTCCAACTCTTAAAGGATAACCTAAATTTGGCACAAAATTGAATGAAACAACAGGCAGATCAATAACGTAGAGAGACAAGTTTTGATGTAGGAGACTGGGTATTTTTATGGCTACAACCATACAAACAAATTTCCCTCAACCAAGCTAAGAAGGATAATAAATTATCACCAAAGTACTATGGTTTGTACAAGGTGTTGCAAAAGATTGGTACTATGGCATACAAATTGGAGCTTCCTACTTCTTCGTGAGTGCATCCAATTTTCCATGTTTCATGCTTAAAGAAGGTTATAGGTGAAAATCTTCCAGTTCAAACAATATTGCCAGAACTTGATGAGGAAGGAAAAGTCATGTTGGAACCTAAAGTGGTAATGGAAAAAAGAACTCGACAGCTACGAAATCGATCAATTTCAGAGTATCTCATCAAGTGGAAGAACTTACCCACTAAAGATTCTACATGGGAGGATGAGAATTTTATACAGAAGCACCTAGAGCTACTCAAGCGTTGAGGACAACACTTTTTTGAAGGAGAGGGGCATGTTAGGTCCCTATATTACTATTTTAGCCCCTTATTGTTATTAGTGTAGCCCCCTTATTGTTATTATTGTAGCCCCCTCTAACCCAAATATTGTTATTATTTTGCCCTTACATTGTTATTGTTAGGTCAGATAGGATTACATTGTGGCCCCATGGACTTCTATATATATAAAGGAGGTTTTTTCATTTGTATCATCCAAGAATTGTTCATTCATGTAATGTATTGGAGGTTTCCCCCTCGAAGTGGCTTATTTCTAAGGCGTTGATATCTCTTTTCTTCTATTTTTAAAGTTGGTTTCACAACAGTGCCTGTCATGAAGCTGTTGCAAGGATTAGAGGATAAGCCAAATGCAATTCAGAGGATAATAAATCAATTGATAGCCTTGCAGGAAAAAATGGAGGAATTCTATACAGCAATCATCAATCTCAAAATAGAATTAAGAAGACATTTGACAGGAAGGTCAAAGAGGAAAAATTTCAGATTCAAGATGTGGTATTGAAGTGGGAGGCCAGAATTGAAGAGAAGGGAAAACATGGTAATTTTGATAATATCTGGAAAGGTCCATTCATAGTAGCTGCATTCCATGGAAACAACACTTACATATTGTAGGAGATGGATGGACAACCTTGTGCTGGAGGGCCCGTCAATGGTGGGTTTTTGAAGCACTATTCCTCTTAAGTTCTACCGATATTTCATTCCATTGTATATATTCTATTTTTATATGTTTTTCTGCTAATAAATACAATATGATCATCAATATTGAGCCCGAGGTGAAGGCCATTAGAGTTTGAAGGAAAGATTGGAAAATTTCAGAGTTTTTATTTGCAAGAAGATGGATAGCACTATAACTATAGGTTCTTTGGTGTACCACAAGGGCACACCATCCCAAGTGGAGCCACAGTTATCACTCAGAAAAAGTGAAACATTATTTTACATGGTCATAGAGTTCATTTTTCAAAGGTAAAGTCATAGATTTCATTTGTCACAAGTTGGTAAAGGAAAATTTAAATTTTTTCATATTAACCTATCTTAAGGTTCAAACCCACCTCTATTCAAGCCATATCATGTCCCATCAGTCATCATTTGTTGAAATATTTCATTTCCGAAGATTTTGAATTCAAAAAGGTCACTTTAGCCAGTTTTTCTCCTTTTCGTAGCGTTTTACATTGTAAAAAGACAGTTTTCGCTATGAAACTGCCTAATAGTTTCGTAGAAAAACTGTCAGAAAATGAACTAGCCACGCTACAAAAAACGGTTTTTCTATCTGTCTTGTCAAATTGTTAAGTCCCTATATTAATAGTGTAGTCCCTTATTATGTTAGTGTAGCCCCCCTTATTGTTATTTTTGTACCCTTGTAACCCCCATATTGTTATTATTTTGTCCTTAAATTATTATTGTTAGGTCGGCTAGGATTACATTGTGGCCCCACTAGGATTATATTGTGGCCCCATGGACTCCTATATATAGAAGGAGGTTTTTTTCATTTGTATCATCCAAGAATTTTTCATTCATGTAATATTTTTGAGGTTTCCCCCTGAAGTGGCTTATTTCTAAGGCATTGACATCTCTTTTCTTCTCTTTTTGGAGCTGGTTTCACAACATTTAGTATCAGAGCTTTGAGATTCTAGGGTTTCGCTGCTCCAAAAATTTCATCGTGGCATTTTCGCTATAACTTTTTTTCTACGAAGGTTCAGAATCTGAAATTTTTAGAGTGCAAAGAAAAAATCCTGAGGAACATTGTCGCAAAATTTCAGAGCTTGGTTCACAATATTTTTGGCGATATGATCTATACCAGTTAGTTCATTTTGCAGGCTCCTGAATTTAACCTAAACAGGTCATCGTGGTATTTTCGTAATAACTTTTTTTCTACGAAGGTTCAGAAGCTGAACTTTTTATAGTGCAAAGCCACAATCTTTAGGAACACCGTCGCAAAATTTCAGATATTGGTTCGCAATATGTTTGGAGATATGATATGTGGAAGTTAGGACGTTTTGAGGCTTTTGAATTTCATCTCAAAGAGGTGATCGTCGGAAAATCTTCATAGCTCTCTCTCTGAGCATCGGATTGGAATGATGTAAAAAGTGGCTGAAATTACACAGACTCTAGTTTTTTTTCTATCAATTTCAGAGCCAAAGGAGGAAACAGTGACACGTGGGAAGTCATACAAATTTTCTCTACTGAACCAGTCCAAAATTGGGTCATTGTGGGAGATTGGACATAACTTTGTCTTGAAAAATCCAAATCAGATCAGACCTGTGGAATTTGAAAGAAGCTTCATAGGTCTACTACAAGGCTAAACATCAGATATTGAGGATCTACAATTATAGAGATAATTCAATTTCAATATCGGGCTCCTCAAAAGCAAGCGAAAGGTGTGTATTTTTTTTTTCCCAAATTGCATAAATCTTGTTTGAAAAATCAGTTTGAAGTGATTCCAAGGGCCTATTGAGCATATATTTTAGTATTTGGTTCTGAAATTACTCCTAAAAATAATTCAACACCTATTAAGCCCTCAAAAATCTATACTATGACGCATGAAGAGGAAGAATTGCAGTATGAGATATCAAAATTACGATACCAAGTGCAACAAATTTCGATCTTACAAAGAGAAACCAAAGATGACATAGATGGTTTAAAAGCAGAAATGGAGGCTAAGTTGGATGGTTTGAAAGATAAAATAATAGCTAGTATGGATGATAAATTAGTGGAAGATGACATCGAGCATCAACAACAAGTTCTCCAACTCTCAAAGGATAACCTAACTTTGGTGCAGAATCTAATGAAACAACAGGAATATCAACATCACATCGAAAAAAGTTCTGAAGCAGTCACAGAAACAAGAACTCGACAAGTATGATCAATTTCAAAGTATCTCAGCAAGTGGAAGAACTTTCCTGTAGAAGATTCCACATGGGAGGATGATAATTTTATACAAAAGCATCAAGAAATAATCAAGCATTGAGGACAACCCTTGTTTGAAGGAGAGGGGCATGTTATGTCCCTATATTAATAATGTAGTCACTTATTATGTTAGTGTAGCCCCCCTTATTGTTATTTTTGTACCCCTGTAACCCCCATATTGTTATTATTGTGCCCTTACATTATTATTGTTAGGTCGGCTAGGATTTCATTGTGGCCCCACTAGGATTATATTGTGGCCCCGTGGACTCCTATATATAGAAGGAGGTTTTGTTCATTTGTATCATCCAAGAATTTTTCATTCATGTAATGTATTGGAGGTTTCCTCCTTGAAGTGGCTTATTTATAAGGCGTTTACATCTCTTTTATTCTCTTTTTGGAGCTGGTTTCACAACACAAATCTGGTGCAAGGTGTTAGTCCATGATTAGAAAAGTTAGGGTGGATGTCATTCTAGTCAGTTAGGGTTAAATCGAGGTACAAAGGTCATGTCTGAGGTCATCATTATTTTTTTTAGCATGTATGAGTCATGATTAAATCACGAGTTGTCATCGAAACTTTAAAACATTACCTAATTGAGTATTTTTCATTCTCTGCTTCATCTTTGCATGTTATTGAGTTGTGGAGAGTTGTTTCACCAAGCCAAGCTGGTTGCTGGCATTTCAAAAGTTGTAGGTGTCACTAATCAAGCAAGGTAGAGAAGGTATAAAATTAGCATGGCTGCAAAGAAGAAGACCAAAAAAGTTGGTCACTACCTCAGATATGAGCCAATGGACATGAATTTTTTGAATGAAGACCCAACTACATTGGAAGTGTTTAGAAGAATAGGGTGTTTGCAATTCTTCCAAAGTCTACAAGGATGTCAGTTGCAGGTTTCAAAGGATTTGTTTAAGAGTTTTACTAGATCAGCTTCAAAGGTGGGAATGTTAAATCTTATAATAACACCAGAAACCATTGCATCAGCAACAAGAATCCCTAGAGGAGGAGAGAAATGGTTCAAAGGTGTCAAGTTCACCATGTAGAACTGTAAATAATTCATCAAGACAAAGCATAGTGAAATTTATCTCACAAATTCTATCCCAAGGAGCTACATGAAGGAAAATTAGTCAAAGCTGTTGTTGATCATTCAGAAGTACTTCACCTATGAAGGGAGGTATCACATGGTCTACTCCTACCACCTTAGGCTTCTGCTGAATTTTGTGGGTAAGAGGTCTCTTGATTTGCCTTTTTACGTATACAAAATCTTAGCTAAAATGTCAGACAAGGTTCTAGTTAAATCAGAAGGAAATGAAACCTCTCTTTTTCATCATGGTTTGATCAATTTTCTAGTGTTAGAGGAGTTAAAAATATTAGACAGATATTGGTCATATTTTCTGTTCATAAGTGGTTTTGAAGTAGATGTTATCAATCCTAAAATAACTCCCAAAACTAGATATATCCCATCACCTTCGGTGGCAGAGCAGTCATACCAGTGAGCTTGGAGATGGAGCCTTTGCAGAAGGCTGACACACCCAAAGTTACAGCTGCAAAACAAAAGCCAGAAATTAGCAAACATAGTAGAAAGAGGGTTACAAGGAGCCAAACACTAGCTAAAGGTAACTTAGAGTACATCTTGCATGCCATTGATATTGAAGAAACTCCCATAGTCCAAGTTGAAGATATAGATGAGGGAAGAAGGAAGCTTAAGAAGGGAAAAACAACTAATAAGTTAGAATTTGCATGTGATGATGTTGGATCTATGTTTCAAGCTAGAAAACCAATGACAAGACATGCTAGAAAAGTCTTGAAAAGCAGCAAAGAAACTCAGAAGGTCATTGAAACTGCTCAGCCACCACCAAGCATCATTGACCTCTCCTCACCTGCAAAAGAAGAATTGGTTATCAAACAAAATAAGGGAAAAGAGAAAATCAATGAGAAGTCAGAAGTTGAAGTTCTTAAGGAACAGTTGAAATATGCAAGTGAAGAGATATCAGTCTTGAGGAAAGAGGCAAAGAAACATAAAGTTGAAAGAGTGCAGTTTGAACAAATGACAAAGATTTGTGAGGATCAAGTCACAAGTGTCTCTAAGACCTTGGACAACACAAGAAAAATTGATAAAGTGGACTCAGCCACTAATAAAATAGGTCAAACATATCAAAAAGGTAAACCTTCATTTGAAATCTAAGAATAGGACACTAAAGGGCCAAGTCAAATATCTTCAAGAGAAATTAGAACTGATTCATGAAGAGCTGGATAAGAAAGGTTTGAAGATGACTGTGGTTGAGGATCCCATAGATCAATTGATCATAAATGAAGAAGAAACACCACAAGAGCCATAAGATGGGATTAAATATGCTTTAGAGGGTTCATTACATGCAGAAAATAAAGTTTTTATAGCATGAGGTCATTTTGTGAAGACAGTTTTGAAATCTCTAATTTCTTCACTTTTACATAGTTTTGTAGCGTTTCCTAGGCTTAAAGCCAGGAAAACGCTACGAAAAAACCTATACCAGCATTTTTGCCTCTAAAGTCACTTTTTTCAGTTTTCAAGGAGGGATTTTGATGGTGGTGATGTGTCATGACTTGGTTGACACCATGGAACATCAAAGGAGCAAAGTTATTGGGTGAAAAATCTAATTTTTCAACGCTACCAAAGCTCACTATGAAACTATCATGTTTTCATAACGAGTTATTTTGGAAGGTTTTGGATCATCTTAATGGCATTTTTGGACAGCTGGACTCCTCCAACATGTCAAGGGACCTTAACATCAAATATTTATGACTCAAAGGAAGTATTGTGGAGAGGGGTCATCAGCCAAAGATCTCGTTGAAGATAAGGGTTATGCATTCCTGAAAAATAGGATTTTTTCCCACACGTCTATGAGAGTCTTAAATATGTAAAGTTGAAATGAACCTATCACGTATCTTTCGAGCATGTGATGCTTATTTTGTAATTTTTATGTAACTGTTTCACAAGATAAGGTAGAGTATGTAATAAAAAGGAGTTAAACTCCTATTAGGAGATGTCTTCTTTAAGGTGTAGCTCTCAATTTCTTGTTAGAAGTCATGCTTTTCAGTTATGTGATGTGGCATAGGAGAATTTGATGAATCTAGCCACCAGGAAGATCATCCTTGTTGTGAGAATGTCTATTTAAAGACAAAGCATCGAAGTAGTGAGGGTTGGATATTTTTTGCACCAAACTGCTACTTTATGTATTTTGACTTATATCAGTAATACAGAGTGACTTTCTTCTTGACAGACCTAAGATTCTCATGGGGTTTTTAATGTCGTATTGATCTACATCTTATGTTTTACCACTTGCAGTGGATTTCATTTATATTACTCAGAATTCATAACTCTATGCTTTGAATTCCTTTAGTAATGAAATGATTGTGTTTTCCTATGTTTTATGAGTGAATTTCCTTTGTTAAAGACCTCTATCTTCCTCAGCTTCCATTTCAAGAAACATTGCCACTAAAACTACTGATTGTTGACTCCATAAGCCCAATGGTAGAAAACTTGCATTCTTTCAACCTTCAATCATAAAAAAAATATACAATTTCTATAGATTTAACCATCTATCACTATCATTAACCAATATCATAAAATCCCTTTGAGAGAGACCTCTCACAATGAAGAGGCTAAGCTTCAATCAAAAGCTCGTTTGAAACAGTTACATAGATTTGTCTGATCAGTAGCCAATCAAGTACACTTTTGTGATAGCAATATAAAAGAACACAATTATTATACCTTCACCTCAAAGCTTCCTCTCCTCCAGCATGTATGATGGTATCCTCTCCCAACACAGCAGAGCTCTCGCCCTATATTTTGGATACTCTCTCTTTTTCCCTTTTCTCTTGGTGATATTATAAAGGCTCATTCTATCTTTCAGGAGAATGTATCTAGACACCTAGGGGCCTGAGAAGTTAGGAAAATTCTACAATAATGGGCCCTTAGCCAACTCATACACAAGTGGGTCAAGTTGATCTTATCGGGAATGTAAAATTCTAGAAACCTTTATCATAATTATGAGTTTTTCTTCAATTATCTCAATTTTGAAATAATTATTATATCATCATTATAATATTTTGGCAAAATAATTATGATAATTTGCTCAATTATGTAATTTCACCCTTTTATCATGGGATAAATCTCACATAAGTAAAATAAAAGGTGAAATGGATGCATTTTATAGAAACAACTGAGGTAAGTTGATATTGGGTTTCTCTCACTATAATCAAGTGGAAAATATGGTTATAAAAAAGAATTCCCAAGGTGAGGTTGATTCCATCCAAGAGGGAAAAAAGAAAGACGAGTCCAAAATCAAGTGCTTTCGCTATCATGAATATGGGCACTATGCCACAAAGTTTACACAGAAGAAGGTAAGCAAGGATTCTGCAGTAGTAGCAGTATATAAAGCTTTGGATTCACAGTTCTAACTTGAATTTACTCTCATCGCATGCATGGCAAGCATGATGATGGGAAGCATGTGGTATCCGAATAGTGATTCCTCATTCCACATAACGGGGAACAAATCATTTTTCAGTAACTTGGAGGAGAAATATCTCTAGATGCACATCGAACTGGGAGATGATGGAAGGTACAACACGACCGGGATAGTGGGAGTATAGCTCCCCTTTTAGGCTCTAGGATTTGATGTTTGTACCGAGTCTAACGAATAATCTAGTTTCCATCGCAGTGTTGGAAGATTGTGGCTATGGTGTGATATTCAACAAAGGAAAGGAATTCCTAATACATATAGCCATGGGATAGGTGAAGTAGATTGGTGTGTGAGTCAAGAAACTACATGAAATTAAGGTAGAAGATGCATGCAAAGCCTTCAAGATAAAGGAAAAGCTTAGAGACTTGGTGGTTGATAGGGAGCATGATTTACCTCTCAAAATGGATCCTCAAAAGAAACCTCAACAAGTTGTGCAGCAACCACAAATGGTGAAGAAGAGAGGAGATAGAGTGTAAACATCCACTCAAGAAGAGACCTCCAGTAGGGGTATATATTTAACTAATAAGGAAGAGGGGGCACATGCATCCATGCCTCTGGGTGTGAAGTGGGGGGATGTGAAGCCTTATTCCAAGAGCTGCATAAATTTGGGCAGGGTCCATTGAGGTTTTCTCCTCATGGATCATTACCTTGCTACGGGGTCCCATAGTATTCAGTCGCAGGAGGATCAATTTAATTTGGATACTGAGGAGTGCAGAATAGTGTTGACAACAGAGAAGGAGGCTCAATAGCATAGTCAACAACAACATAGTTTTCCCAGTAGAAAGTTGTGGACACAAGTGATTCAATGTTTTTTTTTTATGCTTCTCATTTGTAGATGTTGCAGAAACAACAACAAAAGTGAGAGATGTTTCATGCTGCACATTCCATGGATGCATGATAGGGTTAATTTTGAATCCCTTTCTTGCTGAGAGGGAGTGTTTAAAATGAAACAATAAATTCGTAATTTTATTTTCCCTTGATTAAATTAGGATAAATTTGAATATCCACATCAACAGACAACTTGAGTGAGTTAACTAAGGTGATATAATTTATATGACTCAGTTAGCTCAGTTAATTCGATTTGGGGGCATGAAATTGAGTTGTGTATAATGATTCATAAATTTTAGGAGCTTAGGTTGAGTTATTTTCAGTTGTAACAATTTAATTAAGTTAAATTGAGTTATGGTCAGTTAAACTAGTTCCAACTATTGGAGGAACTAGTGGGAGGTCTAGCAGTGGGGTGTAACATCAATTTTTAACCAGTTAACTGATCAATCAACCTAAATTAACTCATACATACATAGAATTAGAGTTACCCAGTTGAGATTGGAGTTCAAGGATAGTGTAGTATCAATTGTAAACTATTCCAAGTTGTACAGGTGGTGCATGCAGTTAGACAAGGACCTAAAGGAATTGTGCAATCTAGAATGAGTAATTTCCCTAATTAATGGGGGATAATTGATCATAAAAAATCACAAGGAAATATAATCTTGGGAAAGTTTGAAATTGGATAAGTGTTGTCCAAATCTAGTCAGTTAGGCAGAGGATAAAAGATACAGGTGTAGGTTGTGCTCAAGCTTGAGCAAGCATATTGTGTTCATCCATATTCTTTGATTAATTCAATACAGATAGGAAGGGATTTTGAGAAGTTGATTTCCCCTAGATAAATATTTGTGTATGTGTGTTAAATCATGATGCATGTTTTTTATGTGTTCTCTATCGAATTTTGTTCCACAGATGAGTAGAGTAGATTTGAATCTTATGTTTTAGTAAATTACATGAGAAATTTTGAGTATACACATTAAAATTCTACATATATTGTGACCCCTTAGACTCCTATACATACCAAGGTGGTCTTATTATTTGTCTCATTCAAGAATTGCTCATTTATGTGATGTAAAGGAGGTTTCCCCATCGAAGAGGTTAATTTTGAAGTCGTTGATCTATATTTTTTGTGATCTGATTATGTAACATACCTCCTAAAGTCGAAGGATGAATTATTTGAGAAATTTCAAGAGTTCAAGGTAGAAATAGAAAATTTTACATAAACGAAGATAAAAACCCTAATATATTATAGTGGTGGAGCATATGCCTCTAGAGAACTTGTGGCAATTTACAAGGAAGAAGGACTTAAGAGGGAGTATTTGATAGGGAAAATTTATTCCTTGGGGAGTTTTGGACAAGTTTGTGGAAGATTATGGACACAAAATTAAAGAGGATCATGACATTCCATCCACAGACTGATTGAAAAATAGAGGTTGTCAATTGAACAATGATTCACTTACTTCAATTCTACTGCAGAAAACATCCCAAGTTGTGGGATGAGAAAATCCCTTATGTACAATAGGCATACAACATGGAAACTCACTCATCTACTCAATTTTCATCATTCAATGCATGCTTTGGGTGTTGGTTTGTGTAGCTTGGGAGGTACTCCAAGCCTTAGGGTTCAGGGTTTGGTGGGAAAAGCACCACAAGGGCAGCTTGTGGGCTTGGAAACCAAGTGTGGGGTTTTGCACCCATCATGATTCGGGCAAAAACCGTGATGGATATATGACATCTGATGGATGAGGATGATATTTCTCGGTGATACAATTCCAACGCATCGAGAATCGTATAAATTCGAGTTTTCGTTAGAGAGAAATGAATTTTTGAACTTGGAAAGGTAATTATTGGTTACCAATTCATGTAGGCTTGGCGTAAAAATACTCCAATAGATTTGTCTCTTAGAAATTCATGGAGCACCTTATATTTATATAAGTTAAGGGTGATTTGGAGTCATTTAAGCATCCAATTTTGGGAAATACACACCAAAGATAGCTCTGAAATTTTCATGGAGCCTTAGTCGTAGTAGGGGAGCTAAAAATACAATGAGGGAGCTAAGGAATAGCATGGGAATTTTTTGTGATAATACCATAGTGATGTAGGTGTCAGTGAGGATATTTTTAGGGTTGGTTTAGGCATGTTTTAGGGTTGTTTTTGATGTGGTGTGCTGGGTAGAGAAGGTTGCAGATCAAAGGCGTATAATATTGTTGTTTTAAGGCAGTTGTGGCGTGGTTGTGGCACAAATTTGAGAAGGACCAGAGATTTAGACCACTATTGGGCTAGGCCACATGCCAGTAGTTGGATTCTAGGGTGGACATGAACCATACAAGGCAGCATATGCATGGAGGACCTCTTCTAGGGTGGACTACAGCCTTTAGTGGCTAGTTGCACTGTATATGATGGAGTCAGGGAAGTGTGGTGTGCCCTAACCAATGGTACATTGTTCAGTAGTACAAGAAACTATAACATCAGTTCTTCGAGATGTGTATTGGGTCAAGGTATTACTGGATTAGATCATTTTGTTGAACTTCATGTTTATGCCATGTGTATGACCTTCCGAGGCAGAGAAGTATCATACTAGGAGTAGATTTAGTAGTGATTGGATTAGGTGCCATAGGTTTGTTGGAGGGCAGTGTGTTGGGTACCCAAAGTAGCTCTAGATGAGCTATCTTGAAGTACAAAGAGCATCTGAAGGTTGGCTGAAAATAGGTGTTTAAGTGAAACACTTTGATGGAAAAAAGTTGTTGCTAGTCTGGTAGTTAGAGTTTGGGAATTAGGCCTACCTAGATAGCAAATTGGATCATCCCGTGTACACTCTACATAAGGACGTGCATCAGTTTTAGGTGGCATCCCTCCTATATTCTTGATGTGTAGTAGCCTTGATGGACTAAGGCACTACTAGTGAGCAGTACGAAAATGAAGGACTGGCAGGATGCGATACGACATCGAGTTTGTAATTGTATCTTGTATAACATATACTATTCTATTATTCATATTTTGGTTTAATATAATGAACATTGGCGGTTGTACATTACTATACATTTTTTTTTTTAAACTGTGGATAATTGTGCATGTGTGATTTACAACTTTATATTTCTATTGTGAAAAGTAGTTTATGGTTGAGATTCTTATTTTGGTTGCGTCATTTATTTAAGACTTTAACCTAGACCCAAGGTCATGGAAATTCAACATGGCATCAGAGCATTTTTTAGCTACTTTGGAAGTAAGTAAATCAGAGTTATGTGCACTGAAGTACAACATGAGAGGGATTTGGTCACATTGTAAGTGAAGGGCTCACTACAATGTCGAATTTGCAGGTAGGTCTCTAATATGAGGAAAGGTTGGAAGGGTTCCAACTATACTCCTTGGAAGGAAAGGATTAATTTGGTCTTGCGGGTCAACAGGATCTAGGATTTTGTTTTGAAAGAGATAAAGATGCCAACTGACACTAAGGAACCAAAAATATGGGAATATTTGGATACAAAACCGAGGTTGATCATCCTTGATGGTGTGATGGATTCCTTAATACCTCATTTTTCTAGGAAGAACAATGCACATGAGATGTGGATGGCTCTTCAGAAATTGTTCCAGAATAAGAACAAGAATCGTGTATTGGTATTTCAGAATAAGTTTAAGTCCACCAAGATGATAAAGGGTGAAATAATGACTATGTATCTGACGAGGTTGTCTCAGGTTTGAGATGAGATTGTTGTCATCGGTGTCAAAATTTTAGTTGAAAATATGGTAAGGATTGCCTTGAAAGGGTTCACCAAGGAATGGAAGCCCTTCATCAAAGGAATTTTTTCCAAGGAGAAGATTCCATACTAGAGTAGACTGTGGGATGACTTCATTTAGGAAGAGTCGCGAGATGAGGATATTCAGCCATCGAGGAAGGTATATGAGGACGTGGCATTTGCAGCAAGAATGAAGGGTAAATTGAAGAAGGACTTGAGTAAAATCAAGTGTTTCAATGGCAGCAAGATGGGTCATTCATTCCTTGAGATGTATGTTGAAGATAGGAGATGATGAGAAGAGAAGGAAAGGAATTCAAGTCATTGGTGTTACCACTTCAAAGAAGATGGATGATCTCTCTAGTAGATTGGAAGAGGATAAATTTTCTATGATTTCTCATTTCTCACAGGGTACTATCAGGGGGATGGATGGTACATGGATAGCAGTGCGACGAGGCACATGACAGGGTCATAGGAGGTTTTTGAGACTCTAGATGAATGGGACTCAAAGATTCACATGGTGTTAGGTGAAAAGAGTCAGTTGGAGATATGAGGATCGAGATTGTTTCACTCCAAGATGGAGACAAGACGTATGATGTGGGTCCAGGATGTACTGTTTGTACCAGGACTCAAATATAGTGTGATTTTCATCTCGATGATGGATAGGAAGGGGTTTTAATTATTTCTCTAGGATGGGATGAAAGACTCCGACCTAGAGGCCCTAATTCCAATGGGATTATGCTTAGAGTCAGGTAGAATGGTGTCTACAGGCTGACAGGAAAGCCTGAGGATCATGGAAAGAAGCAGGGGCAGGTGTAGGTTATAGAGAAGTAGGAGTAGGTGTAGGTGCAGGTGTAGGCTTCAAAGGAGTAGGTATAGGCTCCCAAGAACAAGGTACACTTTTTCAAGAAGGTCTGGGTTCTGGAGGCTCAGAGGGAGTCGAGTTTTAGAGGGAGTTTGTAGATCTAGAGGGAGACTCTACGGCCCAAGCAGAGCTCTTGTTCAGTGGGGAGAAAGGATGCTTCCACATATGGAGAAAAGGAATCATGGCCAGATTGGAAGGTGTTATAGGAGAAGAAAAAGAAGCAGGAAGATTCTAGTGACAATGAAACTTACGAGAAGGGAGTAGTTCACCGTACAAGGATTGCTACAATTTGAGTGTCAGGAGTTGGGAAATATTTGCGAGCAGTGATGACGAAGATGAAGTACTTCCTAGTCATGGAGGTACCTCCCTCGCTTAGAGGGAGTATTGATTTGTGTAGCTTGGAAGGTACTCCAATCCCCAGGGTTTAGGGATTGGAGGGAAAAGCACCACAAGGGAGCTTGTGGGATTGGAACCCAAGTGTGGGGTTTTTCACCCATCATTATTTTGGCCAAAACCATGATGGATATATGACATGTGATGGATGAGGATGATAGTGCTCGATGATACAATTCCATCGCATCGAGAATCGTCTAAATATGAGTTTTCGTTAGAGAGAAATGATTTTTTGAAGTTGGCAAGGTAATTATTGGTTACCAATTCATGTATGCTTGGCATAAAAAGACTCCAATAGATGTGTCTCTTTGAAATTCAGGAAGCCCCTTATATGTCTATAATTTAAGGGTAATTTGGATTCATTTAAGCATCCAAGTTTGAGAAATACACACGAAATATATCTCTGAAGTTTTCGTGGAGCCTTAGCCACAGAAAGGGAGCTAAAAAGACAGCGAAGGACCAAGGAACAGTGTGGGAATTTTCTGTGATAATACCGCAGTGTTGTATGTGACAGTGAGGGTGGTTTTAGGTCTAGTTGAGGTGGGTTTTAGGGTTTTATTTATGCGGTATGCTGGGGAAAGAAGGATGCAGATAGGAGGAGTATAGGATTGTTATTGAAGGAATTTGTGGGAAAAATTTTAGGAGGACTGGAGCTTCATACCACTATTGGGCTAAGTCATAGGACAAAGCCAGCCATGGATACCTTCAGGGTTGTGTCTAGGGTGGAAAGAAACCATACAAGGCAGTGTATTTATGGAGGACCTCTTCTAGGGTGGACCGCAACCTTTAGTGGCTAGTTGAGTTGATTGTATGGTGGAGTGAGGGTAGTGTTGTGTGCCCTAACCAGTGGTACAGTTTTCAGTAGTGAAACAAGGTGTAACAACAGTTCTTGGAGATGTGTATTTTCTTAAGGTGTGACTGGATTGGATCAGTTTATTGAACAACCTATTGATTCCATGGCTATGACCTTCCAAGATAGCAAAGTATAATACTAGGAGCAAATCTAGCAGTGATTGGATTGGGTGCCATAGGTTTATTGGAGGGTAGTTTGATTGCTACCCAAAGTAGCCCTAGATGATCTATCTTGAAGGACGAAGAGGAGCTGAAGGTTGGGTGAAGATAGGTGTCAAAGTGAAACACTTTGATAGAAAAAATTTGTTGTTATCCTAGAAGTTGGAGCTCGGGAATTAGGCCTACCCAGAGAGCAGATTGGATCAACCCATGTACACTCTACAAAAGGACGTGCAACAATATTAGGTGGAATCCCTCCTGGAGTCTCAATGTGTATTAGCCTTGATAGACTAAAGCACTACAAGTGAGCAGTACGAAATCGAAGGACCGATAGGACAATATATGACATTGTGTTTGTCAATGTCTCTTGTATACCATAGACTATTTTTTTATTCATATTTTGGTTTAATATAACGAAGATTGGTGGTTGTACATTATTGTACAATTTTTTTTTAAATTAGTGCATAATTGTGCATTTGTGATTTACTACTTTATATTCCCACTGTGAAAAGTAGTTTATGGTTGAGATTCTTGGTTTCGTAGTGTCAATGATTCAAGACTCTAACCTAGACCCAAGGTCATGGAAATTCAACATTGGGTACCTATCAAAAGATCCCTTAGACTGGGCCTTTGGGAAGGATGATTATTCTAGTGAATGAAGCGATGAGGACAAAGCATGCAATTTCATTCAGTAAATCCAAATGATTCATCAAGAAGTGTGGGAACACTTAAGGAAAATTTAGGCTCAATACAAGGCTCGGAATGACAAACACTAATTTGATCACCAATTCCAGGTTGGAGATAGGTTATGGCTCCATATTAGCAAGGACGGGATAAAGGGATAAGGAAAGAAATTGATACTAATCAGATATAGTACTTTCACCATCTTGGAGAAGATTGGAAACAATGGTTATCGCCTTGACATGCCAGCATATATGCAGATGTATTCTATGGTGAATGTGGAAAACTTGAAACTATACAAGCCACCAATGATCATGGACCTAGAGGAGAGTGGACAAGTACCTTCAGTGGATGATTTTGCACCAGAATATTTGGACATAGGAGGACCAGGACTTCACAATGAGGAGTCATGGAGTACCTTTGTGTGGGTTTCAAATATATGCATCCAAGTAAGGTGTGATGGATTGAAAAGGATAAAGTGAAGGAGAAATTATCTCACCTTCTAGTTGATTGATAAGTCTTTTGGAGGCCCAAAAGCCTCTAAGTCGGGAGGAATGATCTAGGAGGATCCCAAAAGGCCAAATTTATGAAGTCCTAAAACCTTAGCAAAACTTATCGCAAATCAAAGATCTCGGTATTATTAATCCAATGGTGTGAACGAAACCTCAATCGGACACCACATGTGAAAGTTATTTCATGTTAGAGAATCAGAAAGGAATAAATATCCTCTTGTTGTTTATTATTTACTTTTGATATACTTTACTTCTTATTATGTTCTTATTATCTTTCTTCTTATTAGTTAATCAAGCAAATATCAAAGAAAATACATAGATCAAGGAAATTAGATGTAGGCTAGTATCCAAGGAAAAAATCCACTCTTGGGGAAAACCCATTCAATAATTCTTCCTTCAATAATGATTCTTAAGACTCTAGACCTTGACCCAGACTTCCTCCATGCCAAGTCAACCTTCGTTGTGATCCTTCTTGAATCTGGCAGTAGCAGTACTATGATGACCTGGAACTTTGACCTTGCTTATTGATATTTCGATCTTGAGGTAGAGACTTTGATCTAGATTCAAATACTTATATTTAGTCCCAATACAACTTCTCCAAGCAGTAGCATTCAACAAAACAAACTCCGACTTCCTCTTCTCTTAGCAATAGCACCTGATGCAGCAACTGTTGTAGTAAAACTTTGAGAACTTATATCTCCCAAAATATAGCTCGAAATGCAAAGAGTGTTGCCAAAATTTTGATTTTCTTCAACTCTATAAGTGTACCAAAAACTGAATCCAAAAATTCCTTCTCCTTCACTTTGCAAATTTCTCTTGTTGTAGCTTCCAAATCAAATTTTGGTGTTACAGTGAGATGGTTCCACGTGCGTTCGATTCCACTGTATATAGGCTTGAAATGAGCTTGAATTCCTGGGCTTGAGGCTGACCTAATCATCTTAAGCCCGACTTGATGTGGAGGCTTCATAAATCATGTTTTACTTAATACTTGACCTATTTTAATTATTCAAAAGCCCAGTATGGATCAATTTAAAATTGCAATAATCCTATAGACTCAGAATAAAACAGAAGTCCAAAATAGGGATTTTTACCTAAAACAAATATGACCCAAGCATGAAACCCATGCTTTAATAAGTCTTTTAATAATAATATAAAATTATTTTCTTTATTCTTTTGACAAGTACAATAAGTATTGACTCAAGTACAATTTATGAATACCGAACCTAGTTACATTCTTCAATACTCCCTCTTAACTAGGGAGGCATTCATAACTCAATAGTACAAGGTATATCTCAACTATATGAACTATGAAGAATTTTTAGACACTTAAATTTCATGGACTAGATTCATGACCAGGGAACTCTATCCATTTTTCACTAAACAGCTTAGGCACCTCAATGCCATGGAACAGATTTTTGACCAAGGAAACCTATCCAAGTGGGACTAATATGGACTAAAGTTTTTAGCCACTATAGGTACCATCAGAATTACTTACTAACCATCAACCCAGGGAACTAGGTGCACATCTGGCCCGATGCCACCCTCCCTACCAGACATCAACAAAAATTGTCGACCTGATGTCTTTCCAGGAAATTCTTCACTTACAAAGCCTCAACACACCTTGATCCAGCATATCGAGGACAACCAATCTCTCCCAAACAAATTTATTGTAACCATCATGCTATCAAATGCTTCGAGAGATTCACCTACGTAAACACAAACCCCAATCATCAATAATTTTGAATGTATAATCAAAACAAATCTCAAGGTTTTGATGTTTCCCTTCAACTAATTCCATTAGGACTATCAATATTATCTTTGAAATAATATTACTCATACACTTTCCTTTCTTACTCTTCATTTAGCAACATATTATTCAATCGGATCCTGATTTCCTTCTTATAGCAGTACCTAATTATTCTCCAATCATGACTATGATTCCATCTCATGGTCTTCACTAAGACTTACAGAGTTAGTCCTGATCTAGTGCACGACACATGAAGTAGAGAACCATAACCATTTCTTCTTATATCCAGGCTCCCTCTTAATCTAGGGAGATCAACTTCTTCTTTTTTATGTGTTTGAGAATATTTCATAGCTTCCATCATTTTTATCATACTTATCAACTTCTCATCTTTATGATACACCTGCACAATTTTAGACATCAAGTACAACCAAAACTATAGAAGCATAAAATTATCCATAACAAATTTACAGAAGCATTTTCAACTTTATACATATCAGATACCCAGACAATAGACATATACTCTTCACCATTTTTACTAGGGACTTTTATCATAAACCCTAGACTACTTCACAATGTCTTTCATTCTATCTAGGGTCTCAATGTTTCTTTTAAAGGTATAATATATCTTGATACAACATTTAGTAAACCCTAGAACCAATATAGATCTACAAAATATCTATCAACCTTTAGAATTCACATGTTAGACTTTCTACTTGGGTTTCATACAAATCCTAGATTTCATAAAAAAGTTAATCAAGAATAATCATAGCTTAGACACTGTCCTTCACTAGAGTTAGTTGTATACCCTATATTCCAAATCAATTATCAAAACATATCATGAAGAACTTCTAATAGGGTTTAATGTAAATCCTATAATTCAGTAAACACATCTTGAGTAACTTCTACTATGGTTTGATGTAAACCCTGGATTTTCCATTTATAAATTTTCAACATACATTATATAGATTCAAATGACAATAAATACTAGAGAATTTAATCATTACTAGGATTTATTCATAAACCCTAGACTTTTCAATCATCATCCTAGATCTTTCAAACTTTGACTAAGGTTTGTTTCCAAACCCTAGATTCTTAGGACCATTAGAAAATAAGTCAACACATAGATCTAGGAGATGACCATTATAAGCACATCATATGTTAGTCAAAATTAATACATTAGACATATATATTTTCCTAGACTAGGCTAGGGATTCAATCAAGAGAACATATACCTAGGGTTTCATTTCTAGGGCTTTTCATAACAAGGATTTTACCTGTTAGACCTAACCAAAACATATGGTTTTGGTTAATTTTCAAAGAAAACCCCTATTATATCATACTTCATAGGTTCAAGATTTCGAACAGCATCATTTTAACTCAAGCAAGTCTAGAGCTTCCATGATCATATCTGATCAGAATCTAGATCAGGAGCAAAAATTAGCTCAAAATTTAAAGTACTCGGAATTGCACCAAACTAGAACGAGAGTGATCGGCCCGTCACAAGGAATCCAATGCAACTCGTTTCGTCAAAAACCAAGTTCGGGTGAAGGATTTATGGTATGTTGATCGTCATTCATAACATGCAAATGTAATGTCCCAATTTTTATGGGACATTAATTTTTTCCATTTTCATATAGAAGATAAATAAAATGGGTAGGAGACCCATTCATTTGATGAATATGTAATAAAAATCCTCTTGGTATGAAGAAGGATCACTTTTGGAGTTTTATTTCACACCTCCATGTGTGAAAGGGGGCTTATGCAAGAAGGATAGGCCAGGTTTGACCAAGTCAAACTGCGCAGTAGCATGAGGTGGAGAGCACATTATGGGCCAGCATAGTGGGATAAAGAGGGAAAATTCTAGAGGAAGGAAACCCTACTGAGTGGGGTCCATTGAGAGAGGTCTCACATTTCTTAAAAGGAGGGAAGGTTGCCATTGCAAAATATGTTGAGTATTGTTCATCTCATTGTCCATCCAGACAAGAGAGCATTCTTTGTCGTTCAACAAGAATTACCGAAGGAATTCCTATTTAGGATTCCTTCCCCTTCTTGAGAGGCCTCTTGAAGGTTGATCTTCATTCTCCACATTCCATGGCTCAAGGCCAAAGCTACTATCTCCAGTGACAGCGCTATTCTTGTTCAGGAGTGTTGCTACATTGAAGGAGTTGTAGTGGAGGACATCTACACCACCTCCAGAGCTGATTTTCAGAGTAAGGGAGTCCCTATCCCTTTGAGGACTTAGTGAGGAAGACTTCAAAGCATCATTGTAGATTTGGCATCAAGGCCATCTCCTTCTCTGGCCCCTATAGCGCAGTTCACCCATTGACTGCGTTATTTTCTTGAGAGAATTTGTAGTAGGGCTCTTGCAGAGTATTAGAGGGAGAGATATTTATTGAAGGGATCAGCCTTTCACTTGAAATATCCATTAGAGGAGGAACATTCAGTTTTAGCATCAGGTTCAGCCATCTCCATCTAGTTCTATTTCTGATTTGCTGCAGCTACCCAGCTACTCCGGTATTTTGCAGATTTTGTGTTTTATGATCAACCCTTCCAAGATTGATAGGAGGTAGCCTTTGGGAGTTGATATCTTCACTCCTAATGTTATTTTGTACCATATAATTGTATATCTATGCATTTGGAATTTGTATTAGGCAATTTCTCTTGAAACTGCGCTATCATAGCTAGGGCTTATATGTGCAGCAGAGTTTCTTCATGATTTATGTACTCTTCTCTTGAGGCTTGGCATTGTGCATCTTGAGTATCATTTCCCTCAAGATTTAGTATAAATATGTTGCTAATATGATTATAATGAGATAGATATGGATTCCTCTTACATGTTTATGAGTATGTGTCACTACTATTTGTCAAATGGTGTATTTTCTTATTCATGTAGCTCTATCTTGAAGTATTCTCAATAAAGTAGATTTTCCTAATAGGAAATATCACATAGCTATAGATAGAGTCTGTGAAGGGCTAGGTAGCCTCTGGATCTCACCTCTTTTTTAAAGGTGACATATTTGGAAAATTCCCCTACAATCTATCTCTAGACTATACTTGTGTTATTTCTGAAAAAGGGACATTACAACAAATTTAATGTAATATTCACAAATGAGGAAACAGAAATATATAGAACACAAAACTGGAAATAGCATTATAAATCAACTCATTAAAATTGGAGACCAATATGGAGACATATCATCATGTATTATATCATAAAATCAATACAAAATAGCAAGGCATGATTCATATGCAATGAGGGAACAAGCCTCCCATGAGCAATCACTCCTAAATAGGAACTGCTGCTACAATACAAAATGTCGAAAGACTGCTACAGCGTAGTTATAAACACAATGCTATAGAAAAATAATGTACAAAATATGTATGGATGTTATATGCCTCAAAATACATGACAAAAACAATTAATCTAGGCTTTATACAAACTCCTATAAGGAACCCAGAAAGGATTTTCAGAAATACACCCTATACAAGATGGGATCTAAAGCCCTATGGCTGACGATTCACTGAAAATTGAAGAACACGAGTGTAGAAGGCTTAAATAATGTATATCTAATGTAGATCCCCTCAAATACCTCCTTCAATGAAAGATTTAACCCTTCAATCATAGGAAAACATTCCAAAGGAGCCACAAGATCCCTCACTGAAGCTTCCCTCCAAAATAACGTAATTCCTAGCTGGAAAAACGTTGTAAATGATGGTAAAATAGTTTTCCTAGTGAAAAATATCTGAAATATGTCCAAGATCCCTCCAAACTGATCTCCCAAGAGAAGGAATCCTTCCTCCTATGAGAAACTAGCTCAGAAAGTGGGTTTCTCAACCTTCCACTACAACACGTTGCAACACAGCACAATACCCTGCAGAAACTACGCTAATGAAGAAATATGTAGCTTGGCCTAAAAAAAAAATGTGGAAATTAATGCAATTCTCTTCCAAGAGGCCTCTCAAGGAAAGAGGTAGTATTCCCGCTCGGGAACACCCGGTGCTAAACACCACAACATTCTCAACTAAACAGCTAAATAATGCAAGTAGTCTAAACAGAACATATACAAAATAATAATCCAAAAAAATAACCCCATATGGCTGCCATCCTCTTCCTTATATATATTATGAGCTTCCTTGCCCTTGTCCCCACTCAATTAGGTCATTTCCTTCATGAAATCCATCTCCCTCCAAAACTGTGTTATTCCACATTTAATCTCCACTCCTTTATAACAGCATTGTTGACTTGGTCAAAGTTGACTGAATCAACATGATCCAACCCCTGTTCACACCTAGAGGTGCTTTATTTAGCTACTTAGAAGGTATCCTTTCACACTTGAAGTGTTTTTATTGCTGCTAAGGGGATTTATGGGCCTCCCCACCCACTTATTCACCTACATAGTGATAAAACAAACTATAATATTCCATTTAGTTGAAGGCTAAATTTTTGGAATATTAAGTCCTCCCCTCCAAAATGTTGTTTGTCCTCAAGCAACTGTAAAGGTAGAGAAAAATCACTCCCCTCCTCCTCTTGTGGCCTCCTCATCAACAGTCCCCACCACTGCTCAAGGTAATCTGCAATAAATCTTCCCTCCAATGGTTCCTCCCAAGTATGCAAAACCAAATGGCTTACATCATGAGAAAGTGGAAGGTGTAAGTGGAAACCTTCTTGCTATCCAATGGCCTCCTCAAGGTAGGAGTGATGAAAATCATAGGGGATCTCATTCCCAATGAGATACTCCCATCTCCATGCTATCATCCAAATGAAATGAATCACCTTCCAACATGGTAATTCATATAAAAGTTCCTCCCAATTGTTCATGAGAGGCATATCCCAAGTACTCCAAAAAATCACATGGCCCACCTCATAAAGAAGAAAGTGATCTACTGTAGTGTCCATATCATCTCCCATGCTCCTCTTGAAGCATGAAGCATAAAAGGTGTGGGAAATTTCATTCCCCATGGACACATCCACCCAATGTGTCTCTCCTCTAAACATGTTCCCAACAAAGATAAGAACAACATCAGCATATGGAATCATAATTAAAATCATGATAGCTGCCATATGTAATAGGGGAGAAGGAAAATGGTTCCTCAAGTGCAACCAACATAGTTTTACTCTCAACTGCATCATAATATGGCATGATTTTTGGCTTCCCATGTTGGGAAAAATACTGAGAGGGGGGGGTGAATCAGTATTTACTGCATACTCAAAACTTTTTTTACTTTTTCATTCCTTAAAACCCATATGCTACTTTCCTTTAGTAAACTCGCGTATACACGCAGATATCTTTCATGCAACTCGCGTATACACAGAGATCTAATTATGTCATTAGTTCTTTGCTTATATCATTCCATTATTCATTCATCAGATGTTCAATAAATAGTAAACATGTGCAGTAAGAACAGAATAAACCATCACACAAAGCATCACACATGAACACCGGGATTTTTAGGTGGAAACCCAAGTCGGGAGAAAACCACCGCTGCAGTTGCTCAGCCTTCAATATTTTATTATAGAGAAAACATCTTACAACATATGTGCTGGTGCAGACTCCTACCAGCACGCAGGCACCCACCTGTGCTCGTTTACCAGCCTCTCCTGGAAGGGAGCTCCAACCCCCTGACTCGTTTACCGGCCTCTCCTGGAAGGGAGCTACGACCCCCTGATCTCGTTTACCAGCCTCACCTGGAAGGGAGCTACGACCCCCTGCTCTCGTTTACCAGCCTCACCTGGAAGGGAGCTACAACCCCCTGACTGAAGGCTACAACCCTCAGCACCTCTATGGACCACGTTTCATCAATTTTCACACTAGATCCAAAGCTTCCTTTAGGACACAACTTGCAGGCCACGTTTCATCATATTTTCAGACTGGACCCACTCCATACTTTTAAGCACAGTCAACCATGAAACATATACATATAACTCACTGACAGATATCAGTAAACCATCAGAACAGTTCAGACATTTCTTACCACAGACTTCAACAAACCCTAGTTTGCATACGCGCTTTCCTTTCACTGATGTCGCGTATATACGCGCTTCCATTCACATAAACCAGCGTATACTTCTGTACATATTACAGATCCAATTTCATTGCGCATACGCGCTTTCTCTTCAGCGAAGCCGCGTATATACGCGCTTCCTCTGCGACGAACTAGCGTATGGATCTTCAACCATTACAGAGCTGCATACTTCTTCAGATTAGATATTCAGTTCAGATTCAACCCTTTACTTCAGACAGATGTTCGCCTCATCACAGATCTAATCAATCCATAAACAGATCTAGTAGATACAAATACATTTTAGATCTAGATCCCCGTCTTCATCATTTTCTTCATTGGTGCATCATAGATTCAGATCTATCATCAAGCCTTTACCCTTTCCATACAGATATACTTCACAGAGAAGTATTCATTCAAGCTCAGACATCTTGCACCCACACTCATGATTTGCACAATGAATTTCTTCTCTTTATATAGGATTACCCTTTTTCAATACCATGAGCCCCTTTTTTCAATACCATGAGCCAAAACAATACCATGAGCCCAAAACTACATTACTTCCGATGGTATTCCTGGACGGGGTCATTTAGACGAATCATTACCCAATACAATGGGTCAATACCATGGTGGTTACCCCTAGTTTTGCACTTTATGAGCGCTTTTTCCCATACGCGACTTGGAACGTTGATTCCCGCGTGCATACGCGACTTCTCCTAGGCAAATATGCGTATGCCTTGAGACATACTCTTTTCATCATAGATCTAGCACATATTGAATTCCTTTCTTCATTACCTACTGTACTCTCTGTAGATACATCAGATTTTCATCTTGAAATAGGTTCATCAAGACATATTCGATCAAGCACAACTTCATCAAGTAAGTTGCCATCATCTTCATCAGGTGGGTTGCCATTCAAGAACAACTCTCTACATCATATTGTCAACAAACATCATATCACATCAGATTTACATCATTTACCAAGTCCATCAAGTCAAGAATAACTTCATCGGGTGTATTGCCATCAAGGACAACACATGCCAACAATCTCATGTCTTCATCTTCATTCAGTGGGTTGCCATCAAGGACAACACTCTGCATCATATTGCCAACAATCTCCCCCTTTGGACTTGATGGCAACCACGATGGTGTTTGGTTACCACAACAGATAGGTACATGTCACTCTCTCCATTTTTGACACCATTCTTTCTCTTCATTCAAACACCATGTCACTCTCCCCCTTTGACATCAAGGGCAAAGGGTGGATCAAAAACCAACATACTCTCCCCCTTTTCTCCTCATGTGGAAGAAGCGTTCTGCAGATCTGATATATACTAAAGTGACCAAGCTCCCCCTGAGATCATGCTGAATCTTCAAACATGTTTTCCAATGAAGTACATGACTCTATGAATTTTCGATCACCAATGACTCATACTTACATCAAAGATCCATCCAAGTGGATTTACATATGAGACTCAACTACCCAACCAAGTGGGTTTACAAGTTTCAACTCAACTACCCAACCAAGTGGGTTTAAAAAATTTGACTCAGCTACCCAACCAAGTGGGTTTACAAATTTGACAAGTCCTTACATGACTGAATATTACAATTTTACATCACGGGTCTCAACAAGACCTTTTCAACAAATTACAAAAAAATGACCATTTAAGACCAACACCAGAAAGTCCTCAATAAAGAGAACATATTTCAGAACCACCATAATGCCAACAATGCATTATACTCAGCAACGCTAATGCTCCCCCTGAATCTGTGCATCCAAGCATCCTTTTCATATGACTAAGGCTCCCCCTTAGTTTGTGCATCCTGAACACTTTCACCAACAAATCATCAAGGCATCTTTATCAAAACATTTAGAAATAGAATTATGAGAACTGGAACACCACCAGAGATACCAAACAGCACTGCAGCTGTGCTGAAGAAAGCTGAACCAAACAAAAATTTCCAGCAACCAACCATACGCGTCTTTATGTGTTTCAACTCGCGTATATACGCGACTATATGTCAGGAAACCCGCGTATCCAATTCAATCTTCTGCATTTAAGTAAATTGTTCTTCTGACAGACAGAGACAACTCCAGCTTCAGTTTGTGAAATTCAAATGCTTCCCTGGAACATGTGAGGGCAGACAGATAGGACAATGTAGTTGTGTCTTCAAGCGTCATCCAATGGTTGTAGCATAAGCACATTAGTACCCAAGTCTTCAGATTCCTTGCAGCATCAATACAATCTTTCCAAGAGAAATTATCATACCGGAACAACATCTTCAAATATGTGTCAATCATCCATGTGGTCCAATATCATCATGATCTTTAAGATTTAACATGAAGTAACATATGTATGGAAAAGATCTCAACCATAGTAACAAGCTCTGCATGATCTATTATTATCTCTGAATCATAGGACTTCCAATTCATCCATGTGTGAGCACAAAAGATACTTTTCAGCAAACAAGGCTCAAAATCTCATCAAAATAAACCATATACCAAGTCATCATCATTTGAGCATGAGTATCACAATAATCAAAGAATAAGTAGTCATAGTGCCAACAATGCAATCATTGGTATTCAACCTACTGCTCCCCCTAAACCAGTGCTCTTCCTTAACTTGTGCAATCTGAAACACCTTCAACAGCAAGTCATCAGCAACAATCTCTGCATAAACTGTCCTTGTCTCTGAATTATAAGATTTTCATCTCAGCAACGAATACTCAAGCAAACAGGACTCATCCATAATATTCAACATAAGAAACCATGTATCATATCATCATTATTTAGAACTGATAGATTAAGCTCATATAGACCCTGGATCCAAACTTGACATAGATGCAACAAATGCAATGGAAAACACAGAGCTCGAAGCATAAAAATCACTCAAAAACAAAAGGGAACTATTATGACCCAATAGGTCATATTTATACTTGTGGCGCATTATCAATGGCTCCTTGTGCATTAATGAGGCTCCATTACTGAAAAAACGGTCCAAAATATGGAAAAACCCCTTCATTAAATGCATCCTAGACACTCCTAAAAATGGTAATAAATCTGTCTGATCCAGTTTGACTATTCCAACAGCTATTTTTTGACACGTCTATGTGCCAGTCAACCTCCTCACATAGATAGCGCGTGCGTTGCACCTTACTTCAAATTTTCCCTCTCATCTGAGCAAGTCCGAGACTCCGTCCATATAGTCATTTGGTAGCCACATGGTCATCCATGTATGGCTTTAGACAATTTCCATTGACATACCCAGGAAGGTATTCACCGCTCAAAGTGTCCAAGTGCACTACTCGTCCATCAGTGATTTCCTTAACAACATAGGGCTCTAGCCAATGCATCTTCAATTTTCCTGGGTGGTGCGCAAACTTGTTGTCATAGAGTAAGACCAAATCATCCTCCTTGAACACCTTTTTCCTGATATGCCAGTCATGCCAAGATTTTTCATGCGCCTTTTGAAGCCATTGGTGATAGTTTTCAATAAATTAATCATCTTCCAAAGCGACCAACTGGGACAACAGGTCTTCTAGAGCATCTTCTTCAGCCATATTGGTAAAGGCGACAATGCAAAGACTAGGAACAATGAACTCCATGGGCAACACATCCTCTTGCCGATACACCATCCTGAAAGGCATCCTTCCAGTCAACTTCTTGCAAGCAGTCCTGTAGGCCCAGAGAACTATAGGCACTTTCTCATCCAAATAATTTTTGTTAGCATTGCATACCTTAGTGAGCTTGGCCTCCAAGATATTATTGAAAGCTTCAACTGTGTCATTTGATTAAGGATGATAGGGAGAGCTCTTCTGATGACACATCTTAAATTATTCATTCATGGCTTTGATAGTGTCATTAAAAAAATGCATACCTTGATCACTGATGAGAATCTTAGGACATCCAAACCTAGTCACTATATTCTCAAAAATAGACTATCCAACAGTATCAACAGTACAATCCTTCACTGGTTTGCCTTCAGCCCATCTGGTTACATAATCTGTCATAATGATGATGTAGTGTGCACCACTCTTTCTTCCTGGACGATTAATAGGTCCCACGAAATCAATAGCCCATTTCTCAAAAGCTAGCATCACCATCTGTGGATTCAAGGGAATCTCATCCCTACCTGAAGGTTTTCCTATCCTCTAACAGAAATCACATGCGCAGAAGTGCACATAGGCATCATCTTGTCATGTGGGCTACCACAACCCAGCTCGCAAGTTCTTCTCCATTATGGCCTTTCCTACATAATGACCACCAAAAACTCCTCCATGAGCTTCATTTATAATTTCATGCCTTTCATTTTCAAGGACATACCTTTTCAGAACCTCATCCACACCTAATTTGTAAAATTGTCCAAAAATAATGGTGAAGTCCACTACGCGCGCCACAAGTTCTTTCTTCTGCTGAACTATACACTCCTCAGGCACGCGACCAATAGTCAAAAAATTAATGATATCAAGTAAATCCTCATCAACCACTTTTATCACAAACAACTGCACATCTAGAAATCCATCATCTATATTTGTGGGCTCTTCTCCTGTTTCAACGCGCAACAGATGGTCTGGCCCAATATTCAATATTCTTGGTTTGACCATGATTTCAAAATCATATTCCTGGAATAACAACAACTATCTGTAGATATTCCCCCCCAACACAAGCTTTTTGAATAGGTAATTCAAAGCAGAATGATCAGTGAAAATTTTAAAGTGACCACCTAACAGATAGTGGTAGAATTTCTGCAATGCATACACCATTGCTAGCCCTTCCCTCTCCATGGTTGAGTAATTATTTTTTGCGCTGGACAGTTTTCGGCTTGCATAAGCAATGAGATGATCAATTTCTCCTGATCTTGGCTTCTCTAACACATCTTCGAGTGCAATACAGGACACATCCACATGTACATGAAATGCCTTGGACCAATTGGGGAAGACCGAGATGGGCACAATGCCCATATTTTATTTTAGCAGCTCGAAACTCTTTTGACAATCCTCATCCCAGTAGAATGTTGAATCCTTCTTGAGCAAGTTTTCCATGGGCACAATTATTAGTGCATATCCATGAATAAAATTTCTATAGTACCCAGTATGCCCAACTATTGAGCGCAACTGCTTAATATTCTCAGGTACTTCCAAATTGACTATGAAAACAATCTTGGTAGGATCCACCAGCAATCCCTACTAGCATACAATCTGTCCCAATAGTATTCCAAATGGTACATAGAAAATACACTTCTTCAAATTTAGGGAGATCTGATACTTCCTACAAGTATCCAACATTAAGCGCAGATTTGACACATGCTTCTTTAACAACTCAAAGACAATCCAATCATCAAAATATACCTCCAAAATCTTGTGTATAAATTATTTGAAAGCACCAACTACCACGCATGAGAATATGGAAGGAGCATTCTTCAATCCAAAGGGCATAGCTGTATATTGGAAGGATCCCCATTCAATAGCAAAAGCATTCTTACTCCTATCTTCTGGCGCAATCTAGATCTGATGATATCCTGAAAACCCATCTATAAAATAATATGCTTCTTGTCCTCCAACATTATCCAAAATTTCATTTAAGAATGAGGTTGGGAATGGATCATGCACACAAGCATCATTCAATTTGTACAGAACAACAAAAATTCTGATTTCTCCCTTGGTCTTCTTATCTTGCACAACCATTGGGCTTACCCAGTCATATTCTTCCACAACTTCAATGATGCTTGTTGCCACCATTTTATCCAACTCTTCTTTCACCTTCTACTTATATCTTGGGTTCAGCTTGTATGGGTGTTGTTTTACTGGGTGCACATCAGGCTTCAATGTGATTTTCATCACTCCCAGTTCCCCAATGATTCCTTTCAACTCTGCAAACTTTCTAGGGAACAGATCCTGATATTCTCTCAGCAATTCAACAAACTTGCCTACTATATCATCATCCCAGTAGTCTCCAATATTTTCTAGCTTAGGTAGTTCCTCAGTTCCAATATTCGCTTGTATTAAATTCAAAGGCTTTCTTACATCCAATGAGGTGATTGAGGGCCTAGCCATTGTGCGTTGTCCCTCATATTCAGGGATCATGATATTCCTTGGATCTTCATCATTTTTTTCTACTATCAGGTTTCTGCAATTCATAATGGCTTTCATATGCGCGTCCCAAGCTGGTGGTGTGCACTCAATGATAGGTTTTGTGGTATCAAACACTACTTATTGAATATTATGAAGAGCTTGAACAACTATATTGAATCCACTCTCAAAGATAAATGTAAGAATAAAGCTTTCTATCATCGCAGACCATTCATTAGTTCCTCTGTGCAACTCTACCTTCAAATACCATTCAGTAGGAACTTTTCCCAACATGTGAATAAACATATGGACCCATTCAGGTCTTGGTTCTATACCCCATACCTGATTCCACTTAGAAAAATGGCTACACGGATCCTCTTTGCTGGAGTATACATTCTCCATTTTAATTACTGGGAATTCAAAATACAACCTCATCATGCACACACATTCCTCCTAATTTCCCATATTCTCCTTATGCGTTTCCCACCATCTTGGTGGAGTAGCGCAAAAGACAAGATCCAAATCTTGGAATATTTATCCTTTAGGCACAGTCCTTTCCAGCTATCCTATAAGCATGTTTACATTAGTTGAGCTATCATAGTGTGGTAAATCACATACCTCAGATCTTATACATCACAGGGATCGGGTCACATGATTACAGTGCAGTGCATACACCTCATGCAATCAAGTTCTTCCAATTCTCTAGTTCTTCATCAGAATTAGAAAAAAAAGAACTATCCTTTTCCCATTTAAGATTCCCATATGTTTTTGGATTAATCCAGTCTTCCTCGCACAAAATTAGCTTATATATTTTATCAATCTCATCCTCAGCGTGCACTGGTTTAGTATACCTTTGGCCTTTTGCAATATCCAAAGGGATGATTATCCCAAATCCATTGCCTTCAAATTCCATTCTCCTTCTCTTTATATTTATAAAACCATCCATTTCAATGGCCTAATCCAATCCTAGCAGTGCAGGATAGGGATTAGTATTATCTACAATTTGTATGACTTCAGATTTTTCCATCACCTTAACACCCTCTGTATTGACTAGAACTTGTGACAACCTCCCCAAAGGAATGATCTTCTGTTGATTGTCCATGCATAGTTGGATAGTAGAATACTCCATATTTGGCTCTCCCATGCACTGCCATGTTTTCTTATGTATAGCATTAGCATCTGATCCCAGATCTAAAATGACTTGGTACATTTCATAAGCACCAATATGCACGGTCATACGCATCTCCCTACTTGTTCTCTTCTTTTTCTTGTATATTTATTGACTACTAGTTGTTAAACCATGAGTTTTTCTTTCTCTACGTAATTATCTATCAGTGCCTGCAGATTTTTGACAGCCTTATTGTTGCGCAACAACTTTATGCATTCTTCTAGGAATGGTTTTATCTCCTCATCTCTACCTGCTTCCTTCAGTGTTCTACCAGATGTTGATGTACTTCCTTCTGCAAATTATTTTCATGCTTCAATAAAGGTTTCTTTTGCGCACTGAAGATTAAAGCCTTCTTTGTTTTAAGGTTCTTTCCAGATCCATACATCAGTGGGAGGTTTCTTTCCCTTATATTCATTGGTAGCTACACCACTCCTGACAACTAAATTCACACAGGGATATTCTTCACACGTTTCTGCAAGAATCATCTAAAGATTTTGCGTTGGCGTATTCTTTTACTACATTTTAGAGATCAAGACAGGACAATCTTCTATAACATGATCAAATTGTCTACAGTACTTGCAGGACTCTCGTGTTGGATTCAGACAGTCACGCGCATAATGGCCAACATCTCCACAGTTATAACAAATGACTTGTCCTCTCCCTCGACTAGCTGATCCACCTCCTCGACCTCTTCCTCTCTCTTGGAATCCTCTGCACCCAGAAGGGGATGCTGGTGATGTAGGCTCAACCTACATTCTATATGTTTTTTCTTTATCTAGCATTATATCATAAGTGCGACAATGCTGCTCATCATGCCCTAATGACAAACAGAATTTGAAAAATAACTGCTTCAAGTCAGTCTGATATTTTCTGACCCTTAGGCAAGAATATGTCGTGTAATCTAGAAATTTGACAGATAGTGCACCACATAGGATTATTCAATGGACTAGGACCTACAACATTAAGATAATTTTTGAAGATAAGACATTGGTCTATATGGTGCTTGAAAGCTTTGCATTTCATACACCACACCTCTGTGCATGCCTCCTTGCTTTTGGAATTGTGCAGAATTTTAATTTATAGATGTATGGCTTCCAAATAATTCTGAATCTGTTGAGTTCCAAGTGAAATAGGTGTTGGGGTAGCCTCTAGTTTCATTTAAACTTCTACAACCTTAGCTTGTGTGGAAATATTTTTCTGACCTAATGGTTGGCGCAAATGTGGGAGCAACATAACAATGAACCATTTTTTATGATGAGTATCATCAATAACAAATCCACCGTCTCTGATGGTGCACTTCAAATTTTGATCGGCCTCCCAAACAGATTCGTTAGGCTCCTGATGAATATCCTTGATTTCTGTCACCAAATACGCATATGACTTAGGTTTCTTAAACTGCTCTTTTAGGGCCACTTCAATTTCTTCCAAGGTAGAATTAGGGTTTTCTTGCATGTACCTAATGTACCAGTCTAATGAGAGATATTGAAATGTAGCAGCCAGCTGCACTTTTCTAATATCAATATTGTTAACTTGCGGAGCCTGCCATACGACCACAGTTACAATTCAGAAGTGATAAGTGTCCTCATTTCCAATGCCTTTGAATTAGGTAACTTCGTGGATGCAGCCATATATATTCAGGGGGAGGTGGAGGTGGAGGTGGAGATGGACTGCGCGGTGGAGTAGGTGATCTGTAATGTGAGTTCAAAAGTGGAGTGAATGGAGTGGGAAACAGATTCAATGGTTTCTGATGTGATGAGATTTCTTCTTTAGAGTCACTTGAGCTAGAAGTTTCTAGTTCATGTTCACTATTATATCTAGGCTTCAGAGGGCTATAAATGAATTTTTTAGAGTCTTCTTGGTAAATTCTTCCACTGTGCGTAATTGAACCTCTTTGATGCATTCAAGCAGTATGTTTGCATAGACAACCCCATTCACACAATATCATTTTCAGTAATAATTTCAATGAGCGCAAGAAATTACCTATAGGGCCTTTGAAAAACCTTCTTTCTTCTTCATAATATGACACAAATTGGTCTATGGAAAATTTAGTCATAGATCCTCCCAAGAGGCGATCGATCCAATGATCTACTATGCGAGTGATCTTACTGTCAAAATTCTCTATTTTCTAGATCAATTCAAGATTCCACTGAGTGACTACATCATATTTTATGTAGTGATGGAATTCATCTAAGCGTGATAACCACTCTTGTAGTTCGTGCACAAAGGAACAAAAGAAAATTTCATGCACTTCTATATAAATATAGTTTTGTACCCATTGCTAGTCAACAACCTAGTACTTCTATTCTCTTGGAGCACAAATTCAAGGATCTTTCTATCCAGCCAATATTGTAATTCATTTCGTGACAGATGCTACAACATCAAATCTCCCTCAAAATGATGATCCCGGTCCTGACAATGGAACCATTTGTTGGCTTGAGGGGTCTTGACCTAGGTTCAGATTTTGTGGATAAACCAACAAGCCCTCCAACTACTGGCCCTTTCAGCAGTGATTTGCTTGCGCAGACCAAAGTATCACCTGAAGCAATATGGGGGGTGCTGGAACTAGGTTTCCAAACCCTGAGGGAGAAAATAATGAAGTGGTCCTCAGAAAAACCCAATGAAAACTTATACAGATGTGTGCAACAATATATAACAAAATTACAGAGAATGCACAGTCATTAACATAATAACATAAAATTGATGTTCTCCTTAGCGCAGATAATAGAACATAATCCAATCCAAATTTTAACCAATGTGGATAATTAAAAAAATCTATTAACCATCAATAATTATGCATAATAATATCAGACATCCTCATGCAATAATCAACAAGCAATACAGATAATGCGATCTTAATAGAACATAAACTGTAACAATTCAGATGCATAACATGGTAAACTTATCCAAAACTGTTCTTTCTATTATCTTCAGATATGTCAATCAATACATCAATTGTCCTTACAAAAACCCTTACACAACCCTTACACTCACATAGCCAGGACTAGGTCTTGTGCACACAGCCAACATGAGCCTCTTAACCCAACCCAACAACCCTTACAGATGCATAAACTTATTAGAACATCAAAAATTCATAACATAATATTCTCTACTTAACTTAGACACTATCTATCTATTTGCCTAACGCGCAAATACTATGGTCTCAAACCATGGTTTGAGGCCCAAAATTTACCCTTAAGCCCATTTACATCAAAATTGGGGACTTTGACCCACCCCAAATCCCCTTGACTCCATTTGTGCAGCATGCACATACACAATTATATAAAAATGTCTTCGGAACTTGTGCCTTAGGGGACCCTACTCCAACAAATCCTCTTATTGGTGAAAGTCCGTGAAGAGAAAGGAGCCTTAGCTGTGGCAACAATGGGCTAAGCCTCCACCATTCCCCTTATCCTATTAGTTTCCCTCTTAGGAAACCCTTTTAGGTCAACTACTAGTTTGAGTGGTAACAAGTTGTTCATAACTCCATTTATGAACAACCATTTGGTATGCCTGCTTTCTGCATACTACGGCTCCAATATGAGAATTATAGGGTTATGGAGGTTGCCTATATTCTCAATGAATCAATCCTCTACAATATAGTGAACTAGGGCTAGTTGGCTAGCCCACTTGATTGCTACTTTAGTCCTTCAAAGTCTGCACATCCTTAGGCCCTATACACATTCCCTTCTACCAATATTATTTTCCTTCACAAGTATAAGAGTCAGGGCTCTTCTTTGACAGTCACCTAATAACCCTCCAAATGTACTTAGACTACCATCAATATGCCCAAACATAGTCAATTCTTTTTACTAATCAAGGGCCCACAATATTTCCTTCATGTAGGGCCAAAAATCAGCCACTAACAATCCATTGACTAATTTTTATAGGTTTCTTCAGATCTCTGTCTAAAAATATATGTACAGTCCACCAAAATAAACTCTTTTGCATGTTAATCCATTCTTCATATGGCACATTTATTTTGCATGCTAAATATTCTACTTAGGTTCCACCCTCCTTTGGATCTTCTATCTCCACACATATTGAATCTGCAAACCATCTTCTAGATCTGCAACCTATATTGTAGAAATAAACCTCACTCTAAGGGTCACAACTGCTCTTCTTCTACACAATTTTTTCATTGTATTAAGGGCATACCTTATGAACTAAAAATGATAGAAAATTGTCCTAACTAGGGAATTATACTTATGAAATTCTAATTTTTGTGGAACAAACCCTATCCACCTATAGGAAAAACCACAACTCTTGCCTCCATAAGAGACTCGACCTAGCTCATATGGATCCATAGGTTCTGGGTATTTCTTTGACTGAATCTTGAAATGAAATTTAGATCTAAATTTCAACCCTCAAACTAGGGTTACCTCAGTCAATATTACACCTACATCTACTTTTGTTATGGCTCTAAATTATAGTGCAATCCATCCTCCATTTATGTTGGTCTTTATCACAAACCTTGCAACCTACTAACCACCACAAGACAAGATGGTATCAACCCTCTCTTCTATTTCATTGAGAAAATATAACCAACAGGATTCAATCTAATATTGTAATGTACTAAAACAAGATATTGAATCCTTCCTACAATTTGCGGAAACAAAACATGATCGCACAATCACATATAAGTAAGAGAAAGAAATTATCAATCACACAACACAAGATGTATCTATGGAAAGAAACTACTCAAAACCCCTTTATATTTATTGTGTATTAAGTCAAGGAATCATGAAACAATACAATGCTTGATATCTCATCAGATTCTCCACCACTTTGCCAATTGTGTCCTGCTAATCTAGGCAAAATTGGTCTAGTACTTAGCCAATTCTCAACCTTCCTTCAGACTGCCTTGCTCACACAATTCCTAGGGAATTAGCCTTCTTGATTGCATGGTCCATCATGGCATCCCAATGACTTTATAATTTCACATGGGAAATTTTCTATAAATACAACTAATAGTTATGTTCCCTTTAACCTCTGTCTCAATTGGGTCTTCCTTGGAACTTACATGCATGAAACTATTAATAGAGAATTATTATTTATCTGATTTATCACTCATTGTGAATTAAATCTAATTTAATTCACTAGACCTCTCACTAGCTCATCACTCAGTTAGAACTAGTTAAATTGATTTTAACTCAATTAATTGAGTTAACTAATTCACACCTACACCCCACTAATGCATCAACTGCAACTAGACCACCAAAATATTAGAATCCCTCTACATGCCTCATATTATACCCTCATGATCTGGACATATGGAGGAACATAGTAAAATATAGCAATAGACATAAACACAAATATGCAGCACGAATAACATTTCATTTCATTAAGATCAAATACTAAAAAATGCTTACAGACAGAATGGAAAACAAAATAGCTCGGGCGATGGTAACTTATCTCTAAGAATAGATGTGGTAGCTACATGCCTCTAAAATATGTTACAATAGGTTCAAGGGCCTTTTTATTATTGAAAAATAATATAAAACCATAAACAACCAAAACCCTAACCCGAGGAGATGTAACACCAAGAGTTTATGGGCCCCGTTGGGGTTAGTTGGGCAACCAACTTCCCAGGGTTGTAACTTCGTCATATGATCTCTATTTGACACACATGATACCTCGTTATAATATATGTCTGAGGAATACAACTATTAACATGATTTCTATGAAATATTCAAACCTTTCATGCCCAAAAAACATCATTTGGGGCCTCAAAACAACTCCGTAAGTTCAAGACCTGAAAAAATGACAAAAATAACAAATTTTGTTATAATTAATGAAATTGAAAAACTGAAAGAGACAATGGTGAGGGCCCAAGTGGAATAGGCGGGTCACCACCAATATCCACCTCGATCGCCTCAACTAGAATTTCTCAAGCTAACTCAATCATCATGACTTAGTTAATTGACACAAGTTGTTATGAGATGAAATTACAATTTATTGTCCAATTTATTTAAGGGAAAAATAAATTAGAGGCCTCACATTCCTCACTCCTGGTACATCAAAATTCCACACCAGTGGGGGTGAATTATTTTTTTTGTCCCTTCTGGTTTCCAATTTCAATGTTTCTTTTTGAAAATTTCAACATTCCCTCTCAATAAGAAAAGAATTCAATCTATCCTGATCTGGTACCTTTGGAATTTTTTGCATGTGACACTTCTCTACTGTTGTTCTCACCTTCAAATCCTAAAACTGAATAGCCTCTGAAAAATTGAATCATTATAATGCATCTGTCATCAGAGTCTTCTAACTGCTTCCAGCTACTGAACCTGTCTACTGGACTCTCTGTTTTTTTCTTGATATCTGCATCTGTTCCCTTTGCAATATTTCCAACTCTAATATGTGCTCTAGTATATGACATCTATCACTCTGATTTATATCTTCTAGACATATGAATGCATCAATCTAAATCATCCTTCCTACTACTTTTGTACTGTGGGATCCTCGTAGCCAAGTTCGATCCATGAGCCATGCCATCTCAATGGATCCTACCCAAATTTATTATCTTTTTATTATGTATACACATCACCCCACCTTTCACCCAGAGGTATGGCTGCATGTGCTCCCTCTGCCCATCTGACTCAAAATTTCCCCCTCATGGAGGTCTCTACTTGAGTGGATGCTTTCACTTGTTCTCCTCTCTACTTCTCCAATTGTTGCTGCTCCACAACCTTCTAAGACTGCTTCTGATGTTGCATGTTGAGAGGTAATTTTTTCTCCCTCTCAACCATCAAGTCTCTAACTGCTGCTTTTCTCCTCAAAGCTTTGCATGCATCTAGTACCTCAAGTGCATATAGGTTCTTGAATCACACACATTGTAATTGTCCCGTCATTACAAAAATTTCTAAAAAAGAGGCGATTTTAAATAAATAATATCTCCCTCATCTGAGCTCTGATTCGATGGAATTTTTTTCCATTTGGGTAGTTTGTCGCAAGGAATCCAAATATACTATTTTTTTTTAAATTTTACACCAAAATCTTTATATATTCTTTGCAAAATCACCGCCCAAAAAATTCCTGCTCTCATACCATGTGTAAAATCTAACCAATGATATTTAATCTAATATTGTAATGTAATAAAACAAGATAATGAATCCCTCCTACAATTTGTGGAAACAAAACACGATAACAAAATCACATATAAGTAAGAGAAAGAAATGATAAATCGTAGAACACAAGATGTATCTAGGGAAGGAAACTACTCAAAACCCCTCTATCTCTATTATGTATTAATTCAAGGAATCATGAAACAATACAATGCTTAATCTCTCATGAGATTCTCCGACACTATGCCAATTGTCTCTCGTTTATCTAGGGAAACTTGGTGTTAGTGTGAATTCTAATCGCAAGCGTACACAAAATCTCACTTTAGTTGTGCATAACAAACAACCCTAACATCAAATGTGCCTGTCAATTTCCTTAAATCTACAGTAGGTGACCAGAATAAGTGTTACAAAAATCTATATCTATGCAGTTAAATACATTAAACAACAAAAATAAGTAAGAGTTGCTCCATGCATACAATGGAAAAGACAAGAATTTTTTAAATATTTTTTTGTATTATGACACCTAGGAAGGGAACAAAAAAAGATGTTACCAATCCTACTCAATGGGACGGGTTCTTGTATGTCCTCAGCACTTCAGATTCAAGATCTCTCTCTCTTGATGGTGCAGAAAACCCATACAAAATGGACTCAAAGGGAGCTATGAAGAAAAAAGTAGAAAAATAGCACAATGATGGAGGATCAAAGTCTGACAAAAAGTATAGATCAAAAGGTGACCTCAAGGCAACAAAAGGTGGTGAATGAATGGAAAACCCTTCTATTTATAACAAAATATTGAGTTAGTCTAGATATTGGTGCATAATTAAAATATTATTAACCAAATCTTGATCCAAATTATATGGAATATTTTATTACTTTTGTTGGAGGGAAAAGGAATTTGAAATTGGTCAAATTACTTTCTTTAGAAATAATAAATAAATAAATGATTTATTTATTATTTTAAGAATATGGTTAAAGAATAATTAAATAAATAATGAATTATTCAACTATTTGATAAATGATTTAGTCAAATTTAATAAGGAATATTATTAAATAATGATTTATATAATTAATTTTCCTATTTTGGGTTAAATATGACGAGGAATATTAATGAATCAGTGGCTTAGTTAATTATCCCTAGAGAAAAATCAAACAAATAAGGATTTATTTAATTATTCCTCTTACATGGTGTACTTTAATCCATCTAATAGTAACAGGTTAGATGAAAAAAAATTGGTGTAACAGATTGCCCCCCAACGTGCGAGCGTTAGGAGCTAATCGTATGACCAAAGTATGTTGTAAGAACACAGTCACTAGACACTGAAGGGAAGTCAGAGAGAGAGAGAAATATAAGGCGAACTGAAACGAGAGAGGAAACGACCCCGAGGAGGTGAGACTTCCAGGTGTGATAAGTCTCTTATATGAGTGAGTACCTGATCTGAATGGGGCGAGGGAGGCATACCTATGCCTGTCGAGATAACAAAGTACAAATAATACTGGTGCGTCCAAAAAACATGATACTGAACTATATATCACATGCTAGCATAAACATGGGCCAGATAGAAAACATGATAATGGATCCCACATAATACTATGTCTAGGACAAAAACTAGGACTTATACAATAATATCTGAGTACAAGAGATATAAGTGCAACCAAAGATGTCCTGTAAAACAGGAAAGGGATCTGAAAATCTGAACGATACATGCAAATTAAAAAGGCACAGCAAGCGGCTAAGGCTAGAACCATAAAATCTATGGAGCTGCATCCAAGGCTATAGTAGAGAGGTCATTCGGGCATGTGGGGGGCTACCTGAAGGGCCACCCCTCATGAGGTCTGAAACATCTCACACACATCCGAGAATCACTTGTACAATCTATTGCATCACTGAACTATCAAGTATACAGATCTAGATCATGCCATGAGGAGTTGGAACTGAGAAAGAATCAATTCAAAGGGAAATAAATGGTCCCTTTGCCTTATCCGAGGCACCGAACAAGAGTGAATTTGGAACCAAGGTACACCACCCTCTAGAACTGTCTTTTGGAATGAATAAAATGATTTCAATAGAAGAAGGTATGTCATAGGTGAGGTAATGAGGAATCCTCAACTAAGGCATGAGGGATAATATTAGAGCGACTGATAGAATGACACCAAGGATGATGGTGGAATGGGGGGTACTATGTAGAGGGCTGACGAATTACCTTATTAGAGCATAAGGGGCATGAATGACTTAGCAGCTACTGACTCGACTTCAGAGGGGATAGGGGATAGTATGACTGGGGGCCAAAATGTGCGACACGAGAGAGGTAAAAAGCAATGAAGGATGGAAGACTGTGGCGGGAGAAAAAAGGGATTCAGGACAGACTCCATGGATGCGATGAGGACTCAACTCAGATGCTCTAAACAAGGGCGAAACGATGATGCTACCACACAGAACAGGCCTGGTGGGGACCATAAATACATGATTAAAATATGGTTACTCATGACAAAAATCGACACGAGCATCGAAAAGTATGAAGGAAAAGTGGTGCCCCAAGTACAAGTGTCGCAAGTGAAGAAATTTGAGAAGCAGTGAAGTGAACCTTCTTGGAAAAAAGGCTTCTGGGTGAAGTATCAAATCACCAAAAATGAAAGGATACCCATTTGAGTGCTCGGTGATAGCTTTCCAACAATGTTGAAGATTTGTCAAACCAAGCTACGGTTTGGTCGTAATTGGCGAAAGAAAATTCTGGGGTTTTTCTTTTAATAAGGCATTTTCCCTCCAATTTGATTCATTTGCAAGTGTAGCTATGATGAATGTAGAGAGGAGAAAAGGACATAGATATTGTGGTGATAGTAGAGGACAAACCGATTGTTGGAATCGAGATCTGTCAATTGCAGGTAAGAGGCCTAACCATAATCTTTCAATTCAGTGTATTAAAGTTTGAGATTAGGCATCCAGAGCTCAGGAATAGACTGCTGCTCATCCTCACTGACGGGTCACACTTTTTGTGGTATTTTCTGCGATCGGGGTAGCAGGTATTGGGTAGAAAACTAAGGCCTGTCCTAGGAAATGGCTTGAAAAGTACGACCTATCAGAGAAAGGGTTTCCAGTGCTGTTTTTTGGTTGAGAGCTGGGAGTTTATGGTTATGATGCAATATTTCCTTTCTATACACTGAAAGACATGATGGTTTTGTGTAGGTATGGTAGAGTTGAGGATCAAATAGAGAGAGAGAGACTTGGATACATTATGTTCTGAGATTTGAGGGGATCATGTAGTCTGTGCTGCATTGGCCAGGTTTGGGGTCCTTAAATTTGTGGAGAACCATTGATGAGGGCAGGAGAGCTCTTGTTGGCCCGGATAGTCATCTATTGGGACCCGAATCATGAGATATTTATAGTGCAGGGGAACCATATCAAGCTAATGGCCCAGGATATATTTTTCGTGACTGGTATCCCACCATTGGGGATGGTGGGAAACACACAACCAGTGTTACCATGAGGGAGGAACAATATGGAGTTTGTAGAGTGCCACTATCAACCGGGTGTTTATGTGAAAGGCACAAGGATACCGATCGGATATCTAGAGAGGTTAGAGACTCGTGTAGTGGCCGCAATGGTTCTACGGATCCTTGGAAACCAGGCACTCCACCACATCACTAGGGGGCAGATGATGCTGGTTGAGGGAGTATTTAGTGGGACCTACTATGGGTGGGCCCAGATGATGCTGTCACCATTGAAACGACAGTTGTCACTGTGCAAGAGGTAGGTGAACCATGATTGTGCATATGACACAATGATTTGCTTGATTTTCTTTGAGAATATACTGACACTTTGTCCTCATATACAGATCCATGATGGGGGCCCGTGAGAGCCCAGGATGCATCGCTAGGGGTGGATATTGTGTAGAGGAGGAGGTGGGGTAGTCAGAATTGTGTTCCGACCCACGTTTTTGGCGCATTGGGATTAGATGTTGTTATACATAGACAACTATCCCTATAGTGGGATGAACTATCATGGGGACCTAGACTTGCCACTTCCGCCAGGTCGAGCATGGGGGACATATGGTAAGTGACAAGTTGCTTATATTTTATGGTGAATTTTAAAGTTTCATAATATTGTATATGGTATTTATTCTTTTACTTTTGGTATGCAGATATAGCACCGGTGAAACTGGCCGGGTATATGGGACGACCTGTAGTGTGAGGAGCTGCAGAATATAGTGGGTCGAGGGGGAAGAAAAATGAGGATGTAGTGGCTCTCCTGGAGGATATCCATTGTAGATGTGAGAAGCTGTTGATCGGTGTTTTTGAGCATGGTTGGTAGGACCTTGACGACCAGTACATAAAGCCATGTATTGGTCTACCCTTAGAGTGGAAAAGAGTCATGCAATGCATGGCGATGGCTGTATAGGGGATGCATGATCTACGGGTTGTAGGAGCTGAGCCATTGGCCCAGGACCCTCCAGATAGTGATTAGATGTAGGGGCATGAGGTGCCCCCAATTTTTTTTTTGTAACATGCTATGGGCATGTCATATGTATCAGAGTTAATGGACTCTAAAACATTTTGAATGACACATATTATGGATATGCATCGTTGTATGGTTTATGGTTATTATCTCGTGTTAAATGCCTGTGATAAATTCCAATCTAGAATATTGTTTCCAATGCTATCTACATAGTGATTGTGGGCTCTAGCTACGTGACTGAGTTTAATGATTTCAAATTCATGCATTAAGAGCTTCACTTGTATATTCTAAAAAGGACAGGATTATGCACACGATAAACACCATTCAATTGCATGACAACTAGAAAAGAATATAAATGAACATGAAGGTGAAGGATGTGACCGTCAAGGGAATCAGCTAATTGACCTATAACTGCATCATATTCGGCTTGGTTATTGGTGGTAGCACCAGTGCATACGTTGTTAGAGAAGACAAGCGAATGCAAGGGGGTGAAAATGGCCCAAGTTGTCGAGGCTAGATTCCTAGAGGAGCGACCTACACCATTGGCATACCCGATATACAATGTGGATGGGGGATCCATCTGAAAGGTGCCACAAGACAACATATGAGAGGATGATGAACAATGCTAGCAACCTAAATGCAAGGCAGAAATAAAACAAGCACTGCTAGGGGGAATGCTATGGGAAGAATTTCTACCCCTGCACATAGAATAGTGGATGGTGTGGGGGAATTCCCTTGGGGGAAACTTGTGCTCATGTTGCAAAAGTCACCATAGACACATATGGTGCCATTTTTCTTATTAGCGAGATAGACAAATTTAGGGGTGGTAAATGCTTCCATGATGTCGTCATCATAGTAGAATATGGGGTGAATAGTGGAAGGATGACCACATGATGCGGTGAAGCTACTTGACTCATCATCATGAGAAGAGAGGTTCACATGTGCATCATCACGGAGGGTGATAGAAGAACAAGTATATGAAGGATCCACCGATTTTGATCCCAAGGTGATCGCTGAAGGGAGGTTAAGAAAAATAGAAGGGAAAGCTCTAGAGCGGTCTTCCACCATGGATCTCATAGATAATGACAGGTAGAGGATAGTGACCGAAGGCTCCGTCATCTCAACATCGAGAGGGGGAATGTCAATGGGAGTGGATGTATCCTCTGGTTCTTCCAAAGCATAACGCGCAAGTAAAGGAGAGGCAGACTCGTTGCGCTCGACCTCGTATTGGTGAACTAATTCCAAAGATGCGTGGTAGTCTACGAGGCAGGGACAAAGGTGGGTATACTGGCCATGGAGGTCACACAAAGCATAGGGGTGGTTTGTGTGCACATTCTTGAGTTTCTTGGCTGAAGTCGGTAAAGTAACATGGAATTCTGGGATATCAGACTTAGGAAACACTACGTTTACCATGGTTTTGATATGAGGCAATTGAAGACAATGATGGGTGGCATGACCATCAACATCACACAAAGAACACAAAGGTGTACGCTTTAGAGGCTTAGGAGGAGTAAGTGTTCTTTGGGAAACCTTGTCCTTAAGTGCCTTTTTTCAGGCTTTTCTCCCCACACCTAAGGATTTCACAATAGGAGCAGATTCCTTTTGAGGTGGCTGAGGCACAGAAGCAAAGGGAGGGGTCATGGTGACCGGTTGGACCAGGGTCAAAGTAGTGTAATGTTTTGGTTGACCAGGTGAGGTATTTGCCGGGGGATCAATGTACTAGACTGGGATCCTCGGGGTCATGTTTGGAAGGGTCAAGGTAGCCATAACAGGTACCGAAAATGCTCCAAAAGGGGGAGTAATAAATAGTATCTGACCAAAGGGATAATGGCCAGGAAGAATATCTCCCAAATTTTTAAGGCCAGGGGAAACCATTCGAGGAGGAAAAAGATGATCAGGGACACCAGTTGTAGATGAAGGGCCTTGGGGAGGAGGTCCTAAAGGCTGAGTCGAAGTACTAGGAGCAGGTTGTAAAGGGCGAGGTTACTAACTATTTGAACTAGACTGTTTGAGGTTGGACTGAGATGATTGCATCATGCAAACATTCGACGAGCTAGGGTCAGAGATAGGAGGGGGAGACCAAGGAATGAACCAAGCAAAGAGGAGTCTTTATAGACTTTGGGTGATACACTAGTTGGAGGTTCAATTGCTTGTTTATTGGCCAACGAAGAAATAATGGACTCTAGAGAGGTCTGAGACTTCAGTTTGTAATATGTCAACTGATCTATAGTGACGATCTTTCTGTTTTAAGGAAAGCACATCTTATGTAATATTCCAAGTCTGGAATAGCACAGCAAGCCTACTAAAATAACGCACTCCTGGGAGATTGATGTACAAAAATGAATTTACAGCCCTTGGATCCCTTAGATCAGTAGATCTTGAGTCTAAATCCAAAAGGGGAACAAAAAAAAATCATACTAGGTGTGGTAAACAGATCTCCCACCACCTAGTCTAGCTGAAAAACACCCTACAAGAGGGGCTGCAGCTATGCACAAAAAACTGCTTCAGAAATAACGCAGTCTTGGAAAATATGAGTAGGAGGCCATCAAATATGATTAAATTATGAATGTACAGCAACAAATTAGAATTATAATGAAGCTCTTTCAATATGCAGTAGAATACATAAGACGATAGAGCAAGAATTCTTCAGAAAAGAAGGCTGCAACACATAATAACTGCAAAAATGGCTCAACATCTTTATTTTAAGGAGCTACGATAGCTGAATATTATAACTCAAATCTAGGACAGATCTGTGGAAAAAACATCAGATCCATTTCAGATCTGGAAACTAGATAGTCTTATTTACAAGATCCCCTTAGGGTTTTGACCAAATCATGCATAAACAAGAGTAGATCTGAGTTTTAAGTTGTAGATCTATAAAATGCTGTAGTAATTTCTGAATATTAATTTACATAACAATAGATCAGATCTAAATATAACATGGATCAACAAGCAATTCCATGGATCACCAAAGTGAAAGGCAAAGCCCAACACCAGAGATCTCTCATCATAATTGGGATCAAAACACCCTGAAGAATCTCATATGAAAATAACACAGTTCCTTAATGAAAAATACATTGTAGCTTGAATAACATAGATGGCTAGCTACCAAGATACAGATTTTAAGTACAAACAGGAGAGGCACTCTTCCAGGAGGTTAAAAGACACACTCCATGAGAAGAGGCTCCCAAAACAAGCTAGATCTATGTAGATGTAGAATCCCACTTGCTGTAGCTTGCAAAAGGAGACAAAACCTCACTGTATCTACGCTACAATTGGAAGTAGAGCTTGGACTCAAGCTTGATAGTGGATCAAATCAACAAATACTCCTCCAAGAATCCTCAAAGGAAGAGGTGAAATCCCCACATAGGAACTCCAAATGCTAAGCAACACAATTCTCTACTAAACAACAGAGAATAGTATTTATCTAAGAAGACAAGATACTCAGAAATATAGTCAATCAAAAACCTTCTCTTGCTGCCTTCCACTTCCTTTTATAAGATTAAAGCCTTTGCAAACCCCAAACCACCTTGATGAGTTAGCTTCTTTCACATGAGGGGCCTCCTTCTAGAACTGTGTTGTCCCTTCTTGAGATACATTGAACCTAGAAAACGTTGTAGATTTGGTCAAGGTTGACCCAGTCTCATAGCTCAAACCATTTCACACCTGCAAGTGATTTATTTTTCATGGCCCTGATTTATCTGTGTTCACATGGGCATTGATTTATTTAGTCTTTTCATGAGTTTTACATGTCCTCCTTTATTCATTTATTAATGCAACAGAAAGTAACAAAAAAATGAATATTCCTCTTAGCTTAGACTAAGTAGGAATATTATAGTCCTCCCCTCCAAAATTTTGCTTGTCCTCAATCAAATGATAGGGTAAGAGTTGTAGTACTTCTTGTCCTCCATTGATGGGATCATAAAGGATCAAGTCCTCATCATAAGCCAAGTGCTCAACAAGCCAATACATCATGAATTTATCCTCCAAGGTCAAAATAATATGTGCATAGTCCATCCCTTCACGAGTGAAAAACTCAACAAAAATAAACATGGTTGAAGCAATGCTACATCTAAAACTTGTATCATGAAGTACATGTAGAAGTTCCAAGCCAGGTGGTACATACAAGCTGCCCATATTCTGTCCATACAATCCCATAAACAATACAACTATATCATCCAAGTAAGGAAGCAAGAATACATATATGCAAACTAAAATCTAAACTTGAGGAGGTGGGTCAAAATCCCACATGTGATGCCAGTGCAGTGCACCTCTTGTCTTCATTAGATCTAGGTGTGGCAAGTGGTATTCCCACCACACATTTGCTGCATGAGTCACCTTAACATGGTTGAAGATGTTACATAAGTTTGGTGCCTTTGGGAAGCACCCATCATGAAAAGGAATCTCCCTTTGCACAATAAGGGAGTGGCCAAGTTTAGAATTTCTATTGGCCCCCAACAAGGTATCATATCCACATGATCTCTCACTCCCTTTAGGAGTCATATCATACAAAAAAATGGCAAAGGAATGTAATAGATAAGAAAATACAACTTGCTTGGCATGATCAAATCCTTTACCATCATAGTACTTCATACACATGGAGTTGTGCATGAGCATTCCCCTCCTCTCAAGCAAAGGAAGAGCCGGCCGAGATGACTCTTGCAAAGAGTCCATTGGCTGCCCCAATCGTCCATAGCTCTTGCACTCTTGAAAGTGCTGATGTAAGTCCTCTCTCATGCCTTCACAATCAAAATTCTTCATGATCAGGGTATAAATATTCATTGAATACATATGGCTGAGGAAGAATTCTTCATGTGCTCCTTGTAGGATCTTCTACTTGAGCTTGGAAGCTCTAGCAAAGAAGACCTTACCATGATGATAGATGACTCCCCCTTGGAATAAATAGCCCTCCTCTTGCTGCAAGACATCTAGTATCATACCTGTGTGGAGATCTTTGGAATACTCTACAAGAAGTTGAGATTTCAAATAAAGATCCACATTGCTCAACAATGATAGCACTGTTGAAACATCCATGGAAGTGCTTGTCATGTTGCTTATCTCCTTTTTGAAATTACGTATGCCAAAATTATTTGTTGGAAGGTTGATCCTTCCATTCTTCTCCTCCCATAGCACAGATTCAAAAAAGAGAGAGGGATATAGTGATGCAGGAAGAAGATCTCCCTTATACATGGGTTGTCCCAAGCCCTCTAATGCTGTGACTTGGTTTCTCATTGCTCCAATCCTTCCTTGATCTAGATTTGGAGCAGCACTTTGTGGAGCCTTCCCCACAAGATCTGAATCTGATGGCATTCCAGGTAGCTTGCCATTAGATAAGAATGTCCCTCGCAACATCCTAATGAACATGAGAGAAGGAACTATGAGATCCCTACTTCCACTGCACAAATCCATCTCTGTTGTTTGTGTGGAAGTACTAGGTGAAGGATAAGTGTGCATGCCTTGAATCATTTGTGGTTTCCCACTCTTCAAGTCCACCCACTCCATTTTCAAAGCTTTCCAATCAGTGGTAACCTTCCCCAAGGTAATCAACCATTGGACACCCAAAATGATGTTGGTGTCTGGTATGTCAACTACAAAGAAGTGATCCACCATAGTGTAGGATCCCATAATGACAGAGAGTGATAGAACATATTGCATGCATTTCATGGTCCTATCTCCTGGGACCAAAACAGAAAATCCCTCAAAATTGTCAGTGGGGATTTATCTCCTTTGCACAAGATGAGAATCAATAAAGTTTTGGGTTGCCCCACTGTCAATCAGGACAGATACTCTCTGATTCATGACTGAACCTTGTACTCTTAGGGTCAAGTACTTAGGCACTCCTCTCAAATATGCAAGAGTCCCACTTATTGGAGAAAAATATCCCTTCCATCTCTGGATGATTTTTGATCTTCCTCATCATCATCAGCGTTGTTACCCCTCCTAGGTTCATCATCTTCATGTTCCTCCTCAAGATCTGAGAAGACTTCTATGTAGTGTGCTTTCCCTACAACACATCTATGTCCCGATGCCCATGACTCTTGGTAAGTGAAACACAGTTTCTTCTTCCTCAATTCCCTCCTAAGATCAATATCAAGAGGCTTCTTCATAGAGCTCTCCTTGGGAGGAGAAGCTTTTCCATCCTTCCCCTTAGAAAAGTGAGGGGCCTTGCTATGGAAAGTCTCCTTTGATTTTGGCAAGGCATCTTAGAGGTCTCTAGCCCTCTCAATGGCATCATGTAAAGTGATGGGCTTGGTAGATTTAACCAACCCATGCAAAGGTTCCTCCAGGCCATCAATGAACATGTAGACCCTCCTGGCTATAGATAGATCAGGGACCATGACTGATAATCTCAGAAACTCAGAGATATAAGTCTCTGCATCTCCTGATTGCTTCAGCTTTGCAAGGCTTATGAAGGGTGCTTCAGGATCCTTCCTGTTAAACCTCTCCACAAGTATTCTAGTAAACTCATAATGGGTAGTCACATTGATGTGTCCCAATGTATACAACCCATGGAACCACCAATTGTGTGCTTCACCTTCAAAGTGCAGCACTGCAATATTGATGGCTTCAGTCTTAGGGACTTTGTTCAACTAGAAGTAAATATGCAGATTTTCTACCCATGCCTTGGCAAAACTGGAGTATGATCCATAAAACTTGGGAAAAAATAATCTGCCCATAGAGTGGTGTCTATCATAATTATGAAAGAACCCACCATCTCTATACTGCTGCCTTGGTCTTCTTCTGTCTTTGAGGTGACAAAAGTCATAGAAACTCAAGTTATCCTTGAATCTTTGATTCTGAGAATCATACTCCACAAAGTAATATTCAATGGAAGATTGTTCCTATGGTCCTTCATTCTCCACAGCCAAGAAAGTAGGCATAGTGGAGTGTTGTGAAGCTTGTGGGGCTTGTGGCAAGTTCACTGGTTGACCAGTCCCATGATGAGACATGTCAGAGATTTCTCCCAGATGAAATATCCCAAGAGATTCCCTCATTCTGTCCATTCTAATCTCCTTGAATTTCCTGGTAAGATCTTGCATGGCCACCAACAGAGTTCTTGCAAACTCTTCTCCTTCTTTATCACTTATAGTCTCAGGGGATTTACCCTTGTCTTGATCATCAGTAGTGTAATCATACTTCTTGTTACTTTTGTTCTGATACCTCTTCTCCCTCTCAGTAAGAGTTTCATATTATTTTTAATGATACATGGTTGTGATGCTCCATGGAAAGAAAAGGTTGTGCCAATAAAGGGGCTTTGATACCACTGTAATATTCCAAGTCTAGAATAGCAAAACAAACCTGCTGAAATAACTCACTCCTGGGAGATTGATGTACATAAATGAATTTATAGCCCTTGGATCCCTTAGATCAAAATATCTAGAGTCTAGATCCAAAAGGGGAGCAAAAACAAATCAAAATAGGTGTGGTAAACAGATCTCCCACCACCTAGTCTAGCTGAAAAACACCCTACAAGAGGGGCTGCAGCTATGCACAAAAAACTGCTTTAGAGATAATGCAGTCTTGGAAAGTATGACAAGGAGGACATAAAATATGATTAAATTATGAATGTACAACAGTAAATCAGAATTAGAATGAAGCTCTTTCAATATATAGTAGAATACATAAGACAATAGAGCAAGAATTCTTCAGAAAAGAAGGTTGCAACACATATATAACTACAGAAATGGCTCAACAACGTTATTTTAAGGAGCTACAACAACTAAATATTAAAACTCAGATCTAGGATATATCTGTGGACAAAACATCAGATCCATTTCAAATCTGGAAACTAGATAGTCTTGTTTACAAGATCTCCTTGGGGTTTTGACCAAATCATGCATAAACAAGAGTATATCTGAGTTTTAAGTTGCAGATCTATAAAATGTTGCAGTAATTTCTGAATATGACTTTACATAACAATAGACGAGATCTAAATATAACATGGATCAACAATTAATTCCATGGATCACCAAAGTGAAAGGCAAAGCCCAGCACCAGAGATCCCTCTTCAAAATTGGGATCAAAACACCCTGAAGAATATCATATGAAAATAATGCAGTTCCTCAATGAAAAATGCGTTGTAGCTTGAATAACATAGATGGCCAACTGCCAAGATACAGATCTGAAGTAAAAACAGGAGAGGCACTCTTCCAGGAGGTTAAAAGACACACTCCATGAGAAGAGGCTCCCAAAACAAGCTATATCTCTACAGATCTAGAATCCCACTTGCTGCAGCTTGCAAAACCAGACAAAACCTCACTGGATCTACATTGAAATTGGAAGTAGAGCTTGGCCTCAATCCTGATAGTGGATCAAATCAACAAACAATCCTCCAAGAATCCTCAAAGGAAGAGGTGAAATCCTTACATAGGAACTCCAAGTGCTAAGTAGCACAATTCTCTACTAAATAGCAGAGAATAGTACTTGTCTAAGCAAAAAAAATACTCAGAAATATAGTCAATCAACAACCTTCTCTTTTTCCTTCCCCTTCCTTTTACAAGATGAAATCCTTTGCAAACCATAAACCACCTTGATGAGCTAGCTCCTTTCACATGAGGGGCCTCCTTCTAGAACTGTGTTGTCCCTTTATGAGATACATTGAACCTAGATAGTGTTGTAAATTTGGTCAAGGTTGACCCAGTCTCACAGCTCAAACCCCTTTCACACCTACAAGTGATTTATTTACATGGCCCTGATTTATCTGTGTTCACATGGGCATTGATTTATTCAATCTTTTCATGAGTTTTACATGTCCTCCTTTATTCATTTATTCATGCAACAGAAAGTAAAATAAAAATGAATATTCCTCTTAGCTTAGACTAAGTAGGAATATTACATCTTATGGTGAACCATAGATGGGATAGCATAAATGGCATAAGTGTATCTACAACACAATATAATGTTGTAGTCTAAGGGGGCATGAATGACTTCAATGTCAACATAAACAATTTTTCCTGCAACAGTGACAGGACAGTTGCGAAATATGCCAAGGGGCTGGGAAGAGTGGCCATCCCACACATGAAGGGTGATAGTGGAAGGGGCTAACATGGGTGATCTGAGCTATTTCCAAATAGAAGCGGACATCACGCAGGTGGATGCCCCCTCATCAATGATACAATCGAAGACGTTGGCATTCCGGATCTTGATAGGTGTTTGGAAGGCGAAATATGCAGGAATGGGTGGACGCTCTAAATTTTCAACATCGAAGACAATCAAACGATCAACTAAAGGATCCACAACACCCATAGAAGTTAGTAGATATTTTCTTTATGAAGTGCATGATAGAAGGAATTCCAGCGTTGACATGGTGGTAGGGGATTACGCCAAGTCATCTACTATACTGTAGGTGTGGGCGGCTTTACCAGAAGCAGCGTTTTAGCGTAACAGTCCTTTGGTATTCTTGGTATGTACCTTTGCCTTAGGCTAAGGGACATTGTTGGAGCAGGGTCTCCCACACTGATGAAATCTAGTCCAATTTTGTATTATTTTGATTATATTTAGTCTAGCGCAGGGGCGATAGGGCGGATAAAAGCCCCAATACTTTGTAAGCGGGTAAATAGGTAAAACTAGGAGTCTGTAAACCACGGTTTGCGGATCATGGTAACTCTAGGCTAAATTGGTATAAATATTAATTATTTTTGAGTCGATAGGTAGAAGATGAATAGAAGTGAATGCTAAGTGTGGATTGTTAGTTCTGGGTTTCGAGTATTTGGGTCGGACTCCTGCTGGCTGTGTGCGCGGAGATCCTTTGTCTTTCTATGTGCAAACCCTCCTGGATATGTGCATGGAGATCCTTTTTCCTACTGTGTGCGGACCCTGCTGGATGTGTGCGCAGGTGGGATTGGGGTTATGTAAGAATTTGCTGATAATATATAAGAAGTATTGCTAGTACTTGGTTCTGGATATATCTGTTATATAAATCAGTGCTCTATGTTAAATACTTGATAAGGTACGAATGATCTATGTTATCTACTGTGTTTATTTATAATATATGATATTTGGTCTGCTGTGCGTACTGTAATTTATATCTTTTCTGGTTTAACGCACGTGGATGCAGACCTAAGATCTAGATCTGTAATACTGTGTACACTAGTTATCTATTTAAGCCTACGAACTAGCCCTATTCCATAGACCTGTGTGCTGTGTGTGGCTTGGCTTACCTGCTCTCTTTCTGGGTGTGGAAACCTGGTTCCAGCACCCTCCCATACTGCTTTGGGTGAGACTTTGACCTGCGCAAGCAGGTCACTGCTGAAAGGGCCAGTAGTATTAGGGTTTGTTGGCAAACCTTAACGTGCGAACTTGGGTCAGGACCCCTAAAGCCAACAAATGGTTCCATTGTCGGGACCAGGAGCATTTTGAAAGAGCAGTCAGGTAATGCCAGAATGCCAAAAAGAAGGTAGATATGGCTATGAATTTAAAACTACCTACCTTCAAGGGTGCGGGTAATGAGGATATCAATAAGTTCTGGTTTGTTGCCGAATCAGTATGGATGGCGCCAAAAATCACAAGTGATTCAGTGAAGTAGGCCCAGTTATCTCTGGCTTTTGAAGAAATAGCTCTGGATTGGTATATGGGATACATTGGAAAACATGCAAATGCAACTATTGATGAGATCAAAACGACACTGAAAAAACAATTCAAAAGACCTAAATCCTATTCGCAGATAGTCAACGAACTAAAAGACATCAAGAAAGGACCATCTGAGTCTATATGGGAAGCAGACTAGAGGTTAAAGAAAGCAATCAAGGAAGGTGGATTCCAGTATGATGACCGAAAACACACAGAATGGTTCATCGATATGTTGCTACCTCACTTACAGGTACCTATGGGACAACAATCTATCGAAACATAGGAGAAAGAATTGGAAGTAGCTATGAAGCTAGAAGCTACTTCTAGGGATGATACACAGCTGGGGGTACAATAGATACAAGGACAGCTAGAGGCGATGCATATCGAAATTCAGAATCTACGCAAAGCGCAAGGACCAGAAGCCATCCCCAAGAAATGGTGCATCCAGTGTTGAGTAAATGGTCACACCAAGGATAACTGCCCATTATTAGCTATGCTTAGCCCTTTACGACCTAGGAAGGCCATGGGATCCAGTAGAACAATGATATGGTGTGAGGAGTGTTGTGTTACTGGGCTACATGACACTAGCCACTTCCCCCACGTTACCACATATGGTCCAGAAGTTAACCAACAGTGGTGTCGGTTCTATAGAAAAGTTGGCTACGATGAGAAAACGTGTCTCACATATGAATTACTAACTGATCAGGGAAACATATTTAGGGTTCGGTCTGATCCAACCTCACCTAGATCTCCCATAGGAATAGGAGGATCCCCAGCATGAGGAAGGGGAGGAGGCCAAGGAGGCAGCGCAGGCTGAGGATGAGGTTAGCTGATTTGCTACAATTGTGGGGAAGTAGGACATTTTGCATGAGATTGTATCAACCCAACTTGGCAGACGTGTCGATATTGTAGACATTTGGATCATTCCATGAAGGAGTGCCCAATTCTATTGGAAAGGATTCAGGAAAAGAACCTTATGCAAAATGTGCAGAGGGTGAAAACAGAACCTTGGGGGGCAACACCGGCAACTGTGTTAGTCCAAAAGGGGTCGATGGAATCCGCTGTGGAAGAAGAGGGATACCCCTCAAAAGAACTCAGGCCTGGTGTGAGTAATGATTACGACAAAATAAGAGCACCTAACACAGAGCGGGGAAACGAGGTCAAACCATTCTTACAGGCATGTATAAAGTTGTTGCGCAACCAACAAGCTATGGAGGGTCTTCAGGAAATGAGTTGATGGGTGCACAAAGAAGACCATGTCTATCACACAAGAACAAAATATGCACAAAATATACACACAGAAGAAGCGGACAGGTCGAGAAATGTGGCTAACGGCGCAGATTGGGGATTTTGATATGGAGCAAGTTGTTCTTGACTTGGGATCCAAGGTGAATGTGCTCCCCCAACAAACTTGGTAGCGCATGGGAAAACCTAAGCTCGAATGGTCTGTTGTACAGCTATGCATGGCTAATCAACAAAAGATAGTGCCATTGGGAAAACTATCGAACATATTTGTGAACATCGCTAGGGTCAGGATATGAGCTAACTTTGAAGTTATCCAAATTGTAGAAGATGCGGACCCCTAACTAGCTCTTCTAGGCTTGGATTGGGCGATCGAAATGGGAGGCATCATCAACCTGAAGAAGAGAAGTATGATATTTGATAACAATGGCATACGAGTAATTATCCCGTTAGACCCATAAGAAGGAAAAGGATATACCGAGACAGTGCAAGGAAGCGAAGAGGAATATTACTTATATAGGGTAACCACACAGAAGGATAGTACGTCTCCTGAGAAAGAAAGTGATAATGGGTACCTCTCTGACTCCTAGGAGGATTTATAACTATGGAAACATTGGTTGCAGAGCGCATCCACACTATGATGCCTCCGCATTACCAGAGATATTAGATATATGACGACGGAGGTAAGAGAGCTGCCCCGATGTGATGGTTCAGGAGGTGTGGAGGAAGCCCTGCGAAGCACCGATCACATGGCATGGGGTACCTCACAACTGACCATCACTCCTAACATGCCTACCAACTTCCAAGATGCCACTCTAGAGAGCAAGCCTGTGTTGGGGGAGGACGCACCTCCTCTCCGGATGGTCGAGTCAGATATGGCAGAAATACCAAACGCACTTGGGGTTCAAAAACTAGCCATTGGCATCGGCATGTCTAGTAAAAAGCAGAAGTTACCATTGTTAAGGGTGATTAAACGAAAATTAATGAAGAAAATCTGGCAGATTCTTATCCGTTCTCCAGATGGTAAGTTCCACATAAGATTTACCCAACCATTGAATAACCATGGAGGCTATAAAATAGCTGGGCTAACTCAGCTTACAGTCCCTTCTTACTCACACTCTATAACTGTGACTTCTCTCTACGCTGTGATCCCCATGTTTGGGCAGACCACCCCTCCTCCTGTAAATTACCCTTCAGAAATTGAATTTGTATTCGGAGCCCGAACAGTGACTCCTAGCCCTTATAAACTTTTTGCACCAATAGGTCACAAGAAAGAAGATATAATGGAGATTGAATCCAAGGGAGAAGACACACCTATAACCCCACTTACAAGGAAGGGCAAGGAACCAGCCCAAGGATCAAGACAGCCCCCGCCGGATGCAAGAGAGACTGCGGGAAAAACTAGAACATCCCTGTAGATGCCAAAGTCATTGTATTGTCTATATACGCCAGAAGAAGCCCAACCGGATTACAGGCCCCACTATGACCAATCTGCACCCCATGGAAAAAGTGGGCAAGAAGTACAAAGCAGAAATAGCTGCCGAGGTGCGTCAGGACTACCGTGTGCTCAGAAATATGAGGGGGTTCGTCATCGAATCCGTCAATGATAATGCTACACGATTAGGCACCCAGATACTGGCCTGTAAGTTAATGTAGAAGTGCACGCTCACAACAGTTCCTGTGTATTTCATCCAGTTAGCTGGTCAGTGTGCAAAGGGGGTTTGCTACAACTGGGAACAACACCTGCGTGATGAATTCCCGATCAATGTTCATGATTCCCAAGTCCTCGGAAAACCTTTTCATTTTTACTGGCTACTACTTCTTATAGCCCTCATCACTTGGAATACCCGTGAGGGAGTAGTCATCCCTGAGGTCAAACCTAGTATGTGTGAAGGAGCTTGGTATGCCCTTCTGTGGGACTCCAAAGATGCGTAGTGCTTGGAAGACAACCAAGTCTTCTAGGTCCTTTTTTAGAGTATCTTGGCAGAAGCAATCAACTCGTGACCCCAGCTATCCCCCATCATATATGAAAAATACAAAGGGATCGCCAAATTCCAAGCTACGATGAGCCACATTCAAATTTGCAGCCGTATGGATAACACATGGACGACGCTTCCCTTTATGGTATCGGATGAGGATGTTGAATAGGTGATTACACAATGGCCACCTGCGTGGAATCTGGGCTTCAAACACCCCTCAAGGAATGTTGAAGTGCTCGGTAGTGCCTTGAGCCAAGCTACGGGCACAGTAACAACTGAAAACACTCCACCATCCCAACACCCACACAAGACCACTACAAGCACTGCAGGTGGACCTCTAGATATCATTGTAGAAGTACCAAACAAACAAGCGAGCCTGTAAAAGGAGCACAAAAAAAGCACCGAGCTCAACGCTAGGAAAGAGACAATACGATCACCTTAATGGAAGGCAATCTTGAACAAATAGTAGACACTGTTACATTGGCCACCGAGGAGAGACGGGTAGCTCTTGTGGAGCAAAAAATTCTTGCCATCGATACCATTCAGAATGAGCTTCGTGCTCTACACAGTAAGGTGAATGATGCACAGACTCGTGTCGCTTGAGGCTGGGGCCCCTCACCTTTGAGTGAACCAGTGTTAGTTATGGAGGAAAGACACCTCTGCCAAATCCCTAGTAGTGCCCTTACCATGGAATATCCAGACCTAGCAACACAGATCTCAGCAGGAACAAGAGTACATCTGAATCTTACCCAGCTTTCACATGAAGCAGTACAGGATCTTCATATAATGGTTTGTCACGAGATCCACCATCGGAGCCAACATGTAAGTCAACAAATTTCCCTAGTCGAGCTGACAATTGCACAACAGAATACTGCAGTGCTTCTCGCAACATCCCAACAAGCAGAGCTACAGATAGTTATACACCATCTCTACATGGAAGTAGTAGAGGAACCTTCCCCTGGATCCACACCCCGGGTAAATATAGAAGCATTGGCAGTAGCACTGGCGGCTTCCAGAACAGAGATGTAGACCCTAAAGACACAGATGGAGCAACAAATTAGTAATCTCTAGGCCAAGTTACAGCCTAAGACGCCTCTCGAAGTTCATGCCCAGCAAGCTACGTTAGTTACAACGGTCACCCACACCATTATGGTCCAAATTGACCAGGGTGCACAGTTATTGGAGACTACTTTATAGCTCTGGACGTAGATTCAAAATGATCCAATCATGTGAAAAATTAATCAGAGGCTCCACGAAAAAGAGGAAGAGTTTGAAAAATTTGGGGCTACCATCTCCACTCTGATACTAGCTCAACGCCTCACCCATATACGAACTAGGGAATCCCTTCGCACTGATATTGAGGCACTTCGACACAAGAAAGATGCCCTTGGACAAATATTGAAGCCGTGGGCTAGTACTACCCTCAAATTGTCTCAGGATATAGATACTAAGGTACGAAGACTCAACCAAACACTGGGAAGTGTCACCGTTGTCACAGAGGGTCCCATATCGCATAAGTTAGTAGATATCGCACAGAATGTTGTAGCACAAAGCTTAGAAGTATTAGCCCCACTGGTTATAGCTTTTAAGACACTATGCATGTAGGTGGAGGCCCTCCCATTGTAGTGACTCGAGACAAGTCATAAGGTTGTGTTGGGGGACTGTTGGAGCAGGGTCTCCCACACTGATGAAAGCTGGTCCAATTTTGTATTATTTTGATTATATTTAGTCTAGTGTAGGGGTGATAGGGAAAATAAAAGCCCCAACACATTGTAAGCAGGTAAATAGGTAAAACTAGGAGTCCGCAAACCACGCTTTGCAGATCATGGTAAGTCTAGGCTAAATTGGCATAAGTAGTAAGTATTTTTGAGTCAATAGGTAGAATATGAATAGAATTGAATGCTAAGTGCAGATTGTTAGTTTTGGGTTTCAGGTATTTGGGTTGGACTCTTGCTGGCTGTGTGCGCGGAGATCATTTGTCCTGCTGTGTGTAGACCCTGTTGGCTGTGTGCACAAGTGGGATTGGGGTTATGTAATAATCTGCTGATAATATATAAGAAGTATTGTTGGTACTTGGTTCTAGATCTATCTGTTATATAAATCGACACTATATGTTAAATCTGTGATAAGGTACGAATGATCTGTGTTATCTGTTGTGTTTATTTATAATATATGCTATCTAGTCTATTGTGCGTACTGTAATTTATATCTTTGTTGGTTGAACGCACATGGATGTGGACCTAAGATCTAGATCTGTAATAATTTGTACATCGATTATCTATTTAAGCCTATGAACTAGCCTTGTTCCATAGATCTGTGCATTGTGTGTGGCTTGGATTACCTCCTCTCTTTCTGGGTGCGGAAACCTGGTTCCAGCACCCTCCCATACTTCTTTGGCTAAGACTTTGACCTGCGGAAGCAGGTCACTGCTGAAAGGGCCAGTAGTATCGAGGTTTGTTGGCAAACCTTAATGTGCGAACCTAGGTCAAGACCCCTAAAGCCAACAGATATGTAAAGGACCATTAGGTGTCAAAATTGGCTCTATGGGACCTGAATATGGGGGCTCGATTGCGGATGTAGCGGGAGGCTTGGTATACTGGCATGACCGAGTCTCAAGGTTGAGATCGGTGGTATTGGCCTGGTCAGAGTTGATCATGAGGATCTGGTAATCAAAGGTACTAGAGGGAGGAGGTTGAGCAGCCGCCTGATCTTCAGGGGGTTGGGCAGCCACATATCCTTGCTAAGGGAAAGGATTGGTAAACATAGTCGGTTGAGTAAGTGCAACATTAGGAGGAACCGAAGAAGAGGCTTGTTGTCCTTGAGATGTTTCTTGAGCTTCCCACATTTTACACATCTAAGGTAAAAGGGGAAAATCATGGGTATAGTGACCATGGACACCGCAACAAGAATAAGGCTTACTCATGCGAATAGGTATGTTCTGCTTGGTTTGATCACCCTGTTGCTGGGTTGCAGCATTATATGTATTCCCTTGGGGATTTTTTCCTGGATTACCTAGAGTGGGTTGGTTCTGGTTGCCTTTCCTCTTATTTTTGGAAGTGGGAGGATTAGTTGCACCCTGTTGCACATACACCTGACCTTGAGGGGGGGTTGGCTATTGTTGCAGAGTTTGAGAAGGAAAAGGAGGCTGAGGTGCTTGTGCTGGAGGAGCTGGAGCACCAGGCTGTAGATACAAATAGTAAGAAGTTTGAGTAACATTGGGGTAAACATGTTGGTAAAAATTAGGCCCTCGCATCAGAGGATTTGGTTGGGAAAAGGCGTGAGGCATGCCATGTCCTGGATACATGATTCTGGGAGGGGGAAAAGTGCTAGAGGAGCTGGCCCCTCCCTGAGGGAAACCATAACCCATAGGAGGATGAGTTTATGGATGTGAAAGGGATCCAACGATACCGTCGGTGGCATGATATGCCCCCGGTGCATTGGCAACACCATGTCTAGGGAGATTAGGTAAGACAATATAAACATAACCAGATTGTGTGTAGATCAATTCATATTTCAAAACAATTTGGAGGGCTACTTCCTCAGTCTAAGGAAAGTGAGATGTGACATCTTTACCAATAGCGAGAAAAATATATCTGAGAAACTAGTCCATGTAGACATGGTCTTCAAAAATAGGGGTTCGACATAGGCTCTTCCTTTTGTGCCATTCTTGAACATGGTCAGGTAGGCGGGTGGTAGAAGTTTGACGGAAAGAGGTAAAAATTTCAGTACCAGTGTCATAGCGAAGGGGAAGATGGAAGTAGGAAAGAAACACCTTTGCAAGAGTTGTAAAATTAGTATGTGAGGAAGAGGCCTAGTTGGCATACCACTTGGAAGCTTCTCCAGTAAGTGTACGCTGGAATAACTGAAGACGGACATAGTCATTAGTGATAGATTTGGGTGAACACCATATGTGGAAAGAATGAACATGGTTGGTAGGATCCTCTCCAACATTTCCTTAAAACATTAGGATGTCTAAAGGAAGCTTGCTTGGCATAGCAGGCCAACCTGGATCATGGTGTATGGGGTCATTAACCAACTGAATGAAATTGGGAAGGCTTAGGCCTACCATATAAGGAAGAAAGGGAGCAGCCGAAATAGTTCCTCTTGCAGAACCACTAGTAGTGGTTCCAGAATTAGAGCCAGGGCCACCACCAGCATTAGTTCCTGAACCAAAAATGATGGAGGTGAAAGGTGGAGGAGAGTCGGGGATAGAAACATAAGGGGAATCCGATGAACTAGAATTAGAGTCAGAATGGGGACTCGACGGAGGACTAACTCGAACCCTACGCAGTGGATTAAGTCTTCCTAATGAAAACTGAGGATGAAGGCCTTGGAGTCTTCAGGATAAACACCTGAAGAGAAAAGATACACTAACCTGGGAAGAGGTAAAGAAGGTAAGGAGGTGCATAAATACCATATAAGCTACAAACACAGATTTTATAAGTGTGTTAATTTTAATTAAGCCCAGACGTATGCAGAGAAAAAAATAAAAAATATGTTCTATAATTGTAAATAAAATTGAAAGCGTAAGTAAATGTAACTGAAAGTGACAGTAAAATAAACTGCTATAGATGCATAGATTTAAACCCAAAAAGGAGGGCTTACCAACAATTAGTCTATGGGTAGGTGAAATCTAGTCAAAACAAAAAATATGGCCAATAGATGTAAGGTCAAGAGGGACAGGGATCTAAAGGTCAGATCTGCTAAAAAGAGGTGCAAAAAACAACAAGAAACTTGAGGGAAAAATTCTTAAAAATAGGTGGTGAAAGGCTACAACCTAAAGGGAAATAGAGGGGACCCTAAAGGAGGACCAAGAAAAATTGAATAGAGGTGTTTTGGATGGGAAAATAACTCATTTGAAATGGATCTGAAAGTGAAGGTTCAGAATTGAAAAAAATGGTTGAAAAACACTAAAATCTCAGAAGACCCGCTTCAGCTAAACTCCTCCTAAAAATGTGGAAGCGTACTGAAGCCCTAAGGGGCTTGGTTCCTACTTCGACGAGTAAAAATAAGTAAGTAGAGGTCCAATATGGGTAAATACAGATGTCACACAACCCTAAACAGTGCCCGAGAAAAACCCTGAAAATCACAGAAAAATCAGGCAAAAAAGTATAGGTCGCAAATTTTGACCTGTTTTCCGCTAAGGTTACAGTTTTTTTGTAGTTATCCGCTACCTGAGAGTTGAGGTCACACGTTTTGGGCCAAAAAGTTTTACCTACACTTCTGGCTATCTCAGGAGTAGGTTTCAGAAAAAAGTGCCATCTATGTTGCGGCAGATACTTGTTACCTATGTAAATGGCCCATAAACACACAGAAGTTAGATTTTTTATTGTTTTAGGGTAAAAAAGGTTAAAAACAACATCAAGGTATGCAAAATAAGAAGCTAAATAAAAAACCTAGGGGCTAAAGCAGCTGGTCATGTAGGTATCTGAAAAATGACAGCGGTCATTTAAAAACCTTTCTGGAGTCGACAATTGTTAGTGTGAATTCTAATCACAAGCGTACGAAAAAGATCACTTTAGCTATGCATAAAAAATAGCCCTAACATCAAATGTGGTTGTCAATTTCCTTAAATATGTAGTAGGTGACCAAAATAAATGCTACAAAAGTCTAGATCTATGCAGTTAAAGACATTAAACCGCAAAAATAAGTAAGAGTTTCTCCATGCATCCAATGGATAGGAAAAGAATTAAAAATAAAATAAAATTGTATTATGACACCTGGGAAGGGAACACAGAAAGATGTTACCAGTCTCCCTCAATGGGATGGGTTCTTGTATGCCATCAACACTTAAAATCCAATATCTCTCTCTCTTGATGGTGCAGAAAACCCAGACAAAATGGAACTCAAAGGGAGCTCACAAGAAAAAAGTAGAAAAATATGACAATGATGGACGATCAAAGTCAGACCAAAAGTATAGATCAAAAGGTGATGAGTCAAGGCAAAAAAAGTGTAATATTCCAAAATGGGAAAATTAGGAATATAGTGCAAAATGATGGAACGATAACACAGATCATAATTTATAAAGAAAGAGTCCAATATGGAGACATTTCATATGTTATTACAACAACAAAATATGGGAAAAAGATGGCCCATAAGATGCATAACAGGAAATACAAGCCTCTAATGAATAAAAATGTCTCAATATGAGGTGATGCAACCATATAAAAAGTTGGAAAACCCTTATAGCATTATTTTGTTGGTTCTGCAACAGCAGTAGATTATACATCATATCTATAGCTGATATGTGCCTCAAAAGTTAGATCTATATCAGATCCATGCACGATACAAGCTCCTCTAAAGAACCCCTCAAGGGTGTTCAACAAAACACCAAGTAAAGTTGTAGATCTGAGATCTAAGAATGCAGATCTACTAAAAAATATAGATATGGAAAGTGTGTCTGATCTGATGTGATCAATAAAATAGCCTCCTCCAATAGATCCTGAAAGTGAAAGGAAGATTCCCATCACTTAAAAATCAGCTCTCCAAATGGTGTGTTAAACTACCTTGCAACTCCTCCTACAGAAATAACGTATATATGGAATTAAAATGCATTGTAGGGATCAAAATAAGGTTGGCCTGATGCCAATATCTGAAAATGAGCCCAAAGCCCTCCAATATTTTCCTCCCAATGAAGTGGAAATCTCCTCCACTGAAAAGGAGCACTGAAATGGCCTAGATCTAGAGATCTAGTCTCCACTTGCTGCAACTTGCAAAAACAACCAAAAACTCAATAGGATATATATTGTAGTTGAAATAAGAAGCTTGGCCTTAAGACAGATAGTGGAAAATGTAGTGCAAGACTCCTCCAAGAGCTCCTCAATGTAAAAGGTGGGATTCCCGATCAGGAACACCCTGTGCTAAACAACACCCTATCTCAGCTAAACAACAAGAGAAAGATGTATGTCTAAACAGACTATATATTTTGAAATATCATACACATCAACAACCTTCATATGGCTACCATCCTATTCCTTAAATAGAATATGAACTTTCAAACCCTAAGCCCCATCCAAAAATATCACTACATTCACACAATGCATCTCCATCTAAAACTGCATTGTCTCTCATTGATGGTCACTCCTCCATGACAACGCTATTGATTTGGTCAAGATTGACCCCGTCAAAGTGATCCAACCCATTTCACATCAAGGGTGCTTCAATTAAGCTGCCAAGATTTGTCTCTTTCACATTTGGCATTGATTTATTCATTATTAAGGAGAAATATAGACCTCCTTTGCCCTCTTATTCTTTAAACAAAGCAGAAAAACAAAATTGAATATTCCAATTAGCTCATGACTAATTGAGAATATTATAGTCCTCCATTCCCAAATGTTACTTGTCCTCAAGAAATTGACAAGGTGAGTGCTGCAACTCTTTTCCTCCTCCATTGGTGACACCAACATGTGATAAGCTTCCCTCATAAGCTAAGTGTTCACCAATCCATCCCTCCATGAGTTGCTCCTCCAAAATTCTCATGAGATGCAAATAATCCACCCCATAAGGAGACAATAGTTAAAATGAAACAAACATGGTTTTCCCAATGTTCTCCTTGAAACATGTAGCATAGTTAACATGGATAATTTCCATCCCATAGGGCACATACATACCTCCCATCCTCCCTCCATACTGTTGGAAATAATGAGAGGGGGGGTGAATCAATATTCCTTTCAATTAGAGCATTAGTTAATCTTCAATTATTATCAGTGTTTGTACAATGATAGCAGAAAACAAGAGAAGCACAAATGCACATAGTTTTTAAGGTGGAAACCCACTCTGAGACAAAAGCCACATATTGTTTTTCTAATAATTCTTTAGTATTCAACTCCAATTAAAAATAAAGCTCCAACTTCCTAGAATCTAGAAAAGAATTCTTCTCTAACTCCCACTAGATGGATGCTCCAACGCCCTATATTCTTTAGTAGTCAACTGAATGGATGCCCCAACACCGAATGAGCTACAACTCACCCTAGCACAACCCTACCACCCTATAGAAGAATAAAATAAGAATGGACTCCTGTACCAGTGAAAATGGTCCACTTTACAATGATACAGAATGATGCAGAAGAAGAAGATTCACTAGAACATAACCCCAAATTTGACACAACCACCTAATGATGATCCTAGACCACTCGACATTGCCTCTTCAACTCTTGGTAGATAGACACTAGTACAATTTGTACAATAATGTATTTACAGTGACTTAGTACAATGATACCTTTATAATGATTGTATGCAGTGCTTCCCACTTGAAGACTTCATGTGATGAAATTTTTGCTGTTTTTCTACACCTTGGTTGCTAATCTTGTCATGCTACCCTCTGCTACACCTTGATTTGCTTTGCTTCCCTAGAAAGTCTGGTCCTTTGCAGCCCTTGAAAACACATGATCTAGCTTTTTATTTTCCTTCTAGGAGCTCGATATTGAATCTGGTGTATCTCTATTATTTCAGATCCCCAATATCTGATTTTCGATCCTGTAGTATTCCTCTGAGTCATCCTTCCAATGCCATAGGTCTGACCCAATTTGGATTCTTCAAGTGAGAGTTTACCCAATATCTCACAATGCGCTAATTATGGACTGTTTTAGAATAGCGAACTTGTACGGCATGCCACGTGTAACTGTTTCTTTATTTTTCTCTGAAATTGATAGAGAGAAAACTACAGTTGTGAGATATCTGCCACTTTTTATGGAATTCCAATCCGACACTCAGAGAGATAGTTATGACGATTTTACCAAGGTCACTTCTTTGAGATGAATTTCAGGAACCTGCACAAACACTGACTTCCACAGATCATATCTCCGAAAATGTTGCACACCTTGATCTGAAATTTTCCCAGCAGCTTCCTCAGGATTTCGGCTTCGCCTCATAAAATTTTTAGCTTCTGAACCTTCGTAGAAAAAAAATTAGAGTGAAAATTCGACGATGACGTGTTTCAGATTGCGAAATTCCTTGCATGAGGAGGATATGAGGATCACAATTTATATAAATGCTTAGGTTGAGAGGGGCTTCAACAAGTGAACGTGGGAGGGATTTTAGGAGCTTAAAAAATATTAATTATGACTTTTCAATGACCCATGCCACAACCTCATGGAGTTTTAGCCTAGTAACTGGGGGTACAAACTTCAAACATGAATATCTCTCAAACCATGAAGAATTACATGGCGTGCCATATATCAACAGAAACATCTCGACAAGTAGGAACCATAAAAAGCCTTGTTTACCTATAATATATTAATATTTTAGGTCAAAATTTCCTTGCAATATTGGGTTAGCCCTTGGTGCTGCTTGGGTTGACATCAATGACAACTACTGATCAACAATCTCCCCCTTTGGCATTGATGGCAACACAAGTACTCCCCCTGCGATCATGACACCTCTTCCTACAACGTTATCTCCCCCTTTGACATCAATGGAAAAGGGTAACTTCCCCTGAAACATAACCATCGTGCTGACCTGTACACAATTCCACTCCCCTTGACACACAACCATCCTATGGACCTGTACACACTTCCACTCCCCCTGACACACAACCATCCTATGGACCTATACACACTTACACTCCCCCTTTATATTATGAATAAGAAAAAATATAATGAGAACTTGAGAGAATCCCAAGCTTCTGGTGAAGATATTCCAATGCTTCACGAGTACTCTCATGATCATCAAAACTTCCTGCCCAATCTGCATCTATAAATGAATGAATAATGAGATTGTTACCCTTGGGATACCACAAGCCATATTCTATTGTTCCCTTTAGATATCGAAGAATTCTTTTGATGGCAATAATATGTGATTCTTTTGGTGCTTCTTGGAATCTTGCTACTTGTCCAACTGCTTGCATAACATCTGGCCGGGAGGCTGTGTTGAAGCCCCGAAAATCGGGTCTACAACAAGGGGGATACCCACCCGGTCCGAACCTTGGTTAGCAGCTCCTTTTCCATTTGGTGTAGTGGGTCTGACTGGGGATAATGGGACCAGTTTCCCAATATGTCTGTGTGTGTGTGTTTGAGAATTGATATTTCTGATCTAAAATTCCTAAGTAAAATTCTTTTTATTCTATTTCTAATCTATTCATATGCAAACTGTATTCTAAGAAATATCTAACTCTAAAACTAACCCGGGATGCAAATCTTTCTATTTATGTGATCTAAAATGATTTCAGATAACAATTGATAATAAATATCATTCAATTATCATAAGAAAAGAATTCAATAAAGATAAACCATTTCATATAAAAAGTTAGATGAAACAGTTGTGAAAAACATATCGCATAATAAGTTATTCATATATCAAGCACAAATAAATAGCTATCACCGTACAAAAAAGCCAAATGATAACTCAAGTATTCAAACATCAATATATAAATAACTGAACATAAGTATCACTTTTTAACACAGAAACAGAAACAGTTAAGAGATAAAAGTACCATTTATAACTGGTTCTACTCATGAGCTAGAAGTAATAATGATTTATCTCTTCCTAATCCAACATCCATTAAGAGTACAGAAATGAAACATCAGTAACAGATATTAGACACGGATATCAATAAATATCGTTCCATTCATTCATCAAAACCTCATCTGAGGGTGCAGAAGTGCATGTTCCGAGGATAAGTTTTTGACAAATTTCAGGACCCCTCTCTAAATGCATGAGAAGGGTTTAAATACTACTAACTAAATCTAATTATAGTTTATTACAAAAATTTAGGATTTAGTTTAAATGACCGTCATTTTTCTAGGCAAAAATAAAGTAAAACTGAAACTAAATCTAAAATTGAAAACTATCAACTAACTACTTATGAATTTGATCTCTGAATTTGCAAGCATCCAGCATTGTTTTGAGAAGAGGTGGCTGGCCGAATTCAGATTTTAACTGTCCCGAAAAGATAGAATCTGCAAGTGTAGGCGCAATCTTCTCAGCAGAATTAATAATGCAATTAAGAGTGCTGCATTGACTGTGTGGTTTTACTAGATATGTCCAGTAAGAATCCCAATTTAATCTTGTTAATTCTTGAATTGATTTTGCTTTTTCTTCTGCTTTTTGTTTCCATTCTGTTTGCAATTGCTGTGCCTATGGAAGATATCCCGGAATAGTTTCTGAAATCAAATTAGCCTTGTGCAAATTCTCATTTACACAGTCAGTAATATTGCCTGCTGCTGTAGCTGACTCCTCTGCCGCTTTCTTTGCTTCTCTGATCTGTGCATCCCAATTATTGAAAAGTATTTCTTTATGACTGTTATTGATAATTGGTGCACCATATCTTTTTCCTTCCTCTGTCTTTTTCCATACCAAATAATTATTAACTCTTTCATTAGTTAAATCATAATCATGTCATAATTCTACGACATGATTAGTGATTTTATCACTTTCTAGACAAAAAGAGTTCCATTGCGAGATTTTTTGGCATAATACATCTTGTTGTTGCAGTAGTTGGTTGTTTAAAGAAATAGATTCTGAAATAAACTCTGTAAGTTTGGGATCATCTTTGTGATCTTCTCGGATAATCTGTATTTGTTTCTCTTTATCGGCCAAACTTTTTTGATATCCGATATGCATCTCTTGAAGCTCTTGCTGTAACTTTTCAAGTTTTACCTATGCTTCACTGCTAGCATGAGCTTGTTGCAATTGCTGTTACAGAACTTGTATCTGATCTTCTTTTTCATTTAATAATAGCCGTACCTCAGATGCTTTATCAATAGTTGCGGAGGCATAAGCTCCTATAATCTGAGATAGCTTAGTAAGATTCTCAGTAGGATCCGTAGTAGGATCTTTCCATAAGACATCTAATTGTTCTGCATTAGTAGAGATTGCGCTCTCTAACTTTCTCTTTTTCCTTTGCTTCCTGACTACTGCTTTATACTGTGGGCTGTAGAATACATCCAGAGAAGGAATGTCTTCTATATTAAGTACAATTTCAGAAGAGGGAGTGATAGGTATATGCTCAGTTTCTGTGACATTGCCACTTATTCCCGTGCTTAAAAATTTTGTTGTCTATACAGGGGTTTGTGTATTCTGTCGTTCAACATTAAGAAATTCATTAAACATTTCCCATTCTTTATCTAATTGAATGCTGGTGGATGGCTGTTGTACAATGGGAGGTGGAAGATTCAACTATGGAGTGGTTGAAGTCTATAGTTGTGAAAGCTCTTTTGACTGAGTTGTATCTTTCACTGAGCCTTCATCTTTATCAGAATTTTGAGAACGTTCAAAAGTTTCTTTGTCAAAATTTGATTTAGACCTGTCAGTATCTGAGCTACCATTGAGACTGACACTAGGAGTTGGTTCCCTTGCGGGTTTCAAGCGTAAATTATCCAAAGGGATAGTAGTCAATCTTCTTTCTCTATAGATTTTAAATTCCTGAAATACTTCTGGGGAAAACTATGTTTGAAATAAATGTAAAACTTCTTTAAATGAACATTTCTCTTGAAACATATCATCAAAAAGATCTTCTTCTCCAAAAAATACTCTCACCTTAACTGCAGTGGTGAAATCTTTGACAACATCATATGGATCAAATAGCCTTCTCGAAAACTTGAACAGTTGTAAGCATGTAATATTGCTTACCTCTTTGAATGCATGACCAACATCAAACAATGAAAATGCTCCACAGGCTATGGGTAATTGTGGCCAGATGGCCTTCTTCTTATCCCTTAATTCCTTTGTCAAACCTCCTTCACCACAAGTTTTGTATGCAATTTCCCGAGCTATAAGTTTATCTGGAACATACAAGGGAAAAACATGAGGAGAAGCAGAGCTTCCAAAAACCCTCACATAGGTAAACAACTCTTCTCCAAACCACCATGCGACAGGGAGAATGTCGACTTCTGCTTCCAGGGAAAACCTTGGAGCATCCTTATTATACAATATTCTGTACAGCGACAACATTATGCCATGGCAAATCTTGTAAAAGTGAGGAACAAATTTTGATTCCCACAGTTCTTTGTGATGCACATGAATAGGCAAAGGATCATGAATTGTCCATTGCCAACCCATTAAAGGGAATTTAGAAACAAAGCAGATAGAATCCATAACATAGGCAGACAGATAAAAAGGAGGATAAATCCTCTAAGAGACAGTCTGTTTAGACCGGTAATTGAAAATAGCAGTGGCTAAATTATCAGACAGTATTTTGGCCCAGTCTACAATGGTAGCATTAACAGCAGCATTTAATAATGGAAGCCATTCAGGCAAGACCTTATTTATGTCAGGCTTTCCAAAAAGCCTACATAACATAGCAGCAACAAAACAATAGGGAGAAGTGAGTGAACCAGTGTTGTACATACCGTGTTTGTATTTCTTCAATGGTTCATCTATTTTGGTCCATTCCTTTGTGCATTCCGCCAAATTTTCATTTTCTCTGACAAATTTCTCCATAAATTGTTTATTGTAAGTCGCATGAGGCTCTGGAAAGTGATACATAAGCCTCAAATCTTCTGTAGTGAATGACCCGATGAGCTCTTGATCTGGAGTTCTAAATTTCATGTCTGAAATATCGGTGCTATTCAGCACCCATTTTACCATATCTGTATATGGAAGAATTCTCGGTCTTGCTGTTATTTGGTGCAAAAATGAACAAGCCAATTCTGTAAGAGATGCTTCAGATGAATTACTTGAACCTGCAGTAACCGCGACTTCCATTACCCTAGGATTTTCTTCTTCGAGAAGATTATGCATTCCCTCCCAGGTGTTAATACCGACATCTTTGTTGCAAGCAATATCTACATACAGGGAAGCCATCTCTTTGTTTTCAGAACTTGGAGTTTTCTCTTTCTTTCCCATAATACTTTGTGAATGCTTTGTATAGTCTTCTGCTCATTTGCGCCTGTGGTTTTACGAATTAAGTGAGAGTAATGACATGAGAAATGTGACGGGATAGTTTTAAATGCTGAAGGTGGATGAAATATATTATTTTAACATGAAACAACCTTTCAATCAAAACAAAATCCTTTTTATCGATAATTGACAATCCGTTCATTAATTCAATCATTAAAGCGCATAATGGATATTGATTTATGAAAATATTTTTTTTGGACAATGAGCTTTTAAGAATCTGCTATATTGCGATTTGTGATTTGCTGTGCAATATCGCAATATCGCAGATCGCAATTTTCTCAAATCGCAATTATCGCAAATCTCAATATTCACGAATCGCAGTCTCATAGCATTGCAAAATCGCAATATCGCAAAATCGCAATATATGAAAAGTATTTGTTAAACATCTTTTTTGCGATATGCGGTTTGCGATCAATATTTTAATGCATAGTTTTTTTTTGGGATCGCGCTATCACAATATCACGAAATCGTAATTTAAAAGATTCTGCCTTACAAAGGATGTCTACTTATTGCGATGGATGTGATATTTTCTTCAAAGAAAATATTATATTCTAATTTATCATAAACTTAAGTGTATTTAATGATTTCCTAAGGAATTTCCATAAGTTATGATAGTAGGTTTTATTTGAGAAAGGAAATAAGCACTAATTAATTTTTTGGATTTTTTGGCTAAGGGTCCCCTCATATTTAGTATTATTACTAATACTTAAATAAAAAGGGGGGTTGTTGCTGGCCACAACAATTGGCGATTCACTTGGAAGAACCAGTTATCTCTACTTTTCTTTTGAATTTTCTAAACTTTTCAAAACAGAAAATTTTCCAGAAAATCAAACTTTATTATGAAAAGACAAAGTACATTATGCTTTAATCTATAAATGATATTTCATTTCTTCTATATTCAACTTTGATTATTCACTTCCTCAAGCTAGTCCTTGTATTTACTCAGTCATTACTTAGTTTATAAAGATAAAAACAAAGGCTTCTCTGTAAATCAACTTAAAATATGCTCATTTGTCATAGGTAGAGCCACTGCTGCCAGCAAGCGTTTATAGCCTTGATAGGGTTACATGTTACCCAGCAATGATCCTGTATCCTACTTAGAGAAATATACAGATTTCAAAGAGAAATCCATATTCACACTTATTGGTTTTATTTTTATTTTTCTTCTTAAAGAACAATGTCTTGGTTTGGTAGCCAATTTATGACAGTGCCATTCACTTGATTTATAACTTTGCTGAACAAGCTGGCTCGTGATGAGACCCCTTGTCTTTTGATTTATAACAATCTTGAGTCATTGCCCTGTTGTGGTATGCGGTATTGGCAAATTCAGCAAGCTATAATATCTATGATCATGCTAAGTCGGCTCGTGATGAGACCTCTTACTCTTTAAGTTAAGTGTATTATTGGATAATTCCCTGAACATTGTATTTTCCTAAGTGGGGAGGAAATCATTGTTTCCTTAAGATAGCTCTGGACGACAATGGTAGAGTTTTTGGAAGGAATTTTTCTACAGAGAAACTTTGTTTTGTTATTGATACCTTTCATTGGACTGATATGAAACAATCTTTCACTAAAATTTGCCTTTTATCAAAGTTTTCAAAGTTGAAATTAGTATCATTTCTAGGCTAAATTTTTTAACTGTATCTTTAAATAACAATGATCAATATTCTAAAAAGAATTCTATTTGTAAAAGTGAAGAAACAACATCTAAAAAAGAGAATTTGTATCTTTTTTGTGAATGCCAAATGTAACCATTAACAACTCATTTTGTTTATGACAATAAAGGAAACTAATATACAAAATAGACGAATGATCTCCTATGGAAAATATTTTTTGAGAATTTGTCCATTAACAGGAAAAAACTCTCTTTTACCTGTTAAATCCTGTAACATAAAAGTAGATGGACCTATGATTTCTGCAATTTGGAAAGGACCAAGCCACATGCGTTGAAATTTCGTATGTTTTCCTTTTTCCTCATGAGCCTTGTCCCATTTTAAAACAAGATCTCCAACCTGAAAGTCTTTTCTGGTTATCATGTTTGAATCAAAGGAAGCTTTTACTAATGCTTGATGATGAGCATGAGTTATTTTGGATTTTTCTCGTTGTTCTTCTAACTTAATTATTTCCATCTGTCTTAGTTGTATGGAAGAAGTTGGTGCTTCATCAATATATTGAACTAAGGCTAAAGAGGGAATTGCTAAATGAGTTGGAAGAACTACTTCTTTCCCATAAACTAAATTAAAGGGAGAAGTACCAATGGAAGCCTTCTATGTTATTCGATCTGCCCATAAAGCCTATGTTAAAGACTTATGCCAATTTTTATGATTTTGAACAATGGTTCGCTTAATGATTCTAATTAAGTTTTTATTTGTGGATTCAGCTAATCGATTTCCCTGTGGATAATAATTGGAAGAATATTTAAGTTTAAAACCTCTCTTGAGTGAAAATTCAGTCATAGCATTACCAGAAAAATATGATGCATTATCAAACATTAAAGCGGAAGGTAAACCAAACCTGGTAATTATGAACTGATCTATGAATTCGATGATATGTTCAGCATTAGCAATCTTGAGAGGGACTGATTCTACCCATTTCGTAAAATAATTAGTTGATGTAATAATATACCTATGTTGCTTAGAAGAGTGAGGAACGATCTCACCTATTATGTCCAATCCCCATTGATCAAAAGGTTGTTCAATGTTCACTGGTTGTAATGGAAACAATGGTTTCTTTTGTCTTCCAACTGCAGTTTGACAAATTTGACATTTTCTTACATAGCTATGTGAATCTTTGAATAATGTAGGCCAGTAATAGCCTGCACAAAGAATTTTGTGTGCAGTAGTATCTCCAGCATAATGTCCACATGCTGGCCCATCGTGAAGTTCCTGCAAGAATTTTTCAGCTTCATATTTCTCCAGACATCTAAGAAGAACATAATCATAATTCATTCTAAAAAGAACATCGTTTACAAGCTGATATTGTTTAGCCTTCAAACTTAGAGCTCTTTTCTTGGTGTGATCAAGATTTGGAGGAGCATGTCCATTCTTTAGATAAAAAATGATATCAGCATATAATGATTCAACATCGTTTAGGCTTACCTCATACGTTTGTATCTCTTCAGATGATTTTTCAGAAATCTGTGATGCTCCAGCTAGTATTTTGCAAAAGCCTTGACCTCTTACAATATTTTCTAGTTTGATCTCAACATCATATTATTGTAAGGCAGTAATTCAATTAGCTGTTTTCTCACCCACATCTTTTTGGACTAAAATATTTCTTACCACTGGAAATGGTACAATGATTTTTGTATGGGTTTTAAGTAAAAAAGGTCTGAAATACTTGATTGATTTGAAAATAGCATAAGCTTGTTTCTCCACATCTAAGTAATTCAACTCAGCTCCCTGTAAATTGGAATTGAATAAAGCAATTGGGGCTTCTGCTTTGTCTTGATTTGCTTGAGTAAGTATTGGAGCGTAAGATTTATCAGAGGCAAATGTATACAAAATAAAAGGATCAGAAAAATTTGGAGTTGCTGAAGATGGAGCATTAATGATTGCTTGTTTGATCAGATTGAATGCCTCATATTCATCTTGGCTCCATTTGAAGTTTGAATTCGTTTTTATCATCGCTTGTAAAGGAGATACAATTCTTGAAAAATCTGGTACAAATATTTTTACAAAATTAATCTGGCCAAGGAAAGATTGCATAGCTTTCTTGTTGCGAGGTAAAGATATTTCAGAAATCTCCTTGATTCTATTAGTATCAATATGAATTCCATATTTTGACACTATGAATCCAAGAAGTTTTCCTTCACTTAATGCAAAAAAGGATTTTTTCGGATTAAGTGAAATTCCATACCTTTGACAACGTTGGAATATCTTCTTCAAATCTTTAAGATGATTGCTTCGATTTTTGGAATATACAGTTATATCATCCAAATAGATTACCACTGATTTGTTAACTAATCCCTTGAAAGCGATGTCCATGGCTCTTTGAAATGTGGCACCAGCATTGATCAGACCAAAAGGCATCTTCTGATATGCATAAGTGCCTCATTTGGTTCTAAATGTAGTTTTCAATTGATCATTAGGATGGACTAACACTTGATTGTAGCCAGAGAAACCATCTAAGAAAGACATTAATTCTGATCCTGCAACTGCCTGTAATATTTGCTCCATTGGAGGCAAAGGAAAATTATCTTTTTGGCAAGCTTTATTAAGATTTCGAAATTCAATGCAAATTATAATATCTCCATTATTCTTTCTAACAGGAACCATATTGGAAACCCATTTAGAATGCCGAACCGGAAAAATAATTTTGGCTTTCAATAACTTATTGAGTTCAGATTTGATCTGATTTTCTAGATTGGGATGGATTTTTCTCAGCTTTTGTTGAACAGGTTTTTCATCATTTATCATTGGAATGGTATGTTGGATAATAGAAGTGTCATAAGTTTTGAGTTCATCGTAGTTCCAAGCAAAGACACTTTTATATTGTTTCAAAAGATGAACATATGCTAATTTTTCTTCAGGAGCTAGACCAAAGCCTAGGTTGATATTCTGTGGTTTGGTATCAGTTCCTAGATTCACTAATTCATAATTCAAAGTTGAACTTTGTAATTTTGAATTGGTAGATCTTTTAAATCGGTCTTTCAAATCATAAAGGTCTTCTAACTTGACTATTGACTTTGGAATAACATTATTAGTGCTATCATGTTGTAATTTTTTGTCATGTTAATCTTCATCAATTATCTGATTGGTATAAGATCCTTCAGATGTGAGGAAGCTTACAATATCAGGATCATCGTTGAAAATTCTCCAATTGGTAACGTTATCAGGAATCGAAGGTCTAAAGATTAATTCAATTGAAAATCTATCAAGACTAAAGTCTTCTGCAGGAATAAGCTTAGAGGCTACATTGGCTAAGAGGTCTGCACTAGCATTTTGGATTCTAGGAATTGGTGAAATATTAAATGCTATAAAATGTTCAGTCAGATCTTGGACTAAAGATTGATAATGCTTTAAATGACCTGATAAACAGTGTATAGTATTGCGTACCTGTTTGATTACAATTTCTGAATCTCCGAAACTTGTAGATATTTGATATCTAATCTGATTGCTTTATATAATCCTTGGATTAAAGCCTTGTATTCTACGGTGTTATTAGTGCACTCAAACTCAAGTCTACAAGTTAGAATAATTTTGTTTCCCTCTGGACTAACCAATATGCATCCTGCTCCTGCTCCTTCATTAGACTTAGAACCATCAAAAAATAATTTCCAAAATAAAGATTTATTTACAGGAGTATCTACAACATTAATACATTTAGAACTATCTGTCTGAGAAAAAATTTCTATTTGAGATAAAACATAATGTTCTAAATAAGGTGAAGTATGAGCATTAAAATTTCCTAAGGAAGAATCAATTGAGTAATTGCCAATGATATTACTACTGTATACAACTGGTTCATTCTCTCCTTCCAATTCTGTTACTATGTATTTCTGATGCTTTTCTCATTCAACCTTTATCTGATTTGGTTTACCATTGTAAGGAAGCCACATGTGCGACCAATCGGTTGCAAAGTATCCATGAATTTTTTCTGACCAATCTCTGCTAAGAATTAAGCCATAAAATTCTGGAATATCTGCAACTAAAATATCAATGACTTGACATACCTTTGGATTTGATGACACTCGTATGGTAACCTAGTTTAATTCGCCAATCACTTCAACCTGCGATCGATCTAATTGCACTATGCGTACAACAGATTTTTGTGGTTGAATGTTTAATTTTGCACGTACTGATTTTGGTAAAATGTTAAATGAAGCTCCAGAATCCACTAAACAATTATGAAAATTTTTATTGAAAACTTCATAAGTAAGAAGAAATGGAGGAGTATGAGACCTCGACCTTCCCCCAATTAAAGCAATATTTTCAAGATCAACTTTACTAATCGAATTAGTTGGAGGTCTTCCCATCTCATTGGAAGCTTGAGAAATTACAGGATCGGGCAAAGGTTTTTCTGGTATAGCATGTAATTCTTTCAAAAGTACCTTTTGTTGGTGCTTTAACTTTCTCAATTCATACAAAGCGATGTTAGCCCTAGTCTTCTTCATATCTTCTATAATGTTATATTCCATTTCATCTGAAACAATCAGTGTTCTTGATGGAATTGATGAATCTGTTTGGACTGGGCTAGTTTGAATTGCTTTAGATGTCGTTTTCTTGGGTGCAACTTTTTCCTTAGTCAATGGGCTTGCGCTCTTTGACTTAGGATTAGATTGAGGAGGATCAAGTTGATTTCTACTTCGAGTGCTAACAGGAGATGCTTCTTGATCTTCCTCATCTGGGAGGATGAAATCCCACATACCTTGGACTTCTACAACTTCTTCTTCATCAGTAGTTTCTTCAGTGGCAGTTTCTTCTTCTTCTTCTTCTGATTCAGCATTTGTAATAGCGTTCGGTGGCTTTGGATCATTTGAAGGGTTTCTTCTAAAAGGCTTGAAATACTTTTTAGAAGATGTTTCTGCCACTTGTTTCTTAATGTCAACCATTTCTTTAGACATGGTTTTCAAAACTTTCTGCAATCCTTCTAAATCAAATGGATCTTTTGGTTGTTTTTTCTTGGGATCTTCCTTAAAAGTGACTTTCTTAGATTTTCGTTCTTCTATTGCATTTTTATTTTATAAAGCAATGATTCGTTTTTATACTGTTATTGCTTCTTTCATATTTTCTGCTAAAGTTGGTTTGTTAGCCCTATCAAAAAAGATTGCTATGTTTGATGGTAAAGCAGAAATGTACCATTCACTTCGCACCTCTTCGCTAGGCTTGGAAGCAGTAGGAATTTTGTTTAATAATTTACTGAAACGTGAATTGAAATATTTGACAAGTTCCTTTGAGTCAGCTCTAAGATTAGATAAATCATTGATCAATGTTGTTGTAGACCTGTCATCACCAAATTTAGTCAAAAATTGATCTTGAAAGATATCCCAAGTAGTGATAGATCCACATGGTAACGAGAAATACCATGATCCAGCTGCTCCTTGTAGGGTATAAGGAAAAAGTCAGACAACAACATCTTCATTAATAACTCCATTGAGGTTTATGGACAGCATAAAGTTGTTGATATGTTCTTCTGCTAGCATGCCTGCTTCAGGATTAAACTTAGGCAGCCATTTTTCATGATAGGCTGGTAATTGACTCAAGGGTGCAGGCATTAAGACCGCCCCTGGATTATTCCATGGCATTTGAGCCATCGCTGAAATACTAACAGAGGAAAGTGTAGAAGATGATATTTGTGACTGAGAAGATGAAGATATTATGATTTGAGAAGGAGATGTGGAAGATTGAGTGGACTAATGGATAGAAATCTGGGGTGGAGGAGTGTGTGGTTGACTTCGCAATGAAGAGTTTGAGATGGATGATGAAAGAGTCTCACTATCAGACCCTTTAGGTGATTTCCTAGCTCTTTTTCTTGTAGGTAGAGTTAATTCAGTTGGCTGAATGCCAAGCTTTTCACTCTGTAATCTAGTAAGGGGATGAGCAGGATTATATTGCGAAGTCACGCTGCCTTGAGATTTATCATACCTTTGAGTTGATATTGAAAATTGATGAAGTTTATGAATCAAAGATTCAACTTCCATAGGTTCAATAGTAGAGTCGTCCGAAAAGTCAGGGTTTGTAGCAGTGTCTGTTCTTCTTTCGACTTCAAGTTTTACATTTAAAATTTCTGAGTGTGATGGAGAAGTTGGGGAAGAGGGTGAGGGTGAATTACTCTCAGAATGGTATTTAGATTTATATTCGCTTGCCATTCATATTTAGGCCCTCCTTCTAGCGCCAAATATGTTGAATCCCCGAAAATCGAGTCTACAACAAGGGGGATACCAACCCGGTCTGAACCTTGGTTAGCAACTCCTTTTCCGTTTGGTGTAGTGGGTCTGACTGGGGATAATGGGACTAGTTTCCCAATATGTGTGTGTGTGTTTGAGAATTGATATTTCTTATCTAAAATTCCTAAGTAAAATGTTTTTTATTCTATTTCTAATCTATTCATATGCAAACTGTATTCTAAGAAATATCTAACTCTAAAACTAACCCGGGATGTAAATCTTTCTATTTATGCGATCTAAAATTATTTCAGATAAAAATTGATGATAAAGATCATTCAATTATCATAAGAAAATAATTCAATAAAGATAAACCATTTCATATAAAAAGTTAGATGAAACAGTTGTGAAAAACATATCGCATAATAAGTTATTCATACATCAAGCACAAATAAATAGCTATCACCGTACAAAAATTCCAAATGATAACTCAAGTATTCAAACATCAATATATAAATAACTGAACATAAGTATCACTTTTTAACATAGAAACAGAAACAGTTAAGAGATAAAAGTACCATTTATAACTGGTTCTACTCATGAGCTAGAAGTAATAATGATTTATCTCTTCCTAATCCAACATCCATTAAGAGTACAGAAATGCAACATCAGTAACAGATATTAGACACGGATATCAATAAATCTCGTTCCATTCATTCATCAAAACCTCCTCTGAGGGTTCAGAAGTGCATGTTCTGAGGATAAGTTTTTGACAAATTTTAGGACCCCTCTCTAAATGCATGAGGAGGGTTTAAATACTACTAACTAAATCTAATTATAGTTTATTACAATAATTTAGGATTCGGTTTAAATGACCGTCCTTTTTCTAGGAAAAAATAAAGTAAAACTGAAACTAAATCTAAAATTGAAAACTATCAACTAACTACTTATGAATTTGATCTCTGAATTTGCAAGCATCCAGCATTGTTTTGAGAAGAGGTGGCTGGCCGACTTCAGATTTTAACTGTCTCGAAAAGACAGAATCGGCAAGTGTAGGTGCAATCTTCTCAGCAGAATTAATAATGCAATTAAGAGTGCTGCATTGACTATGTGGTTTTACTAGATATGTCTAGTAAGAATCCCAATTTAATCTTGTTAATTCTTGAATTGATTTTGCTTTTTCTTCTACCTTTTGTTTCCATTCTGTTTGCAATTGTTGTGCTTGTGGAAGATATCCCAGAATAGTTTCTGAAATCAAATTAGCCTTGTGCAAATTCTCATTTACACAGTCATTAATATTGCCTGCTGCTGTAGCTGACTCCTCTGCCGCTTTCTCTGCTTCTCTGATCTATGCATCCCAATTATTGAAAAGTATTTCTTTATGCCTGTTATTGATAATTAGTGCACCAGATCTTTTTCCTTCCTCTGTCTTTTGCCATGCCAAATAATTAGTAACTCTTTCATTAGTTAAATCATAATCATGTCGTAATTCTACAACATGATTAGTGATTTTATCACTTTCTAGAAAAAAAGAGTTCCATTGCGAGATTTTTTGGCATAATACATCTTGTTGTTGCAGTAGTTGGTTGTTTAAAGAAATAGATTCTGAAATAAAATCTGGAAGTTTGGGATCATATTTGTGCTCTTCTCGGATAATCTGTATTTTTTTCTCTTTATAGGCAAAACTTTTTTGATATCTGATTTGCATCTCTTGAAGCTCTTGTTGTAACTTTTCAAGTTTTACCTGTGCTTCACTGCTAGCATGAGCTTGTTGCAATTGTTGTTGCAGAACTTGTATCTGATCTTATTTTTCATTTAATAATAGCCATACCTCAGATGCTTTATCAATATTTGCAGAGGCATAAGCTCCTGTAATCTGAGATAGCTTGGTAAGATTCTCAGTAGGATCCGTAGTAGGATCTTTCCATAAGACATCTAATTGTTCTGCATTAGTAGAGATTGCGCTCTCTAACTTTCTCTTTTTCCTTTGCTTCCTGACTACTGCTTTATTCTGTGGGCTGTAGAATACATATAGAGGAGGAATTTCTTCTATATTAAGTACAATTTCAGAAGAGGGAGTGATAGGTATATGCTCAGTTTTTGTGACATTGCCACTTATTCCCGTGCTTAAAACTTTTGTTGTCTGTACAGGGGTTTGTGTATTGTATCGTTCAACATTAAGCAATTCATTAAACATTTCCCATTCTTTATCTAATTGAATGCTGATGGATGGTTGCTGTACAGTGGGAGGTGGAAGATTCAACTGTGGAGTGGTTGAAGTCTGTAGTTGTGAAAGCTCTTTTGACTGAGCTGTATCTTTCACTGAGCCTTCATCTTTATCAGACTTTTGAGAACGTTCAGAAGTTTCTTTGTCAGACTTTGATTTAGACCTGTCAGTATCTGAGCTACGATTGAGACTGACATTAGGAGTTGGTTCCCTTGCGGGTTTCAAGTGTAAATTATCCAAAGGGATAGTAGTCAATCTTCTTTCTCTGTAGATTTTAAATTCATGAAATACTTCTGGGGAAATCTGTGTTTGAACTAAATGTAAAACTTCTTTAAATGGACATTTCTCTTGAAACATATCATCAAAAAGATCTTCTCCAAAAAATACTCTCACCTTAACTGCAGTGGTGAAATATTTGACAACATCATATGGATCAAATAGCCTTCTCGAAAACTTTAACAATTGTAAGCATGTAATATTGCTTACCTCTTTGAATGCATGACCAACATCAAACAATGAAAATGCTCCATAGGCTACGAGAAATTGTGGCCAGATGGCCTTCTTCTTATCCTTTAATTCCTTTGTCAAACCTCCTTCACCACAGGTTTGGTATGAAATTTCCCGAGCTATAAGTTTATCCGGAACATACAAGGGCAAAACGTGAGGAGAAGCAGAGCTTCCAAAAACCCTCACATAGGTAAACAACTCTTCTCCAAACCATCGTGCGACAGGGAGAATGTCGACTTCTGCTTCCGGGGAAAACCTTGGAGCATCCTTATTATACAATATTCTGTACAATGGCAACATTATGCCATGGAAAATATTGTAAAAATGAGGAACAAATTTTGATTCCCACAGTTCTTTGTGATACACATGAATAGGCAAAGGATCATGAATTGTCCATTGCCAACCCATTAAAGGGAATTTAGAAACAAAGCAGATAGAATCCATAACATAGGAAGACAGATAAAAAGGAGGATAAATCCTCTGAGAGACAGCCCGTTTAGACTGGTAATTGAAAATAACAGTGGCTAAATTATCAGACAGTATTTTGGCCCAGTTTACAATGGTAGCGTTAACAGCAACATTTAATAACGGAAGCCATTCAGTGAAGACCTTATTTATGTCAGGCTTTCCAAAAAGCCTACATAACATAGCAGCAGCAAAACAATGGGGAGAAGTGAGTGAACCAGTACTGTACATACCGTGTTTGTCTTTCTTCAATGGTTCATCTCTTTTGGTCCATTCCTTTGTGCATTCCGCCAAATTTGCATTTTCTCTGGCAAATTTCTCCATAAATTGTTTGTTGTAAGTCGCCTGAGGCTCCGAGAAGTGATACATAAGCTCAAATATTTTGTAGTGAATGACCTGATGAGCTCTTGATCTGGAGTTCTAAATTTCCTGTCTGAAATATTGGTGCTATCCAGCACCCATTTTACCATATCTGTATATGGAAGAATTCTCGGTCTTGCTACTATCCGGTGCAAAAATGAACAAGCCAATTCTGTAAGAGATGCTTCAGATGAATTACTTGAACCTGCAGTAGCTACGACTTCCATTACCCTAGGATTTTCTTCTTCGAGCAGATTATGCATTCCCTCCTAGGTGGTAATATCGGCATCCTTGTTGCAAGCAGTATCTGCATACAGGGAAGCCATCTCTTTGTTTTCAGAACTTGGAGTTTTCTCTTTCTTTCCCATAATACTCTGTGAATGCTTTGTATAGTCTTCTGCTCCTTCGCGCCTGCGGTTTTACGAATTAAGTGAGAGTAATGACATGAGAAAGGTGACGGGTTAGTTTTAAATGCTGAAGGCGGATGAAATATATTATTTTAACATGAAACAACCTTTCAATCAAAACAAAATCATTTTTATCAATAATTGACAATCCATTCATTAATTCAATCATTAAAGCGCATAACAGATATTGATTTATGAAAAGATTTTCTTTGGACAACGATCTTTTAAGAATCTACGATATTGCGATCTGGGATTTTCTGTGCAATATCGCAATATCGCAATATCAGAGATCGCAGTTTTCTCAGATCGCAATTATTGCAAATCGCAATATTCACGAATCGCAGTCTCATAGCATCGCGAAATCGCAATATATGGAAAGTATTTGTTAAACATATTTTCTGTGATATGCAGTTTGCAATCAATATTTTAATGCATAGTTTTTTTTTGGGATCGCGCTATCGCAATATTGCGAAATCGCAATTTAAAAGATTCTGCCTTACAAAGGATGTCTACTTATTGCGATGGATGCAATATTTTCTTCAAAGAAAAGATTTTATTCTAATTTATCATAAACTTAAGTGTATTTAATGATTTCCTAAGGAATTTCCATAAGTTATGATAGTAAGTTTTATTTGAGAAAGGAAATAAGCACTAATTAATTTTTTGGATTTTTTGACTAAGGATCCCCTCATATTTAGTATTATTACTAATACTTAAATAAAAAGGGGGGTTGTTGCTGGCCACAACAGGCTGTTACATATAGAAGACTACCTATCATAGATTTGTACAACCTTTGATCCACATCCTTAGATGAGTCGTCTATGCTTAATTTGCAACCTATTACCATTGGAGTAAGGATGGGTTTGCAATCTTCCATTTTAAATTTCTTGATAATTTCCTTGATGTACTTAGCTTGACATATAAATATTCCTTTCTCTTGTTGAGATATTTGAAGCCCTAAGAAGTATGTCAGCTCACCAAGTAAAGACATCTAGAAATCACTTTGCACCTTTGTAGCAAACTTCTTACTTAGTTGATCATCATTTCTATCAAATATTATATCATCCTCTTTAGCTATTAGACATGCTTTAGTTGCTTCTTCCAGAACATATATGTCATTTGGAGCTTGACTTGATGTAGCCCCAATCTCACTATACATGCCTTTCTTGATTTCACATTTTGTGGAGTTGAATAGTATTATGTGTTCTTGATCACACATTTGTCCAACACTGAGCAGATTGTGATTCATATTTTCAACCAATAGAACATTCTTAGCTAGAACATCTTTACTTTTGAGAGTGACAATACCTAATCCTATAAAATTTGAAGATCCATCATTTCCAAAGGACACGGTTACATCCTTCTTCTCTTTCAAAGATACAAACTTATTTCTATCTCTAGTCATATGCGTTGAGAAACTGCTATCAACATACCACACATCTTTGTTGTTTTAAGCCTTGAAAGTGAGAGCACAATTATCAATCTTCTTCTTCCATGTTCGTTCGTTTTTTGGCTTCGAAGATTCTTCTGGAGGATTTTCAAGTCTGCAGTCTTTATCTATGTGTCCAAAGTTTCGACATTTGTAACATTCAATATTATTTCTTAAATGTTCAAATCTATTGATGTTTCGCTGAGCCCTGGGAGGTTCATATTTGACAGATATTTTGGAATTGTATTCATTCCTAGGGTATGTGCAACATTCTACAGCTTTATGACCAAAAATATGTTGGTACCTGGATGGAAATTTTCGTCGAGGAATTGTCTTCCAAGGCTGCTCTTGTGAATCTTGTCCAATGAAGTCTACATGCATGTCAGATCTCATAGGTTCATTGTATTTTTCTGTAGAAGTTCCCACTTCTTATTCTTTGTAACCGATGCCAGTTCTATCGTTGTAAGATCATTGATTGTTGATGAGTTCTTCCAATGCCCTTGAGCTGTTGGCATAGTTTTGGATAGTTTTTCCTTTCTTCACTTCCACACACAGTGAGACTACTTCGGCTTCTAATTCTTCCCTTTCTTGGTTTCCTTCTTCCAACTTCTTTTGAAGTGACTCTTCAATGCATTTGTATTCTTCAACTTCAATTTTGAGACCTTGAACTTGTTCTTGAAGAGTATTGGAATGGATCTTCTCTACCTTGAGATATTTTATAAGCTTGATTGCTTCCTTATAAAATTATTCTATGGTCAATCCTTCTTCTTCGTTGTTTGATACGTCTTGTTTATTGTGCTTGTCCATAAACAATACTCTCTCATTGGCTTCTTCTTCACTGTCATTGTCTTCATCAGATGATGAGCTATCTTCTTTAGAGAGAAATTTCCTTTTGGATCCTTACTTGTTGAATTTCTTAAAGCATTTCTTTCCTTTTGAGTTGCCATCACTTCTGTTTGGACATTTTGCTGCGAAATTCCCAACCTCATCATAGCCGAAACATATCAATGGAAGTTTACCTTTGAATTTTCCCTTACCAATTTTTAGTTTTCTCCTAAAGTAAGCATATTATTCATCTGAAAGACCTTCTCCATCATCTCCCTTTTCTTCACACTTGTAGGTGCATGTCCTTTCAAATGAAGGTTTTTTATCCTTATTGGTTTTCTTAGATGCATCAAACACAGTTTCTAGATGCGAAGTACCCTCTTCTTCATCAAGTCTCATTTCATATGCTATGAGAAATCCATGTAATTCCTCATTGTTGAGTTTGTCCATATTTGCATTGTATTCTAAGAGCGATACCTTTGGGTTGAATCTCCCTGGTAACGTTATAATAATATTTCGTATAATAGTATTCTCATCAACTGGCTCTGCCAATCCTTCCAAAGTATTGGTTATTTCATCAATGTATTGGAAGTATGCAGCACTGTTGCAATCTTCTTTCATTCTGAGTTGCTCAAATTTTTCTCTATAGATTTGAAGCTTTGCTTCTTTGACATTTGAGTCACTTGCATATATAATCTCAAGCGTTTCCCATACATTTTTGGCGGTTTTACAACCCAACACCTTATGATAAGAAAATTCAATAAGTCCAGTGATAATAATATTCTTTGCTTTTGCATAATTTACCAAATTATTCTTACCTTGTTCATCCATGGTTGATGTAAATCCATTTTGAACAGTGTCCCATACTTCGTAACCTTGCGCCAAGAGATATACCTCCATTATTCCTTTCTAGAGTGCATAATTATTTTCATTGAATAGAGGTACACCATTATTGGTATGCTCCATGACCTCCTTCCAGCTGTTAAAATTCTATTGAAGGAACCAAGCTCTGATTCCAATTGTTGGAAATACTGAGAGGGGGGGTGAATCAGTATTCCTTTCAATTAGAGCATTAGTTAATCTTCAATTATTATCAGTGTTTGTGCAATGATAGTAGCAAACAAGAGGAACACAAATGCACATATTTTTTAAGGTGGAAACCCACTCCGGGACAAAAACCACCTAATGATTTTCTAATAATTCTTTAATATTCAACTCCAATTGAAAATAAAGCTCCAACTTCCTAGAATCTAGAAAAGTGTTCTTCTCCAGCTCCCACTGGATGGACGCTCCAATGCCCAAGATTCTTTAGTAGTCAACTGAATGGATGCCCCAACACCCAATGAGCTACAACTCACCCTAGCACCACCCTACCACCCTATAGAAGAATAAAAGAAGAATGGACTCCCGTACCAGGGAAAATGGTCCACTTTACAATGATATAGAATGATGTAGAAGAAGAAGATATACTAGATCATAACCCCAACTTTGACACAACCACCTAATGATGATCCTAGACCACCCGACACTGCCTCTTCAACTCTTGGTAGATAGACACTATTACAATTTGTACAATAATGTATTTACAGTGACTTAGTACAATGATACCTTTATAATGATTGTATGCAGTGCTGCCCACTTGAAGACTTCATGTGATGAAATTATTGATGTTGTTATACACCTTGGTTGTTGCTCTTGTCATGCTACCCTCTGCTGCACCTTTCTTTTCTCTGCTTCTTTAGAAAGTCTGGTCCTTTGCATCCCTTGACAACACATGATCTAGCTTTTTATTTGCCTTCTAGGAGCTCGACATTGAATCTGGTGTATCTCTGTTATTTTAGATCTCCAATATCTGATTTTTGGTCCTGTAGTAGTCCTCTGAGTCATCTTTCTAATGCCATAGGTCTGACCCAATTTGGATTCTTCAAGTGATAGTTATACCAATATCTCACAATGCCCTAATTATGGATTGTTTCAGTAGATCAAACTTGTATGGCATGCCACGTGTCACTGTTTCTTTATTTTGCTCTGAATTTGATAGAGAGAAAACCAAAGTTAGTGCAATATCTGCCACATTTTATAGAATTCCAATCTGATACTCAGAGAGATAGTTTTGACGATTTTACTAATGTCACTTCTTTGAGATGAATTTCAAGACCCTACATAAACACTGAATTCCATAGATCATATCTCTGAAAATATTGCACACCTTGATCTAAAATTTTCACGGCAGCTTCCTCAGGATTTTGGCTTTTCCTCATAAATATTTTAGCTTCTGAACCTTCGTAGAAAAAAATTTAGAGTGAAAATTCCACGATGACCTGTTTTAGATGGCAAAATCCCTTGCATGAGGAGGATATGAGGATCACAATTTATATAAATGCTTAGGTTGAGAGGGGCTTCAACAAGTGAACATGGGAGGGATTTTAGGAGCTTAAAAAATATTAATTATGACTTTTCAATGACCCATGCCACAACCCCATGTAGTTTTAGCCCACTAACTAGGGGTACAAACTTCAAACATGAATATCTCTCAAACCGTGAAGAATTACATGGCATGCCATATATCAAAGGAAACATCTCGACATGTACAAAACATAAAAAGAATTATTGACCTAGAATATATTAATTTGGTAGGTCAAAATTCCCATCCAGTATTGGTTTAGCCCCTGGTGCTACTTGGGTTGACATTAATGACAACTGTTGATCAATACATACATTCCCATAAATAGTACTAGTACATCATTAATGTATGGGATCAAAATAAAGTACATATAAATGGAAATTTGCATAAATGGAGGTGGGTCATAGTCCCACATGTGGATTCAGTGTAGTGCATCTCCTGACTGCATCAAATCATGATGTGGTAAGTGGTTTCGCCACCACTTACTTGCTGCCCAAGTCATCTCGCTATGGATGAAAGTGTGAGATATGTTAGGTGCTTTAGGAATGCACCCGAAATGATACAATATCTCCTTTTGATCTCCAAGGGAGTGGCCATGTTCAAAAATTTTTGTGGGCCAAAGTTGGCCATGAAGTTTATATGGTATAGTGATCCTCCTTAGATCTATGGCATGCATAAACATAGTAAAAGAATGCATATGTTCATTAAATAAAACCCTTGGTACACAAGCATATCCTTCACCAAAATTCCTCCTTAAACAAATGATGTGGTGCATAGATCTATCTCCTTTCTCAAAAGAAGAAAGAGGTGGCTGAATTAACTCCTTCATAGAGTTATGCTTTTGTCCCAACTCCACATGGTTCATGCATCTTTGAAAATGCTGATATAGTTCTTCTTCGAAGCCCTTCCAAGTGTAGATTCTCATGATGATGTTGTAGAATCTCATGGAATATGTGTGGATAAAAAAGAACTCTTCATAGGACCTTTGTAGCAACTTCTCCTTGATTTTTGAGGATCTAGACAAGAAGATCCTACGATGATAATAGATGAATCCTTATTGGATTGAATATCCCTCTTCTTGTAGCTGGTCATCAAGTATCATGCATGTGTGAAGATCCTTGGAATAATCCACCAATAGTTTGGATTTCCAATATGGATCAATCTCCCATAGTGACAACACTGATGAACTATCAAAAAGATGTCTGTCATATGGTTGTTCTCCTCTTTGATATATCCCATGCCAAAGGTACATATTGAAAGGTCATTCCTTCCATGCTTCTCCTCCCACAACGCATAATATGAAATGAGAGTGGCTAATGGTGATGTTGGGAGAATGTCTCCCTCCTCCTTGAGCCTACCCGAGACTCCCAACACTTTCTCATGGTATTCTAATGCTCCCATCCATCCTATATATATTCTTAGAGCATCATGTTTTGATATATCTCCCACAAAATCTGAATTAGGTGGCCTCCCAGATGTTTTTCCACTAAATGATAATGTACCATGCAACAATCTCATAAGCATAATAGATGGGACTGTAAGGTCCTTGCTTCCACTACGCAAATCCATCTCTAATTTCTATGTGGAAGTTGTATGTGAGGGATATGTATGCATGGATTTGATCATTTGAGTCTTAGCACTCTTTTTATCCACCCATTCCATATGAAAAGCTTCCCAATCAGTGGTGACTTTCCGCAAAGTAATCAACCATTGAACACCCAATATCACATTGGTGTTAGGTATGTCAATCACAAAGAAGTGATCAATAAATGTATATGTCCCCATGGTGACTGATAAGGATGGAACATAATGCATTAATTGCATCGTTCTATCTCCTGTGACCAAAATAGAGAATCCCTCAAAAGCATCAGTGGGTATTTCCCTACTTTGCACTAGTTGGGCATCAATAAAATTGTGGGTAGCCCACTATTAACCAAAATAGAAACCCTCTGATTCAAGATGGAACCTTGAACTCTTAATGTCAAGTACTTAGGTACTCCTCCTAAATATGCAAGATCCCATCCAATAGGAGCAAATGATCCATTCCCATCTCTTGATGGTGTTGGTTCATTTCCTGTAGTGTCAGCGTTGTGACCTCTTCTTGGTTCATCTTCTTCTTCCTCCTCATCATCTAAGAAGACCTCTATGTAATGTGATTTTCGAGCTACACATCTATGTCTAGGTGCCCAAGCTTCTTGGCAAGTGAATAAAGGCTTTCTTATTCTTAGATCTCTCCATACATCATCATCAAGAGGTTTCTTGTATTGAATCCCCTTTGAAGGAGCGACCTTTTATTATTTTCCCTTTGATGGAAAAGAGGGCTTATGTTGAAATGTTTCCTTTTCTTTTATAAAGACATCTTGAAAGTCTCTAGCCCTTTCAATAGCATCATGTAGGGTAGTGGGCTTGGTAGACTGAACCAACCCATGAAGAGGTTCATCTAACCCATCAATGAACATGTACACCCTTCTTGCTGCAAACAAATCAGGAACCATAACGGAAAGTCTTAAAAATTTAGAGATGTAAGTTTCTGCATTACTTGATTGTTTCAATTTTGCAAGGATCATGAATGGTGCTTCTGGATCTCTTCTATAAAATCTTTCCACCAGCCTTCTAGTGAACTTTGAATAATCATTCACATTGACATGGCCCAATGTAGACAAGCCATGGAACAACTAGTCATGTGCTTCACCCTCAAGGTGTAGCGTTGCAATCTTAATGGCCTCCATTTCTAGAACCTTGTTCAAATAAAAGTAGATGTCAAGTTTTTCTACCCAAGATTTGGCAGTACAGTTGGATGACCCATCAAAATTTGGTAAAAATAATATTCCCATAGTATGGTGTCGATCATGATTCTGAATGAATCCACCACTTCTATGAGGATGTCGTGGTCTTCTATTTTCCTTCACTTGAAAAAAATCCTAAAAACTCAAGTGATATTTGAACCTCTGAGTTTGAGATTCATACTCCATAAAATAGTAGTCAAGGGATTCTTGCTCTTGAAACCCTTCATTTCCCACAACCAAAAATGTAGGCATGGTAGAGCATTAGGAAATTTGTGATTGATGCAATGGTTGATCATTCCACTGATGAGACATGGCAGAGCCTTCTCCATGATGAAATCCTTTAGGGGATTCCTTGAATCTGTCCATTCTCATCTCTTTGATCTCTCTAGAAATGTCTTGAATGGCTCTAAGAAGGATCTTAGGGAAATCCTTCTCTTCATCTTCACCTCCATATAAAGGGGTTTTACCCTTGTCTTCTTTCTCATTAGTATAATCAAACTTTCTATTTCTTCTCTTTTGATACCTTTTCTCTTTATTTGTAAGAGGATATCCTTCTTCAAATGACATATCGGCTTTTAGAATGCACAGGTTGTGCCAAGATGGTGCTATGATACCACTGTAATATTCCCAAATGGGAAAAGCAGGAATATAGTGCAAAATGATGGAACAATAATGCATATCATCATTTATAAAGTAAGAATCCAATATGGAGACCTTTCATATGTTATTACAGTAGCAAAATATGTGAAAAATATGGCCCATAAGATGCATAATAGGAAATACAAGCCCCCAATGAAAAAAAGTGCCTCAATATGAGGTGTTGCAACCATATAAAAAGTTGGAAAACCCTTACAACATTATTTTATTGGTTCTGCAACAGAATTATATTACACATCAGATCTAGAGATGATATTTGCCTCAAAATTTAGATCTATATCAAATCCATGCACTATACAAGCTCCTCTAAAGAACCCCTCAAGGGTTTTCAACAAAACACCAAGTACAAGTTGTAGATCTCATATATAAGACTTTAGATCTACTGAAAAATACAGATCTAGAAAGTGTGGCTGATATAATATGATCAATAAAATATCCTCCTCCAATATATCCTCAAAGTGAAAGGCAGATCCCCATCACTTGAAAATCAGCTCTCCAAATGGTGTGTTAAACCACCCTGCAACTCTTCCTATAGAAATAACGTAGATCTGGAAGTAAACTACACTGTAGGGATCAAAATAAGGTTGGCGTGATGCCAACATCTGAAATGAGCCCAAAACCCTCTAATACTGTCCTCCTAATGAAGTGGAAACCCCCTCCACTGAAAAGGAGCACTGAAATGGCCTAGATCTAAAGATCTAGTCTCCACTTGTTGTAGCTTGCAAAAACAACCAAACCCTCAATAGGATTTGTGCTGTAGTTGAAATAATAAGCTTGGACTTAAGCTAGATAGTGGAAAATGTAGTGCAAGACTCCTCCAAGAGCTCCTCAATGGAAGAGGTGTGATTCTCGATCAAGAACACCCTGTGCTAAAAAACACTCTATCTTAGCTAAACAAGAAGAGAAAGATATATGTCTAAATAGACCATATATATAGAAATATCATATACATCAAAAACCTTCATATGGCTACCATCCTCTTCCTTAAATATAATATGATCTTGCAAACCCTAAGCCCCATCCAAAAAGATCACTACATTCACACAATGCATTTCCATCTAAAACTACGTTGTCCCTCATTGACAGCCACTCCTCCATGACAACGCTGTTGATTTTGTCAAGGTTGACCCAGTCAAAGTGATCCAACCCCTTTCACACCAAGGGAACTTCAATTAAGCTGCTAAGATTTGTCTCTTTCACATTTGGCATTGATTTATTCATTATTAAGGAGAAATATGGACCGCCTTTTCCCTCTTATTCTTTAAACAAAGCAGAAAAACAATATTGAATATTCCAATTAGCTCATGACTAATTGGGAATATTACAAAAAGGTAGTGAATGAATGGAAAAACCTTCTATTTATAACAAAATATTGAGTTGTTCTAGATATTAGTGTATAATTAAAATATTATTAACCAAATCTAGATCCAACTTATATGGAATATTTTATTATTTTTGTTGGAGGGAAAAGGAATTTGAAAATGGTCAAATCCATTTATTTAGAAATAATAAATAAATAAATCTATTTATTATTTTAAGAATATCATTAAACTATAATTAAATAAATAATGGTTTATTTAACTATTTATAAATGATTTAGTCAAATTTAACAAGGAATATTATTAAATAATGATTTAAATAATTATTCCTTGAAAATAATAAGATAAATAATGATTTATCTAATTAATTTACCTGTTTTGGGTTAAATATTACCAAGAATATTAATTAAATAGTGGTTTAGTTAATTATCCCTAGAGGAAAATCAAACAAATAAGGATTTATTTAATTATTCCTCATGGGGTTTCCTGTTTAGACCAGAAATAACTTAATAAAATATGGGTTATTAAATTATTTCTCATAGTGAAAGAAATTTTACTATGGTAAAATTGGTCTTACATGGCATACTTTAGTCCATCTAATAGTAATAGGTTAGATGACCAAAAATTGGCATAACACTCGGTCTAGTACTTAGCCAACTCTCAACCTTCCTTCAGCCTACCTTGCTCATGCAATTCCTAGGGAATTGGCTCCCTATTAATTAGGAAAATCAATCTTCCTTGATTGCGTAATACATCATGGCATCCCAATGAATTTATAATTTCACATGGGTATTTTTCTATAAATACAATTGATAGTTATGTTCCCTTTAACCTCTGTCTCAATTGGGTCTTCCTCGGAACTGACATGCATGTAGCTATTAATAGTTAATTATGAGTTATCTGATTGATCACTCATTGTGAATTAAATCTAATTTAATTCACTGTACCTCTCACTAGCTCATCACTCAGTTATAACTAGCTAAACTCATTTTAACTCATTTAATTAAGTTAACTAATTCACACCTATGCCCCACTAATGCATCAATTGTAACTAGATCCCAAAAATTTTAGAATCCCTGTACATGCCTCATCTTAGACCATCAAGTCAAATTTCTTGAGATAACTCAGTCATAATTACTTAGTTAACTAACACAAGTTGTTATGAGATGAAATTACAATTTATTGTCCAATTCATTTAAGGGAAAATTAAATTAGATTTCCCACATTCCTCACTCCTGGTGCATCAAAATTCCTCACTAGTGTGGGTGCATTTGTTTTTGTCCTTTCTGGTTTCCACTTTCATTGTTTCTTGTTGCAAATTTCAACATTTCATAATTTGATGTGGCCTTCACACAAAGACACCATTTAAATCAAATGCCCATATTCTCATGAGCAACCTCTCTTAAGCTCGATCTTCCAGAAGAGAACCAACAATATGCCATCCTAATTCCTAGATCAAACCGACCATTAAGGTATTAAACATTCTTGTGAACCCTCACGTGATGATCTTGCTCTTGGAGGATGATCATGGCCTCCCTATAGAAACCCTTACTCGACCTACTTTAGGACTACATATCTCTTTAACCCCTTGATCATATGAGATCCTTCTCACTTGATGTTCTTCCTTCATCCTAAGGCCTCCTTAAATAGTTTTTCCTAGACCTCTTAGGAACCCTCTAAAACTTACGAGTTTTATCCACTTAGACCTTAGAAAACATTAATTTTCTTTTAGATTTTAAACCCCATCTTGGGTCCAAAATCCCTTTGCTTGGCTTCTTTTCCCATAAATCCTTTTGTGACAAAAATCAGACAAACCCATCTCACTAGGCTTGTGTAGTACCTCACAAGCTACATAATTCAACAACATAGTCTAGTTGTAGTAACAGTAACTTGGTCAAGCTCTTGTAGTCAAGCAAGGGATTGGTTGGGTTCCGAAGTTGAAAATTAAGTAAGGGTAGTTATGAGGGCATGATAGATAGGTAGGGTCATGGAATGCAAATTACGAATGAAAAGGAATGCTAACACAAGTTAGACAATGTCAATGCATGCTGAAGAGTGTTAGGGAGTGTCAAGTCATATCAAGGGATAACTAGGTCAAAATGCATGTAAAGGAATGAATAAGAGTGTGTGTCAGGGACTGTCAGTGAATTCAAGTTTGCTAAGGACAAAGTGTGTTAGGAGAAGTTAAAAATAGGATTTACAGGAGGCAAGCCTATCATTTTTATACAAGGTTTTACATAGCAGTTTTAGACAAAGGGAGATCACTTTGTGCTAGGCACAACATTGTTTTGCCTTTAGGTATTTTTTTTTATATGAGATGTGGCACACTTTGGCTACATGCTCATGTTTTAAACTATTCTAGATAGTTGCATATTGTACATTGTTGTGTATAAGTTTTGGTGCACTCGGCTTGTGTCAGCTTATATCTTGTGTGCCTTGTGCATCTTGTGGTTATTACAAACTCTTAGTTAAAGTTCTACTATTTATATGAATTGAACATACATGTTAAATATTGCTAGTGTAAGCTATTTCGCTTAGTTTTTTTATGGCCATGGCTAGATCATGTGATCCTTGTCTTGGTAACTAGTTAAGAGGGACAATTTGAGCTTGGACATGAGTGTCATAAGATGAGTTATATGTAGTTCTTAGGTGAACAAGGCACAATCTACTTGTAGTAGGTGCAATTGGTCAAGTTGTTATGGTTGAAGCATGACAATATTGTCACATGAACTCCAATATCCAAGGACTTGATCAGGTTCCCAAGTCATGAAAAAATGTAAAGGATAGTTGTGAGGACATGAGTGCCAAGGCTTGCTATGGAATGCTAAGATGTGCCAAATAGTACGAAGGCATGTCAAACATTCTAAGATGTGCCAAATGATAAGGCATGCCAAGATGTGCAAGGGTGTGTCAATGCATGCTAGGGACTGTCAAGGCAACAAAAGGGAGAAAAAAGTTAAAATACAAGGAAATGAACACATAAGAGGGTTAATAAGTCTTTAATTTACATTTTTCAAGAGGGGCATGCTAGGCACACCAACACTGGGCGCCAATAGGTGCCAAGTGAAAAGTCTTAGTGCATTGCAAGTGCCAAGTCTTCCTTTGTTGCTTCTCATCTACTTTCCAACTGTTGATCTCAAATAAATTTAATATTAAACCATGCAAAATCATACCAAGGCATCTCAACGTATTCCATACATGCTAATACTTTCCATGCGCTAACACGTGCTAAGTGCCAATATGTGTTAGGGAGTGTTATGCATGCTATGAAGTGGAAGGGCATGTTTAAGAGTGTTAAGGTGTGCTAGAGAGTGCTAATGCATGTTGAAGAGTGTTAAGGAGTACTGGGACAAAAAATTAAGGGAAAACTAGGTCAAAAATCATGGAAGTTAATGAATATAAGGAACATGTGCTAGGGAATAGTGTTATTGGGTGTTAGTTGTCATGCCAAGGAGGGAGTGATAAGGTATGCTAAGCATTGGTAAGGCATGCTAGGGAATATCAAGGCATGTCAAGAAGTCCCAAAGTGTGCTTGGAAGTTCTAGGGTATGCTAATTATATGTGCCAAATAGTGCCAATATATGCCAATACATGCCAGGTGCTAAGGATGTGCAAGGTGCCAGGGTATGTCAATATGTGTCAAGAAGTGTTAGGGCAACAAAAGGAAGAACCAATAAGAGGGTTAATGTTGGCGAGGAAATATGTCTCGCAGGCAAGACCCAGGTTCAGGGGTTAAGGCCAACAAAGGAATCCGTTGTAGTCTAGAACCACGCCGACATTATCACCCTACTCCAGAGAGCAGAGAGTCTCACCCGAGGCGTGCCACAACCACATGCAGAAGGGGGAATAGATCGGTAGCAGTGAAAGGATCCGTAACTCATGATTAAAATTGAATCGATTGCATAAACATAGTTATATACGCAAGAAAATTCGGAGAGTGAACAGGTATTAAGCAAATAAAATTTTAAATCATCACAACCATCATGTATGCATATAAATCACATAGTAGGACAACAACCTGCAATTGTATTTATATCTTTAGCCAAATCCATAGTTACATAGCTTCCGCAAGGAGAGCTTACAAGTCTGATATAGAAGCCTTATAGAACAGAAAGGTAAATAAGAGAAACCTAGGAACTACAGAGATATCATGCTCGATTTCCTTCAGTCGCTCTGCATTCCTTCTCCTGTCGCATTCTCTCCTCTTTCGGCCAGGTGACTGCTATTTATTCACCCGCTATCGCAACTGTTAGTTCCTCTTTGCATTCTTCTTCAGCTGCTTCTGGCTTCTCTCTTGTTGTATGTGTGTTCTACTTTCTGTCTTCTGCTGTATATTCTCTTCGTGTGTGCTCATGCATCTGCTTTCTTTAGCTATCTCATGCTTCTTAACCACCTTGATAGCTCTGCGACTTACTGTAGTTGCAACTTGGCCACAATTGCGATGTGTCATCATGCCGCAACCCCAAAAATCCATCCTTTATTCAAAATTCAAAATATTCAAAATAAGTTTTCAAAAGAAGGGCCCCAATAGGCCCCGGCCACAGTTTCTTGACTCGTCCCCGAGTCAATCATGAATGACAGTCTCTATCTCCATCGCCCCGCTTGATCCCATGCCCTGTTCGCACTTTGTGCCCTCATCTTGTTCCTATTCTCGCTGTGCGCCTTCAGCTTGTTCCTGTTCTCACTGTGCACCTCCAGCCTGTTGTTCAAACAAGGGCCCCAACTCCGGGACTCTGTGGAACGCTGTAGATCTAAGCTCAGTGAAGGACGACACAGCTTGCTGCCACCCCTGCAGCATGGAATCTATCTCTTCGGAAATCTTGGTGACATCGGCCTATTCTATGTGTGTCTAGAGACTTCTGCTGCTCTGGGGCTGCTGCAATTGCTAATTCGAATTGTTCCGGCATTCTCGTGCTTTTGGTTTTCATGCAAGTTATGTAATTACCTAGCATGAGTGGAGTTGATGAGATCCCCTAACAAGTTAATTCCTGTTGGCATTCTTCTCTGCAATAATCATGCGATAAATCGCGTGCCAATGTGTATTCTGACAATTGCTGATGGTGGCATGGGGAAATGGGCAAATGATGGCAAAATGATTATGGCAAGGTTACGTGCAATTATGGTAATTTATGGTGCAAATCTAGATGATCCTACGAACTGACACAAGTACTGATTGAAATGACCTAGACTGACCTTGACATGTTTATGAATCCTACGGGGATGACATGCTGGACGCACCCCTCCCCGACCACAATCGGTTGTAGTGTGGTCCCGCAACAGAGCAGTTATTGACAAACTATGCATGAATAAAAAACGCTACCTATGCTCATCCCAGTTGTGGGAGAGTTATTCAACTACGCTACTCTACAAGTGCTCTTGGTTGTGAGAGTTATTGATGAAGATTGAAATAAACTGACTCCTGGTAGGGTTTCAGGCATGCGCCATTCACCCATCCCGGTAAAATAGTGCCGTCCAGCTGAGCCAAACGAATGGCTCCGGACTCTCTAATCTCGATGACAAAGTAAGGTCCTAACCAGTGCATCTACAGCTTTCTTGGGAACTTCTAGAACTTGCTGTCATATAAGAGGACCTTGCCGCCAACCTGGAACATTTTGTTCTTGATGTGGCGGTCGTGCCACACTTTCTGCCAGTCCTTTTGAACCTTCTAGTAAAATTCGGCCAGGAACCGGGCCTCATCCAGTTCCTGTAATTCATGTAGGCTCTCCTGGAGCGATGCTTCTTCCGAGAACTTGAGAGACGTGGAAATTAAAAGACTTGGTACCGTGAACTCAGCAGGAATCACAGCTTCCCGGCCATACACCAACTAGAATGGTGTTTGATTGGTCAAGCACTTCATCGTAGTTCGGTAGGCCCAGAGTGCAGTTGGTAGCCACTTGTCCCAGTCATCCCGCTGGGCATTGCAGATCTTGGTTAAGCCCTTTTCAAGAATTTTATTAAACACTTCAATGGTACCATTGGCCTACAGGTGGTATGGGTTGCTTTTGTGATGTTGACTCATAAATGTGTCCAGCAGTGACTTGACCGTGTCATTAAGGAAATGCGTACCCTGATCGCTGGTTAAAATTCGCGGGCAGCCAAATCTGCTGATGATGTGCTCAAAGATGAACCGTGCTGCTATATCCGTCATGCAGTCTCATACTGCCGCTGCCTCAGCCCACCTGGTGAGGTAGTCGGTTGCAGTAATGATGTAGCGGGCCTTGGAATGCCTGGAAACTGGGGCTATGGGGCCTACGAAGTCGACATCCCACTTCTCGAATGGCCGCAACACATAGACTGGGCGTAGCGGCAGCTCGCCCCTGTGAGAGGGCCTCCCCGTTCGCTGACAGACATCGCATCGATTAACAAATGTCTTACAATCTGCATGGACCATCGGCCACCATATTCCAGCCTGGAGTACCTTCCTTGCAGTGGGTTTTTCTCCCACATGCCCTCCCGCAACACCGTTGTGGCATTCCCACATCACAACTTCATGCTCGTGGTCAAGTATGCATCTGCGCAGAACCTCATCGAGGCCCAATTTGTATAGCTGGCCCGTAATTAGTTGGTGTTCGGTGGCGCGGACGACCAAGTGTCATTTATAGAGTGAGGTGTAGTGCTGAGGGCACTGCCCCGTGGTCAAATAGGTGGCAATGTCGGCCAAGTATTCCGGTACAGCTTCAACTCAGAAGAGGTCAGCATCCGACAGCGAATCATCAAGAGAGCCGTCGTTCTCCCCTGTCTCCAACATGGATAAGTGATCGGGCCCAACGTTCAACCTCCCGGGCTTGAAAATCACCTCAAACGTGAATTCTTGGAAGAGTAGAAGCCAGCGACAGATCCATGCTTCCAAAAAAGGACTATTCACCAAGTACTTCAATGCATAGTGGTCCGTAAAGAACTTGAATTTGTCTCCTAGAAGGTAGTTGCGGAACTTCTGGAGTGAGTACACCATTTCCAGGGCCTCCCTCTCGGTAGTGGTGTAGTTCTTCTCCGCATTAGACAATTTGCAGCTGGAGAAGTAGACTGGATGGTCGATTGTCTTCTCTCTGGGTTGCACCAAAATAGCCCTAAGTGCAATACTGGAAGCGTCAATATGCACATGGAACTGCTTATCCCAGTCTGGGTGAACAAGAATAGGTGCCGCCGCCAGCTTTTCCTTCAGAGTGTCAAGGGCCATCCGACACTCTTTTATCCAATGGAATACTTTAGACTTCCGTAGTAGCCTTTCTAAAGGGGCAGTGATCTTCACGTAATTTCGGATAAACCGCCTGTAATATCCAATGTGCCTAAGCAGTGCCCACAATTTCTTCACAGTTTCGAGGGCTTCCATGTGGACGATCACTGCTACCTTGGTGGGGTCGACGCAGACCCCTTTCTTGCATACCACGTGTCCCAACAGCGTGCCGAAAGGAACTGCAAAAATACATTTCTTTAAGTTCAAGGAAATCTACAACTAGCGACACCGATCGAACATGATACGCAACAGGGTGGCGTGTTTCTTCAGCAAACTGTAGACGGTCCAATCGTCCATGTAGACTTCCAGGAACTTGTGGATATACTCCCGGAAAGCAGCGATGACAATCCGGGAAAACACGGTCGAGGCGTTCTTCAAGCCAAATGGCATTACGTGGTATGCGAACGATCCCCACTCGGTGGTGAATGTCATCTTCGGCTTGTCTTCTTCCGCAATGCACACCTGATGATAACTCAAAAAACCATCAATGAAGGAGTAAGCTTTATTTCCCGCAACATGATCCAATACTTCGTCGCTAAAAGGAGTGGGAAATGGATCATAGATGCAGGCGTTGTTCAGACTCCGGTAGTCGACACAGACGCGTATCTCCGCCTTGTCCTTCTTATTTTGAATGACGATAGGACTCACCCACTCGGCTTCTTCCACTGGAAATATGAGACCTGTGGCCAGCATCTTTTCAATCTCCATCTTGACATTTTCTTTGATCCGTGGGTTCAACTGATAGGGTCGATGCTTTACAGGCCTGACATCCAGTTTCAGTACAATACGCATTTCTCCGAGGTCTCCTTTGATACCCTTCAAATCTGCAACCGACGAAGGGAATAAGTCTTCGTATTCCTGGAGGAGGCTGAAAATTTCCTTTGTCGTCTCCTCGTCCCAGTAATCCCCAACTGTAGCCAACTTGGGTTTTTCCTTCGTACCAATGTTCAACTTCTTTGTCTTCAGCGGCTGTAAATGGACGCCTTCAGTGGTCAGTTCTTCGTTGATGTTCCGCTCGCCTTCCTTCTCTTCGAAATATAGGTGACTGAGGTCCTCCATACTGTCATCATCTGGATTGCCGTCAATCCGTTGGCAAGCCAACTCGTGCCTGGCCTTAGGATGCAATGCAAACATGCCCCCAGTGGGCTCTGGGTCACGGAGAAACAGTACCCCCTTGATAGCTTGTAATGCTCGGGACTCCAGCTCTGTCTCCCCTTCGAACGAGAAGCACCAAAAAAACTTGTTTGTGACTTCCTGCCAGGAGCTGGTTCCTCTTTTCCGCTCTTCTTTTAAGTATCAGGCCTGGGGGATGGTATCTAAGGAGTGGATGAACCGATGTACCCACAACTCTTGCGAGTATCCCAGGCCTTGCCACTGCTCCTCACAGCTCTTTAGGTGGTCCCACGGATCGGAAGTCTTTTGGTACCTATGCCCACTTCTAGGGCCTTCGTCTTCTTTAAACCGTGCCCGCAAAGCCTCTACTACCCAACTCCACCGCGATAGGGTGTTGCGGTGGTTCCTCCACCACCTCACTGATGTGGACTGTAGTGCGACATCCAAAAGTGGTATCCTAATTCCTTCTGGTACCATGTCCTCCACCTTTGCAATAAAGGTATTGACAGCCTGCATGTTCGACAGGGTGGGGCATTCTTTGAACTCAGCGCCAATCCAACGAACTCGGGCAATGGTGGCACATCTCCGCATACTGGTCTCGTACCCACCCTGCTGCTAGTCTTCCCAAGTGAGTTTCGATCCCAGCTCTGAGCTCTGGACACTGCGCCAGCTGACAGAGCCGGTTGCGGTCGGGTTGATATATTCCTCCCGCTTCCCTATAGTCATCTGATAAAGGTGGTCCATCATCTGAGCATCCTCCCAGTTGTCCACAGTTTCAGTATATCGTGGGCATTGATATGGGTCAAGGGGCTGAGTGACCCAGACCTCTCCATCTTCGAAGATCATCAGCTCCTTTTTGAGGTCGATGATGGCGTAATTCTCAAAAGCCCAATCGATACCTAGCAGGGTAGGGTAAGGATCCTTGTCTCCCATAATATCAATAACCTCAAAATCCGTGTAAGTCTTCACCCCCGTAATTTCGACTTCGACACCTTCGAGGCAACCGATCGGCACAATGCAATACTGGTTCGCCATTCGGAGTTGGATGGGTGAGTAGGTCAGCCATGGCCTTCCAAGAGCCTCCCACGTCTTTCGTGGCAGGATGTTGACGTCAGACCCTAAATCAAGCATGGTATCGCTGATTTGGAATCCCGCAACCTGGGTGTTAAGCTGAAACTCTTTTCCTGTTCGTCGCTTGTTCCGCTTGACTCACTGCACATACTGGGGTGTTATGTCCACAGCTTCCCTTGGCCCTGTATTCCCCTGCAGTGTACGCTTGATCTGGTCCCCCATCGAGGCATTATCAACAATCTTGAGGAACAGATGAAGCCATTCCTCAATCAAGGTCCCCGTAGCGCTCTGTTCTCTGGAGCCAGTCGTCGGGGGTACCTCGAGGCCCCCGATTTCCCTCAGCTAAGCAAAAGCCTCCACTGCCTCCTGGAAGTACCTCTTCTCCGCGTCCGTCCGGATCAGTTGTTTCAGGGAGGCGGGTCAAATAGCTCGGATTGGCTCCTTTCCATGAGCATCCTCTCACGTCTTCTTGCTACCCCGCGTGACGACCACTACATTCTGCATGGCCGAAGTTGCGGTTCCTTGCGGCTCGAAGTTTACCAAATTCGTGCCCCTCTGTCGTGCCCATTCCTCCCACTTCTTGATGAGTTCTGGACATTCCTCTGTTGCGTGGGAATTCACGCGGCACTGGAAACACCAAGGACGTTGGGGAAGGGAACATTCCTGAGCCACGTGACCCTCCTAGTCATAGTTGTAACATTTCACTGGACCTCGTCCCCCTATGCAGCCTCCATGCATACCGCCGCCTCTGCGCCTGGAAGCCTCGTTCACCCTATAGTAAGGACGGTTCAACTGGTCCGTGAGTGCGTTGAGAGCTCTGCACTGCTCAATGTTGTGAGTCGTGGAAGCACAAAACTCACAGTATACATTGTTTGGGATGCTGGAGTACTTTTGTAGTATCAGGCACATCCGAGGTGGATGCCCCATTGTCCGGAAAATCTCGCAGTACTCTGTGGCGGTTGGGTTTGGTTGAGATGGGAACCCCGCATAAGGCTGTTGCGGTGAGTATACTCCCTGCTGATTCATCGCCGTGCCACCCCCCGTGGGTGGACCCCCCTGGATTTTCATGACAGAGGGTCCCACACCCGTGCCACGTAGCCGAGGACATTAGGTTACGATGTGGCCTTCAACTAGGCAGTGAGTGCACCAAACGTTCAGCTTGGCTGGTCTTATAGGCTACATCTCCTTGAGCTTTTCAGTCAGAATAGCGATCTGATGCTGCAGTCCCACCAAGGAAGGATCCTACGGGGTCGGCCCTCCCCGATATTGCTGAGGGTAGCCCACCATGGCCTCTATCTTCATGGCCTGTTCCAAAGCATCCTGCAAGTTGTCAATCTTCTGTTGGGTGAGGGGGGTTCGCGTCAAGGGAAGCAGAGCCTTGATGAACCAGTCCCTCTGATGGTTTGGATCGATCGGGTAGTTGAGTTTCCTGATCATGTCCTTGAATCGCCGCATCAGCTCCCATGCAGTCTCTCCTTCTTTCTACTTAATCTCCTAGAGCTCGGACAGACCCTGCTGGTCCGTCTGGGGAAGTTTAAATTCTTAGAAAAAATCCCGCTTTACGTCCGCAATTACTGGATTAGGATGGGCCTCCAACCACTTGATAAACCACCGTAGAGCCCTCTCTCTGAGCGTGGTTTGGAACTCTATTAGCTTCCTGGCGTATGGCATCTGTCGAGCCCTCCATATGGCTTCGCAGAGATACCAGTGTTGCTCTACATCATCGTTGCCCCAGCCAGAGAATTCTGGATACCGGGTGAATGACCCAGCCATATTGACTTGTGAAGGGGTAACCAGGATAAACCCTCTGGGTCCTGGTTGCGTGACTGTACCACTGGGAGATGCAATACTACTAGTGATGCTGCTATTAACGTATGTCGCTGTCAACAATGACCTGCTGTGCAATTGACTCAATGCTTGTAACTTAACAAAAATATTACTTGAAGGTTGATAGAGTACCAAGGGAAGGTAGGGATCCTTGCCGTGCAAATTTTTGGAAGTAGGGCTGCCTGGAGAGATGAATGCCATCTTCTCTTGAAACAACTGCTGTGTCATGACTTACCATTCGCCATCGAAACTTTCTTCGGGCTGCACACCTGCATCATCTTCGTTAGTCGCTGTCTCCCCTTTTCTCTTAGCCGGGCTCCCATGAACCCGTCGTACTCCCACAATGGTCCCTTCCCTTTCTAGGGTATCTGCATGAGTGTCCATAATTCCTATCCTCTGAGGCACCTCCTCTTGATTCTTCTTGTCGTTTTCCCGTCGTCTTAACTCCCGCATCACCCTTTCTCGCCACCTGTCGGTGATCTGCGCCCGCGGATGTGCACGTCGCTCCCTAAATATTCTTGCGGCCTCAGCATCCATCCCCCACTCCCCGCTTCACACTTCACGTAGCATCTGTCCCTTCAACCCTTCCCCAAGCACAGGAGGTTTACGCTTCCATGCTCGACTTTTGAAATTCCATCAGCCCTTCGTCCACCATCAGGGCCTTCATCCACAGTGGAATCTCCTTAAGCAACTTCCCTCTTAACCCAGAACAGAAGATAGCTTCAGCCTTCGAGAAGGATTGGTAGCACTCCACCACAAACTCCACAATATATCCGTCCAAAGTGGTCTCTACCCAAAAATCCACAGCGCGGGTCAATTCAGCGTCCAACCGATGCAGAGCCACTAGATCCCTGAGCACCCACTTTCAGTTTATCTTCCGAGCTATCCCTAGGCACCTTCATCTGTAACCTCCGCAACCAATTATAGAGGTCACTAGGGAATTTTCCCCAGAGGATCTTGTAAGTATCACTAGCGGAATCTGAGAAAAGGACGAGATCCTTAAGCACCCTTTCCTTTTGATTTGTCAACTCCGCTTGCTAAGCAACGAACTGGTCCAGATGGTTATCCCACCATCTCCGTACTTTACCTTCGAAGATCCTCGATACCATGATCTAGTTCCCCTCATAACATGCATGTCCCAGCAACAGAACCATTTGTTGGTGAGGAAACAGGTCTCGCAGGCAAGACCCAGGTTCAGGGGTTAAGGCCAACAAAGGAATCCGCTGTAGTCTAGAACCACGCCGGCATTATCACCCTACTCTAAAGAGCATATATTTTCACCCGAGGCATGCCGCAACAACATACAGAAGGGGGAATAGATTGGTAGCAGTGAAAGGATCCGCAACTCATGATTAACATTGAATCGATTGCATAAACATAGTTATATACGCAAGAACATTCAGAGAGTGAACAAGGATTAAGCAAATAAAATTTTAAATCATCACAACCATCATGCATTCATATAAATCACATATTAGGACAGAAACCTGCAATGGTATTGATATCTTCAGCCAAATCCATAGTTACATAACTTCCGCAAGGAGAGCTTACAAATCTGATATAGATGCCTTATAGAACAGAAAGGTAAATAAGAGAAACCTAGGAACTACAGAGATATCATGCCCGATATCCTTCAGTCGCTCTGCATTCCTTCTCCTGTCGCATTCTCTCCTCTTTCGTCCGGGTGACTGCTATTTATTCACCTGCTATCGCAACTATTAGTTCCTCTTTGCGTTCTTCTTCAGCTGCTTCCGGCTTCTCTCTTGTTGTCTGTGTGTTTTGCTTTCTGTCTTTTGATGTATATTCTCTTCGTCTATGCTCATGCATCTTCTTTCTTCAGCTATCTCATGCTTCTTCACCACCTTGATAGCTCCACGATTTACTGTAGTTGCAACTTAGTCGTGATTTACATGTGTCATCATGCCGCAACCCCAAAAAGCCATCCTTTATTCAAAATTCAAAATATTCAAAATAAGTTTTCAAAACAAGGGCCCCAACAGTTAATAAGTTGGTACTTTATCTTTTTCAAAAGGGGCATGCTAGGCACACTAATAATAGGTCCCAATACATGCCAACTGGCATTTTGTGCCAAGTGATAATGTATGTCAATGCATTCAACCAAGGTGTTCCAGGGCATGCTAGGGACTACATGGATGCCAACACATGCTAGGAGAGTTCTATGTTGTGCTAGCACATTCCACCATGTGCTTTGGCGTCAGTGTCATGGAAAGATTTTATAGGTACAAATACGTTCCAATACATGTCAGGTGCTAAGAAATTTTAGTGTGTGCCAAAGAATTAATTTAAGTTGTGCCCGGATTGTTGAGGAGTGTTAGGTCTTTCTCATTAATAGAAATGAAAATTCTTGATTATGTATTAAATAATATATTTCCTTCACTCACTAGTGTAACTTTATCTAAAGGGAATTCGCTAGATAATTAACTTAATAGATATGAATCATGTGTTGAATCATAGGAAAAATCTATTCGACTGGTCATTACTTGAGGGAAATGATACACACTAATTACTTCTTAACAAATCGACTGAATCTAGCTACTATGGCCTTAGACATATTATAAAGAAGACTCCACAATAATGGTCATAAATCGTTATCTTTTGAAAAAATAATTATTAGCAGGCACATAGCGTCATCAAAAACTCATGGAATGATAAATGATGACAAAAAAATTTTGACCTTCACCAAAAGTAACAAAAAGAGCATTGGTGAGGGTCATTAAAATTTTGTCACTAGAAGTGTCACCAAAGAGAGAATTATTGATGGGCCTTTAACGACCCTCACCAAAGTGTCATTGAAAATGACTTTGATGACAAACCTTAAAGGATCATCACTATATACACTTACAGTGATGCTTTTTTAAGGACCGTCACCATATGTGACATTGGTGACGAACCTTAAAGGTTCGTCACAAGGATGACCCTCACCAATGTCCTTTTTTCTTATAGTGATGGTTCATACAGAAAATAAGAATTGAATCTTATGGGGAGCTCTATTAAGTTGGTAAATCCTGATATTTGATAGAAAATCTGCAACTTGATTGGTATTGAATAAATATATTATGTGTGTGAATGTGTCAACCCATTGGTTAGAGAAGGGATGGGGAGAAAAGTTCAATTATGAGAAAACACATTTCAAAAATTCCTGAAGTTTCTAAAAAACAAGGAACAACCCCTTTTTTTCACAAATATAAGTTGAGATCCTATTGGACGGATAAGTTTTTCTTACGGACAAGACAGACCTCCCAAGTTTCCTATGGACAGCTAGCAAAAAACATACAACTAAATCTATCTTTCTCTAGATATATTACAATTTATAATTAAATGCTATAAAGGCTTAAAGATCCTACCTTTGATCCAACACTTGTTTGTAGTCGTAATCCTTTAGTCACCCAAAATATTTGCCTTCGAAGATCTACAATCACAAACAAGCAAACATCAAATAGCACCTGCATAGCATATATTCATAAATCATATCTATTATGGTGATAAAGGAATCCACAAAATAAACTAATCAATTGACAGCTTATTGAGAAAAACGAATTTACTTGTATTAACTTTGAATAAGAAGAGCCTTACAACTGTGTCTGCCTTGATGTTGTATAGGTCTTCCTGGGGTCTGCAATAGGCATTTCCTTTACTATGACAAGCCTTGAACTCTTCCAACTGAGATACATACAGGTATGTAATCCTTCCCACATAAAATCTCAGCTAAAAGGTCTGAGTTTCAACAGCACTTCGACTCGAATAATACTAAAAACTTCAACTCATCAATTGTAACCCTTTGAGGCTGCCTTATGCCTCTTTTTATAGTGAAAGAGAGGAATTTACAGCTCCATACAAGAAGGGATAGAATCCTCCTTCAAAGGGATTATTTCCTTAGCTCAAGGGGTTAGCTCCTTATTGGATGGGATGCATGAACATGAAAGGAGCAAACTTTCCACTGCAGGAATGTTTATAGAAGCTTCCAAAAATGACTTTAACTGAGCTTCTAGATTTTACTTGCACCTTTTTCAATCTTTTACAGGGGTCTGCACTATTAATGAACAGAAAGTGCGTTTGGCTACGTATGATTTATAGCCATAAAGTGCGAGACTGCAGGCAATACTAAGAGAAAGTGCGGAACCAGAGTTGTAAGGATTTTATGAGATTTTCTCTTAGTTTCAAGGCTTGAATTTGGGAACTTGGATATTATAGACTTCCAAGGGAGTACTAAAATGTCATGGTGACAAATTTCCCCCTAAAGCGAAAATTCTGAGAATATACAAAGAGTGATGTGCTTTATCATTTCAAAGATTAGCTTGTGGACACCCCAGCCGGAACCCTGTAAAAACATTCAACGCAACACACACACACACACACACACACACACACACACACACACATATATATATCATCGCCAAGGTAGGCATTCCCATAATCAGATCAAGCTCATGACACGAAACCATAGATCAAGTTTTGAAGAAATTTTGCGCAAGGACTGACTTAGGGATGGTCAACGTGAATGGAGACAAGTATTGCAGATGAATGGTTTGTTTGAATGTGATATTGAACACATAAAGACACTGCAAATGGTTTGGTGACAGTTGCCCTAAGCTAATACCCAGAAACTAGTTGAAGACTTTCAATATGGTTTGATTAACTGATAGGAAAAGGATTTCCCAACCCAGATGGAAGTGTGACAGAAAGTGTCATGTTCAAGAGTGGTATAATTCTTTCTACAAATCAAAGTGTAACAAATGAATATATTTTTCTCTCTTTTCCCCCACCATTTCTGGCAAGTACCTCTTTATTTTTGACAAGCTTGAGGAGGATAACATTTTCTTGTTTATAAGCTCATCCTTTGGATGAGTCCAACTTAGTTTAAAATTTAACCCTAAGAAGGAGTGGTCCATTCCTATTTTCAATCGACAGGTCCTTTACTGTTAAATTTTAACGAGTCCAGTATAAGAGAAACTCGGTGTTTTTCATTTTTAGGGAGTTAGAAGAAAAAACTTAAGAAAAATCCATGGGTGTTCTTTTTTGTAAATTTAGTTTCTCAGGCCTGAAAAGGAATAAAATAATGCAAGAGAGAACTCTATTAACCATGATTAGTCAACATATACCTTTTTCGTAAATATTCCATTTCAGTCCGGAAAAGGGGTAAACTTATACTGAAGGGATGACCGTTCATTTACTTTAACGAGTTCGAATAGTCAAGTACTCGGCAATATTTTCATTTTTAGAGAGTCTGAAAAGGGCTTAAAAAAGGACTCCATGGTTTCGCTTTTTCGTAAAATTTAAAGAGCCCGAAAAAGTGATAAAAGTTTACTCTTCGTCAAAAATGAATATTTTTCCTAAAAAATCCGTTATTCTACACAAAAAATCAAAAAATTAAACATACTTGTTTCAATAATAAAAATATTTGAAAAACTGACTTTTTAAAGTGAAAAATAAACAAATTTAAAATTCATCTATTCGAAAAAAATTATAAAAAGGGTTTTTTCAATTTCATTTTTACCATTTGAGTTTGGAGTGAAGTTTTAAGAGCTCTGGGTAAAAAACGATTCAGAGAAGATTCTAGGCAATCTGACCGTCAGAATCAAAAACCGTCTATTTTAGGTAATCCACAACTTCCTTATCTTGCATTTCATCTATTCATTTTTTCAATTTAGGGTTAGAATTTCATTTTTAGGAGGAAAATATGTTGAGAAATTCACCCTCGGGGGTCCGCACCCAAGACAAAGGGAAACAACGGACCCCGATATTTTTCTACAAAGAAAAATGCCGGGGCCCCGCACTTTTAACACAGGGCCCGTGTATATCTATGCATTTTCCCTGAGCGTAAAGTGCGGAGGCACCGTGACAAATTGAAAAAGATATTTTCTTCCTAAATTAATCAAATTTTTTTCTTGAAAATGATTCTAATCCTTTATTTTTCTTGTTGTAGGATATCTACAATGCTTATTTGGTGCGAACGGGAGCACGAAGGGTAGATGAAGCAGAGATAAATCATCTTCCTACTTTGCAAGCTTTGAGAGCATGTGGGCTTTACAAATTTTGGGTTATCAGTGGCATGAGAGCTCAGGTGGATCTTCTTCCTTAGCTGGTTAGCAAATGGGATGTTCAAGACCAATCCTTCGTGATTGGAGGACACCGGCTCAAAATTGAGCTGGAGGATATTTATTTTTTAACTGGTTTTTCCAAGAGAGGTGAACCACTATCTCTTTTTGGGGCTATGATAGGTGGCCAGTCTGTCGCCAGCCTCCAATTGGAGTTCTGTAATGATGAAGCCAATCCCGGGGACAAACATATTGAGATTAAAACCATCATCCATACTGAGCTGAAAGTCATTGCTTTTACCATTTTCAAGCTATGTGGAAGTGCAGATTTACATGTATCCACCGGCTCTCAGATGCGCATAGTAGTAGACTGCTTTCGAGGCACCATTTTCAACTGGTTCGAGGCTTTTTTGGCAAATTTGAAAGGAAAACTAACTAGAGCAAAGAATGGTAAGCTAAAAAACTTTGGATATGGGTCCATTATAGTCACCTTTTCTCTAGAGAGGATCCCCATGTTAGCCCTGTAGCATATTCCTGTTGATGCTGGTCGACCTCGAGAGCCTAGAATGGTTCGTTGGGTTGCTCTGATGGCCCACCACAGTGAGGGTGGGGAGATTGTGAGATTTCCCTCTACATAATTTCGTTGGTTGGATCACCAACTATTTGTTATAAAGGGTTTTCCTTATGCTGGTATGGATTTTCATGGCGACCAAGAGATGCCCCTTCCTCCAGGAAGTCAGTGGGATGATTCAAGTAAAAAATCTCTTTTGACGTGTTCTACTTTCTAATTTTTATTTTGTTTTTTAAATTGTCCAAAACTGATATCAAAAATTTTTCAAATGCAAATGTGGGTCCAACTCAACCAACCATCCTCCACCCCTTTTACCGGAGGCAAAGGGATGCAGCACCACCACCACCACCACAAGATCAGACTACAAAGATCCTGACTGACTTAGAGCATCATCTAGAGCGGCTCACTATAGATATTCTTGAGACTACTATAGATGATATCTCACTCCGTCTATAGAGATATGTCATAGGTGTCCCTGGTCCATTCAGGAGGTTTTTGACTAGGGTGGCACGAGAAATGGTGTACTATCGTGATCATCACCACGGATAGTGGATGATCGATTTGTAGACCCATTTTTTTGTCAATTTTTCCCGATCATAAGGTGTTTTGAGCCTATGATCGAAGACGATGTATTATTTTTTGAACACTACATTTATACTATGATATACTATTTTTTCCAGTTACCTATCCAATCATGTTTATCGAATGTTGATTTATTACTTTTTTATTGTAAATGTTTGTTTATAACACTAGAATAAATTGCATCTGCTAATGTATTTAAACTTCTTGGAATGTGTTTATACTCAATATAATCGAACTCTCGTTCCAAAAGACGAACCCTTAAGAATAATCGTAATAATACTGGATTTCTAATGGCATATACTTGATTTAATTATAATACAATGAGTTAAGAATATAACTTAACAATCAAACTCCGAATTCCAAATGAACTGGATTACAATAATAATTCAATAACTGCACTATATTCAACAATATTGTTCGTCGTTTGACCGAGACTTACCCCATGCATAGATACTAACTCGTCAGTGGGTGATTAAATGACCCAAGTGACGAAAGAAATGTTCCGTGTACTACGACCAGCGCCATCAGCAAAACCAATAAATGTTTGAAAGGACTTCGACATCTGTGATATCAAAAGTATCTAGATAAGCAGGAAAAAATAGTAAGAGCACACTTAAGCTAGGCACACATTTCTAATCTATAGCACATCAGCTAAAAATTAACTAATCTACAGAGAAGATCTCCACATGAAAATCAAGCGTAATATCTCTTCAGATAAATTCCATTTCTGGGTTTACCTAAAGAGACCCTGTCAAAATCAATCAATTCATAGGCCCCTTTTGCAAGCTGTCGCTTGAAAATGTAAGGACCATGCCACATAAGTTCAAAATTCCCAGCCCCTAGTTTTTCATTGGCTTGATCATAAATCAAAACTATGTCTCCTTCTGAAAAATTATGAGGGGTAACACTTCTATCATACTGAGCTTTCATTCTTTTCGCATGAGACTCGGTAGCTAATGCAGCGGTGCGCCGATTCTCATCTAATTGAGCCAGGTATAACAAACATTTCTCCTCTTCAGAAGTGTCTGGTAATAACTCTATGTCTAGTTGGAGTGATGGTATATCGAATTCAATGGGTAGTAGTGCTTCTAAACCGTAAACCAATTGAAAAGGGGTAAAACCTGTCGATGTTTTTACTGAAGTTCGATATGCCCAAAGTGCTGAAAATATCATGGTATGCCAATTTGAATTATGTCTTCCAATTATTCGTTTGATCATGGTGAATAAAACTTTATTAATCGCTTCAATTAAACCATTGGCCTGTGGATATATGGAGTAGAATTGTCATGGCGCAGGCCAAGCTGATCTGTTAACTCGGTCATCATGATATTTCAAAAATGGCTCCCGTGATCAGTAATTATCGCTTGGGGCACACTGAATTGAGAAATCACATGATTGAATATGAAATTAGCTGTAGTTTTTCCATCTGCCGCAAATGTAGGCATCACCTTGGCCCATTTGGTAAAATAATCTACTGCTAGAATAATATACCCATGCCCCCCGACCGAGTGAGGGTTACATGTAATGAAGTCAATGCCCCACTTTGCAAAAGTACCGACAGAAATTATAGGGTGAAGAGGAGTAGGTGGTGCACACATTTTTCGATTGAATATTTGACAATTATGACACTTTCAAACCGCGTAAATACAATCTTTAAACATTGACCACCAAAAATAACCTACGCGCAATATATTTTGGGTTGTGGCGTACCCAGACATATGACTGCCACATGCTCCAGAGTGACAGTAATTTAAAACCTTTTCGACTTCCTCATGGATTAGACAATGTCGAAAAATCGAATCCGCACCACGACGATATAGTGTGTCACCAACAATACGATATTGTTGAGATTGGAAACGTATCTTTCGTCGTTGCGAATTTGAAAGATCAGGCCGAAAATATTGGGTTTGAAGATAAACAATAATATCTCCATACCAAGGATCAATGGTACTAATAAGAAACAAGGATTGATCCGCGATTGGTTGTTCTGCCACAGTTTTTGTATCAGTACTTGGGAAATCACACATATGTTCAGCAAATATCAATGATTTATTTGCTTTGGATTTTTCAAATTCCAAATCAAACTACTGCAGGATAACTATCCATTTAGTTTATTTGCCCCCTAGCAATTGTTTGGTCAAGATGTACATCATAGGGTTGAAATTAGAGATCATTGTCATTTTGCATAAAAGTATGTAGTGACGAAAATGTTGGACAACTTGAACAGGTGCCAAGGCCAATTTCTCCACATGTGAGTATTTAATTTCATTCAGATGCAAGTTATGACTAAGATAGTAAATCACATGTTCAATATGGAATTCATCTTCCTGAACTAAAACCATTCCTATCATGGAATTGGAAGCAGCGAGGTACAAAAAGTAATCTTGGTTGTAGTTGGGAGGATGCAATAACGGTGCATGGGTCAGCACATTTTTTAAAGCATCAAAATATCTATCAGTGATCTCGTCCCAAAATAATGGAATGTTATGTTTCAACAACCTAGTGAAACCTTTCATTAACTTGGTGTAGTTAGGAATGAATCATCATAAAAAGTTTTCTTTCCCTTGCAAACTTTGGAGTTGGCGAAGAGTAGAAAGAGGAGGAAAATTGATGATTGCTTCAACCTTTGAAGGATCAACATGAATGCCTGCCTTCGAGACAATAAATCCCAGTAATCGTCTGGATTGTACGCAGAAAACACATTTGTGAGGATTCAGCCGAATATTATAGTTCCTACATCATATAAATATGGCTTGTAAATGAGTAATATGATATTCTCTACATGAAGAATGAGTAGGAAAATCATTGAGGTAGGGTTTCACAATGTGCTTAATGTTGTGAAATGCATAAGACATAGCTCTTTGAAAAGTAGTGCCAGCATTCTTAAGGCCAAAAGGTAATTTGTGATAAGAAAAAGTTCCCCATGGACAATTGAAAGCTGTTTTAGGTTGATCTGCAAGGAGTATTTTTATTTGATTGTAACCGGAAAATCCATCCATGAATGAGTACATTTCACTTCCAGCACAATCGTCGATAATTTGATTGATGTAAGGGGTTGGATAATTGTCTTCTAGACAAGCTCGATTTATATCCCTATAATCAATACATACTCTTATTGTTCCTTGTTTTTTATTAACTGAGACAATATTAGATACCCAGTCCTTTAACGGGATCGGATAAATAAAACTTGCACGAAGTAATTTTTCAACTTCAGCTTTAATAGCGGCAGCTTTTCTCGGATGTATTTGACGTAATCTCTGTCTAACGAGTTTATCATTCGGATATGTCTTAATTTCATGAACAAAAATTGATGGATTGATTCCTAGCATTTCTTCATATGACCAGGCAAAAATGTCGCAGAATTTCTGAAATAGGGCTTTATAGGCTTGGATTTCATCTGGCGTACAAGAAGCACCTATATGAATGTTTTCAACAATTTCAGGTTTAACTGAAATGTCAAGAAAAACTGTTGTAGAAATATTTTCAAAATTCATTTCAGAATCATTATGTGAGATTGGATTCTAAGGTTCTTTGACATAATCAGTGGTAAAAATAGAGGAAAAATCATTTTCAAAATGATCGAGATTAGGTAAAAACGAAGACCTATGATGAAGATCTTCCCATGGTAATTCATCTATCGACAAGAATTCTCGAATATGTTCATCAGTATTGAATACTTGTTGAGCAGGATCCGGAATTGGTGTTGAAGCTAAACTCGATATCGAAAAATGACTCCTGATTGATCACATTCACTGGATCAGAGTCGGTTGAAGGAGTATCAGAAAATGACTGTACGTGTTGATATGCTAACTCAAAAGGATTCAAAGGCATCAGGCCATCGAATGACTCCAATTATGATTCTGAAGGTACTATCCAAGGATCATCAAAGGACGTAGTACTTGATGTAATCATATTGATATTAGGGATAGGAGTTTGTACGTTAGGAGGAGGTAGAGAAAAAGTTCCTAGTAACCCAGAATCTTTAACTAAACCTACTCCGACATTCTTATACGGGATAGTCATTTTTCCGATATGTTGGATACTATTAGTAGAGGCTGGGTCGGACGAACAATATGAAAGCTAATCTATCTTAATGATATTTCCCTTATAAGAAAACATGATGAGACGAAAGATCGATGATACAACAGAAGTCATAGCGTAAGAACAACTACGACCCAGGAGAAGGTTGTAATCCAGAGTGGCATCAACCACTTCCACATCTAGTTTAACCATTTTTCCTTCGACATCTATTGGAAAATCTTGTAAAATACCATATGGCTGAAAACCTCTTCCATCGAAAGCTTTGAAAATAGTTGGTGATTGGTTAATTGTCGTAGAACCAAGTGATTTCCAATATTTAATCGACATAATACATGTAGAAGCCCCTTCATCAACAACAGTATGAAAAATTCGCTTGTTTTTTACTATTACTGGAATCTAAAAAGCCATTTGATGAGGTAGGCGGGGTGTAAAATTCTCTAAATCAAAGATTTTGAGGTTTGAATCTTGGAGATCTACAACTCCTAAGGCTGACAAAAGTAATTTTCTTTAGGAAGGGCATGATTGCAAAACTTCCAATGTCGACATTGCTGAAGGGGAAATTGCCAAATCTTCAACAATATTGTACTTCTAAGTAGCTCTCACATGTGGATTGGAAGATGATTTACGAAGTACACCTTTTGCAGGCGGTTTAATTACTAAGTCAGGGTTTTTTTTCTCGATCTGTAATGGATCAGAAACTGAAGGAGATGTAGTCAATGCAGAGTTGGATGTTTCTGCTTCTTTTCCAGTGTTTTTACTACCATAATCTTGCGATCGCGTCGCAACCATTAAAATATCCTCAACCAGATTGGAGGAAGATCCAAGCATGTTACTATCTTGAGTGGGAAAGGGATCCTTCAAGACAACAGGTATAGGTGAACCCTTAATGAATTTTGATACCTCGGCCCTATGTGGACATTCCTTCATAAAATGATCCTGGTCACAAATGAGACAAGGATATTGAGGTTTGCATTTTTCGTCAGTCGGTTCAGCTGTATCGTTTTTCTCTTTCGAATATTTCTTCTTTTTATTCTTCCCTTTCTTCTTACCGCCATTTTTAGATTTAGTTGTAGATGACTCTACAATGTGAATATCGGCGGAAGCTTCCTAGGAAGAATCTCCTTTGGGTGAATCGGGTAAAGTAATAATAGGAGAAGTAGTCTTGGAATACTTCTTCTTACTTTTACTAGTACTAACATAACCAATTACACCATCAACGACATTAGAGCCAAAAGGAGTTACAGTTATCTGACCTGGTCTCGGTAGATCGGGGATTTTATCATACAAAGTACCTGACTGAGTATATATAAGGTCAAGGTACTGAGCTTGAGCAATGACTTGCTCTTCTATAACAACGCCTCCTTTGGCCACATCCTCAGTAATTTTTGGCAATAACGATTTAATAAACCATTCAGCCAAAATTTTATCAAGAATGAATGCTTTCACCAAATGCCTTCTACATCTCCATTCATGAATATGATCAGATATGTACGTAGACGTAGAATGTTTCAATGAAGTTAGCAATTCTGTGCCATTGTCGTATCTGAAAGGAAACTGAAAGTGGGTTAAGAAAGAAGTAGCTAGCACGTTAAAATTATTAAAAGAGCCACGTGGTAACTCAATGTACCATTTGGCAGCTAGACCAATGAGAGTTCTCTGAAATAGACGTAATCGAATCGAATCATCAACTAACGAATTGGATGCGCACCAGAGGTGATAAGTCATAACGTGATTAGAAGGGTCCTCTCCTGAATTACCTTCGAATTTTGGAATATCACTGGGCAACTTATTAGGCATCGGCGGCCAATATGGAAGATAGAAAATCAGAGCGTTCGTAAGGCGCGAAAGATCTGGTAAATCAAAAGTTGCTATAAATGGTAACCAATGACTAGGGTCTTGATAACCTTGTGTGATCAAACCAGTGCCAAGAGGAGGATATCCAGGATAGCCTAGAATTGGATGTGCATTTTGAATCGTGTAACCTCCTGGGTAACCAGGATTAACCGTACTATACCGGGGTTGTTGAGGTATTTGATAAGTATACCTAGGGTACGACTGATACTGATACACTGGATTTTGTGTAGTTTGACTGGTTTAATACTTTCCCTGGTACGGTTGATAAGTAAACTGTGATTGACTAGACACAATCGTACTTGTACCAGCTTGTCCTATATGCATCTAGACCGAAGTCTGAACTGTAGGTCCTGACTGGGGCACAGAGACTTGAGGAATTTGCACGGATGCAGGGATAGAAGAAACCGGAGCTACAGATGCTCTCGAAACAGGTGTTGTAGGTTCAATAGATGTTGCAGTAGTTGCAACAGTTTGAGGCGGAGTCTGATGTGTACTAGGCCCAGGCTGCTGAACAGAACCAAGTGCAGGGACTTGAACAGTAGGCTGGACAGGTTGCTGGGTTGGACCAAAAACCAAAGGCTGTCTAGGTTGATTAGGTAACTGCACATTAGGTTGCATAGTCTGTTGAATTTGAGGTGGATTCCACACCATGCTCTTTCCGAGGCATTGACCCGTAAAAGGCTGTGCATATGTAGGACCATAGCCTGGTTGAATGTAGGGTTGATAATTAAGTGGTAAATTTCCAGCTCCTTGTAAAAATGATTGACCGGTAGGTGGTTGGAAACCTTGTGTTGGGTACTGACCTTGAGGTTGATAACCCTGAGGCACGTACTGAATCTGGGGTTGATAAGGACCTTGAGGAATATACTAAGTCTGGGGTTGACCTTGGGGTATGTACTGTCCTTGAGGTTGGTAACCTTGAGGTATGTACTATCCTTGAGGTTATTCTCCAGATAAATAATATTGCCCCATAGTTTGTCCTGGTAAAAAATTACGTTGAGGTTGCCCCCTAGGCGGTAACTGAATACCTTGAGGTTGCCCCCCAGGCGGTAACTGACTACCTTGAGGTTGCCCCCCAAGCGGTAATTGACTACCTTGTCACTGTCCCCCAGGCGGTAACTGACTACCTTGAAGTTGAGGATTTTGAATATTACCAAACATCATAAAAATTTTCTCTTCGTTCAACGTTTCAGTTTTAACTCCATTAATACCAGATGTTAAAATTTGTTCAATTGGTCGAGGAGTTGCTCTTGATAAAGTACCAGATAGTGACTGGTACCCGAAGGAACAGAAGGACCACCATATAAAAATGTTTCCAGTGATTGGGAAAACATAGATGACTCACCTGACATGATCGATGAAGGATAATAACCTCTAGGTGTAGGATGAAAAGGAATTAGGGGTGGTGAAAAAATAAGACCCGGATTTTCCAAAAAATCCATCAATGATAAATACCAAGCGTCACTCCTAAAAGGACTGTAGAATATTGATTAATGCTCCCTAAGATTCAAAGTCTATTGGTTTTCGGGAAGAGTTACGTCTTCGTCTGGACCGACAAGTTCTTCAATAGATATGAGGTCAGAAGGAAGATTTTCAGTAATGATATTTCTTACCCTAGGTGAACTAGGATCACTAGAAGTTGGAGTAAAAAATCCTGAAGGTGGTTCCAAAACAGCAGGTTCAGTGTCAGGCTCAGAAATTTCAGGTTCTTCAGCTAATTCACTGGAAGGAGAAATACTACCAGTAACTTCGGAAACTGAAATTGGCTCTTGAATATGTTCTATTATTGGTAACTGATAATCAAGATGAATAATTATAGATGACTCTCCGGCTTATGTTGATCTAATTCTACTGTCACTAGGTGATACTAGAGCTCACAACCCTTCAAGTTGGCTTGGTGTATACTCGGGAGGCTTCCCCTAAAGTCTGCGCGATTGTCTCAGTAATTCAGCCATGATTATAAATTATTAATCACACGCAAACAAATAAAATTTCAATAAAAACTCCTAGAGTCACTAAGGAAACAAAAAAATGAATCACACACCTAAAAATCTAAGAGATCAATCCACACATACAGTAACTTCCCACACTAAAACCACTAGTTGGTGATGAAATCCAAGCAAGGAAAATTTTAAAGATGGAAAATTATTTTAAAGTTTAAAAAATTGGCGAATCTCACTAGTACCTAATATGCAAACTATAAATTTTTTATTGATGTATTTGTAAAATTATTGAAATTTATAATGATTGTATATATACTATCTATATAATGTTGGCTATTTTTAATGTAAAATAATTTTATATTGTAAAATTTGGGCGAATCATTTTTATAAAAAACAGAAATTGGAGAATCTTTTTTTTTGGAAAAGTCATGGAAAATTAGCCCACCTATGAATATTAGCCCCTAAAATTTTCCATGAATCCAACATCATCGTATTTAATGTAGAAAGAGCAGTTGGAACAGTTACCCTGACAACCTGCTTAATGAAACAGGCCAGTGCAAGTTTCTCCACTTAAACCATCTCGAGTGAAGATAACCCTCCAGAGAGTCCAAGTGAGTCTAGTTGACATCTGCTCCAGTTACAGTGGGATCTTTCCACCACCGTCACCTTAGGAAAAAACTGTAAGATTATGGTCATTATGGTTACCAACAGAGACTAATATACCTGGTGGAACAGTATACAATCCGACATATGCGCAAGGGCAGAGTAAAAAATCTCAATCCCCTTGAAGGCTCCTTGACATAATCCAAGGTATACCGACAAGTGACCCAGGCTCCTTGACAATGGTCTATCTGAGGTTTACCGTTGTTAATACGTGCATATCTTCTATTGTTCCCAATGATATAGAATTGATTATCCCACTGGTTCAAATATGACCTCATGCTTGACTCCTTTAAGAGGAGCTTCCCAGAGCATACAAGAAACTATTGGATTTTTTCCTACCACAAGATTAACTACTTGTTTGTTTTAACTGTCTTGGAGAGTTAATTACTCCCTACTCCAAGACACTAACCTAAGCTATATTGGTGAAAAGAGTCCTAGAAATATAAAAGTTACTAGATTAATTTTAAGTTAAGCGTTGATTTTAAAAAGCCATTTCTTAGGAAAATAGGTGCGAAAGTGAAACTGATGATATGTAGTGACTCGAATCAAAATCATACTAAGAAATGCATCTATTATGAGAAACAATCCATTTTCTTTCAATGAATTCTATCTAAAGGAAAAGTTGAGAAATGAAATATTTTTAAAACAAATCTTTCCTTCAAACGAGAATAAATGAAAAGAAATCTAATTTTAAAGAGAACTCAAAATGATAAATTTCTCAAAAAATCCCTTTTTGTTCAAGATCGAAATTACAAACTAAGTTTTTCTTCAAAAGAGACTAAAATTTCTAGAAAAACACTCAAAACTAAAAACACTATAATTGAGATCTAAAAATTCTAAGACTAAATCTAAATTAAAATTTGAAATATTTTAAGGATGTCTTACTTAGTTTGTGATCTAACTAAGAAATTATTTACTTGAATCAGAAAGAACTCAAAAAAACATCCAATTTTCGCTTTTAAATGAAATTCCAAACTTGTTAACAAAAGTTTAATAAAGATTTGCAAATAACAGTAATGGGATCTAAGTCTCATAAAACAATTTCTGCCATGAAGTCAGACTCAACAAGAAAACAAGGGAATACCAGTGATCTAAAGGTACCTCAAGGTTTCTAATATTTGAGCGGGATAAAAGACAAAGCAAAAATCATCATGCCATGCCGATCTTTAATAAAATCAATCAAAACAAAATGCTGAAACAAACTCTTAACTAAGGCTTTCTGATAGAATACACAGGTCTGGATAATCACTAAGAATCAAATAAACTAAATCAGGAAACAGGATTTTTAATATTTTCAAAAATTTTGACAGGGTCCATAGGATTTAATGCAAAACAATGCGGTCCCGCACTGTGGGTATAGGAAAAGTGCGGACACGCCCGCACTGTCTCTAAAGAAAAAGAGCGGACGCAAGAAAATAAGAGAAAAACAAAAAATTCTCAATCACTTTCAAAAGGATTCTACAGGGATAAACTACCCGATCTAGTCTCAATCAATCAAGCTCAGAAAAAGCAAACTTACAAATCAAAAGTAAAAGAAATCAGAATTCTAAATCTTTCCCCAGTGGAGTCGCCATTTTGTTGGACAGATAAGTAATTATTGTGGACAAGACAAACCTCCCAAGTGTCCTATGGACAGCTAGCAACAAACAGACAACTAAATCTATCTTTCTCTATATATATTGCAATTTATGATTAAATGCTATAAAGGCTTAAAGATCCTACCTTTGATCCAACGCTTGTTCGTAGTCGTAATCCTTCAGTCGCCCAAAAAAGTTTCCTTCGAAGATCTACAATCGCGAACAAGTAAACATCAAATAGAACCTTCATAGCATATATTCATAAATCATATCTATTATGGTGATCAAGGAATCCATAAAATAAACTAATCAATTGACAGCTTATTGAGAAAAACGAATTTACTTGTATTAACTTTGAATAAGAAGAGCCTTACAATCGTATCCACCTTGATTTTGTACAGGTCTTCCTGGGGTCCGGAATAGGCATTTCCTTTACTATGAAAAGCCTTGAACTCTTCCCGAGATACATACAGGTATCTAATCCTTCCCACACAAAATCTCAGCTAAAAGGGTCTGAGTTTCAACAGCACTTCGACTCAAATAATACTAAAAACTTCAACTCATCAATTGTAACCCTTTGAGGCTACCCTATGCCTCTTTTTATAGTGAAAGAGAGGAAGTTACATCTCCATACAAGAAGGGATAGAATCCTCCTTCAAAGGGATTAGTTCCTTAGCTCAAGGGGTTAGCTCCTTATTGGATGGGATGCATGAACATGAAAGGAGCAGACTTTCCACCGCATGAATGTTTCTAGAAGCTTCCAAAAATGACTTTAACTGAGCTTCTAGATTTTACTTGCACCTATTTAAATCTTTTACAGGGGTCCGCACTATTAATGAACAAAAATTGCGTTTGGCTACGCAGGATTTATAGCCATAAAGTGCAGGACCAGAGGCAATACTAAGAGAAAGTGCGGAACTAGAGTTTTAAGGATTTTATGAGCTTTTCTCTTAGTTTCAAGGCTTGAATTTGGGAACTTGGATATTATAGACTTCCAAGGGAGTACTAAAATTTCATAGTGACAAATTTCAGTGTAATAGATCCCTCATCCACCTTGGCATCAATTTCCTAAAAAAAAATACAAAAAATTCCATACGAAGAAAAATTAATAAAATGGTAAAGTCATGAGAAAGGCTTCTCATGTATCAGGGTGATGCAAGTAGCTTTGTTGGGGCTATGGACACTGACTGGTAGAAAATAAATTCTTGTGTTCCTTGAGTGAATTCATTGGGGATATCAACTCTCACTATAAATAGAGAAACATTAGAGACTCATCTAAATTCTAATAATTTTAAACTCACACGCATAATATATCTATTTCCCATCAAATACTTTGGTCTTCAAATTTTGTTGAAGTCAGTGTGTTATGTTTCAAGACCAAGATAGCTTACAGAGAGACAAAAGACCTTTAATTAGAATCAAACAACAACACCGATGGTAACCAAAAAGACAAATAAATACTTCCCAAGACATGTTAGGATCTATCATAACTAAAGGCTAAACCAAATATTCTAAGGTTTTACTAGCGTTTCACCAATTATTGTAGTTGCTACAACAACCCCTAAAATTTTTCCAACAGGAGCCAATTTTTTGGGTCCCCTCTTTCAGAACCTTAGACATTTATGTGATTTATCTCTTAAAACTATTCTTCATACCGATATATTGGGAAGGGAAGGGAACTTTTTAACTTAGGAAATTTAAGAAATTGAATAGTGCATCACATCTTTACAATGCATCACATCACACCTCTACATTGTGGCGCATTACAATCCTGCTATGGCGCATTGTAACCTTGCAACTTACTACATTTGAACATGGCATCATAGTATTTCATCACAAATCCACTTGTGACAATGTAATAAATACACATTAAATACATAGGTAAAATGTTATATATAACACCCCCTCCTATTTCATTTTCTCCAAGATTTGTTATTACATCCACCTTTTCTCCCCTACACTACTCAAATTTCTAGCACTTTGTTGCCATCTGGGATTGTGTTGTGCCACCTAGATTCATAATTCTCATCACACCACATTCCTGGTATGTATTATGCATCCTCTACCTACAATAATTTTTTTTAGTAGTTGGTAAATGTTACATTATTTTCTTACACCCATTTATTTACCTAATGCCTCCTTCTACACATATATATGCCTAAAATTTTCCAAAACTTAGTCTCTTTTTCGACTCCCCTTCCAAGTATTGTGATTTCTCATCTTATCTCTGCACCTTTTCCTTAAACAGTGCACGACACATCATGCTTTAATTATTTATTGCATCATATTTTTGTTTCACAACCTAATTTTAATCCTTATGTTGAAAATTCGAGTGTGATACGTCGCAACCAACCCTACATCACATCACATATTTTAATGTTAGCCTAAGATTTAATGTTGCACCACGACACAATTGATTTTCTCATTATGCGACATTGTTTCATGATGCATTGTGTAATTGAGCTGCCACTCATATATGTTATAATGCATTACTAAGCGTCATCATGTCACACTCTCTCTTTATATTTGTGTTTCCTCCTTGCACCACAAAACATTATTTAGCCTTAAAATACATTTCCTTCTTACACTACACAACAAGTTATTCTTTTAGCCTTCTAATTTATCTATTATGATTAATATCTTTGATCTTCTAGGTCCAATTTATTTTCCATGTTTGAGCATATCCTATTATGAATATATGGCTCCTCTGAAAAGAATACTTGGAAAATAAACTACAGAGGAAGGATCAAAAGAAAGTATCATTGCTTCAATGCCTACATATGCTGACACAAGATAATTTATTTATAATTCGATTCCCAACAACTAGTCAGATTTCTGAAACCTATTTGCAAGGAGAGAATACCATGATAGAGAGGAACACGCCAATGTCTATTATAATGTTATAAGATCATGATTACACAAAGTAGCATCTCACCCAGAAGTGTTCCCATGCAGGGATACTATTAAATGGATAACCAAATGCATTGATATAAAATACATGACTATCAAAGACAGTCATATAAATTACATTATTGAACTCACATCTCATTGAATAGCCGAATATTATAATTTGCCTAAACATCAAGTGGCCTTCTCTATGAGTTGGTAACACAAGTTCAATCTAAGAAACAAATATATTTTAAAGAATTGGTGGCAGGACCCCAACAAATTCAGAAGTAGGTCATATGGCATGTATAAAATAAAATTACTCAAAAATTTTATCAGCTGGTTGTAGCTACATACTGCAAACTTTATAAAAATTCCACAACATAGTTCTTCGAGGAGAATTTGATTCCACTTATGTATACATGTGTGCATGATGGATTCAAATTCAACTGGGTTTAAATCATTGTGACATCCATTCAAGCCAAAGTGTCAGAGGCCCAAACTCCAGTAGATGGATTCATATTTACCTGATTATATATTTTCCATACGTGGGTTTTAAATTATGGGGTGGAAGTGGATTGTCACCCCTAGAATTCAACCAATGTATATCTATTGCAAGTAATTATGGGAAAGCCAACATACATAATAATACACAAAAATAGTCAAAGGCTTTATTTCACCACTATTTTGCATTATCTTTGACCATGTTTCATATTTTATGTCATATCACACTAAATAAGAATTAAAATAAATTTTTTATGGCTTCAGCCAACCAAAATCAAATTATACCAGGGTTTTAGGGTCATGGAAGTCATTGTACTAGCTCTCGTTATTCATAACAAATAAATTAATTTTGCAAGAGGTTGCATATTAGGTAACTACAAGAGTTAGTAATATTATACCACATTCAAAGAAGGAATCGTGGCCTAAATACCCATTATATGTAGGAATGTACTGTCTAATAAATTTCAAAGAGGTGCATGTCGAAGTTGTTAATCTAGATTGTTTAAATTTGGAGATCTTGACTTCCATAGATATGACCCAAGCAGTGTGGTAATAGCCAATTTCTCCTAATGAAAGTGTAGGTAGCCTTAATAATTACATATAAATAAATATGAGGAAAGAATAAAAAACTACTATAGTGCTATGTAGGCCTTGGGAAACTCAAATGACTCTAAACCCATGAATGGATTTGAACCTACAATATGAGAACCTTGTAAATAGAAAGAGACAAAGGATAATAAGGTTTACCATAAGATAGAAATAGAAAAGGAATAAGTTAAAAAAGAAAAGGATACAAAAATAAAAGAATACCTACAACTAAATAAAGAGAGAGAAAGGAGAGAGAAGGAAGAGGCATTACAAAAATCAAGGGAAGATAGAGAAAGGTTATAGAAGGAAGAAGAAGAAAAGAAGAAACAACATGAAGATCCAGCTTGAAAGGGAGAGATTATAAAAACAATCCCAGGAGGAGGCAAGTCTGAAAGATAAATAAGAAAATGAATATTGGAATGTAGGCATTGACAGTTTTCCCATTATGGATATTAATCCATCAGCCTCAGTTTCAATGCCATTAACAGGAGGTCATTTCCCAATTGGAGAAATGGGCATCAATGTAGGTGATGAAAATCAAGTTATGAACTTAGCAAGCTTATGCTTTGATATAAATACCAATCATATTGTCCAACGAAGTAGGATATATCTATACTAGGAATCAGAAAAACCTATCTAAGGGACCATGTAAAGGAACATAATGTCCAACACCCTATATAATTTGTTGGCCATAGCCTCAACAAGGACAACCTTTTCCTCATCAATGGAAAATAATATCAAATATTTAAGGGAAAAGGTGAAAGAAAAATATAAGAACCTAAAAAAGACATATCAAGATACTGAAAGGTGGCAAAAGGAAAATGAAGCCCTATTTTCCTTCAGCTCCCATCATATATATTATCAAAACACAGTGTTGGAAGTAAATAAATCTCTTGAAGAAATTGTGAAGAAATTGTACTAGGAGGTTGGAAAACTCCTAAATATGGCTACCATGCTCATATTTATTTAATATGAGGTTAAATAAAAATGTGTAAAACTAAAGGAAACCTTAGTAGCCAATGATATAATGCATGAGTGGAGTAAAAAACACTTAGGTTCACCAAATACTTTGTTGATGTATTGGGTAAAGAAAGAGATTGAGAAGAGATCAGGATTGCCATCCAAGCTCAATAAAATATAAAGAAAGATGTGATGAAAACTTTGGGCACTTATAAATACTTACACATCATGATGGAGAGGCTAATCAAAGCCCTCAAATTAGTATCCATCAAAGCATGAGGGGAGGTGAGGCACGTATAAGAAATTGAATGTGAAATACAAGAAATTATGCATGCACGACCACTAGATATCATAGAGAATGATACGAAACCAACAAAGGAAGCATTGGAAAAATACCTAGTGGAGCTCACCAGTTGCACACAATGCTAACTTCATTATTCCACGGAATCTAGGCCAATATGAAGATAGTGGTGCCTAACAAATTCAAATATTAAGTCACCAATGAGGGGCCAATTTCAAGAAAGGTTTTTCCTATTACAATATACTACAAGGCTTTACATGCCCATATGACTGAAAGTTTAGAAATTCAAGTGAAAGCCTTGTCAATTTTGGACTTAAGTTAATGATAGGTGTTTATTTTATTTATTTTGAATTTTAATGTAGTTATATAAAAGAAAATAAATTTATAAAATAAAGTGAATTAGAAATTAGTCATGCGGGTAGGTGAAGAGTCATGGAAGGTAAAAATTTACCTCATTTTATATAAATAAAACACTTTAAAGATATAGGGGCTTTAGATTTTGGAATATTGGAGAATTATTGAAGGTGGGAAGCTTGCGATTACCTTGAGGATTAATTTCTAGCTTTATGCACACCCACTATTGGGGTTTTTGAAGATACTTTGTGACTTTGCATTGAATTTTTCAACACTAATACTCGGAAGCCCAAAGGGCCATGGCAAGGATTTTCTATCATGTGTTATCAAATATTGTAACACTACTCTTTATTTTTGTTTGGTATTATATTATTTTTGCAATATTGTTGAAGATTAATGAATTATTTTGTTAACTAAAAACTTCCATATTTCTAAGAATTTCTTCTTGATATTTTCATTTTTTGATGATATTTCTTGATTTCAAACTATTTTACAACTGATAGCTAGTATACTTTAGTATTCATGTATCTTAATGAAAGACTACTATGACTCTTTATTTAAGCTTTCTTTCTTATTTACAAATATGTTGTAACATTCCTTGTATAAATTCAACTATTCTATTTTCAAGAAAGTTGATTTCAATTTCATCCATCAAGGGATTTATTTTGGTTTCCATTTCATATCTCATTAATCTAAAATATAACTTTCACAAAGCATAAGATGGAAATTTGGCTAACAATCCATATGAGACTATCATCTAAATGGTGTGAAGTCTAGTTTTAGGAGGAATGGAATTGTATGGAGTTTTTCAAACCTTCAAAGGGGATAACTTATTTGGGGTAAAAATCTCCACTAGTACCACTTACAATGATTCCTTTGTATTTGGAGGTATTTCTTTTAATGCAGGGTATAATTCCATCATAATTCATGCTTTTAGGAGTTCATTTATCTCTATGGGAAATCTCCTTAGGGGAAATAATCATTTCACCATGACGGGTGGTCCAGGGGTCCAATACCCAAGTTACAATCATTCATTTGGTTAACCATTGTCTTATAGAAACTATGCTATGAGGGGACTACAAGGCCTATTTGGGGGTCCTTCTTTACCTCCCGATCCATTCAATCAAAATTAGCTTCCATTTCTAGCATCTTTAGACTTTCCATATTTGGACAAGTTGAAGAATCACCCCATATGCCATGATCCTTGGGGGTATCTAATGCCTAAAAAATTTCCATATGATATTTACGAGTTAGAATTAAAGTCGAGATAGAACTCAAATACGCATATCACCACCTACCATATATGGTGCCATCTAAATTACTTAATGGATGATTCTATTAGGTTGTAACCCTTCCAATGAAACTTGGCAAACGATGGCGTGAAATGGTACATTGAATTAGAAAAGGAATCCTCTCATGAATATGATTCCATGGTGCAAATGTTATTGAATCATTTCCAGTTACCTTTGCAGAAGGACATCAAAATTGATTGTCATTTACCTTCGAGAAAGACACCTCCACCTATATCTATAATAACTTACAAAATTGGAGGTGAAGTGATTGATTTGGACTAATATCCTTGACTATTTTCTCATATTGGTTTACCAGATATTTTCTACCTCCTATTTCCAAGGATGTCACTATGGTCGAGGAAACTACTGATGAGTAGGCCATCTTACATGCCCAACATATTTACCTAATATACTCTTATTTGGGCACTTTGTATGAAATTGTTCCTAATTCTCATTAATATTCAACAACCTAAACTAGAACCACATATTAATGCCATAATTGGTTTAGTCTCTTCTAATTACATGAGCCAATTATTTTCTCAAGTAGGGAGACAAATTATTACTTCATAAGATCCTACAACTACACCTAGATCTCAATAAGCCACATATCCTAAGAAAACCATTGAGATTCATATGATGAAATCCACACAATAAAATAGATATAAAAAAAATTCAGGGAAAATGAAGAATAATAAACAAAATAACACTTCCAAACTTGTTCAATATACACATCAACCCCAACCCACTTAGAGTGAGGGCACGAATGAGTATAATTTTTTTTTTAATTTTCTTTATAAGATTTGTCAGGGGGATCATTTAACTCATGAGTGCCCAAGGATGGATGAGATTCATTTCTTGCTTTTTAAACTAATTTCCACTCAATAGTCATCTATATTGAAGAATCCATTCCCCGCCCAATCTCAACAACAAATTCTTTCACTACCTCCCCCACCTCTATCTAGGGACATGGGAGGAAAACACTTTCAAGGAGGCTCAAAACTTATTCTAATGTACAATGAACAAGTAAAATTTTCAATAAGAGAAAATTCTTATGAGAATCTTGATTTGAGATCTTATTCTAAGGATCCAATCATCCTTGCTTCCTCTAATGGACCTCTCATGATATATAATCATTTGGAACAAAATTTTCAACCACCTAATGGCGTTCTTCATAAGTCCACACACAACTCCAACGTTAAGGCTCCACAGCGCTAAAATAATGTTAAATATATTTCCTGAGCACCTTGTTGTTGACTTCTATCAGAGGGGTTTATCCCTCAGAGTCAAATTTAATCACATTTGACATAAATGTAAGTCAATTTAGGCTATCCAATTGGGTCAATTTTTAGATCTTGGTGCATATATACAATGGGGATATTTTTTGAAATTTTGTGGAGGAAGGATCCTCCACTTGTATTATGGATTCATCATGTTAGTGATTCCTTTGTTTTATAGCACTCATTCATTCAAGAAATACCCTGAAAAACATCGATGGCCATGCATTTGTACCTAACAATGTCATGCCAATACTTTCCATTGAGCTGGGAGGTAAACTATTATCGTTGACATACAAGTTTTTGAGGACCCACTTGATTATAATATTATCCTTGGATATGGTTATATAGTATGACTATTGTGGTGTTGTTTATCTTTCACATTATTCACCTTTCCCATGAAGGCACGATCATCACTATTGATTAACATGAATATTGTATATTGACGACCAACATAACCACTATGGGAACTAGTATGCCATTTTTTGGAGATAACCCTCAAGATTATGAGAATTCCAGTGTGGGTTTATTTGATTTTTTTTTTATTCTATGTGTTTTTCTTGTTAGTGTCAGTTTTTTCATACTACTTTCAGTGATCAAATTTACTCTTTTGCATTTGCATAGTAGGATTCCCATACTATAAATTTCCATCATTCCATTAGGTCATGGATTCATTGATAGTAGTGGTCTTTCATCAGTTTTCCCTCATGTGAAAACTTGTTGATTATCCTCTCTATGGTCTTCAGTCATGGTTCAATTTCACTCCGCAATTCATGTTATTAGGTCATAGGGTTGGTCTCACTAGGTTCTAGGGTCTCATCATGGTCAAATTAAAGAGCCAAGTGTTAATGAATATCAACAAGGTCATGAGGAGGTCAAATAAACTCAAAGGCACAGTATCTGGAAAAATCAAAGAGTTGTTCTATTAATCTTGGTGTAATTTTCACCTCAAAACATGTTTTGAGGTGAAAACATGATACTTTTCTTTATTTATCATTTTTTATGTAATTTTATGTCTTCATATGTAATAAGTTGAGCTTTCAGAAGCTACTATCTCTACAAAACCACCACCCTACTTTCTAGAGGTGTTCTTCACTAGATTTTTACTATAAATAATGTTCTGAATATGTTCATCAGAAGGAGCCCAGGAATAGCTTTCCAATGGTATATTATACTCCCGAAACTGACTTCTGGATTAGATGATATGCCTAACTGAATAAAAGCCCCCAAAAGCCTAACCTTACCCTTATTTCTCATTTGGTCCTTTAAACTTTATAATTTCTAACTTTTCAGATGATTTTAAAAAAAAATCTTCATCACAAAGGTCCCTTTGTATTTTCATTGCCATCTCCTACAAACCTCTAATCCGATCGCATCGCATCTCAAGTCCAATCACATCATCACAATCCCCTTCCTCCGATCTGATTGCATCATCGCAATCCCCTTCCTCTGATCCGATCACATCATTTCAATCCCCTTCCTCCAATCTGATCGCATCATCGCATCGCAATTTTTCATCTCATCGCATGGTCTCTTGATTGACCATATCTGATGTTTACCGCCGATGCGATTAAACTCACCTCTGATGCCTCCGATCTGATCATTCCATCACATCGAAAGTTTTCATCACATCACTCCATAATGACATGCTCCCGCTCCCCTTCAGCTGCAATTTTCGATTGCGATTTTCCCTGGGTCCCACCTATAAGCCCTTCTGCCTTTTCAAAATAAAAAGGGTCTTTCTCCATGTAAAAGCGGAAATTTCATTTCATATTCATTTTAAAAGAAATTCTTCCGCCCTCCTCAACATATCCCTTATCCTTGTTCTATCCTCCATCGCACATCGCATATCGCGATTTATCCCCGCCATATGTTATGACCACTCTTCCGCTGTGATTTGCGATTGCGATTTCCCCGGCCTCACCAAAGCCCTCCACTCTTTTCAATGAAAAAATGTTTCCCCTGCATCGCATCAGCTTTCCCCTATACACTATTGCATTGCAAGTTTTTCATCACATCGCTCCATTTTGCAATACACCCTCCACCCTTCCGATGCGATTTCTCATTGCGATATGGGCCCACTATCAGTCTTCGGCTCTTTTTCATAAAAAGGATTATTTTCTTCATAAAAACAGCAGTTCATTTGTTTTGAAACGGCACTTCTCGACATAAAAGGGATTTTAAACAAAGAAAAAGAAATGGTCAAGGCTGTGAACTAATTATAAACACAAAATCATCTCAGCATATACAGAAGCGATGAAAAAGGGATCTGTTCTACAGACTTCCTCCTTTCATTTATTGGATATGACAACAAATTTCTCCAGGCGGTCCAATGTATTTCTCCTTCTTTTCAGGGGCATATTGTTGGTTCATTTTCTATGTTCAGATTTTGGTTTCTGGGCAGGTGAAATAGCTCCTCCTTCTGTGGATCCAGCCCCCTTGAAACTGATCTATGTAATGTATTTTTTCATCATTTTTAAAGGGGGAAAGGGTAGAATAAGTGGGAATCATTGAGGATGCTCTGCGCTCCAATTTGGTAACATTTTGGCAGGTAATTAATAAAGAAATGCAGCACTGATTTATGGGATCCCTAGGGTATGGATTTTAGCATTGTTCTTTCCTTTGTGATCATTTTTTAATTGTTATTTTTACCATTCATTCATTCATATTTCTGTTTGGATGTTTTCAAGATAGATAGGTAGAATCCATTGTATAATTCTTTGCCTCGGGAAAATCATTCAATACTTTATGTTTTCTTCTGCTTGAAGAGGATCGATCTCCTAGTAGCACAAACGCTATTGTAAATCCACCTCGAGTCATGGCTGCCCGATATGCACCCCTAGTTTTACCTCAGAATCTGAATGATATGCCTACTGATTACCAAAGTAAAAAACCTTTCTTTGATGCCACTCAAAGCATCACAACCCATCAACATGTTGATAAGATGAATGACTTCTTTGACCTTCATGAGGTAGAGGAAGAAAATGTGACCACGAGATTGTTTGTCCAAAGCTTTGGAGGTGAAGTTCAAAAATGGTTCAGAGGCTTACCAGCAGCCTCTATCCACACTTTACAAGAGCTACATAGACAATTCTTAGACTAGTGGGAGGTAAAGAAAAACCCACTCCAAATCTTGTCTGAATATGAAAATATCAAAAGGAATGTAGGTGAAAGTGTACAATATTATTGCGTGAGATTTAATGCTGTGTATAATGCTATTCCATCCAACCTAAAACCTCCCATGGGGTTAGCTTTGCTCAAATTTCCATATGGTTTCGATGCCGATATGGCATATTAGCTACAAGAACAAGATCCTACCACACTTGAAGATATGCAGAGAATAGCTGTGAGCGTAGAAGCAAATTTGTTGGCCAAAAGAGTGCGGAAAAGAGCCGAAAAGAGGGTAACTATAAAAGAAGAAGCGTCTCCTTCAGATACAAATATGGATAATTTAATACAAATGGTGGAGAAGATGGTTGATCGGTTGACTATTTCAGATAGACCTGAAGCACAAATCAGGAATCCAAATTTCAGAGGACAGCAGCAGCCCCAATTCTGAATTAAGAAAAGGGAGCATAAAATGCAAGACCAAACAACACAACAGCAGCAGCTCAAAACTCCTTTGCAGCAAAATTATTTTCAGGGAATGGAAACAGATGATGATGATGATTTGGTAGTTGAAGCTAATCATTTTTTCACTACCGATGGTGCACCCATTTTTCTAATAGAAGATGAAGAATATGCAGTGATTCCAGACACTCGAAAAGATGAAGATTTCATATTGGCCAATGATGTAACGATAGAGGAAGAGTCTGATGATTATCAACAAGGATATATGAATGCTTCGTCAGCGCAATAAAAGCAATAACCTTTGAGGAGCAGAGATGTGCCAATCAATCCCATTCAGAAAAGGAAAGAGTTGCAATCAAAAAATGACTCCTCAAATACTCAAAGGAAAGGGAAAGAGCCTATGGATCCCTCTCCCAACAAGGCATCCTCAGCTATTAACATTGCAAATGAAAATAATCAACTTAGCGCAACAAAGGAGCAAGTGGAGAAGAAATATCCTCCCATCAAAGAGATAGAAAAAGTTCAATCTTTTAATTTTTAAAATGAAATTGCTAAGCTGAAGGTGTCCATGCCCTTGACTGAGTTGGTAGAAAACATCACCTATAAACATCAGGTGTCAATAATTTTGCAAATAGACTCTATATCAGATATGGTGAATGTTGAAGATGATTATCCTGAACTCATTTTTGGTCCAGCCATAGAAGGTCAGTCTAAAGAGAGTGAATTCCCTCCCTTCTACCTGAGTCTTAGATTGCATGAGTTCATTTTACATAATGCTATGTTGGACTCTGGAGCCTCGCACAACTTGATGCCCAAAGCCATTATGGAGAATTTGGGTCTTGATATTACCTGCAAATACCATGATTTGTATTCCTTTGACTTCAGTAGGGTCCATTGTATTGGTCTTATCAAGGACTTCGTAGTATCTTTAGATCAAATCCCAGCCAAGAATTTTTTAATGGATGTGGTTGTTGTCGATGTTCCACCATGGTTTGGAATGATTTTTTCCAGGTCATGGGGTACAAAACTGAAAGGAACCATACAACTTGACTTCTCTTATGCCACTATTCCTGTGTTCGGTCAGTTGAGAAAACTGTACAGGGAGAAGAAAATGAAATAAATGATCACTAGTAAAGAGAAGCAAGTTAATCATCCAATTAATGCAGTACACACATATTTAGAGTCATTTTTATTATATTTAGATGGTGGTTTGAATGATGAAAATGTTCAATTGGTAGAAGTAGATGAGGTACCTGAAATTTTAGAAAATTTTAGGGAAGTCCTTAGATAAGAAAAAGATAAAGCAGCAAGCATTTCTGAGATTTTTGCCTGCCAACAGCAAAAGGACAGTGAACAGCAGAAAAATGCAGAAATCAGTCAAGATAAAGTAGAGAAAGAAGTAAAATTTCAGCATCTAGAAGAAGAAGAAGGAGGCCTTTGGAGAATGGACTTTGATAGAGATGTTGGTAAGGACGATGCTGGTATAGGAATATGGATTCAGAGCCCTGTTTTCTAGCTTGAAAAAGTTCCTAGTAATGTTAGAGTATGTGCTTACAAATTGGCTTTTGACTTCCCTAATAATGAAGCAGAGTATGAAGCTTTGATTGCAGGTCTGAAAATTTTGAAGAAGCTAAAGGCAAAGAGGATTTCTATCTATGGAGATTCAGAGTTGATAATTAAACAGGTAAAGGGAGCGTATCAAGCAAAGCATCCACGATTAAGAGCCTACATAAATGTAGTCCTAGACATCTTGAGGATGTTTTCTGAATACACTTTGACAGCAGTACCCCGAATGCAGAATCTTATTGTAGATTCTCTTGCCACTACTGCAAGAAATTTGAAGATTCCAATGAATTCCAGCAACAAATTTGAAATTTATGTCAAACATAGGCCTGTTGTTCCAGATAATTTAAGGTATTAGCAAGTGTTTTGGGATATAAATGAAATCAATGATTTTTTGAAAAATGAAGGAAAATTCAAGGATACTTCCATAGAGGGTGATTATGATGTCGATGATCAAGAAATCGAAGTAAATCAGATGGACGTATTGCAGCTGAAAGACAATGTAATTACTAGAGGTCTCATACCTTTAGAGGAGATTTTTGATCAAGATGATGTTGTAAAGAAACCGAGTTTGGTGCCTATTGATAAAGGAGTTGAAGATGTTAATATTGGAACAAATGACAAACCTAAGCTTGTGAAGTTATCAAAAGCATTTTCCCCTGAGGTAAAGGAAAAGTACGTTAAATTACTTTCTAAATTTTCTGATGTGTTTGCATGGGATTATTCATATTTGAAGGTGTATGACAAAAATATAATTTAGCATACCATTCCCATCAAGCCGGATCAGAAGCCATTTAGACAGAAGCTGAGAAGGATCAACCCAAAGCTGCTTCCATCTATTGAAAAAGAGGTAAACATATTGTATAAAGTTGGTATCATTGTCCCAATTATATTTTCTGATTGGATTTCAAATTTGGTCCCAGTACGCAAAAAGACAGGAGAAATAATGTTGTGCATAGATTTCCGGAATCTGAATAGAGTATCCTTAAAGGATAACTATCCACTTCCGAAGATGGATCATATTCTACAAAGAGTAGTTGGAGCATCAAGGATGTCACTACTCTATGGTTACTCAGGTTATAATCAGATCTTGGTGCATGAAAAATACCAAGACAAAATTGCGTTCACAACACCTTGGGGAACTTTCCAGTATGCCAAAATGCCATTTGGACTAAAGAATGTTGGAGCCACTTTCTAGCGAGCAATGGATATTACTTTTGCTTATGAAAAGGATGTCTTTCTGGTTGTTTATTTGGATGATCTAAGAGTGTTTTCTGGTTCTGATGATGAACATTTGCACCACTTGAGGGTTGTATTTCAGCGATGCAGAAAGTTTTGGATTTCTCTCAATCCAAAGAAAAATCTGTTTGGTATGGTTGAAGGCAAGCTGCTGGGGCATATCATCTCTAAATATGGTATCCACATTGATCCTTCAAGAGTTTAGGAAATTTATCACATAGAATTCCATGTAACAAAAAGGAGATTTAGGCATTCAATGGTAATATGAACTTCTTGCACAGATTTATACCCAATTTGGCTGAACATTTATGAGAAATGACTAATATGTTGAAAAAGGACAGCACTGTCAAATGGAGTGAGGATGTTGTCAAGTCATTTAATTTGGTAAATTTTTCTCTGTCCAATGCCCTACTCTTGATTAGTCCTAATTACACTCAAGATTTCATTATATTTTCATTTGCATCGGAGCATACTATGGTTGCGGTATTGATGCAGAAGAGAGATCAGATTGAACAGCCCATTGCCTTTTTCAGTAGGACCATTTGAGATGCTGGCTTGCGGTATAATATCATTGAGAAAAAAACATTGGCTCTCATAAAAGCATTGAAGGATTTTAGAGTATACATTATGCATTCACATACCGTAGCATATGTTCCTAATGCGGCAGTAAAAGAAGTCCTGATGCAAACTGATCTAGAGGAAAGAAGAGGTAAGTGGATAGCAGCAATGTTGGAATATGATTTGGAGATTAAACCCAAAAAGTTAATCAAGGGGAAAGGCTTGACAAAACTAATGGCACAATCAAACCTACACGCTCTGGGCATAAACCTCATAGCAGCAATGTCAGAGTATGAGGATGATGGTTCGCTTGTTCCAGTTTCAGAAATTTTTCTACAATCACCATGGTATTCAGACATAGTTTATGTTCTTCAACATCTTTCGCCACCTCCAGGTATGTCTAGAAGCAAAGGTATATCACTAAAACTCAAGTCTTCTAAATTTTGCATTTTAAACAGTGTTATTTATTGGAAAGATCCAGGAGGTATTCTACTTAATTGTTTGGTTGAAGAGGCTCAGTAGGTGATGTATGACTTTCACAAAGGTGATTGTGGTGGTCATTTGTTCTAGAAAACGACATCTAACAAAGTGTTGAGAGAAGGATATTATTGGCCCACTTTATTTTTGGATTTGTATAAAACAGTGAGGAGCTTCCATGAGTGTCAAGTTTTCCAAGGAAAAAAGAAACTACTCCCTCTTCCTTTGAAACCAGTTCAAGTAAATGCTCCTTTTCCATAGTGGGGACTTGATTTCATAGGATAAATCCATCCCACATCTTCAGCACAACATCGATGGATCTTGACAGGTACCGATTACTTCACCAAATGGATTGAGGACATTCCAGCAAGGCAAGGCACGGATATGGTAATCATTCAATTTTTAGAATAAAATATCTTGTCTCGTTTTGGTTGCCCTTATAAAATCATAACAGATAATGCAACAACATTTACATCCAAGAAGATGGTAGAATTCTATGATAAATAAAATATTGTGTTGGGTCATTCGACATCATACTACCCACAAGGCAACGGCCTAGAAGAATCATCAAATAAATCTCTGGTAAATATAATCAAGAAAATTCTAGAAGCAAATAAGAGGAATTGGCATCAAAATCTCATCAACGTGTTATGGGCAGATAGAGTCAACAGCAAGAAATCCATAGGTATGTCACCGTTTGAATTAGTTTATGGCACTGATTATGTTTTTCCCACGTCACTCACAGTTCTGGTCATGATACTATTGCAAGAGGTTGGCAGCAAAGGATCAATCAAATGATTCATCTTCAACAAACAAGGGAGGAATTTTCTCATAACATTATTTAGTTGTAGGAAAAGATAAAGAAAATCTATGACTGTAAAACCAAAGTAGAAAAATTTCAGTTGGCAGATGTGGTGTTGAGATGGGATGCATGAAATGAGGACAAAGGGAAGCATGGTAAGTTGGATAACCTGTGGAAAGGACCGTATAAGATTTTAGCGTACAGGGGATAGAATGCTTTCTTGCTCACAGAGATGGACGGCCAAGATTGCACTGTAGGGCCAGTGAATGGTAGGATTTTGAAGCACTACCACTTTTGAGATAATGGATTGAAAATTATTTCACAGTCATTGTATATACCATGCCATTGTTGGTTAGATTTCAAGTACACAGTCATTGAAGTTTGGGGCTCGAGGTGAAGGCTATAAAACTGGAATGATATGTGTAAGGTTTTTTGGTTTTAATTTAGTTTTTAGTCATAGTTTGAGTCAGATTCAATTTGCATTGTGTTAGTTCTCAGCATTTTGACCGTATTTTCCCAATGGATAAGGATACTAGGTCTACAGTGTTCTTGGCACCTCCAAGGAGCTACCATCCCCATTGGAGCCAATGTTAGTGTCATTTTTTTCATACTGCCATCAGTGATCAAATTTACTCTTTTTCATTTGCATAGTAGAAGTCCCATACTATAAATTTCCATCATTCCATTAGGTCATGGATTCATTGATGGTAGTGGTCTTTCATCAGTTTTCCCTCATGTGAAAACTTGCTGATTCTCCTCTTTATGGTCTTCAGTCATGATTCACTTTCTCTCCACAATTCATGTTATTAGGTCATAGGGTTGGTCTCACTAGGTTCTAGGGTCTCATCATGGTAAAATTAAAGAGCCAAGTGTCAATGAATATCAACAAGATCATGAGGAGGTCAAATAAACTCAAAGGCACAGTATCTAGAAAAATCAAAGAGTTGTTATATTAAGCTTGGTGTAATTTTCACCTCAAAACATGTTTTGAGGTGAAAACATGATACTTTTCTTTATTTATCATTTTTTATGTAATTTTATGTCTTCATATGTAATATGTTGAGCTTTCAGAAGCTGCTATCTCTACAAAACCACCACCCTGCTTTTCAGAGGTGTTCTTCACTAGATTTTCACTATAAATCATGTTCTAAATATGTTCATCAGAAGGAGCCTGGGAAGAGCTTTCCAATGGTATATTATACTCACAAAATTGACTTCTATATTGGAAGATATGCCTAAGTGAATAAAAGCCCCCAAAAGCCTAACCTTACCCTTCTTTCTCATTTGGTCCTTTAAACTTTATAATTTCTACCTTTTCATATGATTTTAAAAAAAATCTTCATTGCAAAGGTCCCTTTGTATTTTCATTTCCGTCTCCTACAAACCTCCGATGCCATCACAATGCATCGCAAGTCCGATCGCATCATCGTAATCCCCTTCCTCCAATCCGATCGCACCATCACAATCCCCTTCCTCCGATCCGATCGCATCATCGCAATCCCCTTCCTCCGATCCGATCACATCATCGCATCACAAGTTTTAATCACATCACATAGTCTCTCGATTTACCATCTCCGATGTTTACCGTCGATGCGATTAAACCCACCTCCGATGCCTCCGATCCGATCATTCCATCGCATCGCAAGTTTTCATCGCATCGCTCCATAATGACATGCTCCCGCTCCCCTTCCACTGCGATTTTCGATTGTGATTTTCCCTGGGTCCCACCTATAAGCCCTTCTTCCTTTTCAAAAGAAAAAGGGTCTTTCTCCGTGTAAAAGTGGAAATTTCATTTCATATTCGTTTTAAAAGAAATTCTTCCACCCTCTTCAACGGCTCCGTTATCCTTGGTCTATCCTCCATCGCACATCACATATCTTGGTTTCTCCCTGCCATATGTTATGACCACTCTTCTGCCGTGATTTTTGATTGTGATTTCCTCGGTCCCACCAAATCCCTCCGCTATTTTCAATGAAAAATGTTTTCGCTCCATCGCATCGGCTTTCCCCTATACACTATCGCATCGCAAGTTTTTCATCACATCGCTCCATTTTGCAATACACCCTCCACCCTTCCGATGCGATTTGCGATTGTGATATGGGCCCACTATCAGTCTTCACCTATTTTTCATAAAAAGGGAACTTTTATTCATAAAAATAGCAGTTCATTTGTTTTCAAAGGGCACTTCTCGGCATAAAAGGGATTTTAAACAAAGAAAAATAAATTGTCAAGGTTGTGAACTAATTATAAACATAGAATCATCTCAGCATCTACAACAGCGATGAAAAAGGAATCTATTCTATAGACTTCCTCCTTTCATTCATTGGGTATGACAACAAATTTCTCCATGCGATCAAATGTATTGCTCCTTCTTTTCGGGGGCATATTGTTGGTTCATTTTCTATGTTCAGATTTTAGTTTCTAGGCAGGTGAAACAACTCCTCCTTCTATGGATCCACCCCCCTTGAAACTAATCTATGTAATGTATTTTTTCATCATTTGTAAAGGGGGAAAAGTGTGGAATAAGTGGGAATCATTGAGGATGCTTTGCGCTCCAATTTGGTAACAGTTTGGGAGGGAATTAATAAAGAAATGGAGCACTGATTTATGGGATCCCTGTGGTATGGATTTTAGCACTGTTCTTTCCTTTGTGATCATTTGTTAATTTTTATGTTTACCATTCATTCATTCATATTTCTGTTTTGATTTTTTCAAGATAGATAGGTAGAATCCATTGTATAATGCTCTACCTTGGGAAAATCATTCAATACTTTATGTTTTTTGCTGTTTGAAAAGGATCCATCTCCTATGCCCTTTTCAGCTTCTCACCAGTCTTACACATTTCATAATTATTAAAAAAAAAAAGTTGTTAAAATCCCTACCTACCTTGCCCCATAGAATTCCCTGTATCTCTGATTTAATTCCCCAGATTCAAACTTCCCAGCCCCATCTGAATTTGATAAAACATTTCGAGATACTATACCTAGCCTAAAATCATTTTGCAGTTATATTTCATTGAACATTTTTCACGGAGAGAGCCCTCTCCTGACCTTGTAGGGCTAGCTACAAGGCTGAGCGTGGTTTGAGGTTACCCTGTTGTGCCTTCCTTCAACCTCTGGTTCAAATTAGGTGCTAATAGTTCTTATGCCCCAGCCCAATATTCCATCAACTTCTTTAGCTCTCATGCATATGATATCTTTCATCACCAATGGATACCATTGGTCACCTGACCCTTGGGTGGTTCCTTCTCCTCTAGAAGTCGATTTGTATGAGCAATGTTATCAACTTGATAAGAAATCTAATGGGTTTTTTTTGGAGTTCACATCAAATCATGAATTTTATGTTGATTTCGAGATGTGTTGATTTGGCATCACCCATTTTTCATTTTAGGGTAAAAATTCCAAAAGAAATTTAACCATGGAATTAAAAACCAAATATCATTATTACAAAAGACATGAAAAACCATGCTGAAATGAAAAAATGGTAATGCAACACCACATCTTGTTTTTAGGGTTAAAATTCAAACATTTTTCAATCATGGAATTAAATAAAAAATATCATGACTACGAAAGACATGAAAAAATCATTGAATTGAAAAAGTGGCGATAAAACACCCCCCCTTTTTTAGGGTTAAATTTTGAACAATTTTTAACCATGCAATCTGTTGGGCCAGAATTGTAATCTACGGATAAATTATGCTTCCCTAGATAGGTGCTAGTCTAGAAAAATAGGTGAAAGACTATACTACCATTTCTCCTAACTCAGAATAGATACACAGAGAGGATTGGAGGCTTACTTGTTCAGTCACTTCCAAATGGCTCCTTCTATCGCTTCCACTACAACTTCAAATTCAAGCGGTTTGTGAGTTGAATGCTTCCTGCAAGAAAGAACATTGAAACAACAGAAGATGCAATAATATAGATATTTATTCAAGCTAGTTAGCTAAATCAGTAAAGCATAAAATACATTCATCAACCAAGATCTTACAATATGGAAAATCAAAGTTAACATAAATGCGTGTAGAGAAAAATAAGAAGTACTCTTTATTGATGATAGAAGGAGAGGTTATAACCTAGTGACTAATTTGAAGTGACCTTCGAGAAAAGTTCCCGAGTCTCATCACAGCATAAATCTCTCCAGCAACAACTCCACAAATCAAACTCTTAATTGAAAATTCTCCAACATTTCTCTACTCAAATTCTTCCTTTTCAAACACTTAGATCTGTGTTCAATTTATATATGAACTGTAGGTTTTTTTGAAATCAATAGCTTTCCAAAAATAGGCAAGAAATGTTTCCATTCATGTAGATGTAAAATGGACACTTGGATCTGAAGCTTGACACATGTGAACTCTTCTAGAAGGAACTATCCAAGTGGAGATTCCGGAACAATGAGAATTTCACTCCCAATGTGACCAACACACCTTTGAATTTCGGGAAGTTCTTTGTAGAGTAGCCTTGCATGGGGCTACCTACATATGCAATGCACTTAGGCCCCTTAGAGCCTGCGTTGGTGAGCTCTCATATGCTATATAATAAGCTTCAAACCATGGAAACCTTTGCTTGATGAAAGTCTTGTTTGATTTGTCTTGTTTTTTTTCTTAGAGCATATAGCAACTGAAATGATAGGGAATGATAGACCCTTGATCATCGGTCCTGGAGATGATGCCAAGTTAACCAGTTAATTGGGAATGGTTCCCAAATTGACCTATAACAATTGCCCCCTAAAGCATGAGATCCAAATAATAAGAACATTTGATTGAAATGATTTACACTATGATGAGCCTGGAAACGAAGCGGAATGGTCACCTGCATCAATATTACAATACATTACATCATGATATATCCTCTATTGATTATAATTGCTGAGGGTAGGCATTCCCATAGTCAGCACATAGACAATCTAATAACATGTACATAATTCAAAAAGTCGTCTACATTGGAATGTTGCCCAGATGCAGACATGCCTATAGATATATGCCCATGTTTGGATGAAAATCTGTATGTAAGGTCACCGTACAAATGTTGTGTACAGAAATCCTGAAATCGCAGCCCAGATGGCTGAAACTATATCCAAGGTCTTCTTATCTCATTCACTCGATCATTCAGGTACAAGTCTAGCCATGCGAATATATGATTTGTAGTCGAACATGGAAAGACATCGTTTGATTACTAGCCAATAATGTGAGTTGTTAACAAATGCGAGAGAACGACCATTAATGTCAATTTCCCTCAAGATACTGCAATACATTTCGTAAGGCGTGAATATATTATTTGATGTTGAACGCCAAAAAAAATCTTTCGGTCAAAATTCTGGAAGTGAGGATCTTGTCTATGTTGTAGCAAGCCTCATGGTACTGGAATCTGATGTTTCTAAGTGAACTTCCTGGGTATTGATTTGTTTTCGACAGGAAGTCACCTTATTTCAAAACTAGAGTTAATGATTTAGGAGACAAGGGTATGACTTGATATAGCAATTTTCAGGGATGATGGTCATGAAAATGAAGGTTTACAAGTATTGCAGAAGGATGAGTTTTTAATCACTGGATGGCTTCTGTTGAACATATCGGTTGCACTATGATGAGTTGGCAGGATTTTCCCAAAACCGAAGTGAATGTATGATGAACCATAGGTGTGAATGAACAATCAAGATGATTACCCAACCCAAACAGTCATGGACATGGAGTGAAAGAAGTGTCATGTTCAAGAGTGACTTGCTACCAAAAAGAAATTTTTCTTACTTTTCCCAAATTTTCCTCGGTCATTTGTCAACTAGTACCTCTTTATTTTTTAACAAGCTTGAGGAGGATAACATTTTCTTGATCTATAATTCAACCCTTTGGGCCAATAAAGTATCGCTATTTAATAATTTAACGATTCTAGTGATGAATGAAACTCGATTCTTTCCATGATCGACAAGCTCGTCGTTATTTTATGTTTTAACGAGCTTAACGATAGTGATAGCCCAGTCCTTTTTCATATTTATGGAGTCTGAAAAAGAGGACAGAAGATAACTCAAAAAGTACTTTTTCGTAAATTTATCTCTCAGATCTGAAAAAGTTTAAAATAATATCTAAAATAACCTCTTTGGTCATGTTTAACCAAGGCATTCCTTTTTCGTAAATAATCCATCTCAGTCTGGAAAAGGGTTAAAATTTTATTGAGTAGATATCATTTCATTTACTTTAACGAGCTCGAAATGACAAGTGCTCAGAAATCTTTTCACATTATCGGAGTCTGAAAAGAGCTTGAAAGAAGACTCAAGGGGTTCCTTTTTCACTGTTATCGAAGCTCGAAAAAGAGATAAAAGTGCACTTCAAATCCTTTTTCGTTTTTAGCAAAGCTCAAAAAATAAGGAGAAAAAGTATGCTTTGTGGTCAAGTCTTTCTTTGAAAAAAATCTGCATGACTAATCTATTCGTCAGTTGTATTTCCTATTCAAAACAACATCAAATGGATTAAAAAATAAATGTTTCATGATACAAACATAATAAAACTATAGTCATAGCAATAAATTTAACTTGCAAACAATTAAATGACTATATAAAGTAGTTTCACTATTCATTTTTACCATTCCATAGTTACCATTTTCATTTTGGAGCTCTGAACCTGATTTTTCTCCCGAACTTCAGTCGTTGATTGTGGTCATTTCTGTGGATGGATTCATTGCCATTTGATCCAGGTTAGTATTATGAACCTCCTCTTTCTTTCTATATTCATTTCATTCCCATTCTTTGCAAATTTTTAGGGTTTTAAGGCCCCTAGGGTAAATTCTTCCCAAATTGAGGGAAACACACCCTTGAACATCAAAACCTGTGTTGCATAGCAGGTACAATGAAGGGTACCTACATATGCAACACACTGTCTCAACCCAGGGAGTGCGTTGGGCGCAGTTCAATTTTTTTATTTTCGTGATGTGCTCAAAATTTGCCTAGTTTTTTGCAATGAATGGTATCTAATGTATCTTATGGTTTATTTTCAGGTTTCCATCGCATAATAATGATGATTAAATGGAGAGAAAGAAAACACGAGGAACAAGATATGATTTCCTTGAATGATCCGGGTATTGTAAGAGCTTTAAGAGATTACGGGCTACTTAAGTACTTCAAATTGTTGGGAATGAGGCAACAAATAGAACTCCTAGAATTCCTTGTTCGAGCATGGGATCCAAAAATAGAGCCATTTCACATAAAAAATCAAGTGTTGTTCATAACAGTTGAGGATGTGTATTTTCTCATAGGTTTTTCGAGGAGAGGTTTGCCCATTTCTCTCACAGGGTCTACCGTTGGAGGAGAGATAGTGAGGGATTATGTTATGTAGTATTGCTATCTAGGGTCAGAATCTAGCAAAGATGGAAAAATAAACATCCGGGATGTCATGGATTTTCCTTTGAGAACCATCCTCTTCACGATCGCTAAACTTGCTGGCACCGTTACATTCCATGTAGTGAATAGATCGTATATGCAGTATACGCTAGAGTGCTTAGAGCCAACAGTATTCAACTGGTCTGAAGTTGTTCTATCTTAGATAAAGGAACAACTAAATAAAGAAAAGGTAGGAAGGAAGAAAAATTTCATTTATGGTTCCATCATTATCTCCTTCGCTTTGGAACAGATTCCACTTATGCAGCCACAACATGTAACATTGGATATATCTATTCCTAGAGATCCTTGAATGCAGAGATGGGTATAACTCATGGTTCGACATGCAGGCCAATCAACCGTTGTGTTCTCTACCACATTCTTTTCCTGGTTCTGACAACAGATTGTCGCCATCGATGATTATGCATACGCAGGCGTCGAATTCCGAGGAGATCCAGATCTAGTATTACCAGAAGGTGCTCAATGGGGAGCAATATGTAAGAATTATTTGACCATGTTTGTTGATTTTTCGAAGGTTTATACAATGTTTTTTTTTATTTCTTTCCAAGTATAAACTAAATGTTTGATGTAATGCAGATATCAATCGTGTTCAACCAGTAGAGGAACCAGAGCGTGAGGCAGATGTGCTAGCAAAGAGGGCTGTCGGGAGAGCAGTCCTTCAAGACCTTGATTTGGCTGAGACTCTTGGTAAGCTCCAGCAACACATAGAGGGGTTGACCTTCGGGATTCTGGATTTCCGAATCGAAGAGCTTCCCATGCGACTGCAACGACACACAATTTGGGTTCCTAGCCATTGGATGTGGTTGCTTCGTAGGATTGCTAGATCTATAGCATGTTACCACGAGCACCACTAGTTTACTTATGAATTTTTGCATACATTTTGGGGTCAGACGACCAATGTGTCTTGGGCACAAATTTTTTAAAAAACCTATAACTATCTATCTATATTTTTTTCAGAGTTTTTCCTATGTTTAATGCACAATCCTATTCAATGTTGTGAATATTTTATTTACCTATGTCACAAATTTCTGTCTAAAACTTGATTAGCTAATGAATCAGTTAAAGTGTTCAGATTTCTGGAAATGTGTTGATATTGAACAAAATCAAAATGTCTTTCCAAAATTTGAACTCTAAGGAACAATCTAAGAAGTGTCGGATTTCTAATAGTATAAATACTAGTAAGTTGTAATACCACAAGTTGTGAGTCTAACCTTATGATTATGCATTTAATACCAAATGAAATGGCATCAAAGAGAAGTTCGATCAACGGGCTATACTCAGTGATATTGTTCATCAATCTACCAATAAAAATCCCTCGAAAACTTACTAACTCGCCGTTCAGAGCGAAAATGGCCCACGCTGCAGAGGATAGACTCTGCATACTACGACTAGCACCATCAACATATCCAAAAAATGGTTCCGAAGATTCAGACATTAACCATAAAAAAATGTAAAGAGGATTACTAATGTCAATTACAACCCATTTCTAGGTTGTGCTAATGGAATCCCATTTTAATCAAATAACTCGTAGGCACCCTTAAAAATAACTCTTTTGACAATATAGGGGCCATGCCATAATGGATCGAATTTCCCTGTACCTATTACATCAACTTCTTGATCATAAATAAGGACCAAGTCGTCCTCTGAGTAGATGCGAGGTTGGACTTTTTTGTCGTATTGTGCCTTTATACGTCTCTTATGCGCTTCGTTGGCCAATTGGGCTTCACGACGTGGTTCATCTAGATGGATGAGGTTAAGGAGACGTGCTTCTTCTTCTGAGGTGTTAGGTAACAAGTCTATCACGAGTTTTAATGATGAAATTTCACCTTGGATTGGTAAGATAGCTTCCAGACCATACATCAATTGAAAAGGGGTAAATCCAGTTGCATTTCTCACCAAGGTTCGATACGACCACAAGGTGGAGTACAGGATCAAGTGCTAGTTCCTTTTACGGACTCCTATCATTCGTTGAAGCATCCGTTTAAGAATTTTTTTGATAGCCTCAACTTATCCATTTGATTATGGATAAGAAGGAGTAGAATTATCATGCGACAATCCTAACTTGGCTGTCAATTCAGACATCATATGGTTGCGAAAATTCTTCCCATGATCCGTAAATATATCCTATGGGACCCCAAACCATGTAATAACATGGTTGAAGAAAAACAATGCAACTGTTTTTCCTGTGTTATTAAATGTAGGCATCGCTTCGGCCCATTTGGTAAAATAGTCGACCTCGACAATAATATAACCATTCCCCCCAAACAAATAAGGGTTACAAGTCATGAATTCAATACCCCATTTTGTAAATGGTCTAGCAGAGACAATAGGATGCATTGGCATTGGCAGTTTGCAGATTTTATGATAAAAAATCTGGCATGCATGACAACTTCTGACTGTGAGGATGCAATCTCGAAAAATAATAGGCCAAAAGTAATCAGCGCGGAGTATCTTCTGTGTAGTAGCATATCTAGATAAGTGTCCACCACAAGCCCTAGCATGACAATCATTTAACACTTTTTTGGCCTCCTCATGAGTGAGGCACCTCCTTAAAATGGTATCAACAGCACGACGATAAAGTGTATCACCGACAATCAGATAATATTTGGCTTGGTATCGAATACGTCGCTGGTCAGAGCGAGAGGTATTAGGCTGAAAAGTTTGGGTTTGGAGATAAATGATGAAATCCCCATACCAAGGATCAGATGATCCGATCAGAAACAGAGACTCGTCTGGAATAAATGGTTTTGACGTAGTAGGATTACTATCATAGGGAAGGTCACAGAGAAGCTCAGCCAAAACTAAAGACTTCTTTGACTTGGATTTGATGAATTCCAAATCAAATTTCTGCAAAATGGCAATCCATTTTGAATACTTGTCCACCAGCAATTGACGTGATAAGATGTAAGTCATGGGGTTGCAATCCAAAACTATTGTTGTTTTTCGGAGCATGATATAATGGTGAAATCTTTGGACATCTTGAGCAGCTGCCAAGGAAAAATTTTCCACGTAAGAGTACTTAACTTCCGTATCATTGAGATTATGACTCAAATAATAGATCAGATGTTCAATTCCATCTTCTACTTGGACCAAAACCATAGAGATGGTCGTTTCAGCCGCAGCGATATATAGGAAATAATCATTTTGATAATTAGGAGGATACATTAATGATGCTCGGACAAGATGGTCCTTGAAAACATCAAAATAATCTTGTGCAACGTGGTCCCAATGGAAGCGAACTCATTTTTTCAATAATCGAGTAAATCCTTTAGCCATTTTGACATAGTTTGGAATGAAACTTCTCAGGAAGTTAGCCTTTCCTTTAAGTTTCTGTATTTGAAGTAAGTTTGATGGTGCAGGAAAATCTAAACCTTCAATGGGTCTATTCGAATTCCTTCTTTTGAGACTACGAATCCGAGAAATCGACCAGAACCAACACAAAACACACATTTGTGTGAATTGAGGCGTATCTTGTAGTGTCGACAGTGTAAGAAAATGGCTCTCAAATGCATCAGGTGATTAGTCCGATTTTGTGAATGCGATGGTAAATCATCTAGATATGGTTGAAAAATGTGCTTGATGTCGATGAAAGCATAATCCATTACTCTCTGAAAAGTTACCCTATCGTTCTTTAAACCAAAATGAAGTTTCCTATATGTGAATGTGCCCCAGGGACATATGAATGTTGTCTTATGTTGGTCATTTGGGCAGATATTGATTTGATTGTAGTCGGAAAATCTATCCATGAACAAAAAAATTTCACATCCAGCACAATCGTCAATAATCTGGCTGATAAAGGGAGTAGGATAGTTGTGTTTTGGACAAGCATGATTAACATCCTGATAATTGACGCACACTCTAATGGTTCCTTGTTTTTTCATAACAGGAACGATATTGGAAACCCACTCAGTAAGCGAAATAGGGTAAATGAAACCAACACGCAAATGTTTTTCAACTTCTGCTTTGATGGCAGCAGTTTTCTTCGGATGAACAGGACGAAGCCATTGATGCACCAATTTGACATAAGGATACATATTAATAGTGTGTTCAACTATACTAGTATATATGCCTAGAATTTCCTCGTAAGACCAAGTGAATACATCACGAAATTCATGAAAAAGAGAGCGATATGAATCAAGTTCTGATGGAGAACAAGATACACCGACATGAATATTTTCTACAACACCAAGTTTGGTCAAAATATCGATAGAAATCGTTTCTTAAATATCTGATAAGTTTCGCTCAGAATTGATTGCATTAATTGGAAAAGAATTTGAAAAGAATTTTTTGATGGATGGGTGATATAGTTCACTAAGATGATTTTATTCATAATTTGGAAGATGGGAATGATGATGATAATCTTCCCATGGTTCTCCTTCTGACATCATAGCTTCCAAAATATTTTCATCTGTCAAAAATGTTGAAGAAAATGGATCAGATGGAGTACCAAAATCTAAGGAACAATCAACCCAAACACTCGGCAACGTTGATTTCAGATTTGCCGCCGAAGACAAATATATTTATTGCTATGCCAGCTCAATAGGGTTGGGTGGTAAAACATCATCCAACGTAGAAATATCAGAAACACATATACTCTCCTTTAAGCCAGTTAGAGTGGAAGAGATCATGTAGTAGGTATCTATACTTGCAATTTCTACCGACGTCGTGGGAAGCGGTACTGAAAAGGTTCCCATAAGAGTGGAATCCTTCAAGAGTCCTACACCAATTTTCTGGATTTCTAGTTGGGGTAAGTGAACAAACGGAACGTTTCCAGTTGCCTGCAAGGTAGAGGAAAAGAAGGATACTTGATTAATGACTGTGATTGTACCTTTATGTGGAAAGGAAATCATTCTAAATATGTAGAGACAATGGCAGTCATTGCATATACCCATGGTCTTCCAAGTAAAATTTTATATTCAAGGGGTCCATCAACAACCTCAACATCAATATTCACTATTTTTCCCTCTAATTCAACATGTAGGTTATTGATAATACCAAAAGGTTTATATGTTCTACCATCAAAAGCCTTCAACATCGTTGATGATTGTGATAATCGCGGCGAGCCAAGTGACTTCCAACATTTTAGAGACATAATGCATGTAGATGCTCCCTCATCAATAATAGTACGATGAGCAAGGTGATTGAGAACATTTACTTGGATGGAGAATGCCAATTCTGCTGGTAGCTGCGGCACATAGCCCGTATTGTTAAAGATGACAAGATTAGAATCAGTCGGATGAATTCCACCAATTGCCGACAATAAAGCCCGTTTCTGGGAGGGAAAATTTTGTAATACCTCAAGATCAGACATAGCTAAAGGGGATTCAGCTAAACCTTCAACTATATTATAATTTTGTGCATCTCTTGCTCAAGGATTATATGTTGATTTATGAATTACTCCCTTCGGTGGCTTAATCATTAATTCAGGAATAACAGTAGGTGGTACTAATTCATTAGATGTAAAGGTAGTAGGTTGATCAATGGTTGGAATACCATAGTCTTTATTCTGCATAGACACCAAAATAACTTGTGAAGGTTTTGTGGTGGATAACATTAACACTTGGGAACTAGGAGCTGGATCCATAGCAACCAAATTTGTGTCTGGATTTGGAAATGGGTATGTCAACATAGCTGATGCATGAGAAGTCTTGATTATTTTTGAGACTTCATCAAGGTGAGGAAAATCCCTAACAAAATGTTCCTTTTTAAAGATTATGCATTGATAATGAGGTTTATGTGGTCCTGACGGTTGATCAGATGATCTTTCCTGTGGGTTAGAAGTTTGCTTTTTCTTTGTTTTCCCCTTTTTCTTAATTCTTGGTTTCTTGTCACTTTTTCCTTTGTCAAATGACATGGCATTAATTTCAGAAGTAGAAGCAGGATCAGATGCAGTAGTGTGGTGTGTGTTTGCAGTGCCTATCAAGCCGTCTCCGGCATGAAAGTCCTTTATTTGAGGAGGAACATTGAAATTAGATCGCGACGCATTAGGAATTTTTTCATAGAGCGTGCCAGAATGAGTGTAAATCAAGTCTAAATATTGGGCACGAGAAATAACATGCTCTTTTGTGACGACGCCATCTTTAGCCACATCCTTAGTTATAGATGGTAACAGGGAGTTAATGAACCATTCAGCAAGGAGCTGATCGGGAACAAATGTCTTAACCATTTGTCGACGGCGACGCCACTCATGAATATGATCTGAAATGTGAGTAGCATTACTCTATTTGAAATTGGTCAAGAATTCCATTCCAGTTTTGTATCTAATCAGTAACTGGAAATGGGTCAAAAAGACAGTAGCTAAGGCAGTGAAATTTTCGAAAGAAGCTCTAGGTAGTTCAATGTACCATTTAGCAGCTGGACCTGTAAGCGTATGCTGAAAGAGATGTAGTCGAACAGAATCATCATTCAAGGAATTTGATGGACACCATAAATGATAAGTCATAACATGAGTCAACGGATCTTCTCTAGGGTTTTCTTTGAATTTAGGAATGTCAGAGGGTAATTTATGAGGTATCATCGACCACCAAGGAGCATAACTGATAGGATCATTGGTTAACCGGTTTAAATCTAGTAATTCCAAGGTTGCAACAAAAGGCAACTGTCTATTAAGGTCAGGTTGAGCATAGCCAGGGTAAGATGGAATTTCTTGGGCAACAGGTATTTGAGCACTAGCATATGGGATTTGATGTTGGTAACGTAGATAGGGGTTGTTTTTCATGGCAAACACTTGAGATTTTTGTTGACCAAAACTTGGATATGATACTTGTTGAAATGAAGTTTGAGGAATTTGAGCCTGTGGCTGCCAAGGGGTCTGTCCACCAATGTTATAACCCAAATTAGTATAATTTGGATTCAGTTGATATGTATAACCATATTTTGTTTGTGACACCCGATAAAATGGTACTCCAGCTTGTGAATAAATAATTCCTGATACAGGTTATTGTAAATTAACCAAAGGATTTTGAGTCTGTGGACCCAACATTTGATGATATTGAGTTGAAGAGCTCGCCTGATAAGGTTGATGTACAAGATTTTGATTTTGTAACAGGGGTATAGATGTATTAACAAGTGGTAATGAAGTGGGTGTAACAGGTTGAACTGGTTGGTATGATTTTACAACCGTTTGTGGTTGGATAGGCAGAGTGGGCTACCATTGACAAAGATTCATGTCAAAATTAGTTTGACCAAAATGTGACCGAGTACTATTGTATTGGGTGACCAAAGGTTTCCCCCCAGCATAAGGAGGATAATAAGATGGAAAATATTGTTCCCCGAATGCTGGGAGTCCAGTTGATATGGTAATTAAAGGAATTGACCCATAAGGACCGACTTGATATTTCCCTGACGATGGATGTAATGATTCAATTGGTTCGGTACTAACCATAGGACTACCAGTTAAAAAACCAGATGAGGACATTGGCAAAGACCATGAACGTGAAGGTGCACCAGAGAAAGTGCCAGATAATGATTTGTAACCTGTTGGGACCGAAGGGCCACTGTGAAAATATGACTCTAGTGAGCTTATAAACATCAACGGAGTAGCGAGGGTAGGAGCTGACATAATTGGAACAGCAGACCCAACAGAAGATGCTGGTTCAGACATGGTTTTTTGACCAAATGTATACCCTCAAAAAAAGACGGGTGATTGGATGGAAATAGGATCAAAAAAATTAGATGGAAAAGATTGAGGAAAAGACTGGTACAGGTAAAGGTCTCCCCCAAAGTGGGTTTGACTTAAAGGTGTATCAGGTTGTGGGATTTCTTAAATCGTGATTAAACCAGGAAGAAGAACTTCACCATCAGGCCCAAAATATAATTCAGAGGGTTGAATGTGTGATATGGGAGTTTCAATAGCTGTAGAACTTTGTGGGATGACCATGGTAGGAACAACTTCCGGTTGTTCGACTTCAAGATTCAGATGTGTTGGCAAAGAAGAGACAAGATCTGGATCAATTTTTGATTGAACAACGTCGGGTCCAGAAGGTATGGTCTCAACGATTGAATGGATCATGACCACGGGTAACTGTGAAGACTCCGTTTCAACAACAGTAAATGAGTTGGGATGTGTGGAAACAATTTGAGTTAACTCTGGGTTAAAAGATGATGTTTCTCCAGAGGTAAGAATTGTACTTGATTCGGCAGATCGTGATCGCCTTCGCCTACCAGAAGTAACTTCCGATGGTAAAGGTAGTTTTAAGGCTAATCTATGTGAACGATGGGGGATAGGATTGTGTTCTTTCATGATTACTGATTTATTTTATCCAAAAAAAAATAAACAAAAAGAGGGTAATGCTAGGCAAAAAAGGTTTACCAAGAAACTATGAACTGCAGAATACCTCCTGGCAAACCAAGAAGTACGGGCAGGTAATCTCCCCGAATGCTGTGTTCGGTGTATCACAATTTCAAGGCAGCTGAATTGGTTCACTATGGATGGATAGGACCTAAAATGTTTCCTCCCAAATATACCCGAAGGTATGTGGAGGCCCAAGTCCGTATTAGCACTGTCTGATGCGAAACCACACAGTGAGAGCACCCCTTTATACTTATCATACTGTAACACCACCCGATATACCTGAGAGTACATGGACGAGCTACGATATACTTACGTACATGGAGTGAGGTATCACACTCGGAATGTATCGCAGACAAGTTAACAATAATTGCTATGTTTTACGACACCGGAACACGTCTCTAGCCTAGACATTCTAAATGTTATAGTTAATATTCCAAAGTGTTGTTAAGTAAATTGAGATTTATTTTATGTTGATCTTTCTTAATAATGTGCCTTTCAGGTTCACCACGATGATGTATATGAAATTCCTAAAATGCAGCTAAGAATGATAAACAAACTTTATCTTTCAGCTTTTTCAATTAAGAACCTAGCTAATAATGGAAGAGCGAATAATTTGAGAGCAAAAAATTAAATGAGCAATACAAATCAATGAATCTCAAACTAAATTCAGATTTCCTAATGTACCTTTTGCAAAAAAAACACAATTCTACATGCAAATGCAAGTTGTTATTTTCAGTTTCCTTAATGTTATGAATGCAAAAAAGAAACTAGGTGCACTAGATCAATAATTCAAATGCTTTTTACTTTCAAGAAACGAAGAATACAAATAACAATTTCTCTTTTGAAGGAAAAACGAGGATTTCAACAACAATTTCTCCTATCAAGGAAGTGAAGATTTTACGAGAATTTCCTATTTCAAAAGCAAATGATTCTTAATGCGACTGTAAAAATACTTTGAAATCAACTTGTCAATGCTAAAGAAAATTTTTTCTAAACAAACATTGAACAAATTTTCAGCCAAAGGAGGAAGAAGTATATAGAGTCACTGGCTAATTGAGCATCCAACTTTTCAGAACACAACAACAGACAAAACTGAAGCAATTTGCAAAGTCAAATTCAAGGGAATTTGGTCACTTTCAAGAGTCAACGCAGTCTCCAAGGGGAGACAGTGCTTTGCAACGTAGGCTTGGAAGGGAGACAGTGCTCTACAAAGCACTGTGTCCAGTCTAAGGGTGCATTGGGAACAGTAAAAAAAGAAAAAGCTATTGTTTAACTCACTGTCTTTGAAAATTAAGCTCTGAAAAGGTCTAATATTTATGTGAAACAACTACTGGGTGGAATTAGAAAGAAAATCAGGGACTGTAACACCTAGAACTAAGAGAAATTCTCCCCAATGGAGTCGCCAGTTTGTTGGGCCAGAATTGTAATCTACAGATAAATTATGATTCCCTAGACAGGTGCTAGTCTAAAACAATAGGTGCAAGACTATACTACCATTTCTCCTAACTCAGAATAGATACACAGAGAGGATTGGAGGCTTACTTCTTCAGTCGCTTCCAAATGGCTCCTTCTGTCGCTTCCACTACAGCTTCAAATTCAAGCAGTTTCTGAGCTGAATGATTCCCACAAGAAAGAACACTGAAACAAAAGAAGATGCAATAATATAGATATCTATTCAAGCTAGTTAGCTAAATTAGTAAATCATAAACTACATTAATCAACTAAGATCTTAAAATATGGAAAATCAAAGTTAACATAGATGCATGTAGGGAAAAATAAGTACTCTTTATTGATGATAGAATGAGAGGTTACAACCTAGTGACTGATTTTAAGTGACCTTCCAGCAAATTTCCCGAGTCTCATCACAGCATAAATCTCTCCAACAGCAACTCCAAAAATCAAACTCTCAATTTAAAATTCTCTAGCATTTATCTACTCAAATTCTTTCTTTTCAAACACTTATATCTGTGTTCAATTTATAGATGAACTGTAGGTTTTTTTGCAATCAATAGCTTTCCAAAAATAGGAAATACATGTTTCCATTCATGTAGATGTCAAATGGACACTTGGATCCGAAGCTTGACACATGTGAACTCTTCTAGACGGCACTGGCCAAGTGGAGATTCCAGAACAATGAGAATTTCGCTCCCAATGTGACCAATGCACATTTGAATGTCGGGAAGTGCTTTCCAGAGCAGCCTTGCATGGGGCTACCTGCATATGCAATGCACTTAGGCCCCTTAGAGCCTGCGTTGGTGAGCCCTCATATGCCATACAATAAGCTTCAAACCATGGAAACCTTTGCTTGATGAAAGTATTGTTTGATTTGTCTTGTTTTCTGTCTTAGAGAATATAGCAACTGAAATGATAGGGAATGATAGACCCTTGATCATCGGTCCTAGAGATGATGCCCAGTTAACCAGGTCATTGGGAATGGTGCCAAAATTGACCTATAATAGCATCGAAGACCAAATATCATGACTACGAAAAACCCTAAGACTTGGCACTTAAATTCTCGATACCTTTCTATTTTTTCTCTTTTTCTTTCTTAGATTATTGTTTTTTATGTTTTTTTGTTTTTTTGTCAAGTGGTTTGATTTCATTAGAGATTACATCAAACTTAACATGTGGCTTGAGAAACTGCGACCCAAGGGCATCTAAGTCGTCAAAATCACCCAAGGATCGTACTTGGCCTAGGCCATACGAGCCCTCAACATGACTATATTTTTTCCCATAGAGTTTGAAATCAGTGACCTTCACATCATAGAGTGACTTAAAAATACACCTCATCACAATCTATTCTATGCCTCGTGGTATTTTTAAGTGTTTTTAATATTTTTCTAACTTTTATTTTGTTTTATTTTAGTTATGGTGTTAAAATTACTAATTAATTGACATTATATCATTGGTCATTAGTACCATTGGAAAAAGAAACATAAATTCAACTATGAATCCAAAAGTGGAATTACATAATTTTTGTTTAATTGTTATTTTTTTTATTTTTTCAAAGAAAAAACTTGTAACTATATTTTAAAAAATTAAATTTTGTATGTGTTTTTTTATCACTCCACCGGATCTACGAAGGCTGAGAAGGAGATCATCGAAGGTAACCACAAACTGCTTTGACCTAGTAGCTAGCCCTACTAGGCAGGAGAGGGCTCTCACCGTGAGATCACAACCAAATTGATTGGACAATGATATTTTAGGCTAGGTATAGTAGCCTCTAGGGTTTTATTGATTTGGATTTGGTGTTGGATGGTAAATTAGGTCCTGGAAAGACTAGGTCAGGGCATTGAAAACAAGACTTGCAGATATATGATGGGGCAAGGTAGGCATACACATTATAACTTTAGGGTATCTTGGTGAGTGTGATAGGTTGATAGGGTTTTCAAAAAGAGAATGGAAATCATGAATTCTTCTTATCAACTTAGAAATAAATCACATAAGACATGCACATGAATATAGAAGGTATAATACTTTCAAACATATAAAAATAGAAGAAGAAACACTGTTAAAACACATACCATATGAATCCCACCACAATAGTTGCAAACTCTATCTATTAGTTCCTACCAAATATCTTTGAATAGACTAGTGTTCAAAGATCAATTCTACAACATCCAACCCTTTCAATGATAAAGGAAATGAAAGATATAGACCAAAAAAAAAAAAATCCCCACTCTCAGGGGTCGAATCCATGACTTGTTGACTAGTGAGGTCAACAAACTCTCCCTATCTTTGGTAAAAATGATTCACTTAACCCAAAAATACAATTTTACTTCATGTATCTAGCTCTAATAAATATAAAATACATAATTAAATTTTATTTTCACATTTACATCATTAAAACTTCATGAAATTCATCAATTAACTGAGAAAAAATCAAATATTTGAAGATGACAGGAAATCTGGAAAAAGCATAGTGTACCCCTGAGAAAAGCGCAACGTGACCTTCAAGCTGAATTTTGACTGCCTTTCTAAAGTCCAAATTGAGTTTAAGATAGCTCATCAGAAGGTTGTTCCTGTCTAGTTGTCAAAATGTCCTCAAGCACTAAAAAATATGGAGTTAAGCCCTTCAAAGGTAAATTATCCTAAGACTGGTCAAAAACCACAGCATGTGGCTAAAAACACTAGCATAAAGGTGTTTTTTAGGAAGTTTTTGGATTTTCCATCTATCAAAAGCTTAGATTTTTTATTTCTAGGAGTCAAAATGTGATGTATAGGCCATTATATTTCCACCCAAAGCAAGTTTTAATCATTTATAGGCCTCCAAAAAAAGCGCAGCGTGGCCCACGCTACGCTTTTTGCAGGGTGATTGTGCCAAAAATTGCCAAATTTCTGGTTTTTTGGGAAAATAGGCCTAAATGATGGAGAGATATCTCACTAACCATGCACTATTTTGAAAAATGGAGAGATTTTTTGGTTTTTTGGCATGTTAGGAACAAAAATAACTCCAGTTTCCCAAGATGCTTCTCTGATTGTCCACAATATTCTCTGCAAAAAGATAACTTAAACAAGACATTGCACAATCAGAAAAATAGGTTGTGAAGATGTGAATGGATCTCTCATTCTGTAATACTTGTGTAAAATCTGAAGTAGGTTATTGTACATGGATATATTAGGAAGAAAAACATCCTCCAGTTTCCCACAGTTCATCTTTTTTTGGCCACAATATGTTCTGTAAAAGATGACTACACATGAATTTTCTAGAAAATGTGCCTTCAACGATTTTCTCAAATTTCCCAAATTTTTCCAAATTTCCTCAAAATTTCTCCAGAATTTCTACATGGAGACCTGATATGGTATTTTATGTTATCATGGATTCATCAATGAGTAAATCCAACTTATCCTTCTCTTTCTGACTAATTATGGTTTCCTTTGTACTGTGATTTCAGGTAAGGTTTGTACTACTTTAGGTCTAGGTTCATGCCTTTGAACCTGTTGTGGATCGTTTGCAATATCCTTTTATTTTCAATTTTGAAAATATAAAAAATAATAGAAAATTGTTAAAATATGTTAAAGTATTAAAGTTCTTATACTGTAGCATAAAAATATTTTTTTTCATTGTATTAGAGTTAAAATTTTAAATACTTTTGACTTTATGAAAGTGGGTCCCGACTTAAAAGTTTAAATGTCGATTATTTTATCGAGTGGGATGCAATAATTTCTTGAGATCCGAATAAAAGACTCAACCTGCGGGCACTACTAGTGCACGAATAATATGGAGGGTGCCTTCATAATTGACTATGTTGACTACTGGAGTAACACAGATGAGTGGTGGAGATTGATTGCGGGGGCACAAGACAAAATAATTCTTCGTACTTTGAGACCCCCTGTAGTGACATAAGGTGATGAGTTGGTTAAATTTGTCTTCCACATCAGGAGTGCTTAACGGTCCATTGTCTCATCTTGTCAGCATTTAAGTTCAAAGTCGTGCCACCTATTTAAATGCAATTCTCATTCTTTCCGAAGCCATTTGCGATTAATTTGATGTTTAAAATTTGTTTGTGTTGCGTCCTGTTCAGTTTTCTGTCATCCTATCAAGAATTGGCCACCCTGTAAGCCGTCCATTGTCATAATTCTAAATCATGGCTAAACACTCATCCTTGTCAAGCTCTTCTAGTCATATCCTTCTTATGGATACCGAGAGGGATATCCAAGACACCAATTGTTCCTTGGTTCACCTTCTGTTTTACCAGCAAGTTATCTTGAATGAAAAATCTTCCCCAGTTTATATTGCTATGGCGATGTCTAGTGTGATGTCTGCACGTATCCCTAAAACCCATATTTTTCTCGAATTCATATATTTTTTGGTATCTGTTATGTATCTTGGGAAATTTTTTGTGATGAATTGTCAGGGGGAGAATGTTTTGCAAGTGTCTGCCAACTAATTTTCCAAGACCTTTGTTACCCTAAGTTAGAGTCATATGTTAAATTCTCTTATGATTCTTTGGTAGCATATTATGACAGCCTTGCAGGTCAAGATTTTAATTATTTTATTCATTTTCTAAAACCTAACACGCGGCAATTTCATCCTGACAGTAAAGATTTTCCTATGGAAATTTTTGATACTGAGGTTAAGCCAGTACTGAGCAACATTGCAAAAATTCTGGGCAAAGATGATGACAACATAGTGGATAAATCAATCTTGGGGATGTTTTCCATGATGATGAAGCCAGGAATGGTGATGGATATTCCATCCTATTGGCAAGAAGTTGTCAATTCACAACTCATGAGCTTATCAATAATAGGTTCTTTTAGGTTTCCTTCATTAAGTATTTACTTGTTCTTATATCAAAATGTAGAGGAATTCATGCATCTGGGTCTGAATCTTATGGATATGAATTAGAAGAGGCAATAAGTAGTGTTTTGGATAGATATAGTGAGAAGAGAACAAAATGAAACTGGTCTATTTGATTTTTCTAGTTATTTCATGTCAATTGCATATAAAGTTTTGAATGGAATTTCTCCCCCCTGTTTCTTACCCAAAGCTCAGGAATTCTTTCATTTAGGGGCAAACTGTAAATTTGGAGATTAGTTTGATTTTTAGGATTATTTCGAAATTAGACTATATGGAGCAAATGTTGAGCCTTATAGGCTTCCAATGTTTGTACCTATGAGATTATTTGCTTTGGAGTTTGTTCGGCAAAGTCTAAATGTTGATCAAATTCGTTTTGTGCCCATGAAAAAAGGGCATATGTTCAAACTTCCAATGACTATAGGTCCTTTCATATTTAATATGAAACAGGCATTTGAAGAAGTTACTATAATTCTAGATGAGATGCATTTGTTGTTAGGGGGAATGTGGGCTTATGACCCTCACAGTGTTATTTCTAATAAAAAAATTGATAATGGGTATTCAACTTTCATTCATGAAAGTAGGCCATATTTAGAGAATATGAAAATTAAAGGTGTTATGAGTTCAGTAGGCTCAAATATTAGACTCCTGTCATATAAGAAAAATCAAGTAAAAGAGGCAAAGAAACAGTGGTTGATTTAGAATATGAGGAACAGGGAGCTGAGAAGAGAGAAAAACTTAATGAAGAACCTGCATATACTCAACCTGGTTTTTCTTTATAGCTGGGAGAGGAATAAAATGTTCCTGCTTCACCCAGGAGACATGAGAGCACTCATGAACAACTGCCTTTGATCAAATAGATGTTTGCCCAAATTGTAGAGAGGAACCAGAAGATGAAGGCTAGCATGGAGGCCCAAGATGAATATCAAATTTCTCCAAGACTTTTAACTGCCATGGATCTTGAGAAATATTAATTCAGAATTTCCCTATCATATCCTTCAGATATGTCAATTGGTTCTTTTAACAATTTCAATACTATAAATGTGACTGTATATGTGAAGAAAATCCCATTGCTAGATAAGGTGAACCTACATATGCAAACAAGTCAATTGATTGTAAATGACCTAAAAAAGACTAATGCAATGGAAATGAAGGTAGAGAATATTCTTGGAAAAGTAATTAAGCAGTTAAATTTAGATAACGCCAACTCTAGGGCTTTAATAATTCAGAATGAGGAGTCGAAGAAAATCATAGTAAAGATTAGAGTGGATCCTAATGATAGGACTATTGTGCAGAAACTTCTGCAGAGTGCCGAAGTAGAGATATCTATATTGAATAAAAAGTTAAAATTGCCTACAGGAGAGCATTCAATGGTTGCAGAGGTTGCAGAGGTAGAGAACGAGAAATAAAAACTTCTACAGCAGCTCATGCAAAAGGAGGAAGAAATCTCTAAGTTAAAGCAAACCGCACTGTCACTGCAAAATCATATTGACAATCATTCTTGTACTTTTGTTTTTCCAACGAGTACAGAAGACCCATTAGCATAGATTTCTCAGTTAGTGTAGCCAGTTAGCATAGATTTCTGCAGAAAATGAAGCCAGTAAATACAAAATAGACAGTTAGAATGATAATGCTGAGGTTAAAAGTCTTAAAGAAAAACTGAAAGGGAACATATCTTTAATACAGGAAAAATATATCATTTGAAATGATATCATTTTAGAAATGAAATCAATTTGGTACTTTTTGATGGTGGTTGCAGAAGAGAAAAGTCTCATCAAGGAATTTTAAGAACAAGTCATGACATATAGAAAGAAGACAATCACTAGGGCTATTTGGGAAAAAATATTCATTGAATTCATTAATTCTAAAATAGATCCAGAGTTAGAAGAAAATGAGATAAAGATAGAATCCTATATGCAGTGGATATCAATAAGATTATTGTCAAGAATGATTACAAAAAGGCTACAGAAAAGAAGTTGATGGAAATTAAAGAAGCAGTAAGTTAGTTTGATAAGTTATTTGACAAAATAACAAGATCAGGTCTGCCTTCATGTTGGGGACTTGGAGGAAGTCTGTTTTCATGAGATTCTTATGAAAATTTACTAGTATTAACAAAAATTAAAGTTGACAATACACATGAAAAGACTTGGGTGCTTAAGGGAGCAATGGTGATCAACTTTCTTCAGAGACATTTTCAACTACTGTGGTTGTTAAAAAATCCATTTGCAGAAAGGCCATCTTACAACCAAATTTCTGCTTTCAGGTTGGAGTATCACAACCTGGTACATTCACCTAGAACAAAAGTAGAGATATGGAAGAAGTGCAGAGCTTGGGCAAAATATTTTCCAAAAGAACTTTTGACTTCAAAGAAAGACAAATCAGCTGATCCAAGAAATATAGCAGCATCATCGTCAATTCACATTCAACATATAGATTAGGGTGTTAATATTTATGTAATTTCACTCTTCCAAAGATGATGTAACTGTAATAAGATGTTTTGATGGTATTTTGTAGAGAGCCTACGCAGTCCTAAGAATTTGGGGTAGTTAGGATTAGTTATAGAAGTTCCCAACTACTTTTTATTGTATTTAATGTAATAGTTAAGAAGGAGAAAGGTTCTGAGTTTTGGACCTTCAAGACTATTGATTAATGAATGAAAAACAAGTTTTTGGCATCTTTTTATGTTGATATGTATTCAAGTTTACATTTTGTGTATTCTATCTTTCAATAAGACGAATTAATGAGATGTAGGTCTCTTTTTACATATGTAATCAAGAGTTAAAATCCTTAATTGGAGCTCCTTTGTTTTAACTATTTCCTTCATACAGTTCTTCTGGAGTTTGAGATGATATATTCTATACAACATCATATCAGTTTGGGCTTCTTTCTTTCATTTTCTTCTGGTCGTTTCATTCAACATTAGCAAATGAAAGCATTGTGAGACATTCATTATATTTGATATTTGAGGGTTTAATGATAAATGTTTGAGGGTGATTAAGAAAATACAAATATTTCTGTGAGATAATATTTATAAATGTCTTAAGCACTGATTCCTTATCACAGCTAAGGGATTGTCTCTTAAGGTACAACATTTTTTGGCAACATTGTCGGGGATGAAGAGTCAAATTTTTTCCCTGGGTTTTGTTTATATTTCCTTTGGTTGTTCAGAGAGGAGGAAATATTATAATATGTGTCTTCATTTCCTAATTCTGGCTTATAAGAGGCCACATACGAGGTCAGATATCTCTCAGCAGAAAGCTCCTAGCCTTTCAAATCCAGAGAAGTTGGTTTCTAAAAAAGGCCAGAAATCAAAAACGCTTTCTACACCTGATGCCATACTGCCTGCACCTGGCAGCAGTTCTCATACCCTTTCATCCAAGGATGTTTCCCAGAAACTCACTTTCTCAGAACAATAATCCTTGTCTTCATCCATTCATTTCCAAGAACCAAGGTTAGAAGAACAATCTTTTGAGTCTATATCATTCACATTTACAGAAACTCAGCCTAATACAGTTGTTATTTCTTCTGATTTAGTTTATCAACTCCTTCCCTTATCAGTTGTTTCACCCCATTCATCCACACCTGCAACTGGTACACAGATTCCCTCTGCTCAAGGATCAGTCAATCAGGGCATAAACATGGCAACCCCTGCTTTCTTGATGAACAGATATGCACCATTAAATCTTCCCCAACCAATGAATGCAATTCCTCAACAGTATCTTAAGTTTCTTCCTAGATTTACTGGTGAAGATGAAATAACTGCAGAACAACACTTGCCTTTGTTTTGTACTTTTGCTGAAAATTTTAATGTTGAACATCTGGACATAGTAATGAGACTTTTTGTGCAGTCTCTAAATGGAGAGGCAAGAAAATGGTTTAAAGGATTAACAAATGGCTCAATTAACGATTGGGATGAGTTATAAAGACAATTCATCCAAAGATGGGGTGAAAAGAGAGATCATGGTTATTCTTTGAAAGAATTTAATGCTATTAAGAAAAAAATAGATGAAAGTATGAGTGATTTCATTAAAAGATTCAATAAATTGTACAATAGTTTGCCTGTAGAAATGAAACCTCCTCCTATTGGATCAAGAGTTGTTTTTTCTGGGGAATTTGTATCATATTTTAGTTTTACTTTGAGATAAATAAGGTCCCCTACTCTTGAACAAATCCAAATTGATGCTTTGGATATTGAAGAAAATATGACTGCTACTAGGAAAGCTCAAGAAAAACAGTCAGTTCAGGATAAGGGTAAAGCTAAGGAAGAGTCATTACAAGATCAAAGGATCGATGAAATGACTAAGGTCATTAAAAATTTATCAAAAAAATTAGTGAATATGGAATTAGATAGAAAGAAATCTACACAATAAAACAAAGGGGTGTTTAATCCCCAATTTAGAAAGCAGCCCTTGCAGATTTTGTAGAGGGAAAGAAGAGATCAGGATCAAGTTCAAGCACCGTTATATATAGAAGCAACACCTTCACACTATGTTGATGATGATCAGAAGGAAGCTGAAGATCAAATTTTTGACATATATATGGAGGATGGTGTAGAAGAGGAATCCGAAAAAGAATGTGAAGAAGAATGTAAAGAAGCTGATATTTCATTTGATCAGGAAGAGATGGATGATTACTGCAAACAATTCATTGATTTTATGCAAGAAGAATTGCATAAAAAGTATGACTTGAGATCAAAAAAATTTGGAAATTGGGTTCAACACTCCCCATGTGTTTCGCGACATGGACTAACCGCCTCCCGTGGATCCTAACTCTGGTGATTGTAGCGGAGAATAATGCCTGCGGGTTTTGGTCTAACGGAAATCATGTTTCCAACAAAAAAGAGGTTGAGAACTCAGGATGATGAAGAGAAAAAATCAGAGTCAGTCCCTTCTCCAATGGCGACTCCACAATAGAAAAATTCAGTAAAACTATCAGACAAGGGGAAGCAGCCCATGAATCCAGTTAAAGAAAAAGAGAAGCAGCAAGCTGAGGCTTCGCAAAATAAGTCTAATAATTCTAATATTTTGGAGAAGGTTGTTATTGTTCCTGAGCAACATGAAAATCCTAACAAAAATCAAGAAGAACCTGAAAATTTTACTAAACAAAACCAAACTTTCAGTTTGTCCAAAGAGTTAGAAAAAGTTAAAATTCAAGTACCTCTTCTTGAGTTAACTAAAACACCTAGGTATAAGAAAGAGATTGCAGGATTTATTAATTTATCTCAGTCTGACGAGGTGGGTGATATTGTGAATTTGCAAGAAGAAAAACCAGTGGTTACTTTCGGTCCTCATGTTGAAGAGGTAGATTCTTCTATTCCACCTTTTTATATATCAGTACTTTTACATGATTCCATTCTACATAATTGTATGCTAGATTATGGTGCATCACGTAATCTTATGCCATTATCTGTGATGAAAGAGCTAAATTTACAAATCACTAAGCCCTATAGGGACCTCTATTCTTTCGATTCAAAAAGGGTGAAGTGTGTTGTTCTTATCAAAGATATGGTTGTTTCCTTGGCCCAAATTCCAGCCAAGAGTATCATGATGGATTTAGTAGTTGCAGATATTCCAGCCAGATTTGGTATGCTGTTGTTCAGATATTGGGGAGAAAAGCTTGGAGGTGTCTTAAAATCAGATTTCACATATGCCATTATTTTTATTTTCAATGGGGAAGAGAGAAGGTTGTACAGAGAAACCAGATTCATGAAAAATACCACCAAGAAGGATGCAGGTAATTCCCCTATTTATGGTCAAGAGAAGGAGGATGTCTCTTGTTTTATGTTGCATGAAGATGCAGAATTTGCTAAAAACTCACAGAAGTAGCTCTCTTCAACAAGTGTAAATAAAGAGCTATATTCAGATAAAATTTTAGGTGTTATTTTGATGGTGCATATTCTAAAGAGGGCACAAGAGTTGGGTTCATATTCATATCTCCTTAAGGTAATCTTTTAATTTTTTCTTTCAAACTTGAATTTGAATCAAACAATAATGTAGCTAAGTACAAAGCATTTATTTTGAGTCTTAAAACTGCTAAACAAATGGGAATTCAATATATTTCCATTTTTGGTGATTCTGAATTAGTAATAAGACAGATTGAGAATTGGTGTCAGACCAAACATCCCAGATTGAGATCTTATATAAATGAGGTGTGGGATCTAATTGAAAATTATTTTGAAACCTTTAATCATTAGTTTATTCCAAGAGAAGAAAATAGAATGGTAGATTCACTTGCGGTTGCAACTAGTTCTTTTAAACCACCAATTAATCCAAGATTGAGAAATGAAATTGAGTTGAGACACAGGCCTTCAATTCCTGATAACGTAAATCATTGGCAGGTTTTCGAGGATGATGAGCAGATCAATCAATTTTTAACAATGATTGGAAATTTTGAAGACAATGAAATTGATCTAGAAAGTGAACCAAATGATCAAAATGATGTACTTAGAAGCCTGAAACAGACAATTTGTGATCAAAAAATAATTCAGTTGAAGGAAAATATATTGCCCAGAGGCCTGGGTCCCCTTGAAAGATTTTTTGATGCTAATGATGTAACAGTGAACCAGAAGAAGGTATCTCAGGATGGAGAAATGGAGGACTGTAATTTAGGAACTCAGAAGGAGCCCAAAATGGTTAAGTTATTTAAAGGAGTTCCTAAGGATCATAAGGAAGGGTATGTAGATCTTTTCAAAAAGTTCATGGATGTGTTTGCATAGTCATATGAATATTTAAAGACATATGATTTAAATATTATTCAGCATAAAATACCACTGAAAGATGGGGTTAAGCCACACAGGCACAGACAGATTAATCCACGGTTACTTTCCCTGATTGAAAAAGAGGTAAAGAAACTTTTGCAAGAAAAAATCATAGTCCCACTTAGATACTTAGATTGGGTTTCAAATCTAGTACTAGTCATGAAGAAAAATGGAGAGATAATATTATGTGTAGATTTCAGGAACTTGAACATATCCTCCTTGAAAGATAATTATCCTTTTCCAAAGATGGACTATGTCTTAAAAAAAGTGATTGGAGCTTATAGGTTTTCTATGGTTGTGTTGAGGTCTCGAAATTTGCTGCAACAACATGGGGGATGAACACCCAGTCGGGACCTTAAAGCAGTTCCTTTTCCATTTGGAATGGTGGCTCCGACTAGTTTAATTAGGTCTAGTTACCTTTTCTCAATCTTCATTGGCTTAAAATATGACTTTTATCTATCAATGGGAAAGAGACATTAGATCATTTCTCTTGCCGATCGGACAAGAAAGTGATCCTTAAGCTAATTTGGGCTTAGCCAGGCCACAACCAAAGTTTTTCCTCTTTGGGAAGAGGACTTTTCTGGGATGTAGAATTTAATCTAAATGCAACATTATTCTAAGATGCAATCCAAAGAAACTATTTAATCCTATCTCAATTAGGCAGATATAGATCTATCCCAATTGAGAGAAAGATATTTTAAATAAATGAGATTTAAATATGTTTCTTTTAAATGAATATCAAGCTAATGAAATAGTTCAATTAACTGAAATTGTGAATACCAAACACATCCTACCTAGAGACCTCTTAACTAAAATAATCAATCAACAACACTCAGGAAGTAGTTCTCAAAATGATGTTGATCATTTAATCAGTAACTTGAATAATTAAACAATAACATGTGGAAATAGTTCACAACATATCACTATTCAACAAATCAGTTTTATAAGACAGTTTTCTGAGTAAATAGTTACTTAGAAATTAGAATTCAATCCATAAGAGTAGAAACAAATAATAACATAAATTGAGGCAATTTACTCATACCGAAAGAAGTGCACAAGTATGTGAGTAAATTGAAACATTCCTGTTATAAAATGACACCAGCATTTAAAATAATAGTATTATAAATATTGATTTATTAAGTCCATTTCTCTAACTCCAGTCTCTAACAGTCTTTTACAATGCCTAAACTTCTCCTTTCAAAATCAGAGCTACAGTAGTGCAAGAATTTGTTCATTATACATAACTTAGAATGTAAAAGAAAAACTTCAATAATCTCCAGATCTAAGATTCCTCTCCTCTCACGCTACAACTCTAAATTCCTATTATAGAAGTGCTTTTAGAATTCCAAAATTGCAGAGGAGAGAAACCTCTATTACAATTTGCAATCTGCTATTTATAATATTTACAAAATAGTCCTTCATAGAAAAGTTTGTTGAAGAGTGGTTTTACTCCATGAATTTTCATTGGTTTAAAATCATATTCTTCAATTGTTGGAGCCTTCTCATTGATTGAGAGCTTCTTCTTCTCATCTCTTCAACTGTTTTCCTGCAAAAACAAATTAAAACAAAATTAAAATGTAAAAATAAAATCAAAATGAAAAAATAAATTAAAATAAATCCAATCAAAACTTAATTAAATAAATAATTGAAAAAGGAAATATAAAGTTTCTTTTGATTTCTGTGCTGATATAATTGGCCAAGGATATCATTAATGAATGGATCTGCATTTAGAAGAAGTTGTAGCAATTTAAAATGCAAAAGATAAAATTCAAAAAATTATTTTTGTTTTAAAAATTCGGAGCTTGATCTTTTGCTGAATTTTAGTCCCAATAAATGATCAAATATGGAAATAAAAGCACTTTAGGAATAATCTCAATCATTTTGTCTTTCCAATGATCTATCCTGGGCCTCATTTGGCCAAACTAAACTCCATATATGAGCCTCTAAATTTGGTATATTAAAATTGCCAAAAATCTGGAAATTTTGTTATTTGGGCTAAAAAATCAAAATTTTAAATTAAATTCTAATCCTAAATTAGATTATGATATTTAATTAATTGCAATTATATTATTCATCTAACTTAGTTATAATCTAATTCTAAATTAAATTATAATTATCTATTAATTAATTTATAATTACGTTATTAATTTTAATAAAAACTAGTTGAAAAATACAATTAAACTAATTTAAAAAATGATTTATTGATTAATTAAAATATTAAAATATTATATTAATATTATAATTTAAATTATATTAAAATTACAATAAAAATATTATAATTATAATATTATATTAATTATAATATTATATAATATAATTTATTTTAATTAATAATTCAAAAAATATAAAAAATACACACCACATGAGAGAGAGAGAGAGGAGGAGAGGAGGGATAACACTGAAGATAGCGGAGGGACGACAGTAAAAGTGATGTGGCAAGCAGGGGTCAATCGCAAATCACATTTTAAAGGCTTATCGCAAATCGCACTTGGAGACGGTTAGCGATAAATGTTTCTCAACAAAACCATAATATATGCAATGTGCGATGGGAGTGATGTGGCAGCAGGCAGGTAAAGGTCTCATATGATATTGCATCGACATTTCGTAAGGATAGCACATGAATGTGTTAACGATTTTTTGCGATGGCCACTATGCGAAAAGGTAAGGGGTCCTACCAAAGGTTTTAAGGAGCAGTTTGATTTGTGGCAAAGCTATAACATTGAAATTTCGGAAGTTAAAATAAGTGGGTTTTGGGGATTAAATGGGATTTAAAGCATTAAACTAAGTGTTTTAAATATATTTTAACTTATGAAGTGTTTGGATATTGAGGAAAAGGTGAAAAATAATAAAAATGAAGTGAGGTCAACATTTACAATAAATGATTGTTTTAACTACAAGAATTAAAATATTGGTACACTTTATACATGTTTTTAAACCCAAGCAATAAAATGATCAAAACTTCAAAGGAGTGTCATTTGCAAACCATTTTACCGAATGAAGTGTAACAAGTATCGTTGGAAAACTTATGAAAAACCAGATTCAATAAAACAATCAAAATAGAAATCCAATAAAAATGAAAAATGACAAAATGACAAAATAATTAGCTTAATCAAAATCATAAAAGGTGTTTAGCCAAAATTTTTGTAGAAAGGGTCCCCATTATTTGAAGTACATAAGGAAAAAATGGGGGGTTGTGTTTTACCACAACAATGGCAACATGCAGGAGAAGAACCAGTTATATCTGATTAAATATAATGAGCTTAAATTTACCCAAAGGTTAAAAATAATGGAAATCATGAAATCATCTAGCAGTAAAACATTTCCATAGGTCCCTCATAAATAGATTAAGAAATATGAGTTTGTAAAGATAAGTATTTAAAACAGACTCGAATAAAAGTGACGAATCCAAATTTGGGGAAATTTGTTTTTTTTAATTTTCTTCATGTGAAAAATAGAAAAAGGTAGAGACAAGATTTTTTGATAAAGCATATATCAATTTAAAGATTATCTCTGACATCGCTTCACTGCCAGCGTGCCTAAATAGTATCCCGAAGAAGTTGTCTTTTATGTCATACAAGCCTAGTCTCGCTGGCAACTAGCATCCATAGCCCTTACAGGTTTACTTGTATTTCCCATGCTTCCTCGTTTTATCACTCTTTTGATAACCTCATTTACAAAATTTTTATTTATAATGTATTTGAGTGAAAGAGGTGGGAAGGTAATAGAGATTTTATGTTTAATGGACATAGTACTTTCATAATGTTTGCTCCAAATTCTTTCCCTGCAACTATCAATCAGAGGATTTTTATGTGGAGGGGTGAGAGGGATTCATTGAATTAAACTCAAATCAGTTCTTTCCTTGAAAAAGTAAACTCAATCACTTAGAAATGATGTGTGTTCCTCCATGGAAAATATTTTAAATAAAGATGACTTTATTGTTCCATAAAGACATGCCTTTAATGATAAATGAAATTCACTTAAATGGATAGAGTAAAATATTTCCCATGTATGTCAGCAAATGTAAGGTAAGAAAAACTCCTTTCACATAAATCATGACAAAGTTACCAAAATCAAATCAAAACTGAAAACAAAAGGAAAATAGTTCCTAAACTAAAGTAAGAAAAGAAATCAACAAATAAAAATGAAGAAAGAAAAAATTAAAAGAAAAAAAAAAATTTATAAGCTAAACTCTAACAAGATTGCTTATATGAATTTCTCAACAAATATTTATAAAAGAAAATAAGCATATGTACGTTAATTCCTATGTTGAGATTTTAAAATTTTTATCTTGCAGAGTTATATAAAAATAAGGTTCTCAAAATGTAGAAGGTGGATAGCAGTTATGATAGATAATATGTTGAATGAGAAGTTTCTGTCTGTTACAAATTTTCTTTTTCAAGGAAAAACCTGATTAAATCATCTTAACTATTTTCTAATAAATTAATGCTTTAAAGAAAAAGACTAAAGGTTCAAAAACTCCCCAGTCTAGCTGATTCGATGAGGATCATTATTGCTTCTCTCAAGAATCTCAAAGAGCAAATAGAAATTTTTAAAACTAATTTATGAATAGGTAGAGGTGCGAATGATTCATGAATATTTGTAGCATTAGGGGAATTTTGAGGTCTAAAATGGGCCTCCTAAGGAAATTATAAAATAATAGTGGAAAAAATCAAATAAGATTTGATGACATCATCAAATTTTAGAGGAAAAAATGAAAAAACTACTTTTTCAACTCATATTTTCAACTTATCTCCCAAAGTTTTTACTCAAATTTCGAGCGGGAGTACTCGTTGGATGCAAAATTTAATTCCTCATCCAAGGAGAACCCATGTTGCATACTTTCGATGGGTCCTACTACACGAAAATGAGAAATACATAAAAAAACGTGATTGTAATCACGTTTTTTTATGTATTTGCCATTTTTCATGTAGCAGGGTTCATTGAAAGTATGCAACATGGGTACTCCTTGGATGAGGAATTAAATTTTACATCCAACGAGTACTCCCACTCGAAATTTGAGTAAAAATTTTGGAAGATAAGTTGAAAATACGAGTTGAAAAAGTAGTTTTATTATTTTATTATTTTTTAATATTTTTACCCTTTTATTTCAAAAATGGTAAATCATCCCCCATGGTTGACATCATCATCTTGAATCCTATTGGTTGTTATAATTTTTATTTTTTTTGTACATTTTTCTTAGGAGGCCCATTTTAGACCTCAAAATTCCCCTAATGAAACAGAGTTCAAGATCAGCAAAGACTACAACAAAAATGAATAAATGTGAATAAATGAAAGTGGGCACATGAAAGTTACCATTGAAGAACTGCATTTAATCTTACTTGAGAAAGATGATTTTCTCCAATGCAAGTTAACTTCTTTATTTAATTAGAATTAAAAGCATGAAGAAGTTTTATTGATCTAAAATCATTATTTATTAAATCTAAAGTAAAACAAGCAGTTAACTAAAAGAAATCAATGTTTCATGTTCAAGGAATCAGAAATAAATTGAATCCATCAAAAATGAGGATGAATTTATGCTTCTTTATGAATTGTAGAGATGAATGTTCCTTTTGCTTCTTTCATTCTGAATTTATATCGACCCCAAAGTATTGAAATTAATTCAAAATCCTAAAAAAATTAAATTTATATAAAGAGGATTTGAATCTCTATATGATAAGTATGGAGAAAAGTTCAGAATAAAAGAAAATTAAAAGTATGAATTAATCATCGGCACATTACCATGCTGATTTTTTTGCATCGTGAGATTCTTTGCCATACATAACTTAAAAATTGTGACTTCCATCTTTGCCAATATGTGATTGAATTTTTTATAATAATTAAAAGACAATGGTGGAATTTCAAATATCGAAGTTTATCACATCAAAAGATCTTGAAGACAAAGCTTCATTTGAGTTTAGCAATGCATATAATTATTGTGATGACAATGTCGCAAGATGATGATCATTCAACACTGAATGATGAAGATGGCGCGCGCGGGAGAATTTTTTTTTGTTCTAGGGTTACAGTCCTCCATCGCCGCCGCGGGTTGGAGATTTATGCTCAGGTGGCGCCTCCATGGAATGAGACTTTGCGTTACCATTGCTGCTCCTTGTGACTTTGTTTGGGCTGGGATTCCATTCGCGCCTGAGAGATTCTATATTTCTGCTGTGACAGGTTCATGGACACCCTGCAGAACCAACAGAAAGGGGGACTGGTGCCTGACCAGTCTATCAAAAAATATAGCGAGGTATGGAATATGTCACTGCGAGTGCCATTGGTTCTTTGGTGGCTTTGGCGTTGAACCATAGCCAGGGCATGTGCTCTGCTGCACCTCTCATGGTGCCAGTGAGCACAATACTCTATTTTTTCGGTCGGTTGCTCATGCTGGGATTTCAGTTTTTCTCATTTATTGGGAGAGGATACTGCTTGAATTTTCCCTTTGCACACTGGCCTTCACATCCACGCCCTGTGCCTCGATGATGGGCGGTTATTGGGCTTCGGGCCATCACTATAGGGGATTGACTGCATTGCGGCCTCAACAACAACATATAAAACAGAGGCTGCAAGGGCCTGCTTACTTCTCCAAAGAAGCTGATACAAGGAATACAGACCTTAAGCGGTCTCTGTGGCTGCACTTGGACCTTCTGAGCTAGGAACATGCCACGATGATGTGCCTATAGACAAAAAACGCAGCCATCATATCTACAACATCGATTCTCAGGTAGGCTCGACTCCATATCAAGTGTTCATTAAGCCTCCTGTAGGCAACTGATTTATTCTATGGATTCAAACAATAGATTCTATACTTCACCTGAAGGAAGTAATCTAGTCTATGGCGGGTTACCCAGTTCATTCACAGTCTCTGATTTTTGGGGGGAAAGCTTTAGCTGACCATTGCTCGGTTAATGACTACTCCATTGTGACTGGGTCTTCCATCTGCCTCAACCTCAGACCGAGGGGTGGAATGATGGGCCAAAACAGGGCACATGGATCCTCCATGGATGCAGGTGCATCCAAAACAGTACCCACAAAAGGTTCATACAAGAATGTATTACAGGGGGACAAAAACATTCCCACAGTACCTGTTGCCCCTGCTGAAAGTTCCCCCAAGCCATATATTGTAGAACTGCAGGACAGCGTGCCCGAAATAAACATAAACAGTCTAGATATTGATATGCATAGAAATGCCTACGAATCCCAAGCAATTATAGGCAGATTCAACTGCTTCTGGCCCAAACCAATGGAGCTGTTCCATTGGTTTTTTACAAATTGGACCATGGACTGTGAAATACACCTATCTTCTAAGGGGTTCTTCATTGTCAAATTTACATCCACTGAGGTCAGAGATGCCATTTTCAGCCAGGGACTATGGTTCTGGGGCTCCACGGGACTCTTCATTACACCATGGTTCCCAAATTTTGATGCCAACACCATGGAGGTGACCAAAATTCTAATCTGGGTAAGGCTCTACAATCTCCCGCTACATTTTTGGAATGAAAATGTCCTTGGCTGCATTGGAAACACCCTAGGCAGATACATTAAAACAGACACTCAACACCTGGAAGAGTGCATATTCACCTTCGCACGAATCTGTGTGGAGGTTGATTTGAGCAAGGGAATCCCATAGTCCATTATGCTGAACAAAAAACAACAGAGATGGACACAACATTTATACTATGAGAACACAGCCTTCAGATGCCAGATATGCAGGTGCACAGGCCACCTACAAAACTCATGCCCGGCAGCAAAAAGGGATAACAGGAAAAAGAAGAAAACAGGCAAAGCGACAAAAGGTTGGCAATTTCCCTCTGAAGAGCCAGAACTACAGGAAGAAGAGGTGGAACCAACACCACATGAGAATCAACAAACAGATACTTCCTTGGGCACACAAGAACAGGAAATGCAAGATCATCTCGACACCGCCACAAAGACTCAGCAGGATATGGTACCTGGAACACTAGACAGTTGGGGATACAAAAGAACACATACATCAGACACATCTGACTCTGATAAGGACAATGGAGCACCAACAGAAGAAAATCAACTTGTCCTTATCAAGACCGATCCAACACTTGGTGCTTGGCGTAAGGTTGAAAAGAAGAAGGGGAGAAAATCTTAATTGTATCTCCTTTGCTTTTTTATTTGCGGCTTTTGAATGTCTTTGGACATATACCAGCTCATAAAACATGTAATTTTGTTTTCTCATAAATAAAATTACGAATTTTTTCTTTGTGAAAAGACAATGTCACAAGATGAGCATGTGCAATGGGAAACTGTGAAGGGATGAATGCGATATCGGAGAATAATCATATTAGAATATTAAAGCTTGTGAATGAAATGAAATGCTGATATAATTCTTGCGATAATGAAAATGTGGTAGATGAATGATGCAACGTGACTGCAAATATCAGAATATATGCACAAAACATTGGTTTTACAGCCCACAGAAATGGTGACCAATCACGCACATTTTCACTTCGCATCTTTTATAATTTGCCTTCTCGGAAATTTCAAAACTCGACTCTTTTTCAATTTTGCTATTTTGAGATTTCGCAATTCGTAACGAACTCCACATCGCTTGTTCAAGTTTTGTCGTTTAACATATTACTTATCTCATGCGATATGCGATATGTGTAGCATCGCATCGGAATATCCTTACCTTATCTTTGATCACATCACAACAAATATAATTTACCGAGCGAGGTCTTAACAATAACCACTAAAATTTCCGATATGCGAAATGTAATTTTGTTGATGTGTCGATGTGCGATGAAGAATGGACCCGATATTTTTATTATATGAATTTTAATTTCATATCGGATTTGGGACATCAGAACTTTTAAATATATGCCCCTACCAAATTTTTGATTTTTATAAATGGGCGCGATATCTGTATAAAAAGAAGATTTAAATGTCATATCAGGTTCGAGTTTTATGAACATCGCAATTTTGGTGAAGTAATTTTATCGGAAAAATGACCGAGAATGAATATCAGAAGATATGCATCGAAGGTTTCCTATCGGGAATTGTTAAGAGTTGCCTCTGATGGAATATTTTGATACAAATAGTTGTGATATAAATTGTACGATATCAGACGGGAAGGTCATTAGAGATCAAAGGGAATGAGAATATCGGGAGATCGGATATATTTAATGTATGTTCATTTCGAAACTTCCGATATACGATTTGCGATATATAATGAGCCATATGTGGGGTCGATTATTTCATTAAAGTATTCAATTCAAAAATAAATTGAGTGATTTGAATCTGCTTTATAATAAATAACCCTTTAATAATTTAACTATCTGTCGAAATTTTTGATTGGAAATTAATTTTATCAGAACTTTCTTATAAAGGGAATTGTGAAATAAAATAATCTGATATGATTATTCCGACAATTTATTAAGAATTATCAATCTTTCAATAAATATAAGCAAAATTTAGATATCCTTCAAATTTCAGATGAAAAATACTTCCCTGAACATGTTGCGGTTTAAAAAAAAACTTGGCTGCTTGATTATCATGAGTCTTCATAATAAAATTAATGAAAACCTACAAACAAAACAAAATAGAAATAAGAAACAACTTTTGAAAGAAAAAGAAACAATATGATGATGAACCTGTAAACACATACCTGGAAGAATTTTGATTGTAAGTTTACCTCATGAATTTTCAAAATTTCCCAAATTTTTTCAAAATTTGCATAAGTTCAACATCACCTTCTTATTTTGATCTAAAATTCTAATTAATGAATATTTTCAAATTGCATCATTTCCAAAATTTCGTCAGAAGGCAAGAGTGGTAAAAATGAGTTCTTAGAATTACTTGTGTATAAAAAATTATCAAGTAGTAGAAAATTCTTGGAATTTCTTCCTGTATGATCAATGTTATGAATTTTTAAAAACAAGAAAATTGAAGGCTTGACAAATAAGTATGATCAGATAATTCAAGAGCTTATAAATTTCTCTAGGCTAATTTTCTATAATTGAAATGGGATGCCCAAAATAAATTGGATTCATTACTTGTTTTATTGAAAATCTGAAATAATGAAATAAATGCAAAAAAAAAGAAAAGAAAATCTATTCTTATTTATAACTAAATGGAGGAAACATGACTAGGTATAGTCATACTTCCAATGAAACCATGTAAGAATTTTAATTCCTGCATGTATGTACATGTAAAACATTAGTAAAAATGAACATTAAATTAAATTACAAAAACTAAATCTAAAAGCAGAATGTATTTTTATTGTTAGTAGCTTATTCACCATTACCTTTTCTTGAAATGCCCTTTCCAACTGAATTTCAATTGGATCATAGAAATCTGGATGGATTTCCATCATTGAGTGGGAGAGCATTAAAAGAGAAGATGACAGGCCAGCTTGTAGAAATGATATTTCAGAAAAAATAGCTGTTGGGACTCAGAAATGTCATATTTTCATCCACCTTTCCCTTCACTATTCCTTACATTTCATCATCCCATTAACCTTTCATTACATCATTTTCATAAATATATTTGGGTTTCACCTTCTTATTTTCCACTTTATTCATTTTGTATTATAAGTGAATTTATGATTAAATATTAGAAAATATACATGTTTATATATATATCTCAAGAATATGTGAGCTTTGTAATGTGTAGGAAATATGTGAAGAATTAATTCCAAGAGACTTCTCAAATATCTCCTCCACCATATTAAGGAGATAATTATTCAAGCCTATTCCTAAGGAGAAGATCATGGAGGATTTGGTTGGCATATCTTATCCAAGATATGTGAAAGATGTGTGGAGGATTCAAAGGGATCATATCTTGTAATAATGGGAAAGTAGTTGAGAGTGCTTGAGAGAATAGTGGATATATCATTATGAGATGGTTATCTTCTTCATGTATATAAGAGAGTGCTCTCTCTTCATTTCGATAGATATAAGTTCATAGTTTTGAGTTTGGAGAGATAGTCTTGTAATTAGGAGAAGGGGATTCTTAGCTTTGATTCATATTCTTTTATTGTACACTTTCATGATTTGTCATTTGATTCTTGTAATATAATTTGAGATAGCTTGATTGTTGTGAGCTCACATATGTTGTTTGTCATTCAATTCTTCACATGTTGTATTGCTTTTCCCTTATGCAATTTCCCGCTTTCCTAGTTAATGTTTCAATTCCTTTTTATATTAATTTGATTTCAGTAATTTAGATTAAATTAGTTCCACTTCAGTCCTGCATATATAGTGCATGTGCCTCGTAATCCTACGAACCTCGGATTGACAAATTAAATAGTTGGGTAAGTACTACAATAGAATTAAACGATAATATTTTCACCCAAACATTTTGGCGCCGTTTTCGGGGATCGAATCCGGGTCACCCGCATGACAGGCGGGAATACTCACCACTATACTACAACGACTAGAATAAAAAATAAAAAAAAATAAAAAAAATAAAAAAATAAACCTTCATAAATTTGTTGTTGAGTTGTAGTTTCTTTTATTATTTTCATTATTAATTTTGTTTTAAAAATAAAAAATAAAAAATAAATCAACATAAATAATAAATTAATTTTTTTTTTTAATTTGTTATTTATTAAAAACTGAAAAAATAAAAAAATTAAAAATAATTAAAAAAAAAAATTCCCTCATTCATTCATAAACTAACTACTTGTTCCCTAACAAATACAAAAGCCTTTTCAAATGTTTTAAATCAATTTCCTTGCAAACCAATAAAAACATTTTGAAAAAATATTACACAATCAATGAATACATTGCATGGGGACATGCAATATCTCTAGTTGGGGGGAAATAAAAGTATGTTGGATTTTATGATTTATTTTATTTTAAATTTGTGGGCAAAAACTTAGGATGCATATACTAACAAGTGAAATGAGATTGGTGTTATGTGTAGGTCAACAAGAAGCTTATGTAGAAAACTCAACATTACAATGTGACACCCTTTTCATCCACAATTAGTGTAACTTCAAAAAATAATTAAAAAAAATGGGCATTTCATAAATTCTTGAAAATGAGCTAATTTGTTTTTGAGGCACTTCATACAGGAATGATCGATGGAGATCGCACACAAAGGTGACAATTTTTATGCAGGAATGGTGCTAAGTTCTTCAGAGTTGAAGACAATCTAATGCAAAAGTGATTTTTTGAAATCACAATGAAACATGCATCATTGGATGCTTGAAGGAATTAATTCTTCACAACACATATCATGACATTTTCCACTACACAAAAATCCTTTTGTGTCATGATTACTCACCTTTTTCCTTCCAAACGCCTAGACCATCCTTATGTTACAGCCCATCTTCCATTACCTTATCTTTCACGACTTTATGCATGCCTATTTTTCTAAATCGCATACATTCCTTTATCCTTTTCAGTTTATTTTTTTCCTTCCAGTTTGCCTTTTGAATAAAACTCATTCCCTTTCCATGATTACATTGCCTTGTTTTCCTAGCCATGCTGATCCACACTACTTTCCCGTGAGTTCTTTCCATTTATAGTCCTACCAAATCTTTTTGTACAAACTCGCATTGACTGATGTGGGATTCCTTAAGGCCCACCTTTCAACAAGTCTTGCCCCATCGAATTTAGCACCTTATCTGGGAAATATACTAGAGTTCCTTTTGGGTACCTTGAGACTTGCATGCCTCAATGGAAAGTTCTCTCGCTGAAAATCATGGGAATACATCAATGCCCCTTGATCATCAGATCTTGCAAATGGCTCGACGTCAACCCCTCTATTCACATTTCGCAAGATGTACTCAGGTACCTTGGCACTCATTGACATCAATGGTGAGTTTGCCTCGCATTGGTTAACGACATGCATCAATGGACGGTAATCCAATGATCTCTTTTCATGCTCGACATCAACACATTCTTTCGCATGATTATACTTGTACCATCAGTTTTGTAGCAGACGAAGACTATACACTTTTTCACGACTCCCTCAGCAGTTACCACAACATGAATTATGATAGACGAGAGTACCACAGTTCCACTTTCAGCGTTTATCTTTTCCATGATTCAGCATCAGCATTTCAGATTCCTTCATTTCCCAGGATCCAGTTACAACAACATCAGTCACATTTTCCTGACGCAGCAGCAGTAGCTACATTTCTATTGCATAGTTCATCATTCTTGGGTAAGTAGAGGTATGTTGTTTTCTAATCTTTAATCATGAAATTCCTTATATGCTAACTTGAATATTTTGGAAAATTCCCTCATCATGCTCGATTTCCTTTCATGACCAATGCCAAGTTGCATGGCGACATGCAACTAATTTAGTTGGGGAGGGGGAACTATATTCGCTACATATTCACTACCATGATTCCATTTCTTCACCACTATCACTCCATTTTTTTTCTCATTTACCATTCACCAATATTCATTTTCCAACGATACTTTGTTGCACTTTGCTTCATACGCATTAAAATACATATTGGCATGCTTCATTAATATTACAAAAGGGATTTCTTATGCACATTATGATTTCCAGTGAGTGTTTACATTATTATTGCAGCAAGAGAACAGAAAACGAAATGAATGTTGTTAACACAAGAACCAACATTCTTTGTATTCATGGTTGTCACACAAGAACCAACCATAAGAAAATGTAAGTTGTTACTCATGTCTTTCACATATCTTGGAAACATTCATTATTAAAAGACATCATCATGTAAAGCCAAAGTTCAAGATGCCAAATGTTCTTAAAGAGACCCATGCATGGTTGCATGAGGACATGCAACAAGTTCAGTTGGGGAGGATGTTGGGACTCAGAAATGTCATATTTTTATCCACCTTTTCCTTCACAATTCCTTACATTTCATCATCCCATTAACCTTTCATCATATCATTTTCATAAATATATTTGGGTTTCACCTTCTTATTTTCCACTTTATTCATTTTGTATTATAAGTGAACTTATGATTAAATATTAGAAAATATACATGTTTTTATATATATCTCAAGAATATGTGAGCTTTGTAATGTGTAGGAAATATGTGAAGAATTAATTCCAAGAGACTTCTCAAATATCTCCTCCACCATATTAAGGAGATAATTACTCAAGCCTATTCCTAAGGAGAAGATCATGGAGGATTTGGTTGGCATATCTTATCCAATATATGTGAGAGATGTGTGGAGGATTCAAAGGGATCATATCTTGTAATAATGGGAAAGTAGTTGAGAGTGCTTGAGAGAATTGTGGATATGTCATTATGAGATGGTTATCTTCTTCATGTATATAAGAGAGTGCTCTCACTTCATTTCGATAGATATAAGTTCATAGTTTTGAGTTTGGAGAGATAGTCTTGTAATTAGGAGAAGGGGATTCTTAGCTTTGATTCATATTCTTTTATTGTACACTTTCATGATTTGTCATTTGATTCTTGTAATATAATTTGAGATAGCTTTATTGTTGTGAGCTCACATATGTTGTTTGTCATTCAACTCTTCACATGTTGTATTGCTTTTCCCTTATGCAATTTCCCGCTTTCCTAGTTAATGTTTCAATGCCTTTTTAGATTTTGATTTCAGTAATTTAGATTAAATTAGTTCCACTTCGGTCCTGCATATATAGTGGATGTGCCTCGTAAGCCTACGAACCTCGGATTGACAAATTAAATAGTTGGGTAAGTACTACAACAAAATTAAACGATAATATTTTCACCCAAACAATAGCCTCTGTGATTTTGTTAGTGTTATGTTTAAGTGCTAAATTATTAACAATCTTCCGTAAAGGAAAATTTTCCAATTTTTTTTCAAATGAGTTAATGAAAATTGGATGGAAATGTGTTAGATTCAACGGAAGATTATTAATTGAATTAGATTGTTGGTCATAAAGTGAAAATACACTCTTTTGTTGGCACTGCTCTTGAGAAGTAAGAAGTAATTGATAAGGAATGAATATCAATTGAAACTGGAAGTTTAATAATTCTTTACATTCACAACTATAATTTGAAACTTAATTTTTCTATTGAGATAATGTATTAATTGAGTGTTCAAAATTGAACTACTCAATATGCCAGCACAAAGTATCTAAAAATCTAGGACTAAAAACAGAAAATAAATCTAAAGTTAAAATTAAATTTTGAAAAAATAACAAAATTGAATCATAGTTTACACTAGTATTACAATTATTGTTACAACACAATTGGGAGTGACTTACAGTAATTTCCTCTTCACAAAAATTGGGCAGAATAATGCAATTGTTGATACCCACTTGTGAATTAGGGAGAAGGATATGACTTTTAATAGGAATGTGAGCTCGATCATCATATAAATCATTGATTGAAATGGTTTCTTGAATGTTTAAATCATAAGTATGATTATTTGTTCGAAAATGAGAACTATTTGGAACAATCTCTAAATTAGATTGTTCTTCATTTTCACATGTTATTTTACTTTTATCATGAGGATTCAATTCTAAAGAAGACAAATCAATATCCTCAATGTCAAAGTAGCTATCATAAATGACTTCAAGATATTCATTAAAATTCCTTTAGATCAAAACAAGAAGGAATATTAAGCTCATGTTCATCAATGCCAGAAGAATGATCATTAATTAATTCTCTATCATGATAAAACTAATTGGAAATTCATTTAAATCAACCTCTCTATTTTCTAAAATATCTTTAATGTGAACAGAGGTTAAATTACTATTACAAAAATTATTAGGATAAAGAGAAAAATATGAATCTAAAACAATGCATTTGAAAATGTCTTTATTTGAGCACTCTGGTGCATTTTCTTCATTTCAATTTTCAGATTTAAGATCATTTTCTTGGCTACTTATGCTTTCTTGAAGAATGTTGCTTTGTTGATATTAATTTGAAATTTTCTCATCACGAAAGAATTCAGAAATTTGTACAGCAGATTGCATATTATTGGAAACCTTAATTGTTGCTTGTACTTGCCGGATTTTGATCCGATTTTCTGATTCTAATGCATATTGATTTTCGGATTTCAAAGCGGTATCTTCTTCAATACTACTGCTAATATTTTCTTGCAATTGATCAGTGAAATTTTCCAAGCGTCATGACTAAGATTCATGGACATGTGAAGGTGCACTTTGATCTTTATCAATACTGTAGGAAGTTTGTAGAAATTGAAAGAATTGATTATACAAAATAGAGGTCATTTCATCATCATTTGTTTATACCTCCATATTGGAATTTTTACGTATGTCAATGAAAGTAGGAGGAGATTGATCAAAGCTTGAAATACTTTCACATTGATTATGAATGGAAGGAAGAAAGGAAATATGTTCAAACCAATCTAATAATTTTGTTTTTGAACGTTTATCTTCAATTTTAATATTTAAACAATTTAAATGAAACCTGATGTTAAAACAATTAAAGACTCGCCTTCAAACCTTAGTAGATCTTCAAAATCATCACATACATGTTTATAGATATATCCATCAAATTTACAAAGGAATATTATAATAAATTGTTCCCAAGTATGGATTGAAGCAACTAGAAGTGATTTACACCAGTTTCTGACTTTTGCATGAAAAGAAAAATTTGAAAAATTTTGAATGAACTGTAAAGCATGATTAAATGTAGAATTATTCCTCTTACCATTAAAATTTACCTGATACAAGTGTCTTACTATTTCTGGTGGAGTATTTGAAGATGCTTGTCTAGAAATACAACTCCAAATTGGAAGTTTTGAAGGAGCCATTGTAATAAAAATAAAATATTAGAATATAAATACTCCAAAGGAAAACAAGTCTCAGGCCCTCCTTCTAACACCAAAATGTTGAGGTCTCGAAATTCACTGCAACAACATGGGGGATGACCACCCGTTCTAGACCTTAAAGAAATTCCTTTTCCATTTGGAATGGTGGCTCCGACTGGTTTAACTAGGTCCAGCTACCTTTTCTCAATCTCCATTGGCTTAAAATATGACTTTTATCTATCAATGGGAAAGAGACATCAAATCATTTATCTTGCCGATCGGACAAGAAATTGATCCTTAAGCTAATTTGGGCTTAGTCAGGCCACAACTAAAGTTTTGCCTCTCTGCGAAGAGGACTTTTCTGGGATATAGAATTTAATCTAAATGCAATATTATTATAAGATGCAAGCAAAAGAAACTATTTTAATCCTATCTCAATTAGGCAGATATATATCTATCCCAATTGAGAGCAAGATATTTTAAATAATTGAGATTTAAATATCTTTTTTTTTAAATGAATATCAAGCTAATGAAATAGTTCAATTAACTTACATTGTGAATACCAAACACATCCTATCTAGAGACCTCTTTACTGAAATAATCAAACAACACTTAAGAAGTAGTTCTCAAAATGATATTGATCATTTAATCAGTAAATTGAATAATTAAACAATAACATGCAGAAATAGTTCACAACATATCACTATTCAATAAATCAGTTTTATAAGACAGATTTATGAGTAAATAGTTACTCAAAAACCAAAATTCAATCCATAAGAGTAGAAACAAATAATAACATAAACTGAGGCAAATTACTCATACCGACATAAGTGCACAAGTATGCGAGTAAATTAACACATTCATGTTATAAAATGAAACCAAAATTTAAAATAATAGTATTATAAATGCTGATTTATTAAGTCTATTTCTCCAACTCTGGTCTCTAACAGTCTTTTAAAATGCCTAAACTTCTGCTTTCAAAATCAGAGCTACAGTAGTGCAAGACTCTGTTCATTATACATAACTTAGAATGTAAAAGAAAAACCTCAATAATCTCCAGATCTGAGATTCCTCTCCTTTCACCCTACAACTCTAAATTCTTATTACAGGAGAATTTTTAGAATTCTAGAATTGCAGAGGAGAGAAGCCTCTATTACAATTTGCAATCTGTTATTTATAATATTTACAAAATAATTCTTCATAGGAAAGTTTGTTGAAGAGTGGTTTTTCTCCATCAATTTTCATTGGTTTAAAATCATATTCTTCAATTTTTGGAGCCTTCTCATTGATTGAGAGCTTCTTCATCTCATCTCTTCAACTTTTTCCTACAAAAACAAATCAAAACAAAAATAAAATGTAAAAATAAAATCAAAATGCAAAAAGAAATTAAAATAAATCCAATCAAAACTTAATTAAATAAATAATTTAAAAAGGGAATATAAGCTTTCTTTTGATTTCTATGCTGATATAATTGGCCTAGGATATCATCAACGAATGGATCTACATTTAGAAAAAGTTATAGCAATTTAAAATGCAAAAGATAAAATTCAGAAAATTAGTTTTGTTTTAAAAATTCGGAGTTTGATCTTTTGCTGAATTTTAAACTCAATTAATGATCAAATCTAGAAATAAAACCTCTTCAGAAATAATCTCAATCATTTTATCTTTCCAATGAGCTGTCCTGGGCCTCATTTGGCCAAGTAAAACTCCATTTATGAGCCTCTAAATTTGGTACATTAAAATTGCCAAAAATATGGAGTTTTTGTTGCTTGGGCTTAAAAAATCAAAATATAAAATTAAATTATAATCATAAATTAGATTATGATATTTAATTAATTAATTCTAATTAATTGCAATTATATTAACTTAGTTATAATCTAATTCTAAATTAAATTATAATTATCTATTAATTAATTTATAATTACATTATTAATTTTAATAAAAATTAATTGAAAAATACAATTAAACTAACTAAAAAAATGATTTATTGATTAATTAAAATATTAATATATTATATTAATATTATAATTTAAACTATATTAAAATTATAATTAAAATATAATATTAATTATAATATTATATAATATAATTTATTTTAATTAATAATTCAAAAAATATAAAAAATCCACACCACGTGAGAGAGAGAGAGAGAGGAGGAGAGGAGGGATAAGATTGTAGATAGCAGAGGGACGGTGGTAAAAGTAAGTGACACGGCAAGTAGGGGTCAATCGCAAATCACATTTTAAAGGCTTATCGCAAATCGCACTTGGAGACGGTTAGCGATAAATGTTTCACAACAAAACCATAAGATATGCGATATGCAATGGGAGTGATGTGGTGGTAGGCAGGTAAGACTCCCACATAATATCGCATCGGAATTTCGGAAGGATAGAACATGAATGTGTTGACGATTTTTTGCGATGGTCGATATGCTAAAAAGTAAAGAGTCCTACCAAAGGTTTTAAGGAGCGGTTTGATTTGTGGCAGAGCTATAACGTTGAAATTTTGGAACTTAAAATAAGTGGGTTTTGGGGATTAAATGGGATTTAAAGCATTAAACTATGTGTTTTAAATATAGTTTAACTTATGAAGTGTTTGGATATTGGAAAAAAGGTGAAAAATAATAAAAATGAAGTGAGGTCAATATTTACAATAAATGACTATTTTAACTACAAGAATTAAAATATTGGTACACTTTATACATGTGTTTAAACCCAAGCAAGAAAATGATCAAAACTTCAAAGGAGTGTCATTTACAAACTGTTTGACCAAATGAAGTGAAACAAGTATCGTTCGAAAACTTATGAAAAACCAGATTCAGTGAAACATTCAAAATAGAAATCTAATAAAAATGAAAAATTACAAAATTACAAAATAATTAACTTAATCAAAATCCTAAAAGGTGTTTAGCCAAAAATTTTGTAGAAAGGGTTCCCATTATTTGAAGTACATAAGTAAAAAAGGGGGGTTGTGTTTTACCACAACATGTTGATGGTTTCTCTAGGTACAACCAAGTAGTTGTTGAGAAGGAAGATCAGAAGAAAACCACACCCTGGGGAACATTCATGTATGCAAGGATGCCATTCAGCCTCATGAATGCAGGAGCTACTTTCCAGAGGGAAATGGATATATATTTTGTGGGTGAAAAATTTGTAGTCATATATTTGGATGATGTGACTATTTTTTCAGGTTCTGATGATGAACACTTAGAACACCTGCAAAAGGCTTTCGTGAAATGTAAAAAATCTGGGTTATCTTTGAATCCCAAGAAATCTGTGTTTGCTTTGGAGGAAGGTAATTTTCTGGGATATATAGTTTCAAAAGAAGGAGTAAAAATTGATCCAGCAAGAGTTGAGGCTATACAAACAATTCCATTACCTAGAAGTAAGAACGATATCCAAAGATTTCTAGATAAAATTAATTTTTTGAGAATATTTGTTCCAAACTATGCTGAGATTCTTAGAAGAATAACATATATGTTAAAGAAAAATGTTGAAGTAAAATGGGACAAAGATGCAATAGAATCCTTTACCAGAATTAAAGAGGCTCTTCAAGATGCTCCAGTTTTGATCAGCCCATATTATCTGAATCCTTTCCAAATATTTTCATTTGCATCACCTTCTACTATTGATGTTGTGTTGTTACAGAAGAATGAAGAAGGGAAAGAGCAACCAGTAGAATTTTTCAGTAAGGTCCTCAGAGATGCAAAACTCAAATATAATATCTTGGAGAAGAAGGTATATGCTTTAGTTAAATCATTGAAAGCTTTCAGGACCTATGTACTTCATTCTCAAATAGTAGCATATGTACCTAATTCTACCGTGAAATGTGTACTGATTCAGAGTGATGTGGAGGGTAAAATAGGAAAATGGATTGCCAAAATCCAAGAGTATGATTTAGACATTAAGCCAACCAAGTTAATCAAGGACAGGGACTAGCTAAATTGCTGACAGAGTTTAATTTCCAAACTCTGGGAATTAATTTTCTTGCACCACTAGATGAAGTGCTTGAGGAGACAAATCAAATTACAACAAAGTTAGCAATCAAATACAAATTTCTTTGCTCAGATTGGTATAAAGATATTATTCACTATTTTTGTTTTTTCTCTTACCCTCCCTCAATCAATAGAACAAAGTATAGAGCTCTAAAACTTAAAGCTCAACCTTATGTTATAATTGATGCTAAATTAAATTGGAAAGATTTTGTTGGTGTCTTGTTATTATGTTTGACAGAAGGAGAATCAACCGAAGTTATTAAAGAGTACCATGAATGTTTGTGTGGAGGTCATTACAGTTGGAAAGTAACTGCTCATAAGATACTTAAATCAGGTTTTTACTGGCCTTCTTTATTTTTTGATGTGTACAGAGTTGTTAGAAGTTGTTAGAAATTCCAGTTGTTTGCAGAAAATAAAAGGTTAGCTCCTTTACCTCTTCTTCCTATTTTTATTGAAGAACCCTTCAGGCAATGGGGATTGGATTTTATTGGAGAAATTAATCCACCATCAAGTGGGCAGTTTAAGTGGATTCTAACTGCAACTGATTATTTTACAAAATGGGTGGAGGAAATTCCTACTAGAAAATCAAATGATCTGGTAGTAATGAAGTTTCTAGAAGAGAATATTTTCAGTAGGTTTGGATGTCCAATGAAAATTGTAACAGACAATGCTAAAGTATTCAACTCAGTCAGATTCATAAATTTTTGTCAAACTTATAATGTGATCTTGTCTCATTGTACAACATATTATCCTCAAGGGAATGGATTATCATAATCATCTAATAAGACATTAGTACAGATCTTGAAGAAAACAATTAATGAGAACCAGAAGAATTGGGACTCAAAGTTGATATTTGCTCTCTGGGCAGTAAGAATGACAACTAGAAGATCTACTAGTAATTCCCCTTATGAGTTAGTATATGGTACTCGAGCTTTGTTTCCCACTTAGTTAGCAAGACCAATAATTTCTTTTCTTCAAGAAGCATAAGAGGAACCTAATGCATTGATAAGAAGGCTAAATAAGGTAATAGAATTGAGTGAAAGCAGGAATAAAGTCAGGGACAATTTGGTCACATATCAGGAGAAAATGAAGTCCATTTTCGATAAGAAGGAAAAGGAGATTATGTTCCAAACTGGAGATCTGGTATTAAGATGAGATACTAGAAGAGAGGAAAAGGGGAAGCATGGTGAGTTTGATCCTCTATGGTGTGGCCCTTACAAAATCACTGAAGCTAGATCAAATAACACTTTTATGCTGGAAAATATTGATGGAGAAGCAGTAGGACTGCATATGAATGGGCGGTATCTGAAACATTATTTCCAACACTAAAAATAACTGGTTCATCATTGTACATATTCGGTTTTCCTCATTTTATATTTTTCATCAAACATTATTTGACTCCATGCCCGAAGCGAAGGCACTGATTTGCAGGTTCTTAGTGTTTCGTGGCAAAAAACACTATCCCCAGGTGGAGCCAGATGTTATGGATCATTTGCAATATCCTTTTATTTTCAATTTTGAAAATATAAAAAAAATAGAAAATTGTTAAAATATGTTAAAGTATTAAAGTTGTTATACTTTAGCATAAAAATATTTTTGTTCGTTGTATTAGAGTTAAAAGTTTAAATACTTTTGACTTTATGAAAGTGGGTCCCGACTTAAATGTTTAAATGTTGATTATTTTATCGAGTGGGATGCGATAATTTCTTGAGCTCCGAACAAAAGACCCAACCCACGGGCACCACTAGCACACTAATTAATATGGAGGGTGCCTCCGCAGTTGACTATGTTGACTATGGGAGTAACACAGATGAGTGGTGGAGATTGATTGTGGGGCACAAGCCAAAATAGTTCTTTGTACTTCGAGACCCCCCGCAGTGACGTAAGGTGCTGAGTTTTTTACAATTGTCTTCTACATTAGGAGTGCTTAATTGTCCGTTGGCGCGCTTTATAATTTAAGTTCAAATCCGTGCCACCTATTTAAATGAAATTCTCATTCTTTCCAAAGCCATTTGAGATTAAGTTGATGTTTGAAATTTGTTTGTGCTACGTCCTGTTCAGTTTTCTGTCACCCTATTAAGAATTGGCCACCCTGTAAGTCCTCCATTGTCATAATTCTAAATCATGGCTAAACGCTCATCCCTGTCAGGCTCTGCTAGTCATATCCCTATTATGGATACCGAGAGGGATATCCAAGACACTAATTTTTCCTTGGTTCACCTTCTGTTTTACCAGCAAGTTCTCTTGAATGATAAAGCTTCCCTAGTTTATACTACTATGGCGAAGTCTGATGTGTTGTCTACATGTATTCCTAAAACCCATATTTTTCTTGAATGCATATATTGGTTGGTATATGTTATGTATCTTGGGAAATGTTTTGTGATGAACTGTCAGGGTGAGAATGTTTTGCAAGTGTCTTCCTAGCTAATTCGTCAAGCCCTTTGTTACCTTGAGTCAGAGTCATATGTTCAATTCTCTGATGATTCTTTGGTAGTGTATTATAACAACCTTGCAGGTCAAGATTTTAATAAGTTTATTCATTTTCTAAAATCTAACATGCAGTAATTTTAGCCTGACAGTAAATATTTTCCAATGGAAATTTTTGATACTGAGGTTAAGCCATCACTGAGCAGCATTGCAAAAATTATGGGCAAAGATGATGACAACACAGTGGATAAATCAATCTTGGGGATGTTTTCCATGATGATGAAGCCAGGAATGGTGCTAGATACTCCATCCTATTGGCAAGAAGCTATCAATTCACAACTCATGAGCTTATCATTAACAACTTATTTCATGTTTCTTTCATTAATTATTTACTTGTTCTTATATCAAAATGTAGAGGAATTCATGCATCTGGGTCTGAATATTATGGATATGAATAAGAAGAGGCAATCAGTAGTGTTATGGATAGATATAGTGAGAAGAGAACAAAATGAAACTGGCCTGTTTGATTTTTCCAGTTATTTCATGTCAATTGCATATAAAGTTTTGAATGGAATTCCTCCCCCCTGTTTCTTACCCAAAGATCAGGAATTCTTGCATTTAGGGGCAAACTGTAAATTTGGAGATTGGTTTTTTTTTTAGGATTATTCTGAAATTAGACTGTATGGAGCAAATGTTGAGCCTTATAGGCTTCCAATATTTGTACCTATGAGATTATTTTCTTTGGAGTTTGTTCGTAAAAGTCTAAATTTTGATCAAATTCACTTTGTACCCATGAAAAAGGGGCATATGTTCAAACTGCCCATGACTGTAGGTCCTTTCATAATTAATATGAAACAGGAATTTGAAGAAGTTACTAGAATGCTAGATGAGATGCATTTGATGTTAAGGGAAAAGTGGGCTTATGACCCTCACAATGTTATTTCTAATAAAAGAATTGATAATGGGTATTCAGCTTTCATTCATGAAAGCAGGCCAGATTTGGAGAATATGGCAAGTAAAGGCATTATGAGCTCAACAGGTTCAAATATTCGGACTCCTGTCATATCAAAAAAATCAAGTAAAAGAGGCAAAGAAACAATGGTTGATTTAGAAGATGAGGAACAGGGAGTTGAGAAGAGAGAAAAACTTAATGAAGAACCTGCATATACTCAACCTGTTTTTTCTTTACAGTTGGGAGAGGAACAAAATGTTCCTACTTCACCCATGAGACATGAGAGCACTCATGAACAAGTGCCTCTGATCAAATAGATGTTTTCCCAAATTGAAGAGAGGAACCAAGAGATGAAGGCCAGCATGGAGGCCCAAGCTGAATATCAAATTTCTCTAGATCAAACAAGACTTTTAACTACCATGGATCTTGAGAAATATTAATTCAGAATTTCCCTATCACATCCTTCAGATATTTCGATTGGTTCTTCTATGTTGTGTAACCAGCTCCAAAGAGAGAAGAAAAGAGATATTCACGCCTTAGAAATGAGCCACTTCGAGGGGGCAACCTCCAATACATTACATGAATGAACAATTCTTGGATGATACAAATGAACAAACCCTCCTTCTATATATAGGAGTCCATGGGGCCACAATATAATCCTAGTGGGGCCACAATGTAATCCTAGCCGACCTAACAATAATAATTTAAGGGCACAATAATAACAAAATGGGGGTTACAAGGGTACAATAATAACAATAAGGGGTTTACACTAACAATAATAAGGGGCTATACTAGTGATATAGGGAACTAACATGCCCCTCTCCTTCAAAAAAGTGTTGTCCTCAACACTTGAGTAGCTCCGGGTGCTTCTGTATAAAATTCTCATCCTCCCATGTAGAATCTTCAGTGGGTAAGTTCTTCCACTTGATGAGATACTCTGAAATCGATCGATTCCGTAGTTGTCGAGTTCTTTTTTCCATGACTGCTTCAGGTTCCAATATGATTTTCCCTTCCCCATCAAGTTCTGGCAATACTGTTTGAACTGGAAGATTTTCACCTATAACCTTCTTTAAGCATGAAACATGGAAAACTGGATGTACTCGCGAAGAATTAGGAAGCTCCAATTTGTATGCCATAGTACCAATCTTTTGCAACACCTTGTAAGGACCATAGTACTTTGGCGATAATTTATTATCCTTCTTAGCTTGCTTGAGGGACATTTGTTTATATGGTTGTAGCCGTAAAAATACCCAATCTCCTATATCAAAACTTCTCTCGCCGCGATGTTGATCTGCCTGTTGTTTCATTCGATTTTGTGCCAAATTCAGGTTATCCTTTAAGAGCTGGAGAACTTCTTGCTGATGCTCGACGTGATCTTCCACCGCTTGAACCTTCGAATTTTCCCTTAAAGATGATGTGATCGATGGTGGATGATATCCATAAAGTGCCATAAATGGGGTCATTTTTGCCGCAGTATGGAAGGAAGTGTTATACCACCATTCAGCGAGAGGTAACCACTTGACCCATTGTGTTTGTTTATCAGATACAAAACAACGAAGATATCCTTCCAAACATTTATTTACTATCTCAGTTTGACCATCGTATTGAGGATGATAAGATGAACTATGAGCTAATTGAGTACCCAAACAAGAAAATAACTCCGTCCAAAAATTTCCAGTAAAAATGGATCTTTGTCGCTCACAATAACCCTTGGGTTTCCATGTAGCTTTTGAATTGTGTCCATAAATGTAGTAGCAACCGTACTTGCTTTAAATGGATGAGATAATGCACAAAAGTGTGCATACTTGGTAAGTCTATCAACTACCACCATGATGACACTCTTTCCTTCGGACTTAGGTAAACCCGTGATAAAATCCATTGAAATCTCCTCCCAACGTTGACCTGGAATGGATAAAGGTTGTAGAAGTCCTGGGGTCTTAATTGTTTCCACTTTATTCTGTCGGCAAACCAAACATTCCGCCACAAACTTTCGAATATCAGATTTAAGGCCATCCCAAAAAAATTCTTTCTTCACCCTGTGGTAAGTTTTTAAAAATCCTGAGTGTCCTCCTAAAGGAGAAGTGTGCAATTCCAGAAGAATCTTTTGTTTTAGTCGGGAATTCTTACAAAGATATAAGCGATCTTTGTACCATAAGGAATCATTTTTCCAACTAAATGTATCAGATGTACTAGGATCTTGCTGCAACTTTTGAATGAGTGTCCATACATCTTTGTCCTCTTTCCATTCATCTCTTGCTTTGGTTATCCAATCTAGTTGGATAATAGAAATGGCACAAAGCAATGCTTCCACCTCTTCATTCTTTCTTGAGAGTGCATCTGCAACAACATTAAGCTTTCCTTTTTTGTAGATTATTTCAAAGTCATATCCCAACATCTTTGTGACCCATTTTTGCTGCTCTTCTGAAGATAGTCTTTGTTCTAAAAAGTGTTTCAGACTATCATGATCAGTTTTTACCTTGAAGTGTCTTCCCATTAGGTAAGTTCTCCATTTCTTTAGTGCATGCAGTATTGCTAAAATTTCCTTCTCATAAATAGGTTTCTGTAAATACTTTCCTTTGATTGGACGACTTTCAAAAGAAATGGGTCTTCCTTCTTGCATTAAAACAACACCAATTCCATTTCCTGAGGCATCACATTCCACAATAAAGGTTTTTGTGAAGTCTGGCGTAGCTAGGTGCTAGGCACATTGCCTCTTTAAGATGTTCAAAGGCCTTAGTTGCTTCAGGAGTCCATGAAAATGCATCTTTCTTCAATAATGTTGTTAGAGGTGCTACTATTCTCCCATAATTCTTAACAAACTTGCGATAATACCCTGTTAACTCGAGAAATCCTCGCAACTGCTTTATGGTTGTGGGGACTTTCCATTCCTTAATGGCTTTAATTTTGTTAGGGTCTACCTTAACACCCTCGTGGGATACAATATGACCCAGATATTCCACCTCTTGTACTCCAAAGAAACATTTGGATGTTTTTGCATATAATTGTTTCTCCTGCAATAGTTTGAGCACCCTGTCAACATGTTCAGCATGATCCTTCCAAGACCTGCTGTAGATTAGTATATCATCAAAAAATACTAGCACAAATTTTCTAAGGAAGGGTTTGAAAATGGAATTCATCAACCCTTGAAATGTAGAAGGTGCATTGGTAAGGCCAAAAGGCATGACCAAAAATTCATAATGACCCTCATGAGTTCGAAATCTTGTTTTTGGAATATCTTCAGTCTTCATTCTAATTTGATGATATCCTGAACGAAGATCCAACTTGGTAAAATAAATTGCTCCATGTAATTCATCCAATAATTCATCAATCAGAGGAATGGGAAATTTATCTTTAATGGTGAGCTTATTGAGCTCCCAATAATCTGGACACATTCGCCATGATCCATCCTTCTTGTGTACCAATACTACAGGAGCAGAGAAAGAACTTTGACTAGGTTGAATTATACCCGCCTCTAACATTTCTGCAATCATACGTTCAATTTCGCTCTTTGGAAGTAAGGATATCTATAAGGCTTGATGTTTGGAGGAACACTTCCTGGAATCAAATGAATAGCATGATCATCATCATGAATAGGTGGGAGTCCTTTGGGAGTTTCAAACACCTTGGAATGATTGTCCAAGACTTGTTGGAGATCTGCAGAAATAGATGATTTTGATGTTGGAACTTCTAGTGAGCATAATTGTGCAATTACGCCTCGTTGTTCTTTCTTTAGAATCTTTGTCATGCCATTAGAGCTTATTATCCTTCCTGGCTTCCCTTCAATACCCCGTAATTCGACTTCCTTTCCTTCTGAAAAAAATTTCAAGAAAAGTTCTTGAAAATTAAAAGCTACCATCCCCAAAGATTGTAACCATTGTACTCTAGTACAACATCAGCACCTCCCATAGGAATGGAAAGCATTGGACTAGTCAATACATATTCCCCCATGGTTAGCTTAATATTATGGCATTTTCCAGAGCAATTTATAGTTCCTCCATTTGCAACCATCACTTGACATTCAGGTGCTGGGTATAGGAAACAATTTAATTCCTTGGCTACCTTACAATGAATAAAATTATGGGTGCTACCTGAATCAATCAACACTATTACCTTTTTCTTCTTGATTTGTCCTTCTATCTTGAGAGTTTGAGGAGTGGTAATTCCTGCCATTGCATTACACGATATGGTCGGATTCATTTCTTCCTCTTCTAGGGTTGGTTCCTAGTGTATATCCTCTTCTTGTTCATTTTCTTCTTCCTCTTCACAATCTATGTAAAATAATTTCTTCTCAGCACACTTATGACCTTTAGTGTATTTGCTATCACAAGTGTAGCAAAGCCCTTTTGCTCTTTTTTCTTCCAATTGTTGTGGTGTCAACCTTGTAGGTTGTGGAAATCTAGATGTAGCCACACTTCCTTCTTTATAGAATTGAGTAGTAGACTTCCTTGTTGCCATAATTTTACATTCAACTTTTCTTGCCAACCTGAATGCCTTCTCTAATGAATCGGGTTCCAGAACACGAACTTCATGTTGAATGTTATCCTTTAAACTGCCTAAGAAGAGATCAATCCTGTGGTCCTCTGAAATATCAGTTACCCTTATACTCAATTTTTGGAAGTCCTCAATGTGCTGCCCCACTAAACCTTTTTGTTTGAGATTTATCAATTGGGTAAAGAAGGTGTTGCTCTTTGTATCCTCATAATGTGCTATCATTTCCTCCGTAAAAATTGACCAAGTGACAATTTTTTTACGGGAGCAAAACCATCGATACCATACAAATGTATTTTGTTCTAAATGTAAAGTTGCAATGCGTACCTTTTGTGTGTTTTGCACGTTATGGAGATCAAAATATTGCTCCATCTGTAGTATCCATGTTACAGGATCCTTTCCATCAAACTTCCTCATATCCATTTTTGGAATATGGTGGTTCTTCCCGCCAACATTAGAGTTTATAAAATCACGATTAACATTGATTTTGTTCTCATCATGAGGTTCTTCTACTATCTTTTCACCATTAGGAAACATTTCTTGTATCAACTTTGTCAAACCTTCGATGTCTGTTTTTAGATCATTCTTCATGTTTTCCATGTTGCATTTCATGTCATCCATCTTAGCTTCCATGCCAGCTTCCATGCCATCCATATTAGCTTCCACGCCATCCATATTAGCTTGCACGCTATCCATCTTAGCTTCCACGCCTTTCTTCAAACCATCCATCTTCACTTCCACGCCTTTCTTCAAAACTTCCATTTCATTTTCTGTTGCTCTTTGCGAGAGTGAAATTTGTTGCACTTGCTCTTGTAATTTTGATAGATCATGTTGCAATTCTTCATCTTCATGAGTCAGGGTAGAGCCTTCTGAAGGCTTAATGGGTGTTGAATTCTTTTTAGGGGCCATTTTAGAATCCAATATTGATATCTATTCTACAAGATGCCCTTGCAATCAATTCAACTTGATTCTTCAAACAAGACTTATGCAATTCGGAAAAAAATACACACCTTTTACTAGCTTTGAGGAGCTCGATATTGAAATTGTATTATCTTTGTGCTTGAAAATCTTCGATATCTGAAATTCAGCCCTGTAGTGGACCTCTGAAGCTTCTTTCAAATGCCACGGGTCTGACCTGATTTGGATTCTCCAAGACAAAGTTGTGTCCAATCTCCCACAATGACCTAATTCTGGACTGGTTTAGTAGAGCGAACTTGTACGACTTTCCACGTGTCACTGTTTTTTCCTTTGTCTCTGAAATTGATAGCCAAGAAACTTGAATTCACATTGTACGTGCGGCCACTTTCAGCACTTCCAATCCAATGCCCGAGAGGGGATTATTGAAGTTTTCCCACGATCACCTCTTTGAGATGAAATTCAGGAGCCTGAAAAAGCACTACCTTCCACAGATCATATCTCCAAAAATATTGCGAACCAAGCTCTGAAATTTTTTGACGAATTTCCTCAGGATTTCAGCTTCGAACCATATTAATTTCAGACTCTGAAACTTCGTACAAAAAAATTTATAGCGCAAATTCCACGATGACCTGTTTATGAGCCTGAAACAATACCTAACTTCCACAGATGATATCTCCTCAAATATTGCGAAACAAGATCTGAAATTTTTAGGAAACCTTCCTTAATATTTCAGCTTCGCACCCTTGAAATTTCAGCTTCTGAAGCTTCGTAGAAAAAAAGTTATAGCGAAATTTCCACGATGACCTGTTTGGAGCAGCGAAACCCTAGAATCCCAAAGCCTCTGATACCAAATGTTGTGTAACCAGCTCCAAAGAGAGATATTCACGCCTTATAAATGAGCCACTTCGAGGGGGAAACCTCCAATACATTACATGAATGAACAATTCTTGGATGATACAAATGAACAAAACCTCCTTCTATATATAGGAGTCCATGGGGCCATAATATAATCCTAGTGGGGCCACAATGTAATCCTACCCGACCTAACAATAATAATGTAAGGGCACAATAATAACAATATGGGGGTTACAGGGGTACAATAATAACAATAAGGGGGGCTACACTAACATAATAAGGGGCTACACTATTAATATAGGGACTTAACATTCTAACAATTTCAATACTATAAATGTGACTATAGATGTGAAGAAAATCCCATTATTAGATAAGGTGAACCTACATATGCAAACATGTCAGTTGATTGTAAATGACCTGACAAAGACTAATGCAATGGCAATGAAGGTAGAGAATATGCTTGGAAAATTAATTAAGTAGTTAAAGTTAGAGAAAGCCAACTCTAGGGCTTTAACAATTCAGAATGAGGAGCTGAAGAAAATCATAGTAAATATTGGAGTGCATCCTAATGATAGGACTGTTGTCCAGAAACTTATGCAAAGTGCTGAAGAAAAGATATCTATATTAAAGAAAATGTTAAAATTTCCTATAGGAGAGCATTCAATGGATATAGAGGTTGCAGAGGTAGAGAACGAGAAAGAAAATCTTCTACAGCAGCTCATTCAAAAGGAGGAAGAAATCTCTAAGTTAAAGCAAACTACACTGTCACTGCAAAATCATATTGACAATCATTCTTGTACTTTTGTTTTTCCAATAGGTAATGAAGACCCACTAGCATAGATTTCTTAGTTGACTACTGAATTGCAGATGGCAGAAAGAGATCGGAAAAAGGCTCAAGAAGATTTAGAGACTGCATCAAATATTATTCAAGCTGCAGAAAATGAAGCCAGTAAATACAAAATAGACAGTCAGAGTGCTAATGCTGAGATTAAAAGTCTGAAAGAAAAACTGAAAGGGAACATATATTTAATACATGAAAAAGATATCATTTGGAATGATATCATTTTAGAAATGAAATCAATTTGGAACTTTTTGATGGTGGTTGTAGAAGAGAAAAGTCTCATCAAGGAATTTGAAGCACAAGTCATGACAGATAGAAAGAAGACAATCAATAGGGCTATTTGGGTAAAAAGATTCATTGACTTCATTAATTATAAAATAGATCAAGAGTTAGAAGAAAATGAGATTCAATATAGAATCCTATATGTAGTGGAGATCAATAAGATGATTGTCAAGAATGATTATAGAAAGGCTACAGAAAATAAGTTGATGGAAATTAAAGAAGCAATAAGTCAACTTGATAAGTTATTTGACAAAATAACAAGAGCAGGTCTGCCTTCATGTTGGGGACTTGGAGGAAGTCTATTGTCATGGTGTTGTTATGAAAATTTACTAGTATTAACAAAAATTAAAGTTGAAAAAACACATGAAAAGACTCAGGTGCTTAAGGTAGAAACAGTGATCAACTTTCTTCAGAGACATTTTCAGCTGTTGTGGTTGGTAAAAACTCTATTTGCAGAAAGGCCAACTTACAACCGAATTATTGCTTTTAGGTTGGAGTATCACAACCTGGTACATTCACCTAGGACAAAAGTAGAGATATGGAAGAAGTACAGAGCTTGGACAATATATTTGCCAAAAGAACCTTTGACTTCAAAGAAAGACAAATCAGTTGCTCCAGGAAATATAGCAGCATCGTCGTCATTTCACATTCAACATATAGATTAGGGTGTTAATCTTTATGTAATTTTACTCTTCCCAATATGATGTAATTGTAATAATATGCTTTGATGGTATGTTATAGATAGCCTACGTAGTCTGAAGAAGCTGGGGTAGTTAGGATCAGTTATAGTAGTTCTCAACTACTTTTTATTGTATTTAATGTAATAGTTAAGAAGGAGAAAGGTTCTAAGTTTTGGACCTTCAGGACTGCAATTTTGGTACTCGGAGATTTCAAATGATTAATGAATGAAAAAGAATTTTCTCGCATATTTTTATGTTGATATGTATTCAAGTCTACATTTTTTGTGTTCTATCTTTGAATAAGACGGAGAAATGAGTTGTGGGTCTCTTTTTACTTATGTAAGTAAGAGTTAAAATCCTTAATTGGCACTCCTTTGTTTTAACTATTTCCTTCATATAGTTCTTCTAGAGTTTGAGATTATATATTCTATGTAACATCATATTAGTTTGGGCTTCTTTCTTTAATTTTCTTCTAGTCATTTCATTCAACATCAACAAATGATAGCATTGTGAGACATTCATTATATTTGATATTTGAGGGTTTAATGATAAATGTTTGAGGGTGATTAATCAAAGACAAATATTTTTGTGACATAATCTTTATAAATGTCTTAAGCATTGATTCCTTATCATAGCTAAGGGATTTTATCTTAAGGTACAATAGAACCAATACTCACCATGGTTTGGTATCCATGTAGCATGAGATATGGAATCCATTGATAATATGAAATCAACCCCTACAATGGTGACTTGGTCTTTCTAGAGGTTTCTGATGAAGATTCTAGTCAAATCTGGATGGCTTTGCACTCCTTGGACCATTTCAAAAAACTCATAACAACCCACATATTGGAAGCATTTGACTGCTAGGGGTGATGAGATAAACTCCCTGGTGTCAGATAACTCAAACCTTGATATTATCCCTATTTTGTTGTAGGTCTTTCTCTCTTCCTCCATGGTGTTTATTTTGCTAGAAACCCTAGGGGAGAAGGGGAAGGTAAATGGAATGAGATGATGGGGTTAGGGAGTTGGGATAGGTGTGGTAAAATTTAGGGAAGGGTGTAGCAGAGTTAGGGACCTTAGGGAGGTGGATGGGAGTTAAAATAACAAGGGAAATGGGCTAGGGAATTTAATTACAAGGGTATAGTTTAGCTTCCTAGAAAAGCACAGTGTAGGGGTAGGGTTTTAGGTAATAGGATTTAGGAGATGAAATTGGGATGGGAATTAGGGTCTTAGGGATTAATTTAGATGGAAATTAGTTATTGTAAGGAGCCTAGGATTTTTAGGATACTAAAAAAATGTACACCAATGCTTTTGAGAAAAAGTGCAGTGATGGAGGGATGACTTATTTCTTGACCATAAACATGAAAGAACTAATGAAAGGTGGGATGAAATGGCCTTACTTACTTGTTTTCAACCATGTAAAATATTGTGCTTATATTGGAGAACTTATATAACTCTTTAGAATCCTTTTAAGACAAAGTGTAGCACCTCTGCAAAAAGCGCAGCGCTAGAAGGAAAAGCGCAACATGTGAAGGAAAAGCGCAGCATGTCCCTAAGAAAAGTGCAACATGAGATTGCAGACCACTTTTGGAGGCCTTATTGAACTCAAAATTGATCTCATGATAGCTCATTGGAAATATATCTCTGCGTACTACACAATGGACTCCTCAAGCACTAAAAATGATTAAGTATAGCCCCTCAAAAATCAATTATCCCAAGACTGGACAAAAAGCAAGCATGTCCCTGAGAAAATCACAACGTGAACTTGCAGGTCACTTTTGGAGGGCTTCCTGAAGTCCAAATTGAGATCATGATAGCTCATTGGAAAAATATTTCTATCTAATGATAATTAGACTCATCAATAAGGTCATTTGGAGACTCTATAATAGAGAAAATGCATTTTTTCCCAAGAGTACTCCATAAGTATGGAAACTCTCCTGTAGCGGCTATATTTTGGGCATTTCTTTGGAACATTGAATCCTTTTTAAACCTTGAACTGCAAATTTTAAGGACATGAAGTAATTATTACATATGGAAACATAAAATGACATTTTTTAAATCAAAATTTATTGAAGCAAATTGGCGATTACCACTCCTCCAATTTCTAGATTTTATGCATGAAATGAGAGTTTTGGTAACCTTGAAACCATAATGACCTAATGGAGACACAAAACTGAATGAAATCATGGTGATGATGACTGAAATTATGATGACAATATCTGAATGATGATACACCCAGCTGAGTGATGACATGGACCAAAAATTTAAAATTTTTGGAAGGAGTGTAAAATAGTCCTAAAACTAATACCCAGTGACAAAAATTTTTCTTCAAGACCTAATTAAATGACAAACATTTGACTATGGGACCCTAACAAAAAATGATAAGATTCCATTTGATCACTGGTGACAGGATGCCTAGAATGACACTAACATTGGCTCTAGCTAGGGATGACAACTTCTTGGAGGTGTCAAGAACACCCTAGAACAAGTAGCTTTACCATTGGGCATGGAGTCAAAAGTTAAAAACCAAACTGAATAGTGAAAAATTGACTCAATAAACAGACTCAAAAATGGATTGACTGAAATAAAAACTTACAAAAATTATTGATGGAATCATATCACCGAAACTTGAGGGCTTCAAATCCTGATGACAACCACCTTACTTTACTTCTTCTCTCACTTTCCTCGAACAGGCAGAAAAGAAAAAAGAAGAAGAAGAAGAAGAAGAAGAAGAAGATATGGAACTCTGAGTTTCCATTAAAAATATGCTCATGATCGATGCAAGAAAATTCATCTCTCATGTTGAATGTAGAAAACAAGTATAAGGATCTTCGAAAATATGAAATGTTACCTTGTCTTGAGATCGAACAGAAAAAATACAAGTACTCCCTTCATTTTGATATAAAAGAATACTTGGTTGTTGTTCCATAGGAAGGCATAGGGAAGTATCACTTTCTGCTATCTCAATGTTGGTTGCAAATTCTTGAAGCACGGGAAACTATGACTCTATATATTTCACATTGTCTCTCTTAGGCTAATACTCCTCAAATTCATAGTTTAAATCATCCTTGAACATAAAAAATTCTTCAATATTGTTCAACATGACAACCATATCCTCTTCATGAAAGAAAATAATATATGTTATCTGATCTCCTTGCAGGAAAACATCATCACAAATTGGCTTACTCACCACAAATTCTTGTATAGTGTCATCAGTCTCGTTACTGTCATCATTTAGACTCGGATTTTATTTTTCAATAATGGAAGAATTTTCACTAACACATTCTTGACTATGTGAACACTGAAAACATTCATTATCTTAGGCTATAACATGACTTTTCAAGAGCTGATCTATTTCATCTTTAGAAAGAGAAGAAAATTGAGTTTTATACCAGTTAATGTTGGCTTAATGATTTTAATTTTCAGGATCAGGAATAGGAATTTCTCTTCTTTGGTCCAAGTCTGTTTCATCCAAGGAGGAATCTATTGATTCTTGTTGGGAGGAAAAATCATACAGGGCTTCTATGATCTCATCATCTAAACACCCTTCATCCCCATACAAATTTTCAAGAAACTCAATGAAATTATCAGAGATCTCACAACTACTATCAATCATCAACAAGGAAGAATTAGATCTTTGATAATGTTGAAATAAAACTGAATGAAATTCATTTAGAGAATATAAACTAGCAGATGGTAGACTCTCATACCATGATATCACTTTTTCCTCCAAGGTAGCCATAAAAATCTTCATCAGACAATCTTGAGGAAACTCAATCTTTAGTCTGTGAATATGAAAATGAAATTTGACCAAATGCAAACTAGCATCTTCACCATCCCAACCCTTAAAATTTGATAGTCTTATTTGCCAATCTAGACAAGCAATACGATTTAGAAAACTAGGAATATGAGCTCAATTCATAAGAGCATACCTACGATCATTTTAATCCATTTTGACAACAATGAAGTCACCAATAAGTTCTTCAGACTATTGGTTCTTGAAAAGTGGAGTCACCATGAAAATTCTGAACCGTTGGATTCTTCGACACTGGAGTGGCCAGGTGAATGACGCACAAACTTCTTTATGTCTAGCCACTATTCACCATCAACAATAATATTTGATCCTTTTCTTTCTATCCTGTGGAATATTTGTCACTTTGTATTCCCTAGTATGGTCGCCAAGATGTTATCACTCCACCGGATCTCTGAAGGCTGAGAAGGAGACCAATAATGGTAACAACGGATCGCTTTGACCTAGTATCTATCCCTACTAAACAGGAAAGGGATCTCTCCATGATATCACAACCAAATTGATTGCATAATGAATATTTTAGGCTAGGTATAATAGGCTCTAGGGTTTTATTGATTTGGATTCGGTGTTGAATGGTAAATTAGGTCTAGGAAATACTAGGTCAAGGCACTAAAAATTAGACTTGCAGAGATGTGATGGGGCAAGGTAGGCATACACTTTATTAATTTAGGGTATCTTGGTGAGTGTGATAAACTGATAAGGTTTTCAAAAATAGCATGGAAATCATGAATTTGTTTATATCAGAAGAAAATGAAATATAACAGTGATAATTTCTCCAAAACAGAGCATCAAAATAATGAATTTTGGTTATCAGCTTATAAATCAATCACATAAGACATGGACATGAATGTGGAAGGTAAAATACCTCAAAAATATGAAAAAAGAATAAGAAACACTATTAAAACACATACCACATCAATCCCACCACAATAGTTGTAAACTCTGTCTATTAGTTCCTGCGAAAAATCATTGAATACACTAATGTTCAAAGATCAACTCTACAGCACCCAACCCTTGCAATGACAAAGGAAATGAAAGAGATGGACTAAAATAAAATTTTCCCACTCTCAAGTTTCGAATCCATGAATTTTGGAGCTGTTCCCCAAAATCCTCAACTATAATCCTAATGACTAGGGAGGTCAACAAACTCTCCCTATCTTTGGTGAAAGTGATTCACTTGATCCAAAAATACAATTTTACTTGATGTATCTACCTCTAGTAACTATAAAAGACATAATTACATTTGATTTTCACATTTACATTAGTAAAAATTGATGAAATTCATCAATCAACTGATAAAAAGTCAAATTTCTGAAGATGACAGGCAATCTAGAAAAATCACAACGCGAGTGCAAAAAGCGCAGTGTGCCCCTGAGAAAAGCACGACCTTCAAGTTGACTTTTAACTACCTTGATGAAGTCTAAATTGAGCTCAAGATAGCTCATTGAAAATTTGCTCCTGTCTAGTTGTCAAAAATGTCCTCAAGCACTAAAAAAGATAGACTTAAGCCCCTAAAAAGTTAATTATCCAAAGACTGGTCAAAAAGCGCAGCATGTGGCTGAAAGCACTAGCAGAAAGGTGTTTTATGTTATGTTTTGGGATTTTCCACCTATCAAAAGCTCATATTTTATAATTCTAGGGGTCAAAATGTGATGTAGAGGCCATTACCTTTCCATACCAAGTGATTTTTCATCATTTAGAGGCCTCCATAAAAAGTGCATCATGGCCCACGATGTGCTTTTTGCAGGGTGACTGTGCCAAAAATTACCAAATTTCTGGGTTTTCTGGAAAAATAGGCCAAAAATATGGAGAGATATCTCAGTAACCATGCACAATTTTGCAAAACTGGGAGATTTTTTTGTTCTTTTGCATCTAATGAACAAAAACCTCCTCCATTTTCCCAATATGCTTCAATGATTGTCCACAATATGCTCTGCAAAAAGGTGACTTAAACAAGACAATGTATAGTCAGAAAAATAGGTTGTGAAGTTGTGAATGGATCTATCATTATGTAATACATGTGTAAAATATGAAGTAGGTTATTTTACTTTTATATCTTGGGAAAAAACACCTCCCCACAATTCATCTTTTTTTGGCCACAATATGTTCTACAAAAATATGACTACACAGGACATTTTTGGAAAATGTGCCTTCGAGGATTTTTTTAAATTTCCCAAATTTTCTACAAATTTCCTAAAAATTGCTGTAGAATTGCTTCATGGAGACCTCAAATGGTATGTTATTCTATCATGGATTCATCAATGAGAAAATCCAAATTATCCTTCTCTTTTTTACTAATTAGGGTTACCTTTGTACTATGATTTCAAGTAGGGTTTGCATTTCTCTAGGTCTAGGTTCATGCCTTTGAACCAATACTCACCATGGTTTGGTATCCCTGTAGTATGAGATATGGAATCTACTAAGAATATGAAATCAACCCCTGCAATGGTGACTTGGTCATTATAGAGGTTTGTGATGAAGATTCTAGTCAAATCTGGATGGATTTGCACTCTATGGATCATTTCAAAAAACTCATAAAAACCCACATATTGGAAGAATTTGACTGCTAGGGGTGATGCCATCAACTCCCTGGTGTCTGATGGCTCAAGCCTTGAGATTATCCCTCTTTTTTTTTAGGTCTCTCTCTTCCTCCATGGTGTTTAGTTTGCTAGAACCCTTAGGTAAGAAGGGGAAGGAAAAGGGAATGAGATGATGGGGTTAGGGAGTTGCGATAGGTATTTGAAATTTTAGGAAAGTTTTTATGGGACTTATAGACCTTAGGGAGGTGGAGGGGAGTTAAAATAACAAGGTAAGTGGGCTATGGAATTTAATTATAGGGGTATAGTTTAGTTGCCTAGAAAAGTGCAACGTAGGGGTAGGGTTTTAGGGAATAAGATTTAGGAGATGAAATTGGGATGGGAATTAGGGTATTAGGGATTAATTTAGATGTAAAGTAGTTAGGGTAAGGATCCTATGGATTTTAGGCTAGTAAAAAAATTTACACCATTTCTTTTGAGAAAAATCACAGCGATGGAGGGATGACTTATTTCTTGACCATAATCATGAAAGAACTGATGAAAGGTGGGGTGAAATGGCCTTAATTACTTGTTTGAAACCATGTGAAAGATTTTTATGAGCTTGGAGAAATTATAAAACTCTTTATAAGGCTTTTAATACAAGTGTAGCACCTCTGCAAAAAGTCCGGCACTAGAAGGAAAATCGCAACGTGTGAAGGAAAAGCGCAGTGTGTCCCTGAGAAAATTGCAATGTGAGATTGCAGATCAATTTTGGAGGTCTTCTTGAACTCAAAATTGATCTCATGATAGATCATTGGAAATATATTTCTGTCTGCTACACAATGGACCCCTCAAGCACTGAAAATGATCAAGTATAGCCCCTCAAAAATTAATTCTCCCAAGACTAGTAAAAAATGGCACCGTGTCTTTGAGAAAAGCACAACGTGAAGTTACAAGTCACTTTTGGAGGGATTCTTGAACTCGAAATTGATCTCATGATAGATCATTTGAAAGAACTTTCTGTCTAGTGATCATTTGACTCATCAAGAAGGTCATTTCGACACTTTATGACAGAGAAAATGCATTTTTTTTTTCCAAGAGTACTCCAAAAGTATAACAACTCTCTTGTAACAGCTATATTTTGGGAGTTTATTTGGAACATTGAATCTTTTTGAAACTTGAACTGAAGATTTTAAGGACATGAGTACTTACTACATATATAAACATAAAATTACATTTTTTAAATCAAAATTTATTGAAACAAATTAGCTATTACCACTCCTCCAATTGTCGGATTTTATGCATGAAATGATATTTTTGGTGACCTTGAAACCCTAATGACCTAATGGAGACATAGAAATGAATAAAATCATGGTGATGATTACTGAAATGATGATGAAAATCTATGAATGATGTTACACTCAGCTGAGTGGTCACATGGACCAGAAATTTAAAAATTTTAGAAGGAGTGGAAAATAGTCCTAAACCTAATACCCAGTGACCAAATTTTTTCTTGAAGACCTAATGAAATGACAAAAATTTGACTATGAAACCCTAAAATAATAGGATAAGAGTCCATTTGATCACTGGTGATAGGATGCAAAGACTGACACTAACTTTGGCCCCAGCTGGGGATGAAAACTCCTTGGAGGTGTCAAGAACACTATAGACTAAGTAGCCTTACCATTGGGCATGGAGTCAAAAGTTAAAAACCAAACTGAATACTGAAAAATTGACTCGATAAAATAACTCAAAACTAGACTAACTAAAATAAAAGCTTAAAAAATTATTGATGGAAGCGTATCACAGAAAATTGAGGGCTTCAAATCCATATGATAACCACCTACTTGCTGAAGACATATGTACAATCATGTGAAGTGATCCTTCCAGTGTAACCAATCCAACATATGGCTACTTACTTTAATTCTGCTCTCACTTTCCTCAAACAAGCAGAAAAAACAAAAGATAGGAAACTTCAAGTGTCCACTAAAAATATGCTCGTGATCCAAAAATGCAAGAAAATTCATATCCCTTGTTGAATATAGCAAATAAGTATAAGGATCTTCAAAAATATGAAATGTTACATTGTCTTGAGATCTAGCAGAAAAAATACAAGTACTCCCTTCATTTTGATCTAAAATAATACTTGGTTGTTGATCCATAGGAAGGCATAGGGAAGTATGACTTTATGCTATCTGAGTGTTGGTGGAAAATTCCTAAAGCACGGGAAACTCTGACTCTATCTCTTGCACGTTATCTCTCTTAGGCTCATACTCCTAAAATTCATAGTATAAATCATCCTTGAACAAAAAAAATTCTTCAAGATTGTTAAACATGAAAACCCTATCCTCTTCATGAAAGACAACAATATCTATTAGCTGGTCTCCTTTTAGGAAAACATCATAAAAAATTGGATTACTCACCACAACTTCTTGTATAGTTTCATCAATCTCATTACTGTCATCATTTAAACTCATATTTTCATTTTCAATAATTGAAGAAGTTTCACTAACACATTCTTGACTATGTGAACATTGCAAACCTGCATTAGCTTTGGTTGTAACATGACTTTTCAATAGTTTATCTATTTCATCTTCAGAAAAAGGAGAAACTTGATTTTTATATCAGCTAACATTGGCTTGATGATTTTCATTTTCAGGATCGGGAATAGGCATTTCTCTTTTTTGGTCTGAGTCTGTTTCATCCAAGGAGGAAGCTATTGATTCTTACTGGGAGGAAAAATCATCTAGGGCTTCTAAGATCTCATCATTTAGACACTCTTCATCCCCATACAAATTTTCAATAAAATCAAGGAAATTATCAGAGATCTCACAACAATTATCAATCATCGTCAAGGAAGAATTAGAGCTTTCATAATGTTGAAAGAAAATTGAATGAAATTCCTTTAGATAATATAAACTAGCAGATGGTAGCCTCTCATACCATGATCTCATTTTTTCCTCCAAGTTTTCCATAAACATCTTCATCAAAAAATATTCAGGAAACTCAATCTTTAGTCCGTGAATATGAAAATGAAATTTGACCAAATGAAAACTAGCATCTTCACCGTCCGGACCCTTAAAATTTTACAGTCTTGTTTGCCAATCTATACAAGGAATACGGTTATGAAAACTAGGAATATGGGCTCGATTCATAGGAGCATACCTATGATCAATTAAATCCATTTGACAACAATGAAGTCACCAAGAAGTTCTTTAGATGACTGGTTCTTGAGAAGTGGAGTCACCATGAAAATTATGAACCTTTGGATTATTTGACACTAGAGTGGCCAAGTGAATGATGCACAACCTTATTTATATCTGACCATTTTTCACCATCAATAATCAGATCTGATCCTTTTCATTCATTCCTGACGATCTTCAAAGGCTGAGAAGGAGACCAGCAAAGGTAACCACATACCACTTTGACCTAGTAGCTATCCCTACTAAGAAGGATAGGGCTCTCCCCATGAGATAACAACCAAATTTACTGGATAATTAAGATTTTAGGCTAAGTAAAGTAGAATCTAGGGTTTGATTGATTTGGATTTGGTTTTGGATGGTAAATTACGTCTAGGAAATACTAGGTCAGGGCACTAAAAATTAGACTTGCAGAGATGTGATGGGGCAAGGTAGGCATACACTTTAGTAATTTAGGTTATCTTGGTAAGTGTGATAGACTAATAGGGTTTTCAAAAAGAGCATGGAAATCCCGAATTATTTTATATAAGAGGAAAATGAAACATAAATGTGATAATTTCTCCAAAACAGAGCATCAAAATAATGAATTATGCTTATCAACTTATAAATCAATCACATAATACATGGACATGAATATGGAATGTACAATAATTTCAAACATATGAAAACAAAAGAAGAAACACTGATTAACACATACCAAATGAATCCCACCACAATAGCTATAGACTCTGTCTATTTGTTCCTGCCAAAAATCATTGAATACATTGGTGTTCAAAGATCTATTATACCACATCCAACCCTTGCAACGACAAATGAAATGGACGATATAGACCAAAATAAACTTTTCCCACTCTCAGGGGTCGAATCCATGACTTTTGGAGATGTTCCCAAAAATCCTTAACTAGAATCCTAATGACTAGGGAGGTGAAACTGATTCACTTGACCCAAAAATACAATTTTACTTGATGTATCTACCTCTAGTAACTATAAAAGACATAAATGTATTTTATTTTCACATTTACATCGGTAAAAATTCACGAAATTCATCAATCAAATGAGAAAAAGTCAAATTTCTAAAGATGACAGGAAATCTGGAAAAAGCACAACGTGAATGCAAAAAGCGTAGCATGCCCCTGAGAAAAGCGCAGTGTGACCTTCAAGCTGACTTTTGACTGCCTTGTTGAAGTCCAAATTGAGCTCAAGATATCTCGTTGGAAATTTGTTCTTGTCTAGTTGTCAAAATTTTCCTTAAGAACTAAAAATGATGGATTTAAGCCCCTAAAAGGTCAATTCTCCAAAGACTAGTGAAAAAGCGCAACATGTGGCTGAAAGCACTGGCAGAATGGTGTTTTTTGTGATGTTTTTGGGTTTTTCCACTTGTCAAAAGCTCATATTGTTGATTTCTAGGAGTCAAAATGTGATGTAGCGGCCATTACCTTTCCATCCCAAGTGATTTTTCATCATTTAGAGGCCTCCAGAAAAAACGTAGTGTGGCCCATGCTGCGCTTTTTGCAGTGTGATTGTTTTTAGAAAAAATGGCCTAAAATATGGAGCGGTATCTCACTAACAATGCACGCTTTTGCAAAACTATGAGAGTTTTTTGTTCTTGGCATGTTAGGAACAAAAAAATCCTGCAGTTGCCCAAGATGCTTCAATTATTGTCAACAATATGCTCTGCAAAATGGTGAATTAAACATGACATTGCATAGTCATAAAAATAGGTTGTAAAGATGTGAATGGATCTCTCATTCTGTAATACTTGTGTAAAATATGAAGTAAGTTATTGTACTTGGATATCTTGGGAAAAAAACACTTTCCCACAATTCATCTTTGTTTGGCCACAATATGTTCTACAAAAATATGACTAAACATGACATTTCTGGAAAATGTTCCTTCAAGGTGTTATGCAGAATTATGATCTACAGATAAATAAAATTCCCTAAGTGTGGTGTTATGCACTTAGAACAATAGATTAAAGACTTTTCTATCACTTTCTCTAATAGAAAATAGGCACACATAAATATAGAAGAAACTACTTGTGATCCAAGCGCTTCCTATTCTCCTTCTGTCGCTTTTATTGTAGCCTCCAATCCAACTTAGATCGCCAAATTGATTCTTTCATGTATAAAAAAAGAGCAACAAAGGGATTGAAATATACATATTCCTATTTATCTTACTCAGTTAAATCGATTAAACATGAAACATATATATCATTCAAGAGTCCATTGCATGAGAAATAGAAACATAAACAGATACATAGCTGGGAAAATGGATAACAATCTTTATTAAAGAGTAGAAGGGGGAGGTTAAAACCAATGATCGATTTGATTTCACCAGCTCTAGCTTCATCCTAGCCTCGTCACAATCAACATCTCACCAACAACATATCACTTCTTTAACTCTCTCAATTGAGAATCCAACAACATTTCTTTACCAAAATTCTTCCTTCCCTAGCACTAGGACCTGTACTCAATTTATAGGGAAACTGATGTTAGTTTATCAATCAATGACTTTCTAATAATAGGAAAGAAATGTTTCCAAGTTTAGAGGTGTTATATAGACACTTGGATTTGAATTTTGACACATATGGACTCTTCTATAAGGAATTGGTCATGTGGAGATTCCAGAACAATGAGAATTTTGCTCCCATTTGACCAACGCACTCTTGAATGTAATAAAGTGAATTGCAGTGCACCCTTTAATGGAGAGAGATGCATATGCAACAAAGTTAGTCCCTTGAGAGGTAGTGTTGATGAGCTAATAAGTGATATAACATATACTTCAAACCTTGGAAATCTCTTGATAGAAGTCATGAATTATTTGTTCTTCTCTTAGGGCATATAGTAACTGAAATGATAGGGGATGATAGACCCTAGTTCATTGGTCCTGGGGATGATGTCGAGTTTGACTAGGTCATGGCAGATGATGCCCAAATTTACCTATAATAGCGGCCCCCTAAAGCATGAAGTCAAAATAATAACAATATTTTTCAAATGAGATTCTTTATGACGTGATGGGCTGGAACTGAAGCAGAGTGGCGACCTACATCAATCTTACAATACATTACATCATGATATTTCCTCTTGATCACGAATTGCTGAGGGAGGAATTCCCATGCTCAGTACATAAACTATCTAATAACATGTACATAGTGCAGAAAGTCATCTACATTGGAATGTTTCCCAATACATACATGCCTACACATATAGGTCCATGTTTAGATGGTGATCTGTATGTAAGGTTTCCGTACAGATGATATGTAAAACAATCCTAAAATTGTAGCCCAGATGGCTGAAACTAGATCTAGGGTCTTCTTATCTCATTTACTCGATCGTTTGGGTACAAGTCTAGCCATGCAAATATATGATTTTTAGTTGAGCATGGTAAGACATCTTTTTATTACCATCCAATGATGTGAGTTGTTAACAAACACGAAGAATTGTCGTTGATGTTAATGTCTCTCAAGGTACTGCAGTACATTTCGTAAGGCGTGAATAGATGATTTGATGTCAAACGCCAAACAAAATATTTCGGTCAAAAGTCTGGAAGCGAGGATCTTGTCGATGCTATAAAAATCCTCATGGTACTAGAAGATGATGTTTCTAAGTAAACTTCCTGGATGATGATTTGATGTCGACAGAAAACCACTTTATCGCGATACAAGAGTTACTGATTTCGGAGACAAAATGTGACTTGATCTAGCAATGTTCAGGGATGACTGTCATGAGAATGAAGGTTTATGAGTACTGCAGAAGGATGATTATTCATTGAATGACTTCTCTTGAACATATCAGCGACACTGAGATGAGTTGGTAGCATTGACCCAAAACTGAAGTTAATCATAGGTATGAATGAACCGTCAAGAATATTACCCAACCCAAATAGTCATGATGATGGAGTGAAGTGTCATGTTCAAGAGCGACTTACTACCATAAAAATTTTGTTCACTTTCCCAAATTTTCCCCGATTATTTTTTGACGAGTACCTCTTTATATTTTAACAAGCATGAAGAGGATAATATATTCTTGATCTATAATTCAACCATTCGGGCGAATAAATTATCGCTATTTAATAATTTAATGAGTCTAGCGATGAATGAAACTTGATTCTTGCCATGATAGACAGGCCCGTCACCATTTTATGTTTTAAAGGGCCTAACGACAGTGAGAACCCGGTCCTTTTTCATATTTAGAGAGTTTAAAAAAGAGGACAAAAGAAAAATCCATAAGTAATTTTTCGTAAAGTTTTCGCTAAGATTCGAAAAAGTGTAAATAGTATCTAGGAGAACCTCCTAACCATGTTCGACTAAGGTTTTCCTTTTTCATAAATAATCTATCTTAGTCCGGAAAAGGAATAAATTTATACTAAGTAGATATCAGCTCATTTACTTTTACAAGCTCAAAAATACAAGTGCTCGATAATCTTTTCACATTATTGAAGTCTGAAAAGAGCTAAAAGAAGACTTTAGGGGTTCCTTTTTTGTTGTTATTGAGCTCTAAAAAGAGATAAAAATGCACTTCAAGACCTCTCTTTTTTTATCAAAGCTCAAAAAATAAGAATAAAGTATGCTTTGTGGTGAAATCATTCTTGAAATAAATGTGCACGACTGATCTACTATATCAGTTGCAAACCTGTTCAGAACAACATCAAATGGATTAAAAATACCCGTTTCATGATAAAAATTGAATAAAACCATAGTCACAGCAATAAATATGATTTTAAAATAATCAAATGACTAATTAAAAGAGTTTTACTATTCATTTTTACCATTTGAAAGTTACCATTTGCATTTTAGAGCTCTGAACCTGTCTTTTCCCTGAACTTCAGATGTTGATTGCGATAAATTTTGTGAATGTTTTTCCTCGCAATTTGATCTAGGCTGGTGCCATAAACCTCCTCTTTCTTTCAGTAGTCTTTTTATTTCATTTCATTGCAATTTTTTAGGGATTTGGGCCCCTTAGGGTAAATATATTTTCAAAAGAGGGAAATGCACCCTTGGATGTTGAAACCTGTGATGGAATGCACCTGAAATGAAGGCTAGGTGCATTTTCAAGGAACTGTCTCTTTTCCAAGGCCACGTGGGCACAATTCACATTTTTTATTCTTTCATTTTGACCAACTTTTGCCTAGTTTTTTGCATGAAAAGGGTCCTAGGGAGTCTTATGGTTGTATTTCAGGGATTCAATTGACCAAAATGAAAATTTCTTGGAGGGAAAGAGAGAATGAAGAATAAAACATGATTTCCCTTAATGATCTAGGTATTGTAAGAGCCCTCAGAGACTGTGAGTTTTTGAAGTACTTCCGTCTATCATGTATGAGGCAATAGATGGAACCATTGGAGTTCCTTGTTCATGCATGGGATCCGAAAATTGAGGCATTTCATATTGGGAACCAAGTGGTCCCAATTTCAGTGGAGGATATCTATTTTCTGACAGGCTTGTTGAGGAGAGGCCTGCCCATTTCTCTCTCAGGGTCTTCTCTTGTAGGAGAGATAGTGAGAGACTATATTTTGCAGTATTTCTATCCAGGGGTAGAGCCTAGCAAGGATGGGAAAATAAACATCTGTGACATTCGTGATTTTCCATTGAGAACCATCTTATTCACGATCGAAAATCTTGTTGGTACCACCACACTTCATGTAGTGAACAGATCTTATATGTAGTATGTGTTGGAGTGCATGGAACCAATAGTTTTCAACTGGGATGAAGTTTTACTCTCTCAAATAAAACAAAAAATGAGTAAGGAAAAGGGAGGGAGGAAGAAAAATTTCAACTATGGTTTGATCCTCATTTCTTTTTCCTTAGAGTGAATTCCACTGATGCAGCCTCAACATGTGATGATGGGTGTATCTAACCCTAGAGATCCAAGGATGTAGAGATGGGTAGAAGTGATGGCTAGACATGTAGGCCAATCGTCCATCATGTTATCAATTTCATTCTTCGCTTGGTTCAGGTGACATATTATTTCCATCGATGACTATGCATATGCCGACGTCGAGTTCAGAGGAGATCTACACTTAGCTTTACTAGAAGATGCTCAATGGGGTGAAATCGGTAAGCATGTTTTGACCATGTTTTTTTATTTTTATAATGTTTATACATGTTTTTTAATTTGATGTTTTCCCAAGACTAAACTAAAGTTTTAATGTTATGCAAATGTGGGTCAAGTTCAACCATTGAGAGAGCGAGAGCACGGAGCGGATGAGCCAAAAAAGAGGGTTGTCGAGAGAGCAGTCCTTCAGGATTTATATATATCTAAGACTCCTTCTGAGCTTCAGCAGCACATACAGGGGTTGACCTTCAGGATTCCAGATTGCCGGATCGAAGAGTTACCCATGCGACAGCAATTCCATACTATCGGCATTCCTAACCACTAGATGCAGTTATTGCGTAGGATAGCTAGATCAGTAGCATGTTATCATGAGCATCACTAATTTACTTTTGACATGTTGCATACATTTTGAGGTCATATGACCAATGTGTCTTGGGCACAAATTTTGTAAAAAACTATAACTATCTATCTATTTGATTTCAATGTTTTCCTATGTTTATTGCACAATCCTATTCAATTATGTGAATTTATATTTATATGTGTTGCAAATGTATGTTTATAACATAATTGGCTAAGCAATTAGTTAATGTGTTCAAGTTTTTGGAAATGTGTTGATATTGAATGAAATAAAAATCTCTTTCCAAAAGTCGAACTCTTAGGAACATATGATGCAGTGTTGGATTTCTAACAGTATAAATGATAGTAAGTTGTAATACCACAAGTTGTGAGTCTAACCTTATGATGATGTGGTTAATACCAAATGAAATGGAATCAGAGAGAAGTTTTATCAACGCACTATACTCAGCGATATTTTTTGTAGATTGACTGATACAAATCCCTTGAAAACTCACTAACTCATTGTTCGGAGCAAAAATGGCCCACACTGCAGCAGATAGATTTTGTGTGCTATGACTACGACCATCAGCATACCCAACAAATTGTTCCAAAGATTCAGACATCTGAAATGAAATGTAAAGTGGATTAATAACTTTAAGAAAACTCTAAAAACAAACTAAGACAATAAATGCAAATCAACAACATATATACAATATAATACAAAAAATTACTACGCTCATGATTAAGCATAGTAATGTTTCAGATACAACCCATTTCAGGGTTGTGCCAATGGAATTTCATCATAATCTACCAACTCGTAGGCACCCTTAGCAAGAAATATTTTGAAAATATAGGGGCAATGCCATAATGACTCAAATTTACCTGTACCTATTACATCAGATTCCTGATCATAAAGAAGGACTAAGTCTCCCAATGAGAAAATGTGATGCTTGACATACTTGTCATATTGCGCCTTTATACGTCTCTTATGCACTTCGTTGGCCAATTTGGATTCACAATGGGTTTCATCAATATGGATGAGGTTAAAAAGATGGGCTTATTCAGCAAAGGTTTCAGGTAACAAGTTGATTGCGAGTTTTAATGACAGTATTTCACATTGGATTGGAAATATAGCTTCCATACCATACACCAATTGAAAGGGGGTAAATCGGGTTGGGTTTCTCACCAAGGTTTGGTACGCTCATAAGGCCGAGTATAGGATTAAATGCCAATTTCATTTATGAACTCCTATCATTCGTTGAATAATTTTTTTAAGAATCTTGTTAATAGCCTCAACTTGTCCACTTGATTGTGGATAATAAGGATTAGAACTATCATGTGACAATCCTAATTTGGTAGTCAATTCATTCATCATATGGTTGCAAAAATTCTTACCATGTTCAGTGACTATAGCCTGTGGGACCCCAAATTGTGCAATGACATGATTAAAGAAAAAAAATGCAGTTGTTTATCCTGTGTTGTTAAATGTAGGCATCGCTTCGGCCCACTTCATAAAGTAGTATATTGAGACAATAATATAAACATGCCCCCCAGCTAAACGAGGGTGACAGGTCATGAAGTCAATGCCCCATTTTGAAAATGGTCCCATAGAGACAATAGGATGCATTGGTGTTGGTGTTTTTCAGATTTTACGATCAAATACCTGGCACGCATGAAAACTTATAACCGCAAGGATGTAGTCGTGAAATATGGTAGGCCAAAAGTAATCGGCGCAAAGTATCCTCTTTGCGGTATCGTATCCAGACAAATTTCCACTGCAAGCCCCAACATGACAATCATTTAAAGCCTTTTAATCCTCCTCTTGAGTGAGGCACCTTCTTAAAATTGTATCGACACCACGACAATAAAGTGTATCACCGACGATCAAATAATATTTGGTTTGGCACCGAATACATTGTTGGTCGGAGTGAGAGGTATCGGGCCGAAAATTTTGGGCATGGAGATAAATGATAAAATCTCCATACCAAGGATCATATGATCCGATCATAAATAGATACTCATCAGGAATAGATGGTTCTGATGTAGTAGCAGTACTATCAGAGGGAAGGTCACAAAGAAGCTCATCCAAAACTAAAGACTTCTTTGACTTGGAGTTGATGAATTCCAAATCAAATTCCTCCAAAATGACAATCCATTTTGAATACTTTCCCCCCAGTAATTGACGTGATAATATGTAAGTCATGAGGATGCAAATCCGAAATGAAAATGGTCTTCCGGAACAGGATATAGTGGCGAAGCTTGAATAGCCACAAAGGAAATCTTTTCTATGTACGAATACTTCACTTCTGTATCATTGAGATTACAACTTAAGTAATAGATCAAATGTTCTATCCAGTTTTCTACATAGACCAATACCATAGCAATGGTCATATCAGTCACAGCAATATATAATAAATAATCACTCTGATAATTGGGGGGATACATTAATGATTCCCAAACAAGATTATCCTTGAAAACATCAAAAGAAGCTTGAACAACTTGGTCCCAATGGAAGGGAATCACCTTTTTCAAGGGTTGAGTAAATCCTTTAGCCATTTCGGCGTAGTTGGGTATGAACCTCCTTAGGAAGTTAGCCTTTCCTTGAAGTTTCTGTAACTGAAGAAAAATTGATGGTGCGGGAAAATCAAGAATGGCTTGGACCTTCAGTGGGTCTATTCAAATTCCTTCTTTTGAGACGAAAAAATCCTATAAAACGACCAAAACCACCACAAAACATATTTATGTGGATTGAGGTGTATTTTGTAGTGTTGACAGCATAAAAAAGATAGCTCTCAAATGCATCAGGTGATCAATCTGGTTTTGTGAATGCACGGGTAAATCATCTAGATAGGGTTGAACAATGTGCTTGATGTCATTGAAAGCGTAATCCATTGCTCTCTAAAAAGTTTCCCCAGCGTTCTTTAAACCAAACGGGAGTTTCCGATAATCGAATGTGCCCCAGGGACAGATGAATGTTGTCTTATATTGGTCCTCTAGGTGGATATTGATTTGATTGTAGCCAGAAAATCCATCCATGAATGAAAATATTTCACATCCAGCACAATCATCAATAATCTGGTCAATAAAGGGAGTAGGATAGTTGTCTTTTGGAAAATCAAGATTGAAATCTTGATAATTGACGCACACTCTGATGGTTCATTGTTTTTTTCATAACAGGAACGATGTTGGAAACCCACTCAGTTAGTGGAACAGGGTAAATGAAACTAGCACGCAAATTTTTTTCAACTTCTACTTTAATGGTAGTAGCCTTCTTCAGATGAAAAAGACGAAGGCATTGACGTATCGGCTTGACATATGGGTATATTCTAATGGTGTGTTCAATGATACTAGTATCTATGCTTGGCATTTCCTCATAAGACCAGGAAAATACATCACAAAATTCATGAAAGAGAGAGCGATACGTTTTGATTTTTGATGGAGAACAAGACATGCTGACATGAATGTTTTTTACAATGTCAGGCTTCGTCAAAATATAAATAGAAATGGTTTCTTCAATATTTGGTAGATTTTTCTTAGAATCAATTTCATTAATAGGAAAATAATTCGAAAAGAAAGTTTTGATCGATGGGTAATATAATTCACTAAGATTACGTTCTTCATAATATGGAATATGGGAATGATGATGATGATATTCCCATGGTTCTACTTCTGACATCATGGTTTCCAGAATATTCTCATTTTTCAAGAAAGTTGAGGAAAAAGGATCAGAAGGAGTACCATAATCTAATGAATGATCAACCCAAATGACCGGCGATGATGATTTTTGGATTCGCCACCCAAGCCATGTAGATTGATTGCTATGTCAACTCAATTAGGTTGGGCGGTAGAAACTCATCTAAGATAACAACTTCAGAATCACTTGTAATATTCCTTAAGCCAGATGGAGTGGAAGATATCATGTAGCAGGTCTCTATGCTTGCACTTTCTACCGATGTCGCAGGTGGCGGTAATGCAAAGGTTCCCATGAGAGAGTGGAATCCTTTAAGAGTCCTACACCAATGTTCTAAAGTGCAAGTTGGGGTGTGTGAACTAATGGAACACTTCTAGTTACCTGAGAACTGAAGGAAAATAAGGATAGTTGATTGATGATTGTGATGACAAATTTATGTGTAAAGGCGGTCATTCTAAAATATGTAGAAACAATCATAGTGATAGCATATACCCATGGCCTTCCGAGTAAAATATTGTAGTCAAGGGGTCCGTCAATGACCTCAACTTCAACATTCATGGTTTTCCCCCTAGTTCAACATGCAAGTTATTTATAATACTGCAAGGCTTATATGTACATCCATCGAAAGCTTTCAACTTCAATGGTGATTGTGATAGGTGTGGTGATCCAAGTGACTTCCAACAGTTTAGAGACATAATGCACGTAGATGCTCCCTCATCAATAATAGTACGATGAACAAGGTAATTGAGAAAATTTACCTGGATGGAGAATTTCAATCCTGCTAGTAAATGCGACACATAACCCGTATGATTAAAGACTACGAAATTGGAATCTGTCAGGTCAATTCCACCAATTGTCAACAATAAAGCCTACCTTTATTTTAAAGCACCTCAAGCGTTGACATAGCTGAAGGGTATTGCGCCAAATCTTCAACTATATTATACTTTTGAGCAACTCTAGCTTGAGCATTAAATGTCAATTTATGAATGACTCCCTTTGGTGGCTTTATTGTCAATTCAGGAATAGCAGTGGGTGGTATTGATTCCATAGATGGATTCGTGGTCGAAGTAGTAGGTTGATCAGTAGCCTGACTACCGTAATCTTTATTATGCGTTAACACCAAAACATCAGTCGATGTCTTCATGACAGACAACATAAGCACTTGGGAACTAGAATCTAGATCCGTAGCAACCTAATTTGTGTCTGGATCCGGAAATGGATCTGTCAACATAGCTGACACATGTGAGGTCTTAACCATTTTTGAGAATTTAGCACAGTGAGCACAATCCCAAAAAAAATGTTCATCATTACAGATTATGCATGGGTAATGAGGTTTCTAATTTCCAGTTTATTGATCAGATGATCTTTCCTACGAGGTAGAAGTTTTCTTTTTCTTTGATTTCCCCTTTTTCTTACTTCTGGGTTGCTTGCCACTTTTGTGCTTGTCATATTACATAGTATGGATTTTGGAAGAAGGCACAGGATCAGATGCATTAGAGTGATGTACCTGTAGTAACGATCATGCTGTCTCCAGCATGAGAGTCCCTAGATGGAGGAGGAATAGTAAAATTAGATCATGGCGCGTTAGGAATTTTCTCGTAGAGCATGCCAGACTGAGTATAAATCAAGTTTAAATATTGGACACGAGCAATGACCTGCTCTTCAGTGACGACGCCACCCTTATCCACATCTTCAGTTATAGATGGTAACAACAACTTAATGAACCACTCAACAAGGAGCTGATAAGGAACAAATGTCTTAACCATTGACGCCACTCATGAATATGATCAGAAATGTGAGTAGCATTAGTCTATTTAAAATTAGTCAAGAGTTCCATTTTAGTTTCATATCGTACGTGTAACTAGAAGTGGGTAAAAAATATAGTAGCTAGGGCAGTGAAATTATCAAAATAATCTCTTGCTAACTCAATGTACCATTTTCCGGCCGAACTAGTGAGCGTATGCTGGAAAAGACATAGTCAAACAGATTCATCATTTAGGGAGTTAGATGAACACCACAAATGATAATTTATGACATGAGTCAACAGGTCTTCCCTAGGGTTTCCATTGAACTTAGGAATATCTGAGGGTAATTTATGAGGTATCACCTGCCACCAAGGAGCATATTTAATTGGATTATTGGTGAGCCGATTTAAATTTGGTAACTATAAAGTTGCAACAAAGGGAAAATTTTGATTAAGGTCAGGTTGAGCATAGCCAGGGTATGATTGAATTTCTTAGGCAACAATCCTTTGAGCACCAGCATAAGGAATCTGTTTCTAGTAACCTAGATAGGGGTTGTTTTGATAAGTAAACTCTTGAGGATTATGTTGACCAAAACCTAGGCATGCTACTTGTTGAAATGAAGGTTATGGCATTTGTGCTTGTGGCTGCCAAGGGGTCTATCCACCAATATAACCAAAACTAGGATAGCTTCGATTCATTTGAGGATAGGTATAACCTAATTGTGGCTATGACATTCCAAAATATGGTAATCCAACTTGTGAATAAATGATTCTGGATACAGGTGGTTGTTTTAAACCAACCGAAGGAGTTCAAGTTTGAGGGCCCAATACTTGAGGGTTGAGGTACAACAGTTTGAGTCTGTAACAGGGGTAAAGATGTATTAACAAATGGAGTTGATGTGAGTACAACCGGTTGAACCGGTTGATAAGATTGTACAACCATTTGTGGTTGGATAGGCAGAGTGGGCTGCCATTGAAAATCATTCATTTTGACATTAGGATGACCAAATAACAACGGAGTACTCTCGAAGTGGGTGACCATAGGTTCCCCCCCAGCATGAAGAGTATAATAGGCTAGAAAATATTTCTCTCCAAATGCGAGGAGTCGAGGTGAAATTGTATTGGATGGGATATACCCAGATGGACCAGCTTGATATTTCCCTGATGATGTATATCAAGGATCAAGCCATTCAGTACTCACTATAGATTTACTAGTTAGAATACCAGACGATGACATTGGTGAAGTCCATGGGTTTGAGGATGCACCAAAGAAGGTTCCAAATAAATATTGGTAACCAGGTGGGACAGAAGGGTCACCATATAAATGTGACTGTGGTGAAGTCGTGAACATTGATGGGGTAGCGAGAGAAGGTGTTGTCACAATTGGAACAGATGGTCCAGCCGAATATGTTGGCTCAGACATGGTTTTTCGACCAAATGTATACCCTATTGGATATACGGAACTCTAATAGACACAAGATAAAAAAAAACAGAGGCAGGTGATTGAGGAAACAACTCGTACAGGTAAAGCTCTACCCCAAAATGAGTTGGAGTTAAAGGTGTTTCGTCTTGTGGTATTCCTTCAATCGAAATTAAACTAGGTGGAAGGATTTCGCCATCAGGCCCAAAGTATATTCCAGGAGGTTGACTGCGCAGTATGGGAGACTCAATAGCCACAATACATTGTGGGGTGACCGATACAGAAAAAAATACCAGTCGTTCGACTTCGATATTTAGATGTTCTGGCAAAAAAGAGACAGGATCTGGATCAAATTCTAGTAGATCAATGTCAGGTTTAGGAATTATGGTTTCACTTATTGGATGGTTCGTGACCACGGGTAGCTGTGAGGAATCCGTCTTGAAAATAGTAGATGAACCAGGATTTGTAGAAACAAATTGTTCCGACTCTGGTATATGTGAATATGATGCTTCACTAGAAGTACTGATAGTGCAAGTTTTGGTAAAGTGATGTCTCCTTCACCGACCAGAAGTGGATTTCAGTGGTAAAGGTGGTTTTAGTGCTATTATATGTGAACGACGGGGAAAGGGATGTTATCCTTCCATGATTACTAATTAATTTTATTACCAAAAACAAATAAACAAAATAAAAGGGTAATTCTAGGCAAAAGGTTTACCAAGAAACTGTGAATTGCATAATACCTCCTAGCGAACCAAGAAGTACGGGCAAGAAATATCCCGAATGTTGTGTGCGATGTATCACAATTTACAAGGCAACTGACTTGATTCACTATGGATGGATAGAAACCTAAATTTTTCCTCCAAAATATACCTGAAGGTACATGGAGGCCCAAGTCTGTATTAGTGCTGTCTAATGCAAAATCGGACAGTGAGAGCACCCCTTTATAATTTTCGTACTAGAACACCGCCCGATATACAGGTACGTGGAAGAGCTTTGATATACTTACATACGTGAAGTGAGTTATCACACTCAAAATGTATCATAGGAAATTAATGACAATTTCTATCTTTAACGATGCAAAAACATGTCTCTAGCCTAGACCTTCTAAGTGTTATCATTATGGTTCCATTGCTTTTTTAGGTAAATTGGTGTAAATTTTAAGTTGAAATTTTTTATCAATTTTACTTTTGAGTTTTACCACAATTATTGGATGGAAATTCCTAAAATTAAAACTAAAATGGTAAGCAAATGTTTCAATTTTAGTTTTTCCAATGAAAATGCTAGCTACTAAGGGAAAGAGCAATTTGTTTTAAGAGAAAAAAACAAAGAGCACAAACTAATATGAAACTTTCCTAACTTGTTCCTATGCAAAGCAAACAATTCACTATATGCAAATTCAAGTTTTTCTTTTTAGTCCCCTTAATGTGAATGCAAAAAGGAAACTATATGCATCAAATAATAAAAAAAACAAATGTTTTCTTCTTTGAGAAACGAGGAATTTAACAACAATTTCCTTTACAAAAACAAATGGATATAATGAAGAAATAAAATACTTTGAATTTTCTTATTCAATGATAAAGAAAAACACTTAAAGAGAAATTGAACAAAGTTACTTTTCAAAGGAGAAAGAATTAGGAAAATTCGATGATCTCTAGTAGGTATAAGACAATTGAAAACACAAAAAACAAATGGCTGAGAATGATGGTAATGACAAATTTAAATGGAATTTGGTTAGCTGAGCGGGCAACGCAGTCTCTAAGGGGAGAAAACAATGACAAATTCAAACGGAATTTGGTTGGCTAAGGGGGCAACACATTCTCTAAGGGGAGACAGTGCATTGCAATGCACCCATGAGTGGGAGACACTGCACTGTATCTTGACCAACAGTGCATTGGGCGCAACAAAGATTGAAAATTCAAGATATGTAACAAACTTATAATGCAATTATTTGATTAAAAAGTCTAATGACTAAAAGTAGATGCTACTAAGTGGATAAGTAGAGGAAAAAACACTAGGAATGATAGGAAACTCCCCAGTGGAGTCACCAATTTGTTATGCATAATTATGATCTACAGATAAATAAAATTCCCTAAGTGTGGTGCTATGCACTTAGAACAAAAGATTAAAGACTTTTCTATCACTTTCTCTAAGAGTAAATAGACACACAGAAAGATATAAGAACCTACTTGTGATCCAAGCGCTTCTTATTCTCCTTCTGTCGCTTTTGTTGTAGCCTCCAATCCAACTTATATCACCAGATTTATTCCTGCAAGTATAAAGAAAGAAAAACAAAGAGATTGTAATATACATATTCCTATTTTTCTTACTTATTTAAATCGATTAAACATGAAACATATATATCATTCAAGAGTCCATTGCATGAGAAATAGAAACATAAACAAATAGAGATATGGAAAAATGAACAACAATATTTATTAAAGAGTAGAAGGGGGAGGTTATAACCAATGATCGATTTGATGTCACCAGCTTCACCTTCATCCCAGCCTCATAACAATAAACATCTCACCAACAACATATCACTTCTTTCACTCTCTCAATTGAGAATCCAACAACATTTCTTTACCAAAATTCTTCCTTCCCTAGAACTAGGATCTATACTCAATTTATAAGGCAACTGATGGTAGTTTCTTAGTCAATGACTTTCTAATAATAGGCAAGACATGTTTCCAAGTTCATAGGTGTTAGATGGACACTTGGATTCAAAGTTTGACACATATGAACTCTTCTAGAAAGAACTGTCCATGTGGAGATTCCAGAACAATGAAAATTTCGTTCCCCTTTGACCAATGCACTCTTGAATGTTGGAAAGTGCATTGCAGTGCACCCTTGAATGGAGGGAGTTTCATATGCAACGCAGTTAGTCCCTTGAGAGGCAGCATTGGTGAGCTCATAAGTGATATAACATATACTTCAAACCTTGGAAATCTCTTGATAGAAGTCATGAATGATTTGTTCTTCTCTTAGGGCATATAGAAACTAAAATAATAGGGGATGATAGAACCTATTTCATTGGTCTGGGGGATGATGTCCAGTTTGACCGAGTCATGGGGGATGATGCCAAAATTGACCTATAAGATAAGGATTTTTTAAAATTTCCCAAATTTTCTCCAAATTTCCTCAAAATTGCTCCAGGCTGTAATATCCCAAAATGGGGAGGCAACAATATATAAACAGTTATGCAGAGAAATAACTCAGATCATCTAAGTAAGAGTAGGAGGCCAATATGGAGGCTCTTTCTTTACATTTACATCAGTAAAATAGATGCATAAGAAATCAAATGAGATGTACAATAGGAAATAGAAGACTTTTATGGAAGAAAATCCTCAAAAAGAGGTGTTGCAACCATGTATTAAGACTAGAAAGAGATTGGAAATGTTATTTTATTGGCTGCAACTGCTGTAGATTACACTTCAGATCTGGAGCAGATCTGTGTATAAAAATTTAGATCTATATTAGATCCATACACTAGATAGGCTCTTCTTCAAATCCCCCTTTGGGTTTTTTAGAAAATCATGTAGTACAAGGAGTAGATCTGAGATCTAATGCTGCAGATCTGCAGAAATATTCAGAAATTCATGGACATATAGATATGATCTAAAATATACAATATGATGATCCCCTCCAATTGATCTCAAATGTGAAGGGAAGATCCCCAACACATGAAAAACACTCCTCCAAAAAGTTTTCCAAAATACCCTGCAACAACACCCACGCAAATAACGTAGTTCTGGAAGCAAGACTATGTTGTAGGCTTTAGAACAAGTTTGGCCTCAAGCCAAGATCTGAAAATGTAGCTCCAATCATCCAATACTCTCTTTCTAATGGGATAAAAGCATTCCCCACTTAAAAGGAGCACTAGAATGGCATATATGTAAATAGATCTAGCCTCCACTTGATGCAGCTTACAAAGACAACCAAACCCTCAACAGGGTATAAGTTGTAGTTGGAAGAAGAAGCTTGGTGTTGGGCAGTGAAAGAGGTATGAAATTACTATGTATTTACTCATTCTTTTACCATAGACATACTCCTTTTTTCCTTGGAAAGGTAATTTATTGTAAGAATTACAATAGAATTGGAAATGTTTATGTTTAGTAAGAAAATATGACTAAAGGTTACTTTTTGACTGAAAAAACATGAATTCGACGAGGTGAACAGCTGTATCAAAGGAGGGGTTGAAAATAATCTAGCTGCTGCTCCATCAACGTTGAACCATATCCAGCCAAAGGCAAGGAGATCTGAACGAATAGCCCAGAAAAGGCAGGGGACAGCTCGGCCCCGGTCAGAGTAAACAGGATGATGACTAAACAAAGAGGAGCAAATCCCTCAGGATCCTTTGATCCTGAGGGATCATTGTTCAAACTCATCTTATTCCTTGATTTGTCCGTCGAGATTTGATATATAAAGCAATGTCCTTTAGTGACAAAGGGGGGTGTTGTTGAAGTCAGTGAGTTAGTCGAAAGGCTTTACATTTAAACATTTCCTCTATAATATAATGTTTTATTGACTCTCGGCTTTTAAGAGAACCTTTGCTGTAGTGCTTTATGTTGGTTTAATATAAGACACGCGTTTCATCCATCTTCTAAAGTTCTGAATTAGCCCAGCAGTATTTCACTGGCACTAAGGGCCCGACTCTAGTGGAATCACTTCGTTGTTTGTATTTTTAATCCTCGCTTACTGTCGTGTGAAGTGTGTTTAATGTTTGTTTCAATTACAGAACTAGTTTATTGTTGTTAGATCAAATACAGAGTCATTGCTATTTCATTCTTCACAAGAAGCACGTTCACTGTTCGGTTATCTTGTTATTATCATAAAGATTTGCTGTTTTGTATCTGATTTGAGTTGTTGTTCCATTATTTTATGATTTGTTACAATTTATTGTTGCGTGGTAAGTGGCTGTCGACAGGATTGAAGCATGGAAATCTAGTTGCTTGATTATGTTAGAATTGTAATTGTTGTTCATTTTATGTTGTTGTTCTATTTATGTTCATTGTTTATTCATAATCTTCGATTAGCAAACAGATGAGTTATAGTTACATGCTGCTGTTCCTTTCCAGATTTCGTTTCTTTTAAGTTTCTTTCATTGAATTTTCTTTTGTTTCAATTGCTTTAAAGATCACCAACTGTAGAGGATAGAGGTTATTTCTTCCAGGTCCCCAGATTGGTTATCTTTCATCGATTTCTAAGGGAAAGAGTTATTGTTACTGCATCCCTGATCGATGTTTTGCAAGATTGATGTAGTTTAATATTTACATTCATGTCACTGTAATTAGGTTTCTTTACAAGCATTTGTTACTTTTTCATTTGATATTTTGTACTACATCTTCACAGCACTGCTCTTAGATAATTGCAGCCTCGGACAGAGTACACTCTTGAAATAAAAATTCGCTCTCGGATTGATGATTAATGTAGACTAATTAGGTGTTCAAAAGATACCTTTTTATGACTCGACATTTTGGCACCGTTGCTGGGGAGAGTGTATGCCATTTCAAAGGAGTGATGCACAGTTGATTTTCTTCTGCTTGCGTAGAATTGGGTATTAAAGACGGAAGGTAAGAACCTGCACACTGGGCAAGAAACACACTTGCTCGCAGCCCGCTTCACAGCAGAAGCAGTTAAGCTTCTTTTTCTAGGTAGGAATGAAGGTTTGTTTCCTTGAACGAATAAACCAACTAAGAGAAACAAAGTTCCTCCTAAAACTGAAAAACCTAAGGGACTGGTGACCCTTGGGCGCACAACCTTTATTGATGAAATCCTTAAAAGAACTGAATCTCAGCCATCAGTAGGATTTAAAAGAACTACTTCTAGATAGCCTACTAGTTCCCTTCAGGCTACAGAGTCACCATATGAAGCCTTTGCTGAGATACACAGTCAAACAGAGGGAATTGAGCAAGATTCCCAAGAAATTGAGAATCCTTGCATAATTTTCCTTCAAGAAGGGAACTCTAGAAATCTCCAAGAAGGAGAAGGGGAAACAAGAGAAACCAGAGACTCAAAATATCCTATTAAAATTGCCCAAACAATAAGCAGCCCAGATAAGGGAAGTGTTGTTCAACTTATTTAGAACCAAGGTCCTGAATCACCTCAAACAGTAGGTCAACAGGAAATATTTATTATTCCAGACAAAGGGAGTGTTGTCAAAGCCATTCCTGCCCTTGCTCGTCAACCTAGAAATTCCTTGGAAATCCCAGAGGAATATTGGCATATCTTCTATCAAATGGCTCAAAACCAAAATCAAAATCAACAGGCACCCCAGAAAACCTTTATGCTGCAATATCCTATATTAGATACTGCATTTAATGCACCTATGAAAGCTATCCCCCTTCAACATATTACCACATTTCATGGCTTAACATCAGAGGACCCAGAAGCATTTTTGTTTGAATTTGATGTGCTGTGTAGAGGATATGATTACACCACCGACGCCCAAAAACTAAAACTATTCCCTTCTACATTAAAAGGGGCAGCCTTGCGATGGTTTATGGCATTAGGCGGGGTTGTCATAACTGATTGGGATCATATGAAGGTTGCATTTTTAAAGAAGTGTCAAGATTATTGCAGGTCTCAGGAACTAAAAGATGAAATATTCCAAATGACAGCAAAACCAAATGAAACCTTGGAAGAGTATGTGGAATGGTTTCAATACAATCTGCAGAGATCCCCTTATGCATCTTTACCCTTACCAGATAATGTTTTGAAAACCACATTAATTAGGGGAATTAAATATCAATGGGTTGAAACATTGAATATTATGGGAAAAGGTGCTATATATTAGGAAAGTTATCCTAACATCATTGATTTGTGTATCAGGAGTTCGAGGGGAAATACAAGGTCGAAATCAGCATAACGTGATATAATTACAAGGGAAAATAAGACCTCTATTGAAGGTGTGACTCGTGCAGAGATTGGAAATCTGCTAAAATAATTTAAGACAGACATACTTGGGACTCTAACAACACAGTTAGATATTATGCAAGCCAAACAGAAATAGGCAGAAGTAGAGAAAAACTTGGCAATATTTTGTCCCAGATGTAGAAATAAACACAACCACAAAGAATGCCCATTGGATGTGATTAAAGTCTGTGCCATTTGCATGAAATATCACCCTACAGAGGGATGTCCTTCGCTTCCTGGCCTAAAAGCAGTTTATAAGGAGGCAAAAGAAGAATAAGAAGTGGTAAGTCTGCTTAATCAGCGCCGACAATGGCAGCCACGACCTTCAGGTATGCCAAATGATCCATTTTCTTTTCAACCTCCTCAGTATAATGCTCAAAAATATAGTGGGATGTGGCAAAATCAACCACCTTTTCCCAATTGGTCACAACAGCCATTTCCTCCCACATCTTGGCCAAATCAAACAAACCAAAATAATTGGCCTAGATTTCCTTTCTACCCACCATTTTTGCCTACACAATGGTCCCCCTCTACTTCCCAGAGTTAGGACTGGCAGTAAAAATAGAAAAAACCTACAAATCAGCCAGCCGGATCAATTCCTCTCTCTCAACCTACACTGCCAGCTCCTTATACAAACCCCTAGACCAACTTAAGACCACAACTCCCAGCCCAACCCAACCCAAACCCAAAGAATAGGCCAGTTCAGTCTATCCAAATAATGGAACCCCCAGAAGTAGAAACTGAACTGAGGGAGTGAAATGATCTTCAATTAAGGTCTGGGCACATAGTGGAAACAGAGAGAAACAATGATGTCCATATTGAAGATCCGTTACCTGTAGAAAAAACAGTACAAAATGAGAAGGAAGTTCAATAAAAAAATCAACAACGAAGTCAACAACAAGTAACAACTTCTTCTCCACCATTCCCAGAACAATTAATTATACCTCGTTCATTATAACAACCTAATTTTGATCTTCTGGGAGAATTAAAAAATTCGCGTATAAAAATCCCTCTCCTCCAAGCTATTCAAGACATTCCTATATATGAAAAAACTATTAAGGAATTATGCATAAATAAGCCAAAGAGGAGAACAATTACCAATCCTACTGTCTAAATAGTCGATACCTTATCTGACCTATTATCAGGAATGGAAACACCTATCAAATATGAACACCCAAGAAATCCTATAGTGACAGTACAAATCAATGGGCAATCATTTCCGAATGCCTTAGTTGATTTGGGAGAAGCAATCAATATTTTAACAACCACCACCTATCAAAAACTTGGCATTACATCACTAGAGCCAGCAACAACCTTGTTGGAATTGGCTGACCAATCAGTAGTCAAACCAGAGGGTATACTACAAGATGTAATGGTATCTATAGATTCCTGGGAATATCCTGCTGACTTCCTAGTTATTAATCCAAAGAACTGGCTAGATGGACACCCATTAATCTTAGGTAGATCTTGGTTGGAAACTGCCAATGCTTATATTGGATGACTACAAGGCAACATGACAATAACAAGGGGAAACTATGTCAATAATTTAGCCCTATATCCCCTAGCCCATCCAAGTCTATCAATAATCAAAACAAGAAAACCACCTGCATCATATCTTATGGAAAATATGAGATCACCTCTAACTATAGAAAATGCTCTTGATTTTAAAGATCAAACAAAGGATGATATCATTAATAGTTTTATCAATAAATCACAAACTATATCTCATTTGCAATGTCACATGATCAAGGCAGCATTCGATAATAAAGAAGAAGAAGATCCTTTCAAATATATTCTTGATCAAGCAATACCTACAACTTCTGTATACAATAGCAAGGTTGTAGAAATTGATCCAGGAAAAACTCTAAACATCAATAAAAATCTCACCGCTGAACAAGAAGAGAAATTGGTCCAATTATTACGAAAATACAAAGAAGCCTTTGCATGGGATTACCCCGATATGAAAGGAATTGATCCTCAATTGTGTACTCACCACATTTATATTGAAAAAGATGCAAGACCCATTCACCAACCTCAAATAAGACTAAATCCTCACCTTAAAGATATTGTGAAAGCTGAATTACAAAAACTATTGGATGTTAATTTCATCTACCCAATATCTGATAGCAAGTGGGTCTCTCCATTAGTGTGGTACCAAAAAATAACGGAAAGTGGAGGATATGTGTAGATTACCGTGAAATTAACAAGGCAACACAGAAAGACCACTTTACCCTTCCTTTCATTGACCAGGTATTAGACACATTGGCAGGAAAGAAATTCTTTTCTTTCCTCGATGGCTTCAGTGGGTACAATCAAATCCAGATTGCCCCTGAAGACTAGGATAAAACTACTTTTACCTGCCCATGGGGGACATTTGCCTACTGAGTCCTACCTTTTGGCCTATGCAATGCCCTTGCTACATTCCAAAGGGAAATTCTCAGCATTTTTGCAGACTTAATAAATGAAGGCCTCGAAGTATATATGGATGATTTCACACCTTATGGGGATGACTTTGAGCCTGCATTGGAAAACCTGGAAAAGGTATTGCAAAGATGTATTGACACTAGGATTTGCTTAAGCCACGAAAAGTGTCTTATGATGATGACCGAAGGAGTTATCTTAGGGCATTATATTTCAGCAGCTGGAATTCAAGTGGACCCAGCTAAAATTCAAATAATCTTGTTAATTCACACACCCACCACACAAACAGAGGTACGTAGCTTTCTTGGATTTTCTGGTTACTATATAATATTTATAGAACATTATTCTCGAATAGCTGCACCTTTATATGCACTAATTGGAAATGTTGATTTCATTTGGACAGATAAATGTGACAATGCCTTTAATGATCTGAAAAAATCTTGTTTCAACATCCCCAATGCTGAGGGGCCTAAATTGGAATTTTCCATTCCAAATTTCATCCGATGCCTCAGACACAGCAATTGGAGCAGTACTTGGGCAGGAGGAAGACAAGAAGCCATATGCAATTTATTATATTAGCAAAAATCTATCCCCCGTTGAATTAAATTATACTGTGACTGAGAAAGCATTTTTAGTTGTAGTTCATGCTATAAACAAATTTAGACATTATATAATTGGGTATCCTATAGTACTATATACTGATCGCTCTGCCATTAAATTTTTAGCAAATAAACCTATTACAAATGGAAGAGTGACAAGATGGTTGATTTTACTGCAGGAATTCGATATCACAATCAAAGATCGACCTGGGAAAGAGAACCTTGTAGCTGACTTTCTGTCAAGAATGCCAAAGCCAACAGATACAGAAGCAGTTGAAGACCACTTTCGGGATGAACATCTCTTTGTTGTTACTATCAGAACACCGTGGTATGCTAATATAGCAAATTATTTGGAAATAGGTAAATTACCTAAACATCTATCCCTTAATGAACGAAAGCAAATAATACACCGTAGTACCCGCTTTTCCTGGATTGGGGGCTACCTATTTCATATAGGTGCATATATGAAAATAAGGAGATGTGTTAGGAAGGATGAGGTATTTGACATCTTGAAATCATGCCATGATGGACAGTGTGGCAGAAATTTTGCAGATCGTAGAATTTCCCATAAATTTTTACGAACAGGCTATTATTGGCCTGATATATTTAAAGATGCCAAAAAATTCGTGCAGACCTGTGATAGCTGTCAAAGGGAAGGTCACCCTGGGCAGTCTGATGAAATGCCTTTGAACCCTCAACTAGTGATTGAACCGTTTGAATGTTGGGCCCTTGACTTCGTTGGTCCTATTAGCCCCCCATCAAACCAAAAAAAATATATCCTAGTTGCAACTGCGTATGTCACCAAATGGGTTGAAGCAGAGGCTCTTTCAAAAGCTACAGAGGACTCTGTAGTACAGTTTCTTTTCCAAATCTTTGTGCGCTATGGCCTCCCAAGGGACATAATCACAGATGGAGGACCACAGTTTTTAGGTAATAAATTAGCTGAAACATTGCAAAACTATCACATTCAGCACAAGATTACAACTCCATATCACCCACAGGCCAATGGCCAAGTAGAGAGCACGAACAAAGTAATCGAATCTATATTAACAAAAACCTTTGCCTCACACAGACGAGATTGGGCCTACAGATTTCCAGAAGCATTGTGGGCATATCAAACAACGTGGAGACCTACTACAGGATATTCACCATACAAATTGGTATTTGGAAAAGAACCCATCTTTCCTATAGAATTTGAAATTCAAACATTAAGAATAGCTCAAAAGGTGGGTCTAAATTTGAATGAAGCCCAGGCTAAAAGACTGCAGCAAATTAATGAGTTAGATGAAATTAGGCTCTCTGCTCTCCAGCACACAGCATTAATTCAACAACAGAGAGCCAAATGGCATGACGCCCATATCAACAAAAATATCTTCCATGAAGGAGACTGGACACTCCTATATGATTCTAGGTTTCAGGATTTCCTAGGAAAACTCCAGACACGATGGCTTGGACCCTATGAAATACAAAAAGTGCATGATAATGGCAATATTACATTAGTTACCATTGACGGCTATGGACATTCCTTTAAGGTAAATGGTCATCGAGTATGATTGTATCATAAACCACTTACCCAGGAATCCTTTTACCAACAGTTACGGGAAGATTCTACCATGGAAATTCTCACTGAAGGGGAGAATTCCTCCTCGGCACCAATTTGATAAATCATTTCTTTTTTAATCTTGTACATAAAGCATTTTTCACTTTTTTTATTGTTGTTTTATGAAATTCATTTTTAAAACTTCTGTTTATATCACTTCTTTATTTCTTCATCGTTTGTTTCATGAAATTCGGTTTCTTTAAAAAAGAAAAAAAGAGAAATTTTTTTGTTTATTTCGTTTGTTTTACTGTTCCTTTCCCAAGGAACAGCACTTCTGCTATTCCTTTCGAAAGGAACAGCAGTTCCGTAGAGTGATTTTGATGTTCCTTTCTAAAGTAACAACACTTCTGCAGAGTATTTTTGTTGTTCCTTTCGAAAGGAACAACAGTTCCGCAAATTGTTTTTGATGTTATTTTTAAAGGAACGACATTTTTTTTGAGTGGATTGTTTTTGTTTTAAGCCAGCATTTTGAATTTTTGATCACTTTTCTAAAGGAAAATATACCATTTATATACAATCATACAAATTAAAGCTTACTGTAATCAGCAAATCAAAATAAATCGTCATTTTTAAGGAAATTGTCTAGTAATGATAAGAAAAAAGGAAAAAGGGGCATGATCAATAATATAACTTTGCTATTTTATTACCATTGAATTAATCTGATCGATTATCTTTATCATGATTGGTTCCTTCCCACATGATATAACTTTCTTTGATTTTTATCTATGGAATAGGAATAAGGGCATATTTTTTTTTTCTATTGAGATGTTCAGACTTCTTCCACCATCCCTACTCTTAAGGAGTGTTGAGCCATCCCTTATGAATAACTGAGGAAAAGTGTTGTATGAAAAAGAAAAAATATTTACATATTTTATTAATAATCTTATGATTTTTCAGATGGAGGATAGGGGGTCTCATTAAGAGCCAGCCTACCATGATCATAGGGAAGGCAGTGAAGTGGAATTCCCATTATGGCCACCAAACCAGGGAAATGGTCCAATAGACAATTGAAAAAATAAAGAAGCCCTTGGAACAGGAGGTCTCATCACGAGCTGGCCTGCCCACCTTTCACTTCTTCCTGGTGAATGGCATTGTAGTTTATCTGGTCACCAAGCCAACACAATGGCCTCCGTCATAATATTCAACAAAAAGCACTTCCTCAATATAAATAAAGGACAATGGTTCTGTGGGTAAGAAAGAAACTCTGTCAAGGTTATGGACACCTGTGGGCAACAGAGCTATGCTGATGGTATTGGAGTCACATTTATACACATCAATAGTTATATTTAACCCTTTTCCTAAATCTCTATTTAAATGTCAAATGAAAATATGAATCCTTTACCCTTACCTCCAAACCTATTATACATGAAAATCATTATAAATCGATCATATTAGTTAGAAATGGTAAATAATTCAATCGTACATATGTTTATCTTATGCTGTCCCTTCTCCTCGTATTTGAATCATTACAAAATGATTTTCTATTCATTACTGATTCATCACATGCATTGATTTCAATAATTGCTATAATTTGATTGAATGTATCATAATTACGCCTGATTTTTACTGATGTACTACTGTTGTGCCACACTTGCCTCTCTCAATTGACAGTCGAGGATGACCTATCATTCATTCAAGGGGCGTGGATGTCTGCATGCAAATCAAACCCCGATATTTCTTTACCTGTATATGAACTAAATCCCTGCATTTTAGGAAATAACAAATTTTCAATGAACCATGTTGTGCTATTCCATTTTGATTACTGTGTGTTGAGAAAAACTAACAGAGTGCAGAGACGATGGGAGGACGGCCAATTCACAGTGAACAATAGGTGCTGATCGTTTCTGATGCTGCACAGGAAATTTTAAAAGACTGGGGTGGATTACATATTTCATGAGGATGCAGCAACCCCATGAAGCAGTGGCCACTGAATTTTTAGTGAACCTTCAGGAAGGATCCTCCATGGTCAGAGGAAGATAGATAGCTGTATTCGACGAGATAATTGCAGAGGTGTCTGGCATCCCCACGCAAGGGAATATTTGGACTCAGAAAAATATTAGGATTCGAGAAGCCATGAATATTTTTCAAGATGACGGACAAACGTTAGTTATCAAAGGTAAAGGAGTCCAGCCAGCATCATTAGGAGAACCATGGACAGAGTTGGCCAAGATTTTGTAGGCTTACATAACGTGCGACGGAAGAAAAGATGTGGTAAGACCTCGCCACCTCAAGCTACTGGATGTATTAAAACATAAATGCACCATTAATTTGCCTGCATTTTTAAATTCTTTGTTGCATGATATTGCTCGTGGTATAAGAAAAGCTCAACATGCATATATGGTGGTCAGCCACCATTTTCTAATACGATTAATAGTGAGTCGTAGCCTCACCCAGCAACAGACCAGCTGGGAAGAGTTAATATTTTCCATTGATGGAGGGTTTGCTTTACCCGCTCCAAAACTGAAGAGGATGGTCGTCTCAATAGATAAGCCTTCTACTCACAGACAGTCCCTTCGATTGAAATGAAGTAGGAGGATGGTGGAAGGAATTCCGAGTAGCAGCAGCCAACCCCTAGAATTGCATAGCTCATAGGAGGAACAACCTCCACAATTGGAGAGAGTAATCCCTCGTACTAATGAGGAAGAAGAATTGGAAGGAGAAATTCGCTACTCGGACGAAGAAGAAATAATTCGCCATATCGGTACTGAAAAACAATCCAGTGCAGAGGAAGGAGATAATGAGGAACAAGAAATCGGAGGAAATACTGAGGAAGAAGAAGTTGAAGGAGAAATTCGGTATTCGGATGAGGAGGAAGGAAGTTATCATACCTACGAGGAGGATGAAGAAAATCATAGCAGCGATAAGGAAGGAACAGAGCCTCCCGAAAATGCTATCGTAAGCCCTTTACAGGAAGACCAATTGGCCCAGATTTTGGCCAATATGAGTGATTATGCACGGCCTCATAGCCCCTTGGACCTCAATATTGATATTAATACCACCAGAGTACTCTGCTATCGATAAAGAAACAGCTGGAGAAATGCTGAATGAAACAGAAAACCCTAGCGAAGCTAGGGTTGCTTCTCCTGAGAGGCGTAAACAAGAGAAAGAGAACACCGAAGCTGGAATCCCCCAGGAGACTGCAGAGTTAACTGAGAATATGATTCTCGGAGAATTTAACCAAGGGCGTATGAATGTGGAAGAAGAACCTTAAGGAGAAGATCAAGAAGAGAATTTTACTGAAGGCATGGCTAATATAGGCCAAAATTCTATTGAGAAAACAGGTTCAGATAAAGGAGCGACTGTTCCATTAAGAAAGAGGAGGAAAACGACTAAGATTGAGAAGCTTCACAGGGAACGAATAAAGCTTCATAAACTAGTTGAACAGCTCAGGCAAACCATTAGGGTTCTGAGAATGAAATAGATGCCTAAGTGAGCCCCTAAGAGAAGAAGCATTACTATCAAAAGAATTTCGAAAAAGAGAAAGGTGACTGCCAATAGGAACCCCCAAGTTATAGAAAAAACCATACCTAAGCCTAATTATGAGGATGCGGAGCAACAAACGGCTGTTCCAACATAAGTTGTTCCAGAGGAACCTGTTCTAAGTGAAAATATGCAATCTAGCAGTCAGCACACTTTTAGTGATCTGACACTGGTCAGACTTCAAGAAGAATTGACACAAGCCCGAATAGAAAGGCAGAGATTGGAGGAAGATACTATCCCAAGAAAGAGATATCAGGAATTGCAGAAACAAATGAGAATTATTCATGAAGCAGAAGCTGAAGCTCATGAAAAATTTAGGAAAGCAGAGGTAAAGGCTGATAAGGTAATGAACCAACTAAAACTAGCCTACAATCAAATGGACACTCTCTGCTCCTTGTATATTGATGTCTTAGCCTATAGATGCCCCGCCAAAAACTATGCTTTGTTTTTACTAGAAAGATATTTACAATTAAAGATCAAGGCAGTTAGGGCAGGGAAATCCATAGTGCTAAAAACCACAAATGATTTTATATCATGCTGCAAACTTTATGGGATCAAAGTACAATGCCTTTTGTGTGAATTTTACTTCCATAATATAATACTTGAAAATGACTGTGAATGAAACCCTAGCCCTTTTATTGGAGATGTTCAGTTTCAGGCATTCATTTCCTTTGCTGTAAATCAATTAAAATGGCTAAAAGCCTATAACTCCTTTCAAAGTCAAGAAAATGAATTAGATCTGTGGTTCAGAAGTGAACCTCTGGACCAACTTCAATTTTGGGCTAGACAGAAAAGTTTGATGACAAAGGAAGGCATTACCCAAACCCTGGGGCCTGTCTACAAATCAATTATTTTGAATGGAACAGATTGTTTCTCATCCATTAGAAACCAAGCTTATATAGCAGCCAAGGTCTGGTGGAGATCCTCGAATCAGAATGTGAAAAATAGGGAACCATTTAATTATAGAAACTTTGGGCTAGCTGCAGACCACTTGATTTCCTATAGCCATCTTGTTTTAAAAGAAGTACCATATTGGTTAGGATGTAGGTTCCATAGCCCTATTGCATGGTACCTTGCTTCAGACTACAAAGCTATTTATGAACTTCCTAAAGGACAGACAGAACATGTTTTTGAGGAATTAACTGCATTACGTGGTTTTAGGCCTGTTGATGACAAACCTTATCCAACTTATTCTTTGATTGCTCTCCATGTGAACTATAGTTTTCATGAGGGCATGAAAAAGATTAAGCAGGGGGGTATGTTGGGCAATGAAAGAGGTATGAAATTACTATGTATTTACTCATTATTTTACCATAGACATACTCCTTTTTTCCTTAGAAAGGTAATTTATTGTAAGAATTACAATAGAATTGGAAATTTTTATGTTTAGTACAAAAAGATGACTAAAGGTTACTTTTTGATTGACAAAACAGGAATTTGACGAGGTAAACAACTGTATCAAAGGCGGGGTTGAAAATAATCTAACTGCTGCTCCATCAACGTTGAACCATATCCAGCCAAAGGCAAGGAGATCTGAACGAATAGCCCAGAAAAGGAAGGGGACAGCTCATCCCCGGTCAGAGTAAACAGGATGATGACTAAACGAAGAGGAACGAATCCCTCAGGATCCTTCGATCTTGAGGGATCGTTGTTCAAACTCATCTTATTCCTTGATTTGTTTGTCGAGATTTGATATATAAAGCAATGTCCTTTAGTGAAAAAGGGGGGTGTTGTTGAAGTCAGTGAGTTAGTCGAAAGGCTTTACATTTAAACATTTCCTCTGTAATATAATGTTTTATTGACTCTCGACTTTTGAGAGAACCTTCACTGCAATGATTTATGTTGGTTTAATATAAGACACGTGTTTCATCCATCTTCTAAAGTTTTGAATTAGCCCAACAGTATTTCACTGGCGCTAAGGGCCCGGCTCTAGTGGAATCACTTCGCTGTTTGTATTTTTAATCCTCGCTTACTGTCATGTGAAGTGTGTTTAATGTTTGTTTCAATTATAGAACTGGTTTATTGTTGTTAGATCAAATACAAAGTCATTTCTATTTCATCCTTCACAAGAAGCACGTTCGTTGTTCGGTTATCTTGTTATTATCATAAATCTTTGTTGTTCTGTATCTGATTTGAGTTGTTGTTCCATTAGTTTATGTTTTTTTACAATTGATTGTTGCGTGGTAAGTGGCTATCGGCAAGATTGAAGCATGGAAATCTAGTTTCTTGATTATGTTAGAATTGTAATTGTTGTTTATTTCATGTTATTGTTCTATTTCTGTTCATTGTTTATTCATAGTCTTTGATTAGCAAACAGATGAGTTATAGTTACATGTTGTTGTTCCTTTCCAGATTTCATTTCTTTTAAGTTTCTTTCATTGAATTTGCTTTCGTTTCGATTGCTTTAAAGATCACCAACTATAGAGGATAGAGGTTATTGCTTCCAGGTCCCCAGATTGGTTATCTTGCATCGATTTCTAAGGGAAAGAGTTACTGCTACTGCATCCCTAATCGATGTTTTGCAAGATTGATGTAGTTTAATCTTTCCATTCATGTCACTGTAATTAGGTTTCTTTACAAGAATTTGTTACTTTTGCATTTGATATTTTTTACTACATCTTCACAACATTTCTCTTAGATAATTGTAGCCTCAGATAGAGTACACTCTTGAAATAAAAAGTCGCTCCCGGATTGATGATTAATGTAGGCTAATTAGGTGTTCAAAAGATACCTTTTTATGACTTAACACTTGGCCTTCAGCCTAATAGTGGATAAGACATGCAAACTCTTCTAAGAGGCCTCTCAAGGAAACAGGTGGGATTCCCGATCAGGAACACCCAGTGCTAAACAACATTATTCTCTACTAAATAGAAAGGATAATGAGATATGTCTAAACAAACAATATACTCTGAAATTACAATATCATCAACAACCTTCTCATGCTACCATCCTCTTCCTTTTATAAGTTTAGAGCTTGCAAAACCATAAACCAACTCAATGAAATAGCTCCTTACACATGAGCCACCTCCAACTAAAATTGCGTTGTGCCTCATTGATGGCCACTCCTCCAAGACAACGTCATTGATTTGGTCATGGTTGACCTAGTCAAAAGATTCAGCCCCTTTCACACCTAAGGGTGCTTATTTAAATAGCCCAGATTTAGCCTTGTTCACATGTGGCATTGATTTATTCACTGTTTAGGAGTTTTATTGATCCTCATTTACACATTTATTCATGAAACAGAAAAATAAAACAAAAATAAAATTCCCATTATCTTGGGACTAATTGTGAATATAATAGTCCTCCCCTCCAAAGTGTAGCTTGTCCTCAAGCAACTGATAAGGTGATTGCTGTAACTCTTCTCCTCCTCCATTGGTGACACCATCATCATGTGTTAAGCTTCCCCCATAAGCTAAGTGTTTACCAATCCAACCCTCCATGAAATATTCCTCCAAATTTCTCATGAGATGTAAATAGTCCATCCCACAAGGAGTCAATAACTCAAATGAAACAATCATGGCTGAACCAATGCTCTCCCTGAAACATGTAGCATGAGACACATAGAGAGTATCCATCCCATGTGGTACATACATGCCTCCCATCCTCTCTCCATGCATTCCCATAAAAAGTACAAGTATATCATCAATGTATGGGAGAAAAACTACGTACATACAAACAAAAATTTGAGCATGTGGAGGTGGGTTATAGTCCCACATATGGAACCAGCACAGTGCATCTCCTGCCTGCATTAGATAAAGATATGGTAAGTGGTTTTCCCACCACTTAATTTCTACCCATGTTATCACACTATGGATGAAAGTGTGAGATTGTTTGGTGCTTTAGGAAAACACTCATCATGATAGAAAATCTCCCTTTTCTCATCAAGGGAATGGCCAAATCTAGAAATGTTTGTGGCCCATTGTTGGCCATGAGATTTATAAGATGTATTACTCCTTATTGGATCCATGGCCTGCATAAACATGGTGAAATAATGTATGCAATCAGAAAATAAAACATGCCTTACATGATCAGATTCTTCGCCAATAATACTCCTTATAAAAATGAAGTGGTGCATGGATCTATCTCCTCTCTTCAGAGAAGGAAGAGATGGCTGAAATAACTCCTTCACAGAGTCATGTTGCTACCCCAACTCCACATATTTCATGCATTCTTGAAAATGCTGATGTAGTTCTTCTTTCAAGCCTTCCCAATAAAATCTCCTCATGATGATGTTGTAGATCTTCATGGAATACATGTGGTTGAAACATAACTAACCATAAGCTCTTTGTAGCAACTTCTTCTTGAGCTTGGAAGCTCTAGACAAGAATATCCTACCATGGTGATAGATGACTCCTCCTTGGACTAAATAGCCCCCTTCATGCATCTGGTCATGAAGTATCATACAAGTGTGAAGATCTTTGGAATAATCCACCAACAGTTGGGATTTCCAATACAAATCTAAATTGCTCAACAATGACAACATTGATGCTATATCAACATAAATGTCTTTAATTTCCTATTCTTCTCCTTAACATTTCCCATGCCAAAGGTGTGTGTTGGAAGGCCATTCCTCCCATTCTTATCCCCCCATAGTGCAAAACCAGAAATGAGAATGGGTGATGGTGATAAGGGAATAAGATTTCCCTCCTCCTTGAGCTTACCCAAGACTCCCACTGTTGTAGCTTTTCCTTCTAGTGCTCCAATCCATCCTGGATCTAAGCTTGGAGCATCATGTTGTGAGTTATTCCCCAAAAAATCTGAATCAAGTGGCCTCCTAGGTGGTTAGCCACTAGATAAGACAGTCCCATGCAGAAATCTCATGAACATGATAGATGGGATTGTAAAGTCCTTTCTTCCACTACGCAAATTCATCTCTGGTTTCTGTGTGGAAGGGGTATGTGAGGGGTATGTATGCATTCCTTTGATCATTTGAGATTCGCCACTCTTCTTGTCCACCCATTCCATTTGTAAATCCTCCGAGTTAGCGGTGACTTTCCCCAATGTAATCAACCATTGAACACCCAAAATCACATTGGTGTCCGTTATGTCAACCACAAAGAAGTGATCAACCAAAGTGTAAGTTCCCATGGTGACTAAAAGATATGGGACATAATGCATGCATTGCATTTCTCTATCTCCTGGGACCAAAACATAGAATCCCTCAAAAGTATCAGTGAGTATTTCCCTCCTTTGTACAAGATGGGCATCAATGAAGCTGTGGGTGGCCCCATTATCAATCAATACAGAAACCCTCTGATTCAAGATTGAACCTTGAACTCTTAAGGTCAAGTACTTAGGTACTCCCCTCAAATATGCAAGAGTCCCTCCAGTAGGATAAAATTCTCCATTCCCATCTCCTAATGGCGTTGGATTTCCTCTAGCAGTGTCAGCGATGTGACCTCTTCTTGGTTCATCTTCTTCTTCCTCCTCAATATCTAAGAACACCTCTATGTAACATGTTTTTCCAATAGCACATCTATGTCCTGGTACCCATGATTCTTGGCAAGTGAAGCATAGCTTCTTCTTCCTTAGATCTCTCCGGACTTAATCATCAAGAGGATTCTTGTATGAGCTCTCCTTTGAAGGAGCAACTTTCTCTTCCTTCCCCTCTAGAAGGAAAAGAGGGCTTATGCTGAAAGTTTTCCTTTGCTTTTGGCAAGGCATCTTGAAGGTATCTAGCCCTCTCAATGGCATCATGCAAAGTAGTAGGCTTGGTATACTTTACCAACCCATGAAGAGTTTCATCTAAACCATCTATTAACATGTACACCCTTCTTGCTGCAGACAAATCAGGAACCATAACAGATAACCTTAAAAATTCAGAAATGTAAGACTCTGTATTACCTTATTGTTTTAACTTTGCAAGGCTCACTAATGGTGCCTTTGGATATCTTATATCAAATATTTCCACCAACCTTCTAGTGAACTTTGAATAATCAGTCACATTGGCATGACCCAATGTAGAGAAGCCATGGAACCACTAGTCATGTGCTTCACCTTCAAAGTGCAGCGCTACAATCTTCATAGCCCCCATCTCAAGGACCTTGTTCAAATGAAAGTAGATGTCACGTTTTTTTACCCATGCTTTGGCAGAACACTTGGATGACCCATCAAAGTTGGGTAAAAATAATCTTCCCATATGTCGATCATGATTCTGAGTGAATCCACCATCTCTATGTCAATGCCTTGGTCTTCTTTTGTCCTTAAGGTGACAAAACTATTGAAAACTAAAGTGATATTTGAATCTATGATTTTGAGACTCATATTATTCAAAATATTCTTCAAGGGATGCATGCTCCTGAAACCCTTCATTTCCCACAACCAAAAAGGTAGGCATGGTAGAGCGTTGGGAAAATTGTGGCTGATGCACTGGTCGATCATTCTAGTGATGAGACATGCCAGAGCTTTCTCCAAGATGAAATCTATTAGGAGATTCTTTGATTCTTTCCAATCTCATATCTTTGATCTCTCTATCAAGATCTATCGTGGCTCTCAAAAGGATCTTGGGAGAATCCTTTTCTACTTTTTCAGTTCCAGATTCAGGGGCTTTACCCTTGTCTTTATCATCATTGGTGTAATCAAATTTTTTTTGTATTCTCTTTAGATACCTCTTCTCTCTGTCAGTAAGAGGCTCTTATTCTTCTGAAGACATATTGGCTTCTTAGAAAGCACAAGTTTTGCCAAGATGATTGCTATGATACCACTGTAATATCCCAAAATGAGGAGGGAACAATATATAAATAGTTATGCAGAGAAATAACGTAGATCATCTAACTAAGAGAAGGAGGCCAATATGGAGGCTCTTTATTTACATTTACATCATCAAAATAGATGCATAAGAAATCCCAGGAGATGTACAATGGGAAATAGAAGACTTTTATGGAAGAAAATCCTCAAAAAGAGGTGTTGCAACCATGTATTAAGACTGAAAAGAGCTTGACAACGTTATTTTATTGGATGCAACTACTCTAGATTACACTTCATATCTGGTGCAGATCTGTGTATAAAAATTCAGATCTATATCAGATCCATACACTAGATAGGATCTTCTTCAAATCTCCCGTGGGGTTTTCAGCAAATCATGAAGTACAAGGATTAGATTTGAGATCTAATGTTGTAGATTTGAAAAAATATTTAGAAATTCATGGACATATAGATCTGATTTTAAATATACAATATTATGATCCCCTCCAATAGATCTCAAATGTGAAGGGCAGATCCCCAACACATGAAAAACACTCCTCCAAAAAGTGTGCCAAAAGACCCTGCAACAGTACCCACATAAATAACACAGTTCTGGAAGCAAGACTACATTGTAGGATTTAGAACAAGTTTGGCCTCAAGCCAAGATCTAAAAATGTAGCTCCAATCATCCAATACTCTCTTGCCAATGGGATATAATAATTCCCCACTGAAAAGGAGCACTAGAATGGCATAGATCTGAGTAGATCTAGCCTCCACTTGTTGCAGCTTACAAAGACAACCAAACCCTCAAGAGGATCTGCATTGTAGTTGGAATAATAAGCTTGGCCTTCAGCCTAATAGTGGACAATACATGCAAACTCTTCCAAGAGGCCTCTCAAGGAACACCAAGTGCTAAACAACACTATTCTCTGCTAAACAATAAGGAGAATGAGATATGTATAAATAGACAAGATACTATGAAAATAAAATATCATCAACAAAATTCTCATGCTGCCATCCTCTTCCTTTTATAATTTTAGATCTTGCAAAACCCTAAACCAACTCAATGAAATAGCTCCTTTCACATGAGCCACCTCCAACTAAAACTACATTGTGCCTCATTGATGGCCACTCCTCCAAGACAACATTGTTGATTTGGCCATTGTTGACCTATTCAAAAGATTCAACCCCTTTCACACCTAAGGGTGCTTATTTAAATAGCCCAGATTTAGCCTTGTTCACATGTGGCATTGATTTATTCACTGTTTAGGAGTTTTATTGATCCTCCTTTACACATTTATTCATGAAACAAAAAAATAAAAATAAAATGAATATTCCCATTAGCTTGGGACTAATTGAAAAAATTACACAGACTTGCTTCATGGAGACTTGAGATGGTATTATATGCTATCATGGATGCATCAATGACAAAATCCAACTTATCCTTATCTTTTTGACTAATTAGTGTTTCCTTTGTACTGTGATTTCAAGTAGGGTTTGTATTTCTCTAGGTCTAGGTTCCTGCCTTTGAACCAATGCTCACCATGGTTTGGTATCCCTGTAGCATGAGATATGGAATCTACTTAGAATATGAAATCAACCCCTGCAATGGTGACTTGGTCATTCTGGAGGTTTGTGATGAAGATTCTAGTCAAATCTAGAAGCCTTTGCACTCTTTGGACCATTTCACAAAACTCATAACAACCCACATATTGGAAGCATTTGACTGCTATGGGTGTTTCCATCAACTCTTTTATGTCTTATGGCTCAAGCCTTTAGATTCTCCTTCTTTTTTTGTAGGTCTTTCTCTCTTCCTCCATGGTGTTTAGTTTGCTAGAAACCCTATGGGAGAAGGGGAAGAAAAAGGGAATGAGATGATGGCGGGGAGTTGGGGTAGTTGTTGGAAAATTTAGGGAAGGGTACAAGGGAGTTAGGGACCTTAGGGAGGTGGAGGGGAGTAAAAATAAAAATGGATATGGGATAGGTAATTTAATTATAGGAGTATAGTTTAGCTGCCTAGAAAAGCACAACAGAGGGGTAGGGTTTTAGGGAGTGGGATTTAGGAGTTGAAATTGGGATGGGAATTAGGGTCTTAGGGATTAATTTAGATGTAAATTAGTTAGGTTAAGGATCCTAGGTTTTTTAGGCTAGTAAAACAATGTACACCGGTGCTTTTGAGAAAAATAGCAACGATGGAGGGATGACCTATTTCTTGACCATAATCATGAAAGAAATAATGAAAGGTGGGGTGAAATGGCCTTACATGCTTGTTTGTAACCATGTGAAAGATTTCTCTGAGCTTAGAGACCTTATACAACTCTTTAGAATCCTTTTAAGACAAATTTTATCACCTCTACAAAAAGCGCAACGCCAGAAGGAAAAGTGTAGCTTGTGAAGGAAAAGCACAGTGTGTCCCTGAGAAAAGAGCAATGTGATATTGCAAACCACTTTTGGAGGTCTTCCTGAACTCCAAATCGATTTCATGATAGCTCATTGGAAATATCTATTTGTCTGCTACACAATGTACCCCTCAAGCACTGAAAATGATCCAGCATAGCCCCTCAAAAATAAATTCTCCCAAGACTGGTCAAAAAGCATAGCGTGTGCCTGAGAAAAGAGTAGTGTGATGTTGCAGGTCACTTTTGGAGGGCTTCCTCAACTCGAAATTGAGCTCATGATATCTCATTAGAAATTAATTTATGTCTGGTTATCATTTGACTTATCAAGAATGTCATTTGGACACTCTATGATAGAGAAAATGCATTTATTCCAAGAGTACTCCAGAAGTATAGCAACTCTCTTGTAGCAACTATATTTTGGGCATTTCTTTGGAAAATTAAATCTTTTTGAAACCTTGAACATATATTTTAAGGACATGAAGTACTTATTACATATAGAAATATAAAATTACATTTTTAAATCAAAATTTATTGAAGAAAATTGGGTATTACCACTCCTCCAATTGTTGGATTTTATGCATGAAATGAGAGTTTTGGTGACCTTGAAACCCTAACCAAAGGTCATCATTATTTCAGAGGTCATATCATCCATCAATAATATAGGGTATAAGGTCATTCACCACACCTTCATTTAGGTCATATTCTAGGTCTCATTTGTTTCTCCACCATAAGAGTCAATTTTGTCATAAAAGAAAGCGAACAAAATCTCATTTTCACCATACAAGTCATTTGCATAGGGAGTTAGAAAAGATAGGGAAATAAGTAAATATATCCTCTATTTTCACTATCATACTCCACATTTTCCATGGGTTGAATACAAATAATAAAATTTGTGCCAACACTACCTCTGCTACGCTTCTAAGTGTGTTGCACGGGTGCTACGCTTTTGGTGTTTGAGCTCCAAATCAGTTCTCTAAGATTCAAAACCACTGCATAAAGGTTCATACACTTACTAAATACTAAATGAACACCCTCAATACCTCTCTCAAGTTAGAATTCATCAGAAAATGAGTGGCTTCCTTCATTAAGTTACCTCCACTACATTTGAGAGAAATCAGAAACATAGAGTTGTTCCAAGTAATTTTCTGCACTTTTGGATAGGTCTTCAAATCGATTTTTCAGAAGTTTGGAGCAGTGTTTTCCAGTGCTTGATGACTCCATTTTGTAGCCCATGGCCTAATATTTACAACAATACCACTTGCATCCCAAAAATCATCTGGGAAGGCCTTCAAACTTGAATTATGAGAAAATTGGAAAGTATTTTAAATAAATGGAGGATGTTTTTGTTCATAACATTCCAAAGAACAAAAACCTCTCTCAGTTTTTCAAAAAAATTATGGTTATAGATATATGGAGCCATCTATAAGCCCTATTTTTGTATATTTTTGGCAATTCCCATGTTACGTTTCTGTGAGCCCTTGTTACGCTTTTGCCTCCCTTGTTACACTTCTGTACATGCTTTCACCACATGTACAAAGCGGTCTCTGGTTACCTTTGTTGGTCTCCTTCTCATCCTTTGGAGATCCGTTGGAGTGATAACATCTTGGCGACCATACTGGGGAATAATAAGTGAAGAATATTCTTTGGGAAAGAATGAAAAGGATCAAATCTTGTTGTTGATGGTGAACAACGGTCAAGCACAATGAATATTCTGCATCATTCACCTGATGAATCCAATGTCAAAGAATCCAAAGGTTTAGAATTTTCATGGCGAATCCACTTTTCAAGAACCAATAGTCTGAAGAAATTCTTGGCGACTTCATTGTTGTCAAAATGGATTCAACTGCTTGTAGGTATGCTCCTATGAATCGAGCTCATATTCCTGGTTTTCTGAACTGTATTCCTTTTATATATTGGCAAATAGGACTGTCAAATTTTAAGGGTCAGGATGGTGAAGTGTGCTAGTTTGGATTTGGTCAAATTTCATTTTCATATTCAAAGACTAAAGATTGAGCTTCCCGAAGGTTGTCTAATGAAGAGGTTTATGGCCACCTTGGAGGAAAAAGATAGATCATGGCATGAGAGTCTACCATATACTAGTTTATATTCTCTAAAGGAATTTCATTCAATTTTCTTTCAACATTATCAAAGCTCCCAACTCTTCCTTGTTGATAATTGATAGTTGTTGTGAGATCTCTGATAATTTCATTGAGTTTCTTGAAAATTTGTATGGGGATGAAGAGTGTCTAGATGATGAGATCATAGAAGCCCTATATTATTTTTCCTCCCAACAAGAATCAATAGAGTCATCCTTGGATGAAACAGACTCGGAACAAAGAAGAGAAATGCCTATTCCCTATCCTGAAAATGAAAATAATTAAGCCAACGTTAACTAGTATAAAACTCAATTTTCTTCTCTGTCTGAAGATGAAATAGATAAGCTCTTGAAAATTCATGTTACAACCCAAGCTAATGCAGGTTTGTAGTGTTGACATAGTCAAGAATATTTTGATGAAGCTTCTTCCATTATTTAAAATGAAAATATGAGCTTAAATGATGACAATAACGATACTGAAGAAACTATACAAGAAGTTGTGGTGAGTATTCCAATTTGTGATGATGTTTTCCTGCAAGGAGATCAACTAACATATAGTGTTTTCCTTCATGAAGTGGATATGGTTGTCATGTTTAACAATCTTGAAGAACGTTTTATGTTCAAGGATGATTTAGAAAATGAATTTGAGGAGTATGAGACTAAGAGAGACAACATGCAAGAGATAGAGTTAGATTTTCACGTGCTTCGAGAATTTGCAACCAACACTCAGATAGCATAAATTCATACTGCCCTATGCCTTCCTATGGATAAACAACCAAGTATTCTTTTAGATCAAAATGAAGAGAGTAATTGTTTTTTTTCTGTTGGATCTCAAGAAAAGTTAACATTTCATATTTTTGAATATCCTTATACTAATTTTCTATAATCAACAGGGGAAATGAATTTTCTTGCATTTTTGGATCATGAGCATATTTTTAGTGGACACTCGGAGTTTCCTATCTTTTGTTTTTTCTTCTTGCTTGAGGAAAGTGAGAGAAAAATTCAAGTAAGTATCCATCTGTTGGATTGGTTACACTAGAAGGATCCCTTCACATGATTGTACATATGTCTTTAGCAGGTAGGTGGTTGTCATCGGGATTTGAAGCCCTCAAGTTTTGGTGATATGCTGCCATCAATAACTTTTGTAAGTTTTTATTTCAGTCAATCCAGTTTTGAGTCAATTTATCAAGTCAATTTTTCAGTATTCAATTTGGTTTTTAAATTTTGAATCCATGCCCAATGGTAAGGCTACTTGGTCCATGGTGTTCTGGACACCTCCAAGGAGTTGTCATGCCCAACTGGAGCCAATGTTAGTGCCATTATTTGCATCCTTTCACCAGTGATCAAATGTAATTTTATCATGTTTTTTTAGGGTCCCATAGTCAAATTTTTGTCATTTCATTAGGTCTTCAAGAAAATATTTGGTCACTGGGTATTGGGTTTAGGACTATGTTTCACTACTTTCAGTTTTTTTAAATTGCTGGTCCATGTCATCACTCAGTTGAGTGTATCATCATTCATAGATTGTCATCATCATTTCAGTCATCATCACCATGATTTCTGTTATCTCTAAATTTTTCCTAATGGGTTGCTCCACCAGACAACTTATATTAACTCTTTCAAACCAACTTTTGACTTAGGATTAGCCTCTTCAGACTGAGAGGGCTCTCTTAATTTAGCTAATTATTTTCTCAATTAGGTCTTAAAATAGATGGATAATTGTGTGAGTGTCTTAGTGTATTTGATTGCAGGTGAAAAATGGGAAATATTTCACTACCATTGGGCTCATGGAGTCAGTAAAAGGAATTCAATGACAAGTATATCTACTTATGGAAACTGAGGATTTTCATGTTTCAATGAAAGGACAACATTAACACATGAGGATAATCAATAACTCAATGCTAAAAGGAAGTTAGAGCATGCATAACATGAATTCTGAGTAATTTAACATCAAGATACTAGAAGCAAGATATAAAGGAAACACATAAACGCATTGAAACATCTCAAGAATCTTAAGTGAAGTAGAAAATGGTCATTGTCTGTCTATTAATGATATGAAACATTTACAATAGTAGTAGTGTCAAAAACATTCTCCAACCAGTTCTATCTCTAAAACTATCTCATTTATAGAGTGAGGACTCATCCAAATTATTTTCCACCTTGCTAGCTTCAAATTCCCACCTCCGATACCTATTTCAAATATGATTACATCACTTGGAAACTTCCTAGGGATAATTTTGTTTTGTAGAGTTTGAATACAAAAAGGACTCTTCTTTCATTAAATAATTCAACAAATCCATTTAATAACCCTTATCAACTACAACCAACTAATTTTCTGAGTTTACTAGAGTGATGATCTATCATTATGCCACGTGGTTTATGAGTTGGACCTCCTCCAAGTAGATTTCTACAAAATTTTCATAAATCTGGTTAGTGAAAATTCTAAAAACTAGGCTTCAAAGATGAGTGTATAATTTCCAAACCATGAAGGATTTGCAGAAACAGAGAGAGGTTTTTGTAGATGCGCTTGTGCTAAAGATAAAAAACTTTCAAATTTTCAAAATCATTTTTCATTTAGTCATAAATAAAACTTTAATTTGATTTCTAAAACAATCATGTACAAAAAATTTCGTAGTGCTCATTTTGTAGCAAACTCCAAAATCCACCTTTTTCTTAACCTTTGACTTTCTGACTGTCGGAGAATCTTCCTTGGGGCTAATGAGCTAAATATAAAAAAAAAATCACATTGATTTTGACCATAGACATGAGTTTAAGAAAAAACTCACCTACAACAGTTTCGTAGCGAAATCTAGCCTTCAAGCTTGGGCTTCGCTACAAAATTTCCTAATTTGCCGAAAAAACCCAAATCATTTGTTTTCTTCAAAATTTCATTTTATGGGTATGTAAGATGATATGACGAAGTATGTTAAGGAAAATTGGGTTCAAAATACCTCTTATCCTCCTCAAGAAAAAACATTTTCACCTTCTGCAAGTTCCTTTATCAATAAAAACAAAGCTATTTTTTATGAAATTTAGGGCTCATAAATTATCTCATATTTGTAGATATTTGATAGTTGTTGAAAAACTGGAGGAAGTTTTTGTATACCAGTTCGTGATGAAAAAAAACATCTCTTGGTTTTTTTTAAAAAATCTCCAAGTGTCTTGGAACTTCATTTTAAAAACAGGTTTCAAACAAGAAAAAAATGAATTCTGAAAATAGAGCCCAAAGACATCTATGAATTTCCCAATTTGTAGCACCTTTGAGAAAGTGAAAATGGTTAATGTTACTTGATATATTTTTTAAAATAACCTCTCTCAAGTTCTTATAATCCTCCTCTTTTTTCCCAAAAACTTCTCTTGAAGTTGACTGCTCAAAAATTCAAAAAATAGAGAAATCTTGAGATTCGCTACGAAACTTTCAGGTAGTTTCGTAGTGAAATCATCCTATTTTGCATAGAATTCACTACAGAATTGTGAAAAATCATATATTTGGAAAAAAAATGAATTTCAAACCAATTCATGTGAACCTAATGTGGATTTTATAGATATGACTGAGATGACATGACTAATGAAGTGTTTTGGACTTAGGATAAAGACTTATTTCATGAATTTTGTATCAATTTCATGGACCAACCTTATTAGACAGAATGAAACCTAGGTGAGTGACCCTAATAAAAATTAAAAATTTATGTGTGATAACAGTGGCTCCACTAGGGATGGCGTGCCCCTGTGGTACAACTAAGAAATTGTAGTTCTAGTGCCTTCCTTCAAAAAAACCAAAAAATTCTGAAATTGATGAAGACTTCTTCAAACTCTTATGGCCTTCTCCTCGGGTTCAATCTTGTTGAAAATGGAAATCCAAGCTGAAGACTAAATCTATACATGCTGAAAAAATGCTTAGAATAATTGAGCTTATTCACGCACACTCCTACCTACCATATCAGCTACAATCTTCATGCTTGATTCAAGCGACATGCAACTTCCAATAAAGCCGGTCAATGAGTTGATCTGATACTTGAACCCCTTGACTGTACTTGAACAAAATTTAATATTCTATTTGTAACTCAGAATGAGAATTGAATCCCTCCTCCATAATAAATACAAAATTTGTCTTGTCTGATGACTGCAATAGACTTACCATTAGATCTTGGAAACCATGAAAAATCACCTTATCTCGATGATTAAAACCATGAGAGCTGAATTCATTCACAATTGATGGCTTCTTTTTCCCATGTCTTCAATTGCAAGAAAAACCTCAAATGAAAAGGAAACAATAAGGTTTTCTTCATTTTCATGTAAATCAACAAAACCATCCATGCATCCTTGAACATATTCAAACATGACATCAATATTGTGTGTATCAAAACTACTCTTTTTCTTATCAAAAAAATTAGATATAACCTTTGGTAGTTTTTCTTGAAGGTTTTCATCTTGATTTTGAACACTAACAACTCCTATAAAAACAACTTTATGCATATCATCCATGTCATTTTTATGATCCCCAAAATTAAAAGGTAAACCATGTATATTCAACCCTTCATGTAGCTTGAATTTACCCTAAAGTGAACTTTCATCCCATGTTGCTTCACTGTTCAGAATTTTCATGCATGTATTTTCAGCAACCTAATCTTGAGGAGCTTCTCCTTGACATAAAATTTCAGAAAAGGAATGAGCTGGAAAACAATTTGAATGATTTGGCTCATACCTTTGACTGCATATAGATTGACAAGGCTGCAAATCCTCATAAATTTCATGTAATATGACTTGACTGTCAAATTGTTGATCTATTTTATCTTAAAGCAAAGAAGACACTTCTTCTTGTTGGAAACCTTCTTAATTATCATGAAAACTAACATGAGAAGAGAAATCATGAAGTTCCTCTAGCATATCCTCATCCATGCACTCTCTATTATCAACAAGACTTTTAAGATATGGAAAGAAAACCTCACAAAAGTCACAATAGTCTTGTAATGGTGATAAAGAAGAATGAGTTTTCTCATAATGTTATAATAAAGTCTTATGGAATCTCTTAGAGAGAACAAGCTTCCTGGTTGCAACCCTTCATGCCATGTTATAGCTTCATCCTTTAGGGTGGCCATAAACATTTTCATGAGACAATATTTAGGAAAATAAACTCAAAACTTATGCACATGCATATGGAATCTAACCAGGTGAAGAGAAGCATTATCTTTCTTTTCATATTTAAATATGGGAAGATAAGTTGATCAATTAACTCTTGGCATAGGATTTGGAAAACCAAGGATGTGAGACCGATCCATAGGAGCATACCTGGCATTATTTCTTGTAATAGAACTCATCTTGGAGCTTCATCAATCTACTGATCTTCAAGTAGTGGAGTCACCATCAAGCTATGAACTTCTTAATTCTTTAAGAATGGAGTCACCAAGGTAGTTTCTGCAGCCTCGAAATGTTTTTAGCTCCTGCAACCTTCAAGAGTTCAGATTCATTGTTTGAGCACAAAATTCGGGAAATATGTATTCAGACTCCCAGCAGACGGACCAAAATGTTATATCTAAATTGGTCCTGATGAGATGCTCCACCAAACAACTTAGAGTAACTCTTTCAAACCAACTTTTGACTGAGGATTAGCATCTTCAGCCTAAGATGGCTCTCTCAATTTAGCTAATAATTTTCTCAATTAGGTATTAAAATAGATGGCTAGCTTTGTGAGTGTCTTAGTGTATTTAATTTCAGGTAAAAAATGGGCAATATTTCACCTCCATTGGGCTCATGGAGTCAGTAAAAGGAATTCAATGACAAGTATATCTACTTATGGAAACCAAGTCTTTTTTTTTTCAATGAAAGGACAACATTAAAACATGTGGATAATCAATAACTCAATGCTAAAAGGAAGTCAGAGCATGCATAACATGAATTATGAGTAATTTAACATCAAGATACTGGAAGCAAGATATAAAGGAAACACATAAACTCATTGAAACGTCTCAACAATATTAGGTGAAGAAGAAAACAATCACTGCCTGTCTATTACTGATATGAAAATTTTTAAATAGTATTACTGTTAAAAGAATTCTCCAACCTGTTCTAACTCTAAAACTATCTCATTTATAGAGTGGGGACTCATCCAAATGATTTTCCACCTTGCGAGATTTGAATTCCCACCTCAGAGACCTATTTCAAATATGATTACATCACTTGGAGACTTCCTAGGGATATTTCTATTTTGCAGAGTTTGAATACAAAAAGGACCTCCTCCAAGTCAAATTTTACAATTTTTTCATAAATCTAGTTAGTGAAAATTCTGAAAAATAGGTTTTAAAGATGAGTGTATAATTTCCAAAACCTAATGGATTTGTAGAAACTAAGAGAGATTTTTTATAGATGGGCCTGTGCTGAAGAAAAAACTCTTTCATATCTCCAAAATCCTTCTTCATTTGGTCGGAAATAAAACTTGAAGTTGACTTCTAAAAGAGTCATGTACAGAAAATTTCGCAAACTCCAAAATCCACCTTTTGCATAACCTTTGACATTTTTTTATTGTTGGTGGATCTTCCTTGGGGCTAATGAGCCAAATACAATTTTTTTCCACTTTTATTTGACCATAGCTATGATTTTAAGAAAAAAGTCACCTACAACAGTTTTGTAGCGAAATCTGGCCTTCAAGCCTGGGCTTCGCTACAAAATTGCCTAATTTGTTGAAAAACCCAAAATCCTCCCTTTTATTCAAAATTTCACTTTCTAGGTCTGCAAGATGATATGATGAATTATTTTAAGGAAAATTAGGTTTAAAATACCTCTTATCCTCCTCAAGAAACAACATTTTCACCTCCAACAAGTTCCTTTATTAATAAAAACAGAGCAATTTTTTTTCTGAAATTTAGGGCTCATAAATGATCTCATATCTCCAGATCCTTGATATTTGTTGCAAAATTGGAGGGATTTTTTGTATATCAATTCATGCTGAAGAAAAAACTCTCTTGGTGTTTTGAAAAACATCTCCAGGTGTTCGAGAACTGCATTTTAAAAACATGTCTCAAACAAGAAAAAAACGCATTATGAAAATAGAGCCCAAATACATCTATGAATCTCCAAATTTGTAGCATCGTTGAGAAAAGTGAAAGAAGTTAATGTTCTTTGATTTTTGCTTGACAATAACCTCTCTCATTTTCTTACAATTCTCTTCTGTTTTCCCAGAAACGTCTCTTGCAGTTGACTGCTCAAAAAGTAAAAAAACAGAGAAATCCTCAAATTCAATATGAAATTGTCAAGTAGTTTCATAGCGAAATCTGCCTATTTTGCATAGAATTCACTACGAAATTGTGAAAAATTAGATATGTGGCTAAAAAATGAATTTTAAACCAATTTATGTGAACCTAAGGTGTATTTTATAGATATGACTGAGATGACATGACTAATGAAGTGTTTTGGACTTAGGATAAAGACTTATTTCATGAATTTTTTATCAATTTCATGGACCAACCTTATGAGATAGAATGTAACCTAGCTGAGTGACCCTAGTAAAAATTTAAAATATATGTGTGATAAAAATTTCATTCAGTTCCATGTCTCCATTAGGTCATTATGATTTCAAGGTCACAAAAACTCTCATTTCATGCATAAAACCCGACATTTGGGGAGTGGTAATAGCCAATTTTATTCAATATAGGGGTATCATCTTCAGTTGTCCAATCTTTTTGCAACAAGCTATAGTTTGGTAAAGTTCATTATTGCAGGTATGGAGATAATCCTATCATCTGAACTAATTTCTTCAGCCATAGGTATCCCTTCTCATGGAGAGAAGTGGTTCAAGAGCATGGACCTAGATATTGAAAACTATAAGCAGTTCCTCAAACCTCATGCTAGAGAGGAGCTTGAATATATTTTTCCTTTCAGATACCTCAGAAACAAGTATGTTCCTTTGATGATGTTCATAATGAATTGATTCACATGTGAAGGAAGATTCTCTAAGTTGTACAAGTATCACATAAGGCTTTTGATGCATTTTACCTTTGTCAAAACACTTTATGTGCCACACTATTTGTATAGGAGCTTGATTAATATGGCTGAGAAGGTTCAAAGTAGAAGAGAAGATCATCACACTATTCTTTTTCATCATGGCCTAATTAAGCTCATTTTGTTGCTATAGAAATTTAATACAAAATATGTATTGCCTGGATTCTCCTGATTTAACAATTATATGCCACTGTTAAATACAAAATCACTTCTACAAAATCTTCGTGGAATTTAAAACACAATCGCCAATAGAAATATCATGAAGAAATATCAATCACACATAACACAGATGTTTTTACTAGGAAAGAAAAAAGCTAAAAACCCCACTATCATATATTATGTATATATCATGGATCATGAACAATCTCATACAAAGCTCCAATCCAAAAGCTCTCAATACATCATACAATTGTCTCACACTATCATACAAAAATTGGCAAGTTCATTAGCTAATTTACTGCCTCCAGACAACATGCCTCTACTGTGCAATCCCAGTTGATAGAAATCCCTGAATGAATGGAATCCCACTTGCCTTGACTACGCAATCCTTAATGGCACATCTAATGTGTGTCTAGTCGCATGTGTGCAACCACTAATGTCACAACTGATAGTCAAACTGTCCCTTTCACCTACATCTCAACTGGGTCTCCACTACATCTGACATGCATGTAGTTAATAGTAGTAAATATTCAGTTACATGTGAGGCCACTAATTGTGAATTAATTAATAATTAATTCAATTGATATCTCACTAGTGTATCTTTAGTTACAACTAGCACAACTAATTTTAACTCACTTCACTGAGTTAAACTACTTTACAACATTCATAACTACACTTCCAACTCTATTACAACTTTGAATCACTCAGTTACAACTAAGTCCACTTGCATGTCCCACCAACCAACCAATCAACTCGAAATACCTATAGCTAACTTATTTTCCACTTCAATTAACTATTTCCAAGTGCTCATTGAGAATAGATTATTGTTTATTGTCCAACTATTATTAAGGGATAATAATTGCTGACATACATCTATAAATAGACATGCAATATATAAATATAACTTGCACATACATCTATAAATAGACCTCATCTATAAATAGAATTTTCTTATGCATCTATAAATAGACATCCACCTAAAAATAGCCTAAGGCTCCATCCTACTGTAGGTGCATAAATTTCACTAGGATCTTCTTGTTGAATCTCAACACTCCCTCTCAACAAGAAAGGGATTATCCTTCACCTCGATCTTGTCTCTATGGTATTCGAATTTTCTCCTGCTGAGTGCCTTCATCAGAATATCTGCATCCTGATCTTCTGTAGGAATGTACTGAAGCTCTACCTCTGCACACAATCTCTGATATGATGATACTGGATATCTATATGCTTAGATTGATCATGAAACAAGATTAATTTAGAGTTTAATGCAATTATAATTATCACAATGAATCACTGTCGGATCTAAATTAGAACCAAAAAAACCAACCAATATATTTCTCATCCAGATAGCCTCACATGCAACTTGACTCTCTACCACGTATTCCATTTCCACTGAACTGAGTGCCATGGATCTCTGCTTCCTGCTATACCAAGAAACAACTGTAGATCCAATGCTAAATATCCCCCCTAATGTGCTCTTTAAATCCGATGGGTTGCGTGCCCAATATACATCCGTGAAGCCATGCAACTTCACCTTGTCCATCTATCTGTACCATAAACCATACTAATATTTTCCCCTCAGGTATCTCAGGACATGCTTTCCCACCTTCCAAAATAGCTTGGTAGGCTTAACCATCGCTTGACTCAGCCGGTTAACCACATAGCAAATGTCTGGTCTTGTGTTCACTAGATACATTAGCGAACCCACTAACTTCGATAGACAGTAGCATCCACTACTTCTCTAGAAGTATCATCCTCTTTCCTTCAGTTTCCTGGAAGAGGAGTATCCATGGGTTTGCAGCCCTCCATGTGAAACTTACCCAGTATCTCCCTTGCATACTTGCCTTGAGACACAAAAATTTCACCATCTTGTTGCCATATTTCCAATCAAAGGAAATAATGAAGGAGGCCTATATCCTTCATCACGAACTCCTTTACAAGGTCCTCGTTGCACGAGTGTATCAGCTTCTCATCAGTAGTCAATATTAAATCATCAACATAAAGAACAATGATTAAAATCTTACCCTCCACCACAATTTGGTATAGGTTTGCATCCGCTTCACTTTTGGTGAAGCCTAGTCCAGTGAAATAGCTATCTATCATAGTGTACCAAGAACGGGGTGCTTGTTTTAGCCCATACAATGTTATTTTGAGTCGGCGCAGATGCGACTCGCTACTGAAGATCTCAAATCCTTTAGGTTTCTCTATGTACACCTCTTCCTCAATGATCCCACTAAGAAACACAGTCTTCACATCCATCTCATGAATGTGCTAGCCCATCTGCAATAAGAGAGAAAGGATGGTCCTTATGGAAGAATACCTTGCAACAGGTGCAAAGGTTTCTTCATAATATATCCCCTCAATCTGTGAGAACCCCTAGGCCACAAATATAGCCTTGTATTTCTCAACACTCCCATTAGTAACTTTCTTTACCTTGTACATCCATCTCGAACCTACCACTAATTTATCAACTGGCCTTGGAACAATTTCCCAAGCACTGTTTATGACAATGGAGTCATACTCCTCCACCAATGCATCTACCCATGTGGGCTCCTGCACTACTTCCTGAAAGGAAGATGGCTCGGTCATAATACATTTTCTCATAAGAGAAATGTATACATTAAATTGGTTAGGAGACTTTCTTTGTCTGCGTTGTGAAGTAGGGGCTCCTACATTCTATGCAACATAAAGTCTCAGCCTATCAGCTTCTATGGTACACCTTCTGCCAATTCTGATCATTGGCTCTGCATGAGTGGACTCTTCTACTCCATGAACCTCCTCTTGTGGTTGATCCACATCTGGAGACTCATCGTTGGGAACCAACAGTTCCTCCTCCACATGCAAGTCTAGCTCCCTCTAAAGAGACAACCGCATGGCTTTCCCCTCATTGAATTTTATATCCCTACGCACCACATTCATTCAACTGTTTGGAAAATACACACGATAATTATGGGGTGTTTCTGTGTACCCCAAAATATCCCAACTTCAACAGTTAGCTCCATCTTCTTCCTAGCGTCCTTGGTCACATGCACATAAACATATGAGCCAAAAATATTAAAGTGTGAAACATTCTGTTTCTTACTAGTGAAATCTTCTTCAGGTTTACTCATGCCAAGTACTCTATGAGGATAATGATTTTGCACATAAACCACAGTGTTGCATGCTTCCTCCCAAAAATGCATTGGTAGGCCCTGATCATGCAACATCGCTCGTGCTACACCCATGATCATTCTGTTCTTCCTCTCCATGATCCCATTTTTTTGTGGGTTATGAGGCACTATGATTTCTCTTCGAATTCCTTCTTTGATGCATAATTTCTTGAATTCGTTAGAGATGCATTCTCCACCATTATCGCTCCTCAGAGCCTTCACTTGCTTCCTCGACTCTTTCTCCACCAATGCCTTAAACTCACAAAACTTTGAGAATGTTTGATCCTTCTTCCGCATGAATAACATCCAGCATTTACGAGAAAATTCATTAAAAAAATAACATAATACTTATGTTTTGTTGTTGAAGCAACCGAAAATGGTCCAAAAACGTCAGTATGAAATCTCTCAAGGATCCCCGAAGCACAGTTCTCCTTTTCATGAAAGGTGGAATTTACATACTTCCCCATGGTGCAACCCTTGCACTGATCTAATTAAGCAAGTGTTCCCATTGGAAGTCTAGTAGATATTTTCTGCATGACTTTCAAGGCTCCATGATGAAGATGGCCTAATCGCCTGTGCCATAATTCACCCTCATCCCAGCTCACCACTTTTTCTGGCTTGCCCATCATGGCAGCGCAACCATCTAAATTCATATTGTAGATATTCTTAACTCGAATCCCTAGCCTCTTGGCTTGACCCATTTTTTTATGTCACAAGAAAGCTTTTCCATTGTTGAAAACAACGTCATAGCCTTTGTCCTCCAACATTGCGACTGAGACCAATTTTTTCTTTAGACCTGGAACATGCATAACATATTTCAATTGAAATGGTTTACCTAACTACCTCTGAAAGGTAATGGTACCAATTCCGGTCACACTGTATCATCCATCATTTCCCATCTCTATATTCATTTGGAGATCTTTCTCCTCCAAGTCACTAAAAATCTTATTATCTCCCATCATGTGGAAGGAAGCGCCACTATCCAAATACCACACCGATCCCAACGCACTTGACACCATGCATGCGATCAAGGAAAATTCAAGTTCAAATTGCGAGGCAAGTGCCTCACCATCTGCAACTCTAGAAGCCTTCTTGTTCTTCTTCTTTTGCGGACAGTTAGTAGTGAGATGCCCATGTTCGTGACAGTGAAAACACTTCACTTTGGACAAATCCAACTTCTTGCCTTTAGACTCAGATTTTGAATGGAATTTATTCCCCTTCCCTTTCCTTTCCTTGGAATCCAAATCACAATCCTCTTCATCACCATTCTTTGATGAAGCACCATCTCTGGTGTTCCACTTGAATTCCTCCTACACTAGATCTGACCACAGTCATTCCCAATCTGGAAATTTTTCCCGTCTGTTGACACAGTCTTCATAACTGTGCCAGCTCTTAAGAAATCCCAAGAGAGCCAAGCTAACTAAATCATCATCAACAATTGTTATTCCCACACTCCCCAGTTCATCCCAACATTGGAAAAACTTCGTGAGTTACTTTGGAATGTTGTCGCCCTTTTCCATATTGATCATCCTGAGTTTATCTTTGAGTGCCAATTTCCTATGGTTGTTGCTACTTTGGAAAATATCCATCAAAGCCTTCCACTTAGCATATGGTGTGGCTTTCCCATGAAGGCTCGAGATAATGTGGTCTTGTACTCCTTCCAACAAAATCCTCCTCGCATTTTCCACTATATTTTTCCATGCATCAATATTGGCAGCATCTGTGGAAACAGGATTAGGAACATCACAATCGATGAATTCCTTCAAGCCATTATCTTCCAGCACTACCTCCATCCTGTCCTTCCAAGAAATGTAGTTCGAGCTTCCCTCGAGTGCATACTCTAGCCGCAATCCATTTAAATCCATCTCAATCTTGAATCAGCTGTTGCACCAAGAAAGTCTTTCTGCAAATTCGAATTTTTTCCACCAACAGACTCAGCTCCTACTTCACAATTGCAATCTCCTGTGCTTTGATACCATGTAGAAATTTAATAAAAAATATGTATTGCCTGGATTTTCCTGATCTAAAAATTATATGCCACTGTTAAATACAAAATCACTTCTACAAAATCTTTGAAGAATTTAAAACACAATCGCCAATAGCAATATCATGAAGAAAGATCAATCACACATAACATGGATGTTTTTACCGGGAAAGCATAAAGCTAAAAACCTCGATATCATATATTATGTATATATCATGGATCATGAAACAATCTCATACAAGGCTCCAATCCAAGAGCTCACAATACATCATACAATTGTCTCACATTGTCATACAAAAATTGGAAAGTTCCTTAGCCATTTTACTGCCTCCAGAAAACCTGTTTCTACTGCGCAATCCTAGCAGATAGAAATCCCTGAATGAATGGAATCTTGCTTTCCTTGACTTTGAAATCCTCATTGGCACATCCAATTTGTTTTTGGTCGCATGTGTGCAACCACTAATGTCACAAATGATAGTCAAACTGTCCCTTTCACCTACATCTCAACTAGGTCTCCACTGGATCTGACATGCATGTAGTTAATAGTAGTAAATCTTCAGTTGCATGTGAGGCCACTGATTTTAAATTAATTAATAATTAATTCAATTTATCTGTCACTAGCGTATCTTCAGTTACAACTAGCATAACTGAGTTTGACTCACTTAACTGAGTTAAACTACTTTACAACTTTCATAACTACACTTCTAACTCTGTTACAACTTTGAACCACTCAATTACAACTAAGTCCACTTGCATGTCCCACCAACCAACCACTCAACTTGAAATTCCTATAGCTAACTAATTTTCCACTTCAGTTAACTATTTCCAAGTGCTAATTTATAATATATTATTGTTTATTTTCCAACTATTATTAAGGGATAATAATAGCCAACATGCATCTATAAATACACATGCAATCTATAAATATAACTTGCACATACATCTATAAATAGACCTCATCTATAAATAGAATTTTATCATGCATGTATAAATAAACATCCACCTAAAAATAGCCTAAGGCTCCATCCTAGTGTAGGTGCATAATTTTCACTAGGATCTTCTTGTTGAATCTCAACAATTGTATCACCTGTCCTCCATAAATATGACCTGGGAAATCTTCATGGAGATATTGTCAGCAATGCTATCTATCTTTCATATTACATCATCAACACAACCAATGGAGATTGGATATTCTATCATGCCTAATCAACATTCATATTTTCCTAGAGTTGTGGATTTTTTTCACACATACTAGAGGGGGAAGAGACAAGTATTTGCGCCTAAGTCTGCCAAGAGTGTTTTTACACTTTGCACCATTGTTGAATAATTTGAGATAGAGGAGAAGCCTATTTTCCATCAGCATAGTGAGTCGGTGTCGTTGGAGGCTGAGGTATCAAAGCATGTGGAGGTCAGATTAGTTAAAGAAATCATCAAAGAGAAAGATAAAGAAATAGTTGAATTGAAAGAGGCCTTCTCCATTGCCCAATCCCAAATTACTTTCCTTCAGTAGGAAAATTTTCAATTGCAAGTGAATCAACTCCTACAAAGCAAGTATAAATAATACATGGAGGCAAAGAGAGCTAAAGGCAAGAATATTGTTTTTGTTGACCAAATGCAGGACATGGAGTCTGAAACACAAACAAGAAGACCAAGAACAAGAGACCTCAAAAGGGCGCTGGAGCGAGAAAGACAGTCAATTCACCAATCTGAAGAGTTGACCTTTGATGAGCTTAATTCCATGGAGATTAATGAGGACATAGAGCTTTGGTTATAAAAAGTAAATTATCATTTTGAGAAGCTTTTTAAGAAGGCTAAAAGGGATAACAAGCTGCAAAGACACATGGAAAACCACTATCACACCAAGAACACCATTTCTCAAATAAGGCTAAAACAAGTGAAGAAAAGGCTTAAAGAGGCACAAATGAAGCTCAAAGAGAAGGATAACTTGGAATTATTGGTTGAAGCTTCTTTAGCTATGTAGCCTATCTCTCACAGGTGCCATATAACGAATTTTGAGAGTTTTTTTATCAATTTTGGTATTTTATATGATTTTTTGCAGAATTCTGGAAATTTCTCATTGCAAAAGGGTAACAAACTTTTGTTACTCTTATTTTGGAGGCATCCAAATGGTGATTTATTTACATTGATGGATGTATTTTGATGAGTACATCATATATCATGAACCCTCATGGTAGGAAAAGTTTAAATTTGGAATGAAAATCTTAAAAACCACCCATTTTTCATGTTTCTGCCTCCTTTTTGGACCCTTTGTTACACTTTTGAGCGACCCTGAGAGAATGGATTTTTGAAGGCCTTCACATGGTGCATTTTGAAAAATTCAAGATGTATGGAAACTGGATATACAGGGCTAGTTGACCATTTTTTAAGAAGTGGATTTGTGCTATTAAAAGTGCCTCTAAAGTTTTTTTATGTTTCTGCAAATTGTTTTTACTCTTATGTCAGAAATGTCACAAATCAACATTGGATTCCTCAAGACACTTGTCAAGCTTAGAAACGGTCACAAATTCGAGGCAATGCTTTTCTATGAGTTGTAATTAGATTTATTGGGTTGGTTTTTTCTTCCTATCATGGTGTAATATGTAATTAATGTAAGGGACAAACACTACTAGTTTAGAGCTAAAATTCAGGGAATGGTTTCTAACCTCCATAGAAACTAGGAAATGACTCATATTTTGCATTTATGATCCATTTTGGATGGGATTTCGACCTGATGAGGTGTCATAGTCCATATTTTATATAAGTAGACTCTCTTTAGTCTTTTTTTGGGTTGGATAGTATCATATTGCAGTGGAGCTCTTGTAATTAGCAATTTGGAATGAAATCAGAGACAAATTTACAAGAATTGTGTTGAGATATTTGTGGTATGCATTAGAGCATTTATTTTCTTATGTGTTTTTATCATTTCATGCTTAATACCATGTATTCTTATTCATATATGTTTATCTTGTAATTTTATGAGCAAAAATCATGTTTATGCATGCTCTGTTTTAGACAAGGTTTACATTGCTATTTTTATTTTCTTCTAAATTGAATGAATTCACCTTAGTTCTCATTCAAAATATCTTCTACTTCATCCTACACTCAATGAATTATTAATATGTTTTCAAACTAATTATCTTTCCTCACATATTCTCTGTAGGTTCACCTTGGAGTTCAGACCTAATATCTTATACACAGTCCACTCACTGAATTTTCTATCTCGCACTAAAAAATATCAAACAAAACCTATTTACTGAGATTATATACCTAGATTAATATCATTAGATACTCAACCATTCATTTGACTGCTAATAATGAAAACTAGAGATCCCTCTCTGGTCCGATTAGGGCTAGCTACCTGACCTAAAGTTTGGTTTGTGGTTACCTTTCTCCAATCCTATTGTTAGCCTTGGGAAGTTGGGGAGAGTGATAAAAATTGGGAAGCTCAATTTTTGATGACTGATTTTGATTATCTGTTCGAGAATGATATGTTGTCCTAATAAGATTTGTATCATTTACTATTTCAGTTTTCCTTTTGACTGATACACTTGGTTGCAAGCTGCTTGGTTCCAGTTTTCACTTTTCTGCACTTGAAATTTCCTAAACACAATCTGAAATCTCAAAAATTCCTACTCTTTCTTCCATAAAATCCTCTAACAATGTTGAAAAATCATCATTTTACAAAACAAATGACTCTAAATTAATATGAACAACATGAATTGGGTGATTGTGGGGTTTTTCTTTGCTACTAATCATGTACTTCATCTTGTTCTCCCTGCATAAATTTTTAGTTTTCCAAAAATTGGTATATTAGCATAAGAAAATTCTAACTACAAAGTGCCTTTAAGTTTGGTTCCCCATGATTGGGAGAGAAGCATTCCATATCTCAGAGGAATGACAACTACAACAACATCCATAAGAACATTCTTAGATGGAATTTGATCTAAAGACACCACTAAATCTTTTATGAGACCAAGACACTTAACCCTTCCCGAGTCAAAAGAGTAAAGGTCATGGTATGGCCTGGTAATATCCAATCCTAGTTTTTCCATGATAGCATTGGGCATGAGACTATGTGAGGCCCTGAAATATAACATAGCATTATGGAGAATGAAGTCATGAATTCAGAGACTGAGGTAAAAAGGTGAAACTTCACTGTCTTCTAAGTTGCCACCTATAACAGGGACAAACAAAAGCTCGAGGGGGTCATCACTAACATTCACCACATCATCAATTTGGTCAACCTTAAGAATTTTGGCTACTTGAAACTTGTATTGGTAATTCTTGATTAACTGAGTCAATGGAATTGAGACTTTAAGATTTGAAATTTCATTCTCAATATTGAATAAAGAAGAATGTTTTTCTACCTCTTTATATGGTAAGTCTTTTTTTTTCAAGTTGTTCTCTGATTGGGATCTCATTTTTTTGTCCTCCATCTTGAATTTCTTTGTCTTTCTTCAGACTTCTAGTGGAAGCTTCATTACTTTTTCCCTGGTTTGTAATAGCAGGTCATTTTTATTTATTCTAATTTGAAGTTATGGGCACATTCCTATTTCTCAGACCATATTGCCTTTTTTAATATTCCAAAATTTGCATGCAGCAAATTGGAATATTCAATTTTGTTGATTTCACTTAGGAGATAAATAAATGGGTAAGGAGGCCCATGCATAATAAAAATCTAAATAAAATCCCTCATAACGTGAAAAGGGATCAATATAAGGCTAGATTTCACACCTTCATGTGTGAACAGGGACTTATGCATGTGGACAAGGTCAAGTTTGACCAAGTCAACAACACTGGAATAGGAGGTGGAGAGCATCTTGTGAGACAACGCAGAGATAGTGGGAGAAAGATTCCTTGGTGGAGGAAACCGTAACTGTGGGGCCCAAGGCAAGACAGCTCACACATGTATAAAAGGAGGGTAAGGAAGCCATAGAAAGACATCTTTGGAATGATATTTGATTTTTCTGTTTAGACTTTTCTGCATTCTCTTGCTGTTTAGCATAGTTGTTGTACTGCTTAGCACCAGGATCTCCTGTTTAGGAATCCTTCTCCTTTCTTGAGAAGCCTCTTGAAGGAGATTGTACTAATTTTCCTCACATCCAGGCTTGAGGCCAAGCATCCTCCTTCAGCTACAGTTTTATTTCTACAGTAGTATAACATTGTGTTGTAGGGTGTTGCAGTGAGGGTTCACAACGCCACTTCCTGCACTCATTTTTCAAAGGAGGGAGCCTCCTTTCCTTTGGGAGATCAGTAAGGAAGGCTCGGGAGCATATTTTCATATCTTGGCACTTAGCCAAAGGACTTCCATCAGCTACAGTGCAGTCCCTTGTAGGAAATACGTCATTTTCTGCAGTGTTGCAGTGTGAGGGTCAATTCCCTCAAGCTTGAGCTTGTTTTCTTAGGGAAAGGGCCAACCCTTCTCCCGTAAACCTTGTAAGAAGGATCCTCCTTCAATTCTTGTATTATTAAGATGTATGCATGCAAAAATTCAGTTAGACTACATTTTTTTGATCTAGATCTATAGGTCTAACATTTTGTACATTGTGCCTTCATGAAACCCTTGCCGGGTTATTTCTAGAATATGTAAAAGGGGCTAGATCCCCATTTTTCTTCATGATTTGAGTAAATAAACTCCAGATATATTATTTCCATTCCTTTGTAGTAGAAACCCTCTAAAAATCACATTGTTTATGCTTCAGTAATTTCTACATTACATAAGTCATGGGGTTTGGGCCTTTTTGAGCCATATTAGGACCGGGATATTTGTTTAAACAAGTAAAGGAGATTTGTTTCTAAATATTTTCTGGGTGTGAGTCCCATATTACATAATATAATGGATCCCAGTGTTATTTCCCTCTGTTATAACGCAATTCTCTAGGAATAATGTTTTTATGGTCTAAATGATGCATTTTCCCCACTTGGAATGATGTAAAGAAGCTCCTTTTTGTTGGTATTACATTCATTTGATGGCCATGTGGTTCTCAACACATTTAATGAGATAATTTATCACTGCTACTCTAGTATTGTGCTTATGCATTGCTACATTCCCCTTTTGGGATATTACACCTTTGCACTTAACTAAGGGCATTTTGGTAACTTCTTTGATAATATTTTGTTTGTACTGCCAAAATATCATCATTAGAAATAACATATTGATGATCATAAGGTACATAAAATTCTTTAAAAAATTCATCCTCCTTAGTCAAGAAAATGGGTTGCTGGTTTCCCTCAAAAATATAATTTTCTTTTGAGATTTATTCTTCTTCGTTAGGGCCCTCTATATACTTTTTCTGAAAAAAAAGCATAGATCTATGATGACCTTGTTGATCTTGACCCCTCTATTCCATTTTTTTAATCCTATATTGAGATTTTTGGTGTTGACCTCTAAAATTGGGATTTCTGATTTGTGGTTCTGCTTGTCTATCTTTGATAGTCATGTTGTCCATCATCTTTTCCATTGTTTTAATCAAAGTATCAATTTTACCCTCAGATGAAATGGATAGCTCCTCATTTATGGTAACCCTATATTATGATTTCAAATTTGACGTTTTGATAAGTAAATTTTCCTCAACACTTACTGCATACCTTTTCATGTCCTTAAAGGTAGTAGGATTTCTCTCCCTCAATTGGTAGGCCATAGCTGGATCAAACACATTTGGATAATGAATAAGTGCCAGGCTAGGAGGAGGCTTAATTTTTCCTGGGATAGAATCATATATCGTATTAAATCTTGTTGTGAAATCTTGCACATATCCATCAGTATTTCTCTTCAAAGCATTACACTCAACCAAAATTTCGAGAGGGTTATTTTTCTCTTCCCACTTTGCTAGGAATATCTCTAAGAACTATTGTGGATTGTCTATAGAAGCAACTGTTAGGGAATGAAATCATTTATTGACTTCCCCTGAAAAAATTTATGCTATTATGCGCATTTTGGCATCATCATTATCAATTTCCTCAAGATCAATAAAATAATCACGTTAACTATATGTTGTTGATAAGTGGCCTCTTTTTTCCCATCAAACAAAGGAAATATTTAACCATAATTTTGAGACAAAATAGTAAGTTGTGGTGGTAAAATCAAAGGAGAAAATATTTCCATGACTGTTGTAGAAGGTTGTATGGAAATCACAACATGAGGTATTGATGGAGGAAATTATTGCAGAGGAAGTGATGGATTTACAGTGGAGGATGATGGAGAAACTATATGAGGATGTGTAATAGTATATGTAGCAGAAAAAAATGTCTCTTGTTGGTATGGGGTATAGGAATTTTCATAGGTTATTTGGAACTGATGAACCAAGCTCTGAAGTTTGTAAAAATATCACCAGACCTTACTATCACCCTCAAAATATGAAGACTCGGAAAATGGAAATTTATATGTTTCAACCTCAATGGGATAAAAAATTGCTTCTGAGAGGAAATATTCTGACTTATACTTGAATAAATATGACTCAAATTTGAGGTCAAAAGATAAATCTTCAGGAGCAACCAACCTTGCAGTCAAAGATGTCGATCTTACAAGTGGAGGTGTACATTTTTTAACTTCTTGAGATTGTGACCTTTGCTTTCTCAAGAGCCTCTCAAGGTCATTAACTATTGGTGAAGGATTAGGACCAGGATTGGACCTTGTATGCCTTTTGGGAGCTAGTGTTATTTTGATTTTTCACTTTGGCTCGAAATGAATAAATAAACATTCTTTGAGTGACAGCACTTTTCACCCACAAGTCTAGCCTTCAACAAAATATAAGAAATATCCCTAGGGAATGTTGGACACTCGTTCCCTGAAAACATCACCAAAATGTTAGGGCTCCTTAGTTTCCCAAGGTTGAGAAAGGACACAAAATAGGTATTCACAGAACAACTTTCAATTTGTTTGCTATCACTACCAAATCAAAGAGGTATATATCTATATCAAGCTCACAGTCGATGGAAATTACTAGGGAATAAGGATTTTAGGCTAGTTATAAGTTTATTAGGGTTTTTTATTTAGGTTTGATTAGGATTTGTTGGGCAAAGAAGCACCAGGTTTGGAAACTAGGCAAGATATCCCATAATGATTAGCTGCAGACACAATATGAGGCAAGGTAGGTGAGATCAATGAAATAATTGGTTTGTCATTGGAGTGTGGTGAATATTAAATCATTTAAGAAGTTAAGTGAGCATAATTAATTCACCTTTTCAGAGGATGAAACACTTAGATGTTTATCTTAAACAAAAATAGTGTGTAAAAGAATGATTTTTGCTTCAAACTTTAAAAGACAAAGCATATGAATAAATTAGAATTTTTATTAAAAAATTTGATCATCATATGGATAAGAAAAATTTATAAAAACACTGTCACTAACCACATCACAAGAATCCCATAAAAATAGTTGCAACTACCTGTAAATTTCTTCTACCAATAATCAAGTACACTAGTGCCAAAAGAATATTAACTTCAAATATACAACCCTCTCAAAGACTTTATTTTGAGGACATATATTAAATAGAACAAGATTCCACCTATAGGGGTCGAATCCTAATCCATAGCAACTAATTAATGAACCTATGACTCATAGCCTAATCTTAAGGAAGTTAAAAACAAATTTCCCATTTTTTAGCTAACTAGTTGAGCTTTTCTCTCAAGTCATTAAACATAATATTATTTTACAAATATGACCATAAACAGACCTATAAACCATCAAAAAACTCATGATCCAGTTATTACATTGACCATTTTGACCTTTGACCTTCATGTGTCAAGAAAAATCTCCAAACCCAGAAACGCAACAAAATTTCTCAAAAACATAGCAACATTAAGAGAAGTGCATCAAAACTTTGGAGGATGATTTAGAGGCATTCCTGGATGTTTTTTTGGCTGAAAAATGTATGGTTGGAAAGCTTAATATGTATTCTACACAATGGATTCATCAAGCACTGCAAACACTAGCTCCAAAACCCTCAAAATTTGACTTGAAATCAAATTGTCCAAAAGCATAGCAAGTGGTCTGAAAGGTGGCAGAAAGGTCAAAAATAGGAAATATTTGGTCAATTACTAAAAATTTATGAACTTTCAATCCTTCCCATGTAATTTTGTGACATCCTTGCATCATTATCCATATGGACATGCTTGAAATTAGGCAATTGGACCTCCTGAGAAAAAGCGTAAAAAGTACTTGCTGCGTTTTTGTGGGCTAGTTTTCCTGTGTACACAAAAAATTCCAAAATCTTCAAAATTTTCCTCATTTCCCTAATTTCATTCATGCCTTCAAAAAAATAAGGATGCATCAGCCAAGAGTTCAAGGTTATATTTTTTCATAAGCTTCCTTAGGGTCCTTTTGAGCTTCTTCTTCCTTTTCTTAACCCTAATTTTACTAATAGTATTTCTAGTGTAGTAGTTCCTTGCCATGTGCCTCTGTATGGTAGTGTATTTGTTTCCCTTCTTCAGTAGCTTCTCTAGGTGTTCATTTAATACCCCAAGACAATATTCCATGTCTTCTTCAATTTCATCTATTATGGTTTCATTGATGTCTTTGTGGGCTTGAGGAGGAGATGGCTCTTTTACATGTTTTTATTTTCTTTTCTTTACTCTAGTTTTAGGCCTTCTTGGTTGTGTCCGAGTGTCTTTTTCCTCCAACTGCTCCACATCAATTATGGCCTTACCCTTAGCCTTTTCTACCACAACATCTGCCTTGCTGGATGATGGATGGTCCCCTTGTGGTTTTCTTTGCGACAATAGGTTTTGTTTCAAGTGCCTATTTTCTTGTTGCAAAAACGGACACCATGAAATGTTCCTTGGCAAGATCATCTTTAAGCTCCCTGATATGTGCCTCTTTCTCTTTTATTGTGCCTTCGGCTACCTTATCTTCATGGTGTTTTTCTAGGTCATCCATCTCTAAATCAAGAGGTGCTTGTTCTTCATTGTGCAATGGTGTATCTTGTTTTCCTCTTGATGATTCTTGTCTCATAGTGCCAGGATGATTTCCCTCTTCACTGATAGTCTTCCTAGGAAACATATTTGCTTGAGCCCTAGTTATAGGTCTAGGCGCCTCTGTTATTTTAGGGGAAAACATTAACCTCTTACCTCTGCTATAAGTCTTTGAAATTTATTCTCTAGGTTGTGTCTTTGTCATTGATGGCTTGTTTGATGAGCCAACTTCATGTGGCCTAGATGATTTTAAGTGAGAGCTCTGACTCTTTGGCTAATTTGAGACATGCAAAAGAGAAACTACCTCCAATAAGGTCTCCCATGGCATGTTGATTTGTGCCAATTGGTGGAGGACTATTTTTTTTATCAAGGCGTGATGAAATAAACTAGTTGAATGATCCTTTCCCTTAGAATGCACCTTATTTGTAATTTTAACCAAACTTCTAAACAAGTAGTAAGGTAAGTTGGGAGACTTTTGAGAAGTAAAATGCATCAACAACCTGATGTGGTACTGATACAACCTACTAAACCTACCCTCACAAATGAAGTATTTCACGATATTTCTCATCAAGGGGGTGTACTTTTCCAATAATTTCCTATTAGGAAATATATGAGAAGGGGAGTCTTTGTAGTGTGGTTTAAAGAAAGGCTTATAGTGCTCAATGTATAAATCCATCCCCTTGAAAAAATCTCTCCTTCATTATGGATTGTAGTAGCTGAAGATATAATATATTCTGACGCCATAAATTTTACCCTTGTAATTGTGACATGATCTCTTCTAAAATTGATAGTAAATAAACTTGTTAAGTCATGGTTATAACCCACCTCCTGCACTTTCTTACAAAACCCTAGGTAGCCTACCTCTTCAAATGAATTCCATATAAAATATAATGCATTGACCTCCTTCATATGAATAGGCTCATATATTTAGGTCTATCCTCCTTTTAATTTATTCTTTTCACTGGTCTTGGTCATGTTTGATCTCACTACTGATAGGAAACCCTAGTATCACACAAGAATGGGTAAGGGGACTTGAGCTGCAAAATAAGGGAGAAAATGTAGCAAGTTGAGAGTATGGAATGGAGGGGATGGAGGGAAAGAAAAATTATGAAAAAATTATGGGGAGTAGGGAAGTGTTTTGGGAACATAATGAACGTGTAATTTCTAAATTTGAGTGATGGAAATGGGAAAAAATATGGAAAACATAGCCCTAGTCTAGAAGTGCATCAACTAGCTAGGTTTTGTGTGGGAAATTGATGAAATGAGTGAAATAAAGTGAGGGGAATGGTAGGTAGTGTCTAATGAAGAATATTAGGGATGTATAGGCCAATAAACTAGGAAATTTAATTATCAAGTGAAGCAAAACCATGAAATCACAAAAGCACATCAAAAATGCAACAACAAACCCTAGGGAAGGAGTTTATCAATTTTGTGAAGAATTTGAATGAAGAAAAGATTTGTAATGGTCCCACTTACTTGTTTGAAATTGTTTGAAACAATGAGATGGATTTTTCATATGTTATTTCCCTCCTTATGTATCCAAAACAAATGTGCAACAAGTTTCTAGAAACATAGCAAAAGTACAAGAAGCTGATGAGTTGAGTATTATGGTTATGTAATCTGAACTTCTGATGGTTGTGGAAAGTTTTTCATTTCAAGAGAGGAGCTCTTGAAGACTTGTAAGGATAGAATGAACTCTTGGAAAGTTTTATTTCTCTTTATAGCTCAAAAAATCGTGATTTTGGCTCATGAAATCATGTGTACTTTTGAAAGAAAGACCTTTGACTGATGTTACTGAAGCATACTTCTTGAAATGGAATTGTTTCCTTTTTTATTTAATTCCCTAATTTTCCAGTTACCATGATGGTGATCCAAATAATGGACATGACTCTCTTTTTGCTTTTGATGATTGACATTATGATGAAAATCAAATGTAAATCCTATACCATGACCTATATGATAGCACATTAACTCTTTTGATGACCTAGGATACCTAAATGATGACATGACCATGATGAGTGATGATGACCATGAGCAAGTGTAGGGAGTAGCACTGACCTATACAATAACCAATGATTATTTGACAACGAAGAGATGCCAAATTTTATTTGAAAATATAACAGTTTGACCTAATGACCCTATTAATCATATGGAAAGAGTACATTTGATCACTGGTGACTCACAGACACTAACAAAACCTCACAAAACTGAGTGTAGATTATGTGCTCTATCGATTATTTGAACTCCGCTAATTTTCACAGCATTTCTTGTGGTGTATTGGCAATTTCACTAGATCTCCTCATTGGACCTTCGATCCTTGCCAATTATAGATTACACGTTGTCTTAATGACTTAAGTGTGGGTTATCCCTTCGATGGATATCATTTTCTACCTCAATAAGGTCCATGCTGTTGTATAACCAGCTCCAAAAATAGAAGAAAAGAGATATAAACGCCTTAGAAATGAGCCACTTCGAGGGGGAAACCTCCAATACATTACATAAATGAATAATTCTTGGATGATACAATTTACAAAACCTCCTTTCTATATATAGGAGTCCATGGGGCCATAATGTAATCCTAGTGGGCCACAATGTAATCCTAGCTGACCTATCAATAATAATTTAAGGGCATAATAATAACAATATGGGGGTTACAGGGGTACAATAATAACAATAAGGGGGGCTAAACTAACATAATAAGGGGCTATACTATTAATATAGGGACTTAACATGCCCCTCTCCTTCAAACAAGTGTTGTCCTCAACGCTTGATTATTTCTTGATGCTTCTGTATAAAATTCTCATCCTCCCATGTGAAATATTTTACAGGAAAGTTCTTCCACTTGCTGAGATACTCTGAAATTGATTGTACTTGTCAAGTTATTTTTTCTATGACTGCTTCATAACTTCTTTTGATGTGATGTTGATCTTCCTGTTGTTTCATTAGATTCTGTACCAAAGTTGGGTTATCCTTTGAGAGTTGGAGAACTTGTTGTTGATGCTCGATGTGATCTTCCATTAATTTATCATCCATATTTGCTACTATTTGATCCTTCAAACCATCCAACTTAGCCTCCATTTTTGCTTTTAAACCATCTATTTCATCTTCAATTGCTCTTCGTAAGATTGAAACTTGTTGCACTTGGTACCGTAATTTTGATATCTCATACTGCAACTCTTCCTCTTCATGCGTCATAGTATATCTTTTTGAGGGATTAATGGGTATGGAATTATTTTTTGGAGGAATTATAGAACCCAATACTGATAAAAATTCTAAAATATGCCCTTGGAATCAATTCAAATTGATTCTTCAAACAAGACTTATGCAATTCGGAAAAAACCAATACACACCTTTTTCTTGCTTTGAGGATCTCGATATTGAAATTGTATTATCTCTGTGATTGAAAATTTTAAATATCTGAAATTCAGCCCTGTAGTAGCCCTCTAAAGCTTCTTTCAAATGCCACTGGTCTAATCTAATTTGGATTCCCCAAGACAAATTTGTGTCCAATCTCCCACAATGACCTAATTCTGGACTGGTTCAGTAGATCACACTTGTAGGAATTGCCACGTGTCACTGTTTCGTCCTTTGTCTCTGAAATTGATAGCCAAGAAACTACAGTCTGTGTACTTGCGACCAATTTTTATGGCACTCAAATCCACTGCCCAGAGAGAGAGTTATTGAACTTTTCCCACAATAACCTCTTTGAGATGCAATTCAGGAGCCTGAAAAAGCACTACCTTCCACAGATCATATCTCCACAAATATTACGAACCAAGATCTGAAATTTTTTGACGAATTTCCCCAGGATTTCAGCTTCGCACCATACAAATTTCAGATTCTGAACCTTCGTAGAAAAAAAATTATAGCGAAAATGCCACGATGACCTATTTAGTAGCTTGAACAAAGACCTAACTTCCACAGATGATATCTCCAGAAATATTGCGAACTAAGATCTGAAATTTTTAGACAATATTCCTCAGGATTTCAGCTTCGCACCCTAAAAATTGCAGCTTCTGAAACTTCGTAGAAAAAACGTTATAGCGAAAATGCCACGATGACCTGTTTGGAGCAGCGAAACCCTAGAATCCCAAGCTCTGATACCAAATGTTGTGTAACCAGCTCCAAAAATAGAAGAAAAGAGATATGAACGCTTTAGAAATAAGCCACTTCGAGGGGGCAACCTCCAATACATTACATAAATGAACAATTCTTGGATGATACAATTTACAAAACCTCCTTTCTATATATAGGAGTCCATAGGGCCATAATATAATCCTAGTGGGCCACAATGTAATCCTAGCCGACCTATCAATAATAATTTAAGGGCACAATAATAACAATATGGGGGTTACAGGGGTACAATAATAACAATAAGGGGGGCTAAACTAACATAATAAGGGGCTATACTATTAATATAGGGACTTAACACATGCACTAGTATTCCACCACTTAAGAAATCATGTTGCTTTGGTTTTCCCTATTTGATATTGATTACCTACAACAAATCACACACACTCGGTCTAGCGTTCCTCTTTTTTCCAGTACAAAAAAACATATTTCGTTACTAAAAAAAAAAAGGTTATATATTCCTCAGTATTTTTTGCACTTGTTACAACCATATGTAAATGAAACAATGTATCAAGCTAACAAGATATAATCTAGATCTAGATAAACCAGTGTAAATCCTCCCTTCCAGGTATCAAGAAACCACAGAAAAAGGCCAGAAAAAATTGTCAAAAATTGGATTTGACAATGGGGAAGCTAAGAGAAAGAGAAAACCTTCATGAAACAACAAAGGTGGAGGAGATGGTGGAAAATCCCTGAAGAAGGATTGAAAATGAAATAGATCAGCCAAAGCAGTGACACTGCGCTTGGAAATATGATCAACTAACATTTTGTGCTCGATATATGTGGAAAAAATATAAATAGGAGAAACATGCTTCAAAGAAGAAATTTTCTCGACCTAGTGGATTAAAGAAGGCATAGTAAGAGAGTAATTCCCCAACGACCAGCCAATGGTCAAATTTGAATCTCCATCAATAAGGATCTTGTCTATTGCGCGCCATGAGCCACAAAGTAGGACTCCCCATAAGGCCAACATATTTGCTCTCATGTTGGTGCCTCTACCACTGTACCAATAAAATTGAAATGCCTATGATATATTAAGGATGATGATGGCACCATAATCACACAAACCGCCCACTGAGGCACCAAAAAAGAATCCAATAGGATGTGTGTTGTCAAGAGGTTTATGAGACCAACAATTCCTATTGCAAATATATTTTCAAGGATCGATTTCCATAAAATATGCCACTATTCTAAGGAAGGGTAGTGGCTCTCAAATCTAGGACAAAATTCTCAAAAATGAAAGCATTTCGACAGTGCCAGAATATATATAGGGGGGTGGAGTTGTATTCCAACTGTCTGGAAGACCAGCAACGAAGACATGAAATAATGGATATTCTATCCAAATGTCAAGGGATCTTAAGGAATAAATAAACCTCCTACCAAATGGATATATAAAAGGTACAAAACAAAAATAAGTGTGTGGTGTCCTCACTAGCTGATCTGCAGAGGGAAAATCTCGGTCCCAGGAAACCTCTCTTAGTAAGGTTATCCCAAGTTAGAATATTTTTGTGAACAACAAGCCAAATGGATCATTTTAGCTTCAATGTAGCTTCCCACTTCCACATGCCGGACAACAAAATGGTGGTAGAGTATTGTTGATATTGATCTAAAATATAGTTGTATGCAACTTTAGTAGTGATCTCACTATCCTGTGATAATCCACCCCAATTAAATCTATCCTCTTTATAAGATTAAAGAATGTTTTCCTGAAGTAAATTTAAATGGAAATATTCTCACTAAATGGAGAAAACAAGAGGAAGATCCAAATCTCCGGTGCTCCTACAATGTGTAGATGGGAAACCCTTAGCCAATGAGAGGCCAATGTGTTTCAGTGTAAAAATGTCATGATTTTTAAGACGTTGGCTAATTGGGAAAGAGAGGGAATGGCTTCCCTCCATCCAAATGATTGCATCAAGGCTGACTAACTTTGTGACTACTCTTGCCTCCAATCCACTGGAGCTTGCAACATAGCCAATCTCTAGATCACATCATGCTGCTTCAAATATAGGAGAAATTTTTCTTCACTAGTGCACTATCCAGTATCCACTCCTCCTTATTAGCATGGTCAAGGTATTTCTCCATGATTATGCTTTTCTAGATACCTTTCCCCAAAAAATCCCTCCAAAAATTATTTGTAAGAAGAGCACCATTCAATTTTTTTGTTTTTAATTCCTCAACCACCACTTTCTCAGGGCCTAAAAATCAAGGCTAGGTAGGAGAGATGGTATTTTGATTTATTCCTAGAGCCATACCATAGAAATTATGATATGATAGATTACTATAAAAAAAACTTTCGTTCTCACACTTTTAATAGTTTCTTAAGATAGAATAGATTCTAGGGGTGAGGTTAGAGAGTTGCATACCTGAGCCTTACCCTTGATGTGCTTTTGCAGGTAATATTGAGGTTGCTGATATGACTGTTGAAGCTTCCTTAGGTGGTTCTAACACTACTAATAATGATCCTGAATATGCATGTGATAATTTTTTGGAGGTCCTATTGCCGATAGCCTTGAATATGGAGGTATTCTAGGGTTTTTTGTTGTTGTTGTTACTTCACATCCCTGGATAAAATTTTGATGTTGAGATTCTCATGAAGTGAGTGTTGTAGTTGATGGTTTTTATTTTGAACAAGTCTTCATAGCATGATGATTGTTTGACTGATAAAATTTTTGTGTTTACAGTCTTCTTCCTGAGTCTTCACGTGTATGTTTGTTGGTGGAGGATTCCCCTTGTAGTGTCATTTTTGTATTCAGATTCATAACACAAGTCTTATTTGTCTCCATGATTAGTCAAAACCATCTTCAGTGCTTTTCTAGTGCTTACACAAGGATTTCTACATGAGGTTACTTTTTCTTGTACCAGCTTCTTTCTCTACTTGTTTTAGGCTTCTAGATTTGTATGAGTGATGAGGGTGAATGTGAGGTGGTCTTAGGGTGATGGTAGGATGATTATATAATGATTAGGAAGTGATGTGGCCTTGGAAAAATGGAGTGAAGGAACTCTGCATTTTTTTCAGAAAAAATTATGTTACATAGGTGACAAAGTGTAGGGTTTGAGTGAAACAATCCTTGTGCTTGAGATGGAGGAGTGAGGAAATTATGGGAAGGTTATCCTAATTGATCCTTTTACACATCAAGTCCCTTTGTGACTATTGTTTTTCCTTGATTAACCTGCATGTAGCTTGTTGTAACTTCCTGTAGCAATTTCAGAATTTCCTGTAGCAGTTAGGACAAGCCCTTGTAGCAGACTTGTTTTAGTTGTATCTCTTAAAAGGTCTACTGGATTGACCTCGGATTTTTTGGGAATGTTACCATCATCCTTATTCACCTCCCCATAAAACCTCTCATCCAATGGATGCACGAATATCTAGAAAAAATAAAAATGGTTGTAGGTGATGGAGGTCGATTTCTCACAAACTGTGCACCAAAAATTGTTGAAATTGGTTGAGCATGTTATCATAATATATATGTATCTCCCATGAAACACATAGGTAAATGGATGCATGGTTTTTGAGATATAATAAAAACAATTTTATGCTAAAAACCAGGACTTCTTGTAGCAAAAACAGGGTTTCCGGTAGCATTTTAGGACAGCGAGCAAAATGAATGAGAAAATATTGCAAATGACGGGTGGATGTTGGAAATGGATGAGGGTGATGGATTGGCATGACCTTCATCCTTTTGGAGCATATGAGAAGAGGAAGATGAGGTCCAAGTTTGACTTCCTTTGACTAGGGTTTTGACCAAATTTTTCTTTTGGTTCCAACTTAATTTTTTGTTGCTTGCAAAGGTTGGAGAGAACCTGCATTCATTAGAGAGAGATGCATGGAGAAAATGCATTTTTTTCTTTTCCTTTTTTCACTTTTTTTGTTTTTTATTTAGGCCTAATAGCTATCTCAATGAATTTTTAAACTAGTAGGTCTACCTAGTTGCCTCAAAGGAGGTTTTCACCTAGGATATTTTATTTTTCTTTTATTTTCTATTTTTTCCAACCCATTGACTACGTCATGGAGGTTTTCAATCAATTAACCAATCTCAGGTGCCTCAAAGGAGGTTTTCACTTGAGATTTTATTCTTTTCTTTTTTCTCTTTTTCCATTTTTTAATTTTTTCTATCCTACTCGAATTGAAAAAAAAAATCTCTTTCAAGTATAGGAATACTTCCAATGGAGCCATGTACATATCAAGATGACAGATAAACTCATGTGTAGGCTCAAAATGTATGCTTTGAAATGTATTTAAATATGAGATACCAAATGCGTTGACCGAGATGAGATCAAGAATTTTGAAGAAGAGTGTGTTGCTGCAACTTACTGATTTTCTGGAACCATATTTCAATATAGTTTTGATACCCCTGGTCCAGTTGCTGATTTGGATCACCTTGGATGTCCTCTTCTACCATGAAATTCAAATATTCTTCTTTTTGCTAATTTTTCTCTTGAACACATGGAGGATCTGATGGTAAACATGAGGGAACTTTCTCAATATCTGATTCTGATGTCTGCTCTTCATGAAATGCAACCCATTATTCTTTGGTATTCTCATTTGAATATTATTTTTCTGAATGTTGTCCTTCAGTGACATCAATAGAATCACTTTTTTTTTCAGTACTCTTCCTGAGCTAAAATGGATACGATTTAGATCAAGAGGATATGTTCGGAAGTGTTGTACCTCAACATTGTAAGCGGGTTGAGTTACTTCTTTGTATGGGTTTGGAAATGGTGCTATAGGTAGTTGAGTGGGAGTGGATCTATGAGATGGATGTGGTTGAGGTTGTGGTTGTGGTGGATGTGGATTTTAGGGATAACATGGAGTTGGGTATGAACGATATTGAGTACATTATGGATTTTTCCCATAAGGTCCTTTCCAACATTGTTTCCAAGATTGGTTTTGGGGTTGAGATGGCCAAGGTTGCCAAGGAGGGAGTGTGTTCCAATTATTTTGAGATGGATGTGAATAAGCTTGAAATTGTGAAGTAAATCCTTGCATGATATCAAGTTGAATAGACTGCCATGGTCTTCTTAGAGCTACATAACATAGATTCTTTGGTGATTGAAATAACATAAATCCATTGTTCTCTTGGTACACTTCATTAAACCTTGGTAACGATGGAAAATATTTAGTAGCTTATGACTCTACATGGATAACAGAAATATCAACATCTTATTTTGTTGATTTTTCATTCTTAACATTTATACTTGTTCACTTAGATTTCTAATAATTTATGTTTTAAAGTTATCAAGCGAATTTCCAAGTTAATCTTGACTTACCAATGCTGATGCTTATTTACTTACTCTTTCCCTTCCTCTTGATATGCTCTTGCATATTTCACAAATTTCTTCAAATGATAATTGGTATACATCTCCTCTACTAATGATATCAAGGAGATTGATCCACTCATCCCTAATTGTTCTAAGTAAGAGTGTTTTTAGTGTGTAAAATCCTAAATATTGTAATTTTTCTCTCTTAACATTAAACATGAACCTGTATATTCAATCATCAAGGCTCTCATATTATTTTTTATTCATTATAAATATTTCTTCATTAGATCATGGTCTTTATATTTTTCTAAAAATATATTTTTCATATAATTTCAAGACCTTATTGACTTAGTACCTAAACTCATGAACCATTTAAGAGCTCTATCCTTCAATTTTGCAGGAAACAACCTCAATTTTTGAGTGTGTGATAAGTATCCATAAGATCTACAAAGTATTTCAAATTCAAAGAGAAAGGTTTATAGATCCACTAACGTCATACCATGAAAGTTGGGAAGGGAATATGGATGGATGCTCTTCACATGCACACTGACATCAGTATCTTGAATGGGAAATCCAAGAGGATATTCCTCATTCTCATCATCTCCATCAATTTCTTCTACCTTTTCTACCACCTCTTCTTCTTCTACCTGCAAAAGTGGATAGTGATGTGGTTCTTACTGCACCATGTGATCAAATGGGGGGGCTTGGTGTTGGAGAATTATTTTTAAATATTTTTTTGAATAATAATTATAATGCAATGCAATTTTCTATTTTTAAATGAAATATGCCTAATGCATTTTTTTTTTTTTTTGCAGAAATAAAAAGAAATGAATCAACTAGGGAAGAAAGCAATGCGTACTTTAACACCTCCCAGGAAACGACACCAAAAAAGTGAGGAGCCTCAATATTGCAACAAGAATGTCGCAACTCCCAAGGCTACCAACTTTAATTATCAACCTAGGGTTCATACAAACTTAAGAGTTATATACACTATATGTGCAACATACAATGTGTCCTTCCCTTGTTGACCTGATGTGATGGAGTGAATGTCATGAAATCAAAGCCTAAACTAATTTCAGAAATGGAAGTGTTTCTTTGAAAAGAAATTAATTTTAGGAAATAACAAGTGGTCAGTATTAGCCATCAGTAATTTTTTCCATTTTGTAGATGACTAAATACTTGTCCTAGATTTCTAAAAATAAGATTCATGAATATTGTGAGTTTTAGAAATCTCACCGCCTTCATTATCCTTAAGATAATTTTTTCACTATTTCACTACTATGTCATTCCCTGGTTAGCCTACCACTCCTAGAAGACCCCTCATAGGCTCATGAAATTCAAATTTATCCCATTTTCACACCCATAACCTCAATACTTTGTTTTCCTATGCTTAACCCTTAAATTTTCCTTCTAGGATTGCCAATCAACCTACCCTTTCCCATGTTCATCAAATGACTCAAGCATTAATGGTCTTAAAAATACCTCTATAGGCTCTTTAGATAAATAAAGTACATTGGTTTTGGATCTTCAATATAGAAATTTGTAAAAAACTCTGTTTTTCATACTTGAAGACCCAAAGCCAAGATTTCAGTCAAAGAGCTTTCCACTAGGTCACTAAAGTTTCATAGGTTGTAGGGTTATCTTTGGTGTTCCAAATCACTGTTTTTCATGTGCTAGAAGCTGAATTAAATGTGAAATAAGGTCAGCACATGTTTTTCCAAGTTAGATCAAGAAAAAATCCAAGGAGGATTGCTTTGCCCAGGACCAAAATTCTGCAAAAAGCAACTATGCATTTTGACATTTCTGCAGGGGTGTTGAAATAACTATTAGCAGAGAAATAGGTAAGGTAAGAGGTCTGCTACTCATTAAATGGAATCCATAGCAAAGAAAGAGGAAGCAAACTGTGTTCAAAGAGAAATCAGGGTTCCTAAGATTTATTGGGCCAACAACATGCCAAACCAGGAGCCAAGGCAGCAAATCACATGGGTAGAGGCACAGCAACACAATCAAGCATGAATTGAATATTTTTAGAAATTATAAATGGAAGAGGGAAAAAGGTGAGGTGACCTGAACAGAAATGAGTGAATTTTAAAAGGCTACAGAGAACTTAGAAGACAATAATACTGATTCTTCTCCAACAACCCAAAAGCTTGAGGTTTTGGAAATATACTCAAAGGAGATGAAGTGAAAATGATAGGCCTCCATGATGACAATAGATAGAAGGTTTGAAGAGACTTTGTAGGTGAATTCTAGGGTTTTCCAAGCTGAATATGTAAAACACCAAGAAGCATCAGACAAAGCTAAATAATTGTGTCTTGGCACCTGCAACAAATCAGAAGTGGCCAAAAGAAGACAACATGCATGATTGTTAAAACTATGACACTTGTCAAAAATGGATTTATTTTTCCTCTAGAAAATCAGTGAGAAGAGAAGGAACCATGTTTTCAGGTCACCCATACTCAGAAACTCAAAGGGGGTAAACATGATTTCCAAACTTTACAATGCAAGCAAGAAAGGTTTTGACAGTGTTAGGTTAAGGACAGGTCCCTCAAAAATGTTTTAAAGAGCTTACCCTTACTAAAAGAGCTAAAAGCATGTGTTATATTTCAAATAACAGAGAAGGCAATTTTAGAGTTTTGATATGATAGAATGGGCAAGAACAGAGTGTAAAAAGAATTAACAGGCCAAAGGGAATCAAGTTTCACCATTTCAACAGCCTGAAAAGCAACAAAGAAGAATGATTAGAAAGGGAAAAAACCATCTGAATGTTTTTAAGTAACATATTGTAAAAAGTCAAAAAGGATATCAGCCAAAGTGATAAAGAGACCAAAAAACATTAGAATGTGGGTTTGCAAGAGATAAATGTATCTTCCTAAGACTATAAAAAGTCAATTTTTTTATCACTCAACTTCATTTGTCACCTGCAAAAGAGTGAAAAGCATTCAAAAGGAGGAAATTTCTGAGTTTAGTAGGAAACTGGGCAAAGTCACCCGGTGCTATGCTTTGGAGCAGGTGCTGCACTTAGAGCACCTGGCACTGTACTTAGGAGAAAATTCGCAATGTAAATTTACAGTGCACTATGCCTAGAGCGGAGCGCACTGCACTCACCTGGGCACTACCCGTTCGCCCAGTAGGAGGACTCGAAAGGCACAGGAAAGGCCCGACAGGCCTGCACGCGAGTAGCGTTGTGCCCAAGAGGAGCCTGAATCGCCCAGGAGTGCCCAACGCTACGCTTAAAGAGGACCCGACAGGCCCATTTCTACCTGGCACTTCGCCCAGGAGACCGACAGGCCTGTACATGGGCAACACTACGCCTAGGAGGACTCGACTAGCCCAGTTTTTGGCTAGCGCTGCACTTAGGGCAAAAAAGCCTCTTTTACCTACAAAATTTCCAAAAAACACAAGGGAGCCCTCTCCAAGCTACCTTCAAGACACTACAAAGGAGTCAAAATTTTGCACTATTCACCATGTTAGGAGAAGAAGGAAGTATCAACAATAAAGGAGAGGCCATGGAGGTGGATGATGATGAAAAGGAGGTAAGTGATGAGGAAATCAGTGATCACACTGAAGATATTGGGGATGGGGATGAAAATGACAGCATGGACACAAATGAGGCAAGTAACCAAGAAGTAGAAGATAATCCTAAGGACAACAGTGAAACTAAGAGCCCTAGAGCAAAACAATGAGGCTCTTAGTCAAAATAGAGATGAGGGAAAAGAAAAATAGGACATACTAAATGAAGATTATGACTATGCAGAAAATGAAGAAGAGGCTTAAGATAGTCATGACTGTCATGACAATCATGAAGACAATAACGAAAATCAAGAGGCTGACAGCCAAAATAAAGATCACAACATTGATGAAGGCAACTACAATGAAGAAAAATATGAGAGTGCACAAATCAATGAAGAAACCAGCAGTGGGGCTAATGATGAAGGTAAAGAGGTAAGCAACAGTCCAGGCGATGGAAAAGAAGACATAGAGACAAATGATGACAGTCATGAGGAGGACACCAAAATGAGCCAAATTGAACCTTTTCCCTTAGCATACCACAGGGGAGAAAGACATGTGTTTGTTGCCTCTAAAAGGAAAGGGACCTTACCTTCCACTTCTATCAAGCAGCTAGATAAAGGAAAACAAAAGGTGAAGAGAGGTAAAAAAGGTAAGAAGGAGCTTAAACAAGGACTTGGCATCATTTACCTAGAAAGTGAAAATGAAAACAAGGAGAGGGCCAATAGCATACAACTTCAAAGCAATAATGCAAAGATTAAATACCTACAAAGGAGCCTTGGCATGGCACAACACATTATTTATTATTATAAGGATGAGCACAAGCATATGAAGAAGATTAAAAGGGACCTTGGCCTACAGAAAAAGATGGCCAAGAATTATGCCTTGAAAAACAAACTTGCTTGTGCCAAGGTCAAGGAGGACCTCACTGAAATTCAAGCACTCAAAGGGGAAAAAGACCAAGAAAAACTTGGAATCTTAGCACAATATTCTCTTAAAGTCTCTCAAACTCCATGAGGCACACATCCACCAAATTTGAGATAATTTTGACAAATTTTGGTTTTTTTGTGAATTTGGAGGCCTCTAAGCGCAGCACCCTTGGTGCTACGCTTTCATCTCAGGAATTTTCAGAGGGATAAATTTGCATTTTTGGAATCCTCACATCTATTACAGTATTCTCACCAATTTTTAGAGCATTTGGAGCATTTTTTACCCCTAAAAATGCCAAAACACACCTCATTTTTCACCTTTCTACCTCATTTACATGCTTGGTGCCACGCCTAGAAAAGTGTTGGGAAATTTTCCTTTTGGAAAGTTTAATGAAGCTAATTAAAAAATAAAAATGGTATATTTGGAACGTAGACTCAGCAAGCTTTCCAACGGGCCATCACGGAGCAAATTCCGACATCGGGAAGGTCACCAATACTTGGCTGCAAGTGGACCTATTTTCTACCCGAGAAGGTGCCGCACGTTCAGACCTCACTGTGCATTTTTGGCCAAAAGTCAAGAAAAACACATTTATTGCAAAATGATACTTTTATATTTTTTGAGGAAAATCAATCCAAAATTAGGTGCCAGGAGTTATTTTGGAATTTATTTCATGAGATATTTTGTGCCTTGGGCCTTGCATGGTCTCTTAGGAATAAATGGCATTTATGGATGATTTTGAAATTTTCAAACCCTTGTTAGGGTTTTCCCTCCATTGCTAGATAAATAGAGCATGAGGGGCTCATTTTAAAAGGTTGGAATTTGATGACTCTTTGGAGGAATACATAGTTTTATTTGGAGATTGGGGAAGAAATTGGCATTGTGGAGTTCGTGAATGGCTTGTCTTGATTGATGATGGAGAAGTTTGCTTGCAGGATCTCTGAGCTTGGTTAATGGTGATGTGCTTCTATTCAGTTATTGTTTTCTCATGTATCATTATGTTTCATCCTTCTTTATTGCAGTAGGACAAAGGTTTTAGACTAATAAATGTTTCAAAGGCACCTTAGCTCTGTTTTTTCTTCAATGCCTCTATTTTTTCCTCTGCTAGGACATTTTAGAGAATTCTTAATTGCTCTCTAGACCCCCTAAGATTTTTTATTTCATGAATGGTTTAATAAATTAGGTATCAAAGATGATTGATGGTTATCCCTACTTTTTTGATGTCATTGAAACACTGTTCTTGAGGTCTCTCTCTAAAGTACCATTAATTAGGTTTGCCAAAGAGGCTATGTTTCAATCATACCCTTTGTGCATGCTTTAATAATTGTTTTGGAGATATTCATAGCTATGATCAATCATGTTTAGGCGTTCCCTCTTATTTTATTAAATTTATATGTGTATCTTGAATGTTTTCTAACCTTGAAGGTGAAATCACTAAAAGTTAAATGAGTTTATCACCTTCTATATTTCATTGGATTGTTTGTCTAAAATGCTTATTTGCTTGAGTTGAATCAAAGAGTTATTGGTGTGCCCTATCTATTGATTACTTCTCTCTATTAAATGGTGTTGAAGTCCCTTCTTGTTTAGGTACATAAAAAATGATTCTTAATTTCCCTTTGCCCTACTTTGTTTCACAGACTTGATGTTCATTTCACTTCACAAAAACCTTGAAATACATCTGACCATGCTAGATTTTCCCTGTGATCCACCCCGATTTATTTTTAAAAAATTCCATGACTTTATTGACTCCATATCCCAATGACTTGAATATTTCCTCACTCTACCTATTCTACTTGATCATTTTACCCAACCAAAACAAACAAACAAACCCTACACTTAAAAACTAGCCTAAAATCAAAACCCTAAAAGCAAACAAGTTCACATCCTTTGCATAAATAGAGAGAGCCATCTCTGAGTCTAGGAAGGCTAGGTCCTAGGACTCCGAAGACTAGTCTGATGTTACCATGTGCATTTGATCTCACCACTCTAACAAATCATGGGACCATAACATAATGGCGATCACAGTGGGACCTTCTGAGTAAATGATAGCTTATACATCCTTAAGACCTAAGAAAACCACAAACTTCCTTAGATTAGCATTTAGTTGTTGATGGTGGACAACAAGAACATCCTTAAAATAGTAAACATCATCTACCTGGCAACTCTGCTAGTCTTCAGTAGCCCTATCGACCCCACTAGTTCTCATAAACTCCCCTGGGAATGCATTAAGCAATCTCAATCATGATGATGGTGGACAGCAAAGTTGAAATCTTCCACCTAGCGACTCCACAACCCTCAATACACCTTAAGAATCCACTGGTAGAAGAACTCTAGACTGGTTGAAAAGATACAGTGACCATTTCTGATTTACAAACATGGATCCAAGGATACAAAGAAGATATGCTTTGATGAACAGAGATCATATCCATGGATTTACACATAAAATGCCTTAGATAAATTGGATAAAAAACCTGCCTATATTTCGAGATGAAAAATGTGATGACCCCTTGCTACATCTCATCAAATTTCATATACATGTATGGAGGTTAAAGGTTGAATGGCACGAGGACTTCCTCATGAAAATTTTTATGGAAACATTATAGGTTAAGGCAAGAGAATGGTATGCCTGGCTAAAACCTTATCGCTTGTTTTCCTTAAAAGATCTCCATAAGGTATTTTGTGATCATTATAAAGAAAATTCTCCATCCTTATCCTTGGCTGAAAATTGTTGTGATCAATCTTAGGATATCATATAGTACCTTATAGATAGTGATGAATATTTGGAAAATTTGCATCCTGAAGGCCTCTTAGCAGCCATTCATCAATTTCATTCTCAAAGTAGTTATCATGACAGCCTAGAGGAGTTAGTTGAGGAAGAACCCAATCAAGAAATAGAAGAAAACCCACAGGATCTCTTTGAAGGCACAAGTGATGATTCACCATCTCTTCTAGGTGAGGCTCAAGAAAACATTCAGCCTCAAAATCAACCTTCACAAGAGAAAGAAAATTGTTGTACTTCTATCCAAAGAAAGAGAAACATGCCTCCTCTTTTCACTGAAGAGAAAATAAATCAGATGCTAAACATGCGGCCAACCTCTAAACCTTCATGTGAACAAAACATTTCTATTCATTTTCCTGTTAATCTCGTCTACCATAAGTCAGAAAGTGAACTTGTAGATCAATTCAAAGAAGAACAAACTAATAATCCAATATGTTTGATTTGTGACATTATTTATATTGATGATTTTCCAAAGTTTGATCAATCTGATGATGATGTTCTCTGCATAAATTCTAACCTTGCAGAGCCATCAGTACTTTGTTTGTGGGAGGAAGATCTGCTTCATCAACTTGGAAACAATAGTCAGCCAATACATACCATCTATGACACTGATGAGGAAAACCTTGAAAGTTTAGAAGTAAGTCATGGATCTGTCACTCTTTGCTCTACATCATTTCAGTCCATCATAAATAACTTTCATGTAATTGGAAAACAACAGTCTTTCAATTTTGATGTTGAGGTTGAGGAGGATGATGAACTTCTTGAGAAATTTATCAATGAGAAGCCTTTTCTTGAAATGGTTGAGGAAATCATTTGGGACATGGAATCCTCCTTAACTCCAGATTTGCATCCACCAAGTTCCATTGAATTACAAATTGCAGATGAAGGCATAGAAATTGATAATCACATGAGAGTTGTTGCACTACCTTCTCAGGAAGATTTATTGTCCAAGAGTGCTCTTGCTCATCAATATGATGGCCTTCACATAGAATTCAACCCACTCTATCAAAGCACATCAGGTTTGTTAGAGGACAACATTGAAATATATGATGAGTCTGAAAGTGCATATGATCATAAGGAAGAAGTGGAGTTCCTTTCCCAAAAGAGTCCCAAGCTTAGCAAAGTGGAGAAAAAAAAAGTCTTGGATCAAGCTTCTTTCCTAAATCCTCTAGGCCAGGTATTATTTCAAGATCCCTTTGCTATTTTCTTAGAGGCAGTTGAAGAGGGAGTAAAATATGTCAAGAGAAGTTTGATGCAAGGTTTAAAGAAAAGTTTAGGCACTACTGTTCAAACACAAGTGAGGTGGGAATGGCCTTTTAATTTTTTCAAAACACTTAAATATTTGAACCAATATCCCTCATGTAATCATCTGCTTGATTGGTTGTATTGGAAAAGAGAGGTCACCAGTTGAATGTATATCATTTATAGGTTAGATTAGGATAGATAGGCATGCAAATAAGCTCAGCCTTTTGAGCATCCAGTTTTGGTTTCAGAATGTTTTGTCAAAAAAAAAATGAAAACACAAAAACAAAATAAAAGAGGGAAGTTTTAAAGAATAGGTACATCCCCATACCAAAAAAGAGTACTTCTGAAGGTGTTCAAGTTTAAATTCCACTACTTGAGAATGTAATATTCCTTTTTCAGATAAATCACAAGTCTGGGCTAGAGATGGACTGCAGAGGCATTTACTGGTTATGTCTCCTTAAAAATAAGGGATATAACCAGAGGCTAACTGGCCTTTGGCAGTCTCTTTCTACAGATATGTGATTTTTCCTATTCAAGAATTGCTGCAGCAAGTTCCTTAGGGACACTGTATAAGGAAGTAGATGTGAAGATAAGGCCAACCACTGCTGTGATGCCTTAGAACATATATAATTCGACCTCCTTGCAGAATTTAAGCTCAAATAAATAATCTTAAGCAGGTTATTCAGATCTCGCCCCAGTGAACTAGCTGAAAATTGCAGCAACATGTAAGCACAAAACAACTGTCTTCAGAAAATAACGCTATAAAAGTGAGAAATGGTACTTGTATCCCTTATTAGACATGATATATAGCTCACATGCAGAATTTGAGGTGAAAAAAATGACTCTAGCTCATATAAACATATCTCCCTATTTCTATATGCCTCAAATGAGCTTAAACCCCATAGCCTAGCTTGTGCAGAAAGCACTGAATCAAGAACAACATTATTTTTTCTAGGTTTTATGTAGAGAATAACATAATATATCAGATCTAAAATGAACGAGCATCAAATGGATAAGAAAATGCGATTCCTTTACACAATAAAGATCACCCTCAAGGGTTTTCATGAAAATACAAGGTGTACAAGTGAAAATGTGCAAATACATATAGCTGGAAAACACAGTCACTGCAACACTAAATATAAATATGGATGAAAATATTAAAATACAGAAGAGGAATGGAATATGGAGCTTTCCGGGAGAAGGGTTGGCCCTTCCTCCAAAGAATCAGCTCTCAAGCAAGGGATCAAACCCTGCAGCTGCTACTCTCACAAAATAACGTAGTTTACCCAGTGAATTATGATGTAATGGGTGGAACATGAGTTGGCCACAGGCCAAGATCTGAAATGAGCTCTGAAATCTCCTATACATCTCCCTCAATGCAAGAGAAACTCCCTCCACTGAATGGAAATGCACAAAAGAAGATGAGGTAACCCTCCCACTGCACTGCCCAGCAACACATCGTCCTCTGCTACAGATGTGAGAAATTCTTGGCCTACGATCTAGATGTGGGAGAAATGAAGCATAACCCCTTCAAGAGATCACTCAATGAAGGAGAAGGAATTCCTAAACAGGAATTCCTCCAAACTCTGCTAACCAGCAGGAGTTTGCAGAAATTGTCTAAGCAGACAAGAAATCAAAAACACACAAACTAACCCCACAAAGCTTCCCTTATCCTCCTTATTAAATTGTGATCTCCTTCACCTTGGGTCCCACCTCTTAGGGTTTCCATCTTCATTTGAATCTCTTCCCTCCAAAACTGTGTTGTCTTCTTAGGCAAGCTACTCCTCCTTAGGCTGCGCTGGTTGACTTGGTCAACTTGACCTTGTCGTCATACACTTGGACCTTTTCACACTAGGAGGTGCAAAATAAGCTACTCAAAGGTTCCCTTTTCAAATTAGGAATGGTTTTATTCATGTTAAGAGGATTCCTCTTCCTTTTTACTCACCTACTATACAATATGAGAAAAAATTAATGTGCCAATTTATTCATGAAAATTTTGGAACATTACAGTCCTCCCCTCCCAAATGTTGCTTGTCCTCAAGAAACTGCAAGGATAGAACTGAGTGAATTTCCTTACCTCCTCTGGTAGCATCAGCATATGAAGGAATCCTCCAAAGAATATGATGCCATCTCATCCATGAAACTCCATAGTGCCTCTCCCAAGCATACAGACTAGCATTTGGTGAAACACCCCAAATGACTAAGATCATGAAAAGGAAAGTGCTCAAGGAGAAAACCATGTGTGGTCTAGAGATCTTCTCAAGGCATGGAGTGAAATATGCATGGGAAATCATATTCCCCCAAATGAAACCTCCACCCCCAAGCTATCATCCATATAAGATGAGTCACCCTCCAGCATGGTAACTCATGAAGAATCCTCTCCACATTTGGCTCCTGAAGTGTAAGTGGGCTGAATGACTGAACATGATAGACAAGAAGGCCTATCCCATGCTATCCTTCTCTCCACTTATGAATAGTGCAGATTATGTTCTGTTCATGGGCTACAAATTTATTTCTGTCAAGTGGAAAAATGTAGAGCAATCCACCAAAGATTTCTCCTCCAATATTGAAGAACAAGTTGCTCCAAAACATTTATTCCATGATGAATAGGACATGGTCATCATAGAATGTCCAAATGAGATATTTGATGTAGGGTTTGAATTTTTTTGTATGATACAAAAAAATTCTCAAAAGGACATAGCATAATATCATCCATTCCTTCTTCAAAAAATGGCATGGCAAGTAGTATGTTGCTAAATGACTAGTGGTGAAAATTCTCACATTCACTAGTAAAAAGTAAATGGCTGAATGGGTCAGCTGAACATACAAGTAATATTTTATCACTTGCCCATGATTATAAAATGAATTATCATCAAACTTATGGTCCACCTCAAAATGAAAAAAATACTTAGCTGTGGTGGCCATAGTTTTTCTCATGTTCCCCTTAGAACATGCAATGCAAAAAATGTGGGAATCCTTCCCCTTTAAGGACACTCCCAACTCATGTGTCATTCTTCCAATCATACTCCCAATGTAAATCATATCCACATCAGCAAAGGAAGTCATGATCAGAAACAAAATGAGGAAAATTCTGAAGGTTTCATGTGATGCAAGAAAGTACCAATAGTTTCCCCAATAGTGGCTGCACAGTTTTCCAAGTTGCTGCTTCAGAAATTTACATGGAAAAATGCTTTGTGACTCATGGCTGATAATTTAAATTAGCTAAACATGTATGCAATGGAAAAAAAATTTCCAAAAGCCATTTGAAATATGGTTGCCTCCATCATATAGTTTGACCCAATTTTGTCCATGGAGCAATCTGATAGGCTTGCCCTCTTGTAGAGCCATGCACTGCAAAATAGTGGTAAGAGTATACAAATCAGCCAATGTAAAAACAGATTTCTTACCATATTCCGGAAGTAAAATGATGTATGGATCCATGAATGAGCCCTCCAGAGTTGTTTGGCATGCTCCCATGAAGAGGAATGAACTATGTGCTGCAAGAAAATCCTTCTTCTCATGCTTGGGAATCCAAGTCAAGAAGAATGTAGCATAGTAATAGATGACTCCATCTACTACCTCATCCATCTCACCTCCTATTTTTTCATCGAATGCAACAAATATGAAGTGATCCTAGGACCTGTGGGTTATGGATCCACCACACTTCCGATGGGCACACTTCCTCCATCGGTTACTGCTCCAAAGAGATAACGTTGTTGGCCTATACACATGGGCTCTCATCCATATCAAGTTCCATCCTTTGACATGTAGTTTTTCAAAGGTATTCTCCATAATGCTGCCATATATGAGGGTTTTCCTCCATGATGAAAACACCTCTTGCACCATGATAGTGCCATACTTCACCCTTGCAACAATATGCCAAGTGGGAGAGCAATTTTTCCCTTACTCTCTCCCAATCCTCTGAAGCAACAAATATTATTTCTGCCCCTTCATACCTCCATCACTCATCATATGTGGTAGAAACAAAATGACCCTACCATCATATTGCATCCATACTCCTTTCTGTCCCATGATGAAAGTATCCTACCAAGCTCCTTCCATCCACATACCCTTGAGAAAAGGACATGTCTCATGATGGACAAACTCTCTCCTTAGTAGCCAGCACAAATTTTCCTCTTTCTTCCTGGTGTCATAGATATGCAAGTGGCTCACAAGCCTCTTGCTCTCCATCCACTCTCCTCTATCAAGATATGGCTTTCCCCAATCTTTCTCTCCTTTGGCATCTTCCCAATTGAGATTGCCATTATCCCAAAGCAATTATTCCACCTTACACATCATGGGATGTTGAGATGTACCCCATTGGAGGTCTCTTAAGAGATTCCTCTCACCAACTAACCCCTTGAATCCAACGGAACCTAAGAATGCTAGAAATAAAACATCATTAGGGGATGGCACCTCATGCATGATGTTCCCCAAATCCTTGCACCATAACTCCTCATGCTGCATGCAACTCAATAAGGGTGAAAAGGAATGAGTGCTGATCCCTTCTTGGATCAAACCCATATTGCATAGTGTTGTATAAGCTTTCTTCTCTTTATCAACATGATGTTTCGATCTTGGGCCATGTGAATGCAAATTTCCCAAACCTCCTATGAAATTTTCTGAATTGTCACTGCATGGAAATTTTTGCATGCCTTTGTGGATCTTTGAGACATCTTGTATGGCTGCAAGAGTCCCTCTCTCTGATGTGTTGGCTGATCCAACTACTGATATGGTGGGCTTCTCCTCTATGAACTGGACAGTGCTGGTAGAAGCCTCCTCAAGTGGAGAAGAATGCTTCTCCTCCTCTGGCCATCTATCGACTTCCTCTTGTGGCCCTCCATACTCTTCACTTCCTCCACGAGAATAAGAAGTGCTTTCATCTTCTCCTTCCTCCTGAAGCCCTCTAGAGGTTTCACTACAGCTTTTTTCATCTTGAAACCCTCTTGGAGTTTCACTACACTTTTATTTCCCCATTGGTTGAGCCCCTTTGGAGAGGCTCCTTTCTGATCTGAAAATGGATGAGAGTAACCTCATTCTCTCCATCTTTGTTCTCCTCTTCTTCATATTCTCTAGGTGGACATGAAATCCGCTGGCTGAGCCAAGATGGCTGCTCTGCTCTTAATTCACTGATAGCTTGATCTCACAGGCTATGCCAGAGATCATGCTCTGATACCACTGTAATATTACTTTTTCAAAAATATCACAAGTCTGGGCCAGAGATGGAATACTGAGGCATTTACTGGTTATTTCTCCTTCAAAATAAGGGAGAGAACTAGAGGCTACCTAGCCTTTTGCAGTCTCTATCTACATATATGTAGCTTTTCCTATTCAGGAATTGTTGCAGCAAGCTCCTTAGGGACGCTGTATAAGGAAGAAGATGTGAAGATAAAGCCAACCACTACTGTGATGCCTTAGAAAATATATAATTTGACCTCCTTGCATAATTTAAACTCAAAGAAATAATCTTAAGCAATTTATTTAGATCTCCCCCAGTGAACTAGCTGAAAATTACAGCAACATGTAAGCACAAAACAACTGTCTTTAGAAAATAACTCTATACAAGTGAGAAATGGGACTTGTATCCTTTATTAGACATTATATACAGCTCACATGCATAATTTTAGGTGAAACAAATGACTCTATCTCATATAAACAACTCTCCCTATTTCTATATGCCTCAAATGAGCTTAAACCCCATAGCCTAGCTTGTGCAGAAAGCACTGAATCAAGAACAACGTTATTTTATCTAAGGTTTATGCAGAGAATAACATAACATATCAGATCTGAAATGAACAAGCATCAAATGGCTAATAAATTGCGATTCCTTTCCTCTTTATACACAATAAAGATCACCCTCAAGGGTTTTCATGAAAATACAAGGTGTACAAGTGCAGATCTGCAAATACATATAGCTGGAAAAAGAATTCACTGCAACACTAAATAGAAATATGGCTGAGAATATTAAAATATAGAAGAGGAATGGAATATGGAGCTTTCCAGGAGAAGGGTTGGCCCTTCCTCTAAAGAATCATCTCTCAAGCAAGGGATCAAATGTTGCAGCTGCTCCTCTCACAAAATAATGCAGTTTACCCAATGAACTGCACTATAATGGGTGGAACATGATTTGGACACATGCCAAGATCTGAAATGAGCTCTGAAATCTCCTATACAACTCCCTCAATGCAAGAGAAACTCCCTCCACTAAATGGAAATGCACAAGAGAAGATGAGGTAACCCTCCCACTGCACTGCCCAGCAACACAGCATCCTCTGCTACAGATGTGAGAAATGCTTGGCCTACAATCCAAATGTGGGAGAAATTAAGCACAACCCCTTCAAGAGATCACTCAATGAAGGAGAGGGAATTCCTAAATAGGAATTCCTCCAAACTCTGCTAAGCAGTAGGAGTTTGCAGAAATTGTCTAAGCAGACAAGAAATCAAAAATACACAAGCTAACCCCACAAAGCTGCCCTTCTCCTCCTTATGAAGTTGTGAGCTCCTTCACCTTGGGTCCCACCTCTTAGGGTTTCCATCTTCATTTGAATCTCTTCCCTCCAAAATTGCGTTGTCTTCTTAGGCAAGCTACTCCTCCTTAGGGTACGTTGGTTGACTTGGTCAACTTGACCTTGTCCTCATACACTTGGCCCTTTTCACACTAGGAGGTGCAAAATAAGCTGCTCAAAGGTTCCCTTTTCACATTAGGAAGATTTTTATTCATGTTAAGAGGCCTCCTCTTCCTTTTTACTCACCTACTATACAATATGAGCAAAAATTAATGTTCCAATTTATTCATGAAAATTTTGGAACATTACAGAGAGTCTTTTTCAGTCATCTAGCCTAATCATGGCTCAACATGTTTTGAATTTCTGCTGATAGGTTAGTAAAAGAAGGTTTGTCAAATCATTTAATCTTGACTTGTCATGTAGGAATATATTAGGAAGAATAGATGTTGGTTCTTAATGCTTAAATATGGACCAAAGATAAATATAGGGACGACTAAAAAATGACGAAACACAACCCTCATACTTTCTAGTTTTTTTTGTACAAAAATAATGTTTATGTGCAGCCTATGCCAATGCCACAACCCATGGTAAATTAGATAGCTTAATCCTAGTTTAAATCATGATTTCAATTTCTTGTCAATAGATTAGAGAATGAAGCCTGTCAAACAACTTAATCTTGATAGATGAATAGTCTAGGCAAAGAATAAAAGAGTTCACTAGCATAATCTGGACTCTTGGAAGAAATAAGGTTAGAAGCAGATAGTTTTTTATGCTTTCAAAAATAAAAGAATGTCAATGGTCTACCAGTCCAAGTGAACCCAAGTGAAGAAAAAATGTTAGGAAAGTTATGATGGGTAGGTAGAAATGAGTTTGAAGCAAATATGTCTTTCATATTTTGAGATCATAGCTTCAAGAGAAACATCAGCAAATTAAAAAAGAAAAATCTGCTCAATGGACGAAGCACCGGTCTTCATAAACTCAGAGATTTGATATTTGAAGTTCTAGACACCTCCTGAAGAGGAGCTTCCCTCCCCAAGTGGAGCCACTGTTAGTCATCAGTCATTTTTTCCATTTTGTAGATGACTAAATACTTGTCCTAGATTTCTAAAAACAAGATTCATGAATATTGTGAGTTTTAGAAATCCCACTGCCTTCATTATCCTTAAGATAAAATTTTCACTATTTCACTACTATGTCATTCCCTGGTTAGACTACCACTCCTATAATACCCCTCATGGGCTCATGACACTCATCTTTTTCCCATTTTCACACCCATAACCTCTGTACTTTGTTTTTCCTATGCTTAACCCTTCTACTTTCCATCTAGGATTTCCAATCAACCTACCCTTTCCCATGTTTATCAAATGCCTCAAGCATTGATGGTATTAAAAATACCTCTCTAGGCTCTTTAGCTGAATCAAGTACATTGGTTTTGGATCTTCAATATATCAATTTGTAAAAAACTCTATTTTTCATACTTGAAGACCCTAAGCCAAGATTTCAATCAAAGACCAAGCCAAAGAGCCTTCCACTAGGTTACTAGGGTTTCATAGGTTGTAGGGTTATCTTTGGTGTTCCAAATAACTTTTTTTCATGTGATAGAACTTGAATTAAATGTGAAAGAAGGTCAGCACATGTTTTTCCAAGTTAGATCAAGAAAAACTCCAAGGAGGATTTCTTTGCCAAGGACAAAATTCTGCAAAAGGCAACTATGCATTTTGACATTTCTGCAGGGGTGTTGAAATAACTATCAGCAGAGAAATAGGTAAGGTAAGAGGCTTGCTGCTCATTAAATGACATCCACAGCAAAAGAAAGAGGAAGAATCCTGTGTTCAAAGAGAAATCAGGGTTCCTAAGATTGATTGGGCCAACAACATGCCAAACAAGGATCCAAGGCGACAAATCACATGGGTAGAGGCACACCAGCACAATCAAGCATGAATTGAAGATTTTTAGAAATTATAAATGGAAGAGGGAAAAGGTGAAGTGAACTGAACATAAATGAGTGAATTTGAAAGGGCTATATATAACTTAGAAGGCAACACTAACAATTCTTCTCAAACAACCCAGAAGCCTAATGTTTTGGAAATATAGTTAAGGGAGATGAAGTGAAAATGATAGGCCTCCATGATGGCAACAGACATAAGGTTTGAAGAGACTTTGTAGGTGAATTCTAGGGTTTTCCAAGTTGAATATTTCCAACACCAAGAAGCTTCAGACAGAGCTAAATCATTATGTCATGGCACCTGCAACAAATCAAAAATGGCCAAAAGAAGATAGCATGCATGATTGTTAAAACTATGACACTTGTCAAAAATAACTAGTGAGAAGAGAAGGAACCATGTTTTCAGGTTACCCACACTCTGAAAACTCAAAGGGGGTAAACATGATTTCCAAACTTCACAATGCAAGAAAGAAAGGTTTTGACAGTGTTAGGGTAAGGACAGGTCCCTCAAAAATGTTTTAAATAGCTTACCCTTACTAAAAGAGCTAAAAGGATGTGTTAAATTTCAAATAACAAAGCAGGAAATTTCAGGGTTCTTATATGACAGAATGGGAAAGAACAGAGTGTCAAAAGAATTAACAGGCCAAAGGGAATCAATTTTCACCATGTCAACAACCTGGAAAGCAACAAAGAAGAATGATTAGAAAGGGAAAAAACCATCTGAATTTTTTTAAGTCACATATTGTAAAAATTCAAAAAGGATATTAGCCAAAGTGATAAAGAGACCAGAAAACATTAGAATGTGGGTTTGCAAGAGATAAATGTATCTTCATAAGACTACAAAAAGTCAATTTGTTTTTCACTCAACTTCACTTGTCACCTACAAAAGAGTGAAAAGCATTCAAAAGGAGGAAATTTTTTAGTTTAGTAGGAAACTGGGTAAAGTCACCTAATGCTATGCTTTGGAGCAGGCGTTGCGCTTAGAGAACCCGATGTTGTGCTTAGGAGAAAATTCTCAGTGTAAATTACACTGCATTGTGCCTAGAGCAGAGTGTGTTGCGCTTACACCTAGGCGCTACCTGTTCGCCCAACAGGAGGACCCGACAGGTACAAGAAAGGCTCGGCAGGCCTGTGCGCAGGCAGTGCTACACCCAGGAGAAGCCCGACTCACCTAGGAGTTCCCAACGCTACACTTAAAGAGGACCCAACAGGCCCATTTCTACCTGGCGTTGTGCTCAGGAGACCAGCAGGCCTGCACACAGGCATCGCTGCGCCCAGGAGGACCCGACTAGCCCAGTTTTTTCCTGGCACTGCGCTTAGGGAAAAAAAGCCTCTTTTACCTGCAAAATTTCCAAAAAACACAAGGGAGACCCCTCCAAGCTACCTATAAGACACTGCAAAGGAGTCCAAAATTTGCACTAGTCACCATGTCAGGGGAAGAAGGAAGTATCAACAATAAAGCATAGCCCATGGAGGTGGATGATGATGAAAAGGAGGTAAGTGATGAAGAAAGCAGCAATCACACTAAAGATATTGGGGATGAGGATGAAAAGGACAACATGGACACAAATGAGGCAAGTGACCAAGAAGCATAAGATAATCCTAAGGACAACAGTGAAACTAATAGCGCTAGAGATAGTGAAAACAGTGAGGCTCTTAGTCAAAACAGAGATGAGGGAAAAGATAAAGAGGAAAACCTAAATGAAGATTATGAATATGCAGAAAATGAAGAAGAGGCTAAAGATAGCTATGAATGTCATGACAATAGTCATGCTAGTCATGAAGACAGTAAAGAAAATCAAGAGGCTAACAGCCAAAATAAAGGTCACAGCAATGATGAAGGCAGCTACAATGAAGAAAAATATGAGAGTTCACAAATCAGTGACGAAACTAGAAGTGAGGCTAATGATGAAGGTAAAGAGGTAAGCAATAGTCCAGGTGATGGAAAAGAAGACATAGAGACAAATGATGACATCTATGAGGAGGACACCAAAATGAGCCAAATTGAACCTTTTCCCTTGGCATACCACAAAGGAGTTGCCTCTAAAAGGCAAGGGACCATACCTTCCACTTCTATCCAGCAGCTAGATAAAGACAAACAAAAGGTGAAGAGAGGTAAAAAAAGGTAAGAAGGAGCTTAAACAAGGACTTGGCATCATTGACCTAGAAAGTGAAAATGAAAACAAGGAGAGGGCCAATAGCATACTACTTCAAAGCAAGAATGCAGATATTAAAGACCTACAAAGGATCCTTGGCATGGCACAATACATTATTTATTATTATAAGGATGAGCACAAGAATATGAATAAGATGAAAAGGGACCTTGGCCTACAGAAAAATATGGCCAAGCATTATGCCTTGAAAAACAAACTTGCTTAGCTCAAGGAGGCCCTCACTGAAATTCAAGCACTGAAAGGGGAAAAAGACCAAGAAAACCTTGGAATATTGGCACAATATTCTCTTCAAGTCTCTCAAACTCCATGAGGCACACATCCACCAAATTTGAGAGAATTTTGACAAATTTTAGTTTTTTGTGAATTTGGAGGCCTCTAAACGCAACACCCCTAGCGCTACACTTTCATATCAGGAATTTTAAGAGGGACAAATTTTCATTTTTGGAATCCTCACATCTATTATAGTATTCTCACTAATTTTCAGATCATTTGGAGCATTTTTGACCCCTCAAAAGGCCAAGAAACACCTCATTTTTCACCTTTCTACCTCATTTATAGGCTTGACACTGCACCTAGAGTATTGTTGGGAAATTTTCCTTTTGTATAGTTTAATAAAGATAATTCATAAAAAAAAAAAAAGGTATATTTGGAATGTAGACTCAACAAGTTTTCCAATGGGCCATCACAGACCAAATTCTGACATCAAGAAGGTCATCAAAACTTGGCTGCAAGTGGACCTATTTTCTACCTGGGAAGGTGTTGCGCATTTAGACCTCACTGTGCATTTTTGGCCAAAAGTCAACAAAAAACACTCATTTATAGAAAAATGATATTTTGATGTTTTTTTAGGAAAATCAATCCAAAATTAGATGCTAGGAGTTATTTTGGCATTTGTTTCATGAGATATTTTGTGCCTTGGGCATTGCATTGTCTCTTAGGCATAAATGGCATTTATGGATGATTTTGACATTTTCAAACCCTAGTTAGTGTTTTTTCCTTCCTTTGCTAGATAAATAGAACATTAGGGCCTAATTTTAAAAGGTTGGAATTTGATGTCTCTTTGGAGTAATACATAGTTTTTTTTTGGAGATTGGAGAAGAAATTGGTGTTGTGGAGTTTGTGAATGGCTTGTCTTGATTTATGATGGAGAAGGCTGCTTGCAGGCTCCCTGAGCTTGATTAATGGTGATGTGATTCTATTTAGTTATTTTTTCTCATGTATCATTGTGTTTCATCCTTCTTTATTGTAGTAGGACAAAGGTTTTAGACTAAGAAATGTTTCAAAGGCACCTTATCTCTGTTTGTTCTTCACTGCCTCTATGTTTTCCTCTGCTAGGACATTTTAGAGAATGATTAATTTCTCTCTAGACCCCCTAAGATTTTTTATTTCATGAATGGTTTAATAAAATAGGTATCAAAGATGATTTATGGTTAGCCCTGCTTGTTTGATTTCACTAAAACATTGTTTTTGAGGTCTCTCTCTAAAGTACCATTAATTAGATTTTCCAAAGAGGCTATGTTTCGATCATACCCTTTGTCCATGCTTGAATAATTGTTTTGGAGATATTCATAGCTATGATCAATGATGTTTAGGCATTCCCTCTTATTTGATTAAAGTTATATGTGTATCTTGAATGTTTTATAACCTTGAGGGTGAAATCACTAGAAGTTAAATGATTTTCTCACCTTCTATATTTCATTGGATTGTTTGTCTGAAATGCTTATTTACTTGAGTTGAATCAAAGAGTTACTGGTGTGCCCTGTCTATTGATTACTTATCTATGTTAAATGGTGTTGAAGTCTCTTCTTGTTTAAGTACATGACAAAGGATTCTTAATTTCCCTTTTCCCTACTTTGTTTCACAAACTTGATGTTCATTTCACTTTACAAAAACCTTGAAAATCCATCTGAACATGCTATATTTTCCCTGTGATCCACCCCGATTTATTGTTTAAAATTTCGATGACTTTATTGAATCCATAGCCCAATGACTTAAATATTTCCCCACTCTAACTATTCTACTTGATCATTTTACACAACCAAAACAAACAAACAAACCCAACACTTAACAACTAGCCTAAAATCAAAACCCTAAAAGCAAACAAGTTCACATCCTTTGCACAAATAGAGAGAGCCTTCTCTGAGTCTAGGAAGGCTAGGTCCTAGGACTCCAAAGACTGGTCTGATGTTACCCTGTGCATTTTATCTCACCAATATAAAAATCATAGGACCATAAAAATCATGAAATCAAAGCCTAAAATAATTTCATAAATGGAAGTGTTGCTTTGAAAAGAAATTAATCCTAGGAAAGAACAATAATTTGTAATTGAAATCCTAAGAGCATGAATTCAAATAAAAGGGAATAATCTAATTTGTGAAAATGAATGACCTAAGTGGTTTTTGTTCTCCCTCAGTCATGTATTTAGATCCTAGGGGTCATTATTCAAGCCTAAGAGACAAAAACCAACCTTTGGGAGAAAATCTGGTCAAGTTTACAAATGTTACAAGAGTGCTACAAGATGTTCTGTTTTTGCTACAGGAAGTTATGTTTTGGAAATAACTAACTAAAAGACTAAGTATATAAAATGAAAATTGTATGGGACAATTTTTTTATTAAATATGATGTCTTAGGTCTCCATTCCAAGTGTAATCACTCCAAAATAGACATGTTCACATGTGCTAAAAAATAACAGAAAATTACTACTCTAAAATCTAGAAATTCAAGAACTAGTGAGCTAGTTAATATATAAAATGCATAACCTAATCAACTACAAATGTAATGTGGTAAATTTTTTTATTAACTTTAAAATTATTATGACCTAATACAATTATAATCAATTCAAATGAGGCTCATTAACACATTCTAAAAAATAACATAAATTTACTATTACTTCGCTACAAGGCATTTCCAGAAATCTTATATTCATGAGCTAGTAGCCAGATCCAAGTAGCTTAATGATTAAGATGACCTTCTAAAGTTATTCCAAGGATTAATGCTGATTTTGAACCTATAAAAAACCTTCAAAATATCCCACTTCAATCATTTAACTCAATCCTATAACAAGAAAAGAAACAATACTAAATACAGAAATATGCAAAATAGAAATAAGAGATGCATGTGAATAAGAAGTCAGAAGAACATAAATAAATTGTGCAAGAGGGCTTTGAGGCTCCTAGGATGGCCAATCCCAAGGAGGACTCAGAGTCCTATGTAGGAAACCAAGCCTTAGAAGCTAAAATTGGCACCAATCTTCATTATTGAATTAGTCCAAGTACATCCGTGCAATAAAAGAAAGTGGAGCTACTAAACAACAAGTTTTCTCCACAAGAAGACTAAACAATACATGCCCCTAGAGGTCAATTCGAATTGGTACTTATAAAAAATGACGAGGAAGCATTCTCCTTGAAATGATGAAGCTTTCCCCTCCAAAATCCCTCAAATAGTGGATCTGGTTCTCAACACTAGGAATCCGTATTAAATGACGTTGAACACATTCCTAGATTTTTTCACTGATTGGAGTTCCAGAATTACTCTAGATTTTCTCAATAATATCATGATATTTTGTTCATATATTCTCCAATATTGATCATCTAGTTGTAAGGATAAAGTCCCTAAATTATCTCCTTCTCCAAATATTCATAATTTTCCCAATATTCCCACAAAATTCTTCAAAAATAAATAACATTAGGCACAAATATGCAATTTTCTCTAAGCCTTCCTAAGAACATATCAAATCTTTAAAAAAAATTATTAAGTGTATAAGGAGAGATTTAATATATATTTTATGTGTCTAAAAAAGGTTATATGGGCCTTAATTTATGTCTAATTTAGAATCCCATCACTCTATTTCCTGTTGTACCAGGTGTTATAGTTCAATTTGGGCATCACTCCCAATGACCTGGTTAAACTGGAAATCATCCCCAGAACCATGAGTAGGGTCTAATATCCCCTATCATTTCAGTTGCTATATGCCCTAAGACAAGGAACAAGAACAAATCATCTGCAACTTCCATTGCAAGGTTTCCAAGATTTTAAGTATATGTTATATCACCTATGAGCTCACCAACGCAGTCTCTCAAGGGACTAAGTGCATTTCATATGCAGTTACCTCCATTTAAAGGTGCTCTGGAAAGAAATTCCCAACACTCAAGGCTCCATTGGTCAATTAGGAGAGAAATTCTCATTGTTCTGGAATCTCCACTTGGCCAGTACCTTCTAGAAGAGTGCATATGTGCCAAACTTCGGCTCCATGTGTCCATTTGATACCTCTGAGCTTGGGAACATGTATTGCATATTATTATAAAATCATTTATTTTGAAACTACCTTAAGCTCATCTATAAATTGAGCACAAATCCTAGTGCTTGAGAAGGAAGAATTTGAGTAGATAAATGTTGGTGGAATTTCAATTGAGGATTTGATTTGAGTGATATGCTGTTGGAGAGATGTTCATTTTGATGAGGCTGGGGTGATGCTGGAGATGGTGACATCAAATCAATCGTTGGTTGTAACCTCCCATTCTATCCATTAATAAAGATTGTTCTTTACTTTCCCACATATGTATTTGTATAAGCTTCTATATTTCATATTATGAATTCTTATCTGATGTATATGGTTCATGTTCATTGATTTAACTGAATAAATTGAATAGCCATCTGTATATTGCAATCTCTTTGTTGTTTAGTGTCCATTATTGCAGGAAATATTTTGGCGATATAGATTTGATTTGAAGCTACAACAAGAGTGAAAAAATGAGAATTGGAAGTGCTTGGACCCCAAGTAGGTTTCTTGATTTATTATATGTGTCTACTTACTGTTAGGGAAAGTATCTGCAAAGTCTTTAACCTGTTGTTCTAAATGCCTAGCACCACATTTAGGGAATAATGTTTTATCTGTAATTCATAATTCTGCATAGCAAAATGGCAACTCGACTGGGGAGTTTAGTCTTCATCCTTGGTGTGTTTGCCTCTATTTATTTACCCAGTAGCATTTACTCTTAAAGACTAGGATTTTTTTAATCAAATTTGCATTACAAGTGTGTTAACCAACCTGATTTTTTGTTCTCTAATGTGCCCAACACACTATTGAACAGGACAAAGTGCTTTGCAGAGCATTGTCTCCCACTCAGGGGTGCTTTGGAACGCACTGTCTCCCCTTAGAGACTGTGTTGCCCCCTAGAGATAACCAAATTCCTATTGAATTTATCATTGTATTTACTTTCAGTTTTTGTTTGATGTGTTTTCAAAGTGCTTGATGCCTCATAGATACCAATAACTTTACCTACCTCTTCCTTATTTGAAAGAAAAGTTTGTTCAATGTTTATTCAAAGTGTTTTTCTTTATCGTTGACAAATTAATTTCGAAGTATTTTCATTGCTGCATTAGATCCATTTACTTTTGAAAAGGAATTTGTCATTAAATTCTTCATTTCCTATAGGAGAAATTGTAGTTAAAATCATTATTTTTCCTAAAAAGAGAAATTGTTTTTTAATTCCTCATTTCTCAAAGTAAAAGGCATTGGTTTTTTTTTTATTTGATATACTTAGTTTCCTTTTCTACATTCACATTAAAGGGACTGAAAAGAAAAACTTGCATTCGCATGTAGTGGATTGTGTGTTTTTCATAGGAACAAATTAGGAAAGCCACATATTAGTTTGTGCTCTTTGTTGCTTGCTCTCAAAACAGATTTCTCTTTCCGTCTAGTAGCTAAGATTTTCATTGAAAAAGATAAAAGTGAAAAATTTTCTTATCATTTTAGTTTGAATTTTAGGAATTTCCATCACCTCATCGTGGTGAACCTTGAAAGGAAAATTGATAAACAAGATCAACTTAAAAATTACATCAATTTACCTAACAAAGCATTGGAACCATAACGATAACATTTAGAAGGTCAAGGCTAGAGACGTGTTCTGGAGTTGTAAAACATAGCAGCTATCTTTAATTATCTGCGATACATTCCGAGTTTGATACCTCACTCCACATACATAAGTATATTGTAGCTTGTCCATGTAATTTCGGGTATATCAGGCGGTGTTACAATACAAAAAGTATAAATGGGTGCTCTCACTGTGCGGTTTCGCATTAGACAGCACTAATATGGACTTGGGCCTCCATGTACCTTCAAGTAGATTTGGGAGGACAGCTTTAGCTTTTTATCCATCCATAGTGAAACAAGTCGGTCGCCTTGTAAATTTTGATACACCGAACACAGCATTCGAGGAGATTTCCTGCCCATACTTCTTGGTTCGCCAGGAGGTATTCTACAGTTCACAGTTTCTTGGTAAACCTTTTTCCTAGCATTACCCTTTTTTTTGTTTTTTTTTTTTTTTGGTTAAAATAAATCAGTCATCGTGGAAGAAAAAAATCCTTTTCCCCATTGTTCACATAAATTATAATTGAAACCACCTTTACCACTAGAAGTTACTCCTAGTCGACGAAGGCGACATCACTCTACCGAAACCAGTACTATCGGCACCTCTGGTGAAGCATCATCTTCCCATATACCAGAGTTGGCACAAGTTGTTTCTACACATCCTGGTTCATCTATTGTTTTTGAGACGGAGTCCTCATAACTACCCATGGTCACGATCCATCCAATCAGTGAGACCATACCTCCTGAACCTGACGTTTTTCAACCGGAAGTTGATCCAGATCCTATCTCTTCTTTGCCAGAAAATATGAATCCTGAAGTCAAACAACTAAAATTTGTTCATAAATTGGTCATCCCACAATTTTCTGTAGCCATTGAGTCTCCCATATCATACATTCAACCTCTTGAAATATAATTTGGGCCTGACGGCGAAATACTTCCACTTGGTTTGATTTCAATTGAAGAAATCCCACAAGACGAAACACCTTTAACTCCAACCCATTTTGGGGAGGATCTTTACCTGTACGAGTCTTTTCCTCAATCACCACCCTTTTCTTTTGTTTACCCTATTCCTATTCACATTCCCATCGATTCAAAAGGGTATACATTTGCTCAAGTAACCATGCCTGAACCAACATCTTCGGTTATACCATCTATTCCAATTGCGTCAACACCTGATGTTGCTACACCATCTATGTTCACAACTTCACCAGAATCATATTTTCATGGAGGCCCTTTGGTCCCATCAGGTTATAAATCTTTATCTGGAATTTTTTCTGGTATATATTCAAACCCATGGACTTCACCAATGTCATCATCTAGTATTCTAACTAGTAAACCTATAGTGAGTACTGAACAGCTTGATTCTTTATACACATCATCAGGGAAATATCAAGCTGTTCCTTCTGGGTCTATTCCATCCAGTACCATATCAACTGGACTACCTACATTTGGAGAGGAATATTTTCTGTATTATTATCCACCTCATGCTAAGGGGCAACCTTTGGTCACCCACTTTCACAGTACTCCGTCATTTTTTGGTCAACCTAATGTCGAAATGAATTTTTTCAATGGCAGCCCACTCTGTCTATCCAACCACAAACGATTGTACATTCGTATCAACTAGTTCAACATGTTACAACCACATCACTTCCACTTGTTAATATATATTTACCCATGTTACAAAATAAAAATTTTGTACAACAACCGTTTCAGGCAGGTCCTTCAACTCAATACACTCAGGTATTGGGCCCACATAATCTAAATCCTTCGACCAATTTACAACAATAACCTGTATCTGGAATCATATATTCACAAGATGGTTTACTATTTTATAGCATGTCACAGCCACAACCAAGTTATACTTTTCACAACCGAATCCAAGTTATCTTGATTTGGGTTATAACATTGGTGGAGAGACCCCTTGGCAGCCTTAGGTGCAAATGCCTCAACCTTAATTTCAACAAGTATCATACCCAGGTTTTGGTCAACAGAATCCTTAAGTGTTTACTTATCAAAACAACCCCTATTTGGGTTGCTAGTAGTAGATTCCTTATGTTGGTGCTCAAAGACTTGTTGCCAAGCAATTCCATCATACCCTGGCTATGCTCAACCTGACCTTAATCGACAGTTGCATTTTGTTGCAACTTTAGAGTTACCAAATTTAAATCAGCCAACCAATGATCCAATCAACTATGCTCCTTAGTGGCCGATGATACCTCACAAATTACCCTCGGATATTCCTAAGTTCAATGGAAACCCTCGGGAAGACCCGTTGACTAATGTTATGACTTATCATTTTTGGTGTTCATAAAACTCTTTGAATGATGACTCTATTCGACTACGTCTTTTCCAGCGTATGCTCACGGGTCTGACTGCAAAATGGTATATTGAGTTACCTAGAGCTTCTTTTGATAATTTAACTACCCTAGCTACTGTATTTGTTACTCACTTCCAATTACCCATACGCTATGAAACTGGAACAGAACTCTTGAATAATTTTAAACAGACTAATGCTACTGACATTTCTAATCATATTCATGAGTGGCGTCGTCATTGTAGAATGGTTAAGACATTTGTTCCTGATTAGCTCCTTTCAGAGTGGTTCATTAAGTCCCTGTTACCATCTATAACTGAAGATGTGGCTAAGGGTGGCATCATCGTTGAAGAGCAATTCATTGCTCATGCACAATATTTAGACTTGATTTATACTCAGTCTAGCATGCTCTATGAAAAAATTCCTAATGCACCACGTTCTAATTTTACTGTTCCTCCACAATTAAAGGACTCTCATGACAGAGACATTTTGATTGGTACTGCAAGCACACATCATAATACTGCATCAAATCCTGCACCTTCTTCCGAAATCAATTTCGTGTCATTTGACGAAGGAAAAAGTGACAAGCAACCCGGAAGTAAGAAAAAATGGAAATCTAAGAAAAAGAAAACTTCTAACCCCTAGGAAAGATCATCTTATCAATCATCTGGAAATAGGAAACCTTTTTATCCATGCATAATCTGTAATGAGGAACACTTTGTTCAGGATTTTTCTCGCCACGCTGAAGTCTCAAAAATCATTAAGACTTCACATGCGTCGGCTATGTTGATAGATCTGTTTCCAAATCTAGACACAAATTTGGTTGCTACAGATCCATCTTTTAGTTCTCAAGTGCTTATGTTATCTGTCACAAAACCTTCAACATATATTTTGGTGTCAACGCGTAATAAATATTAAGGTAGTTAGGCAACTGATCAACCTACTACCTCGACTACAGAATCAGTACTGCCTACTACTATTCTTGAATTTACGATTAAGCCACCAAAGGGAGTCATTCATAAATTGACATATAATCCTCAAGCAAGAGATGCTCAAAATTATAATATAGTTGAAGATTTGGCTCAATCCCCTTCAGCTATGTCTGATCTTGAGGTATTACAAAATTTTCCCTCCCAGAAACAGGCTTTATTATGAGCTATTGGTGGAATTGATCTGATTGATTCTAATCTGGTTGTCTTTAATCATATGGGCTATGTGCCGCAACTACTAGCAAAATTGGCATTCTCCATACAAGTAAATTTTCTCAATCACCTTGTTCATCGTATTATTATTGATGAGGGAGAATATAAATGCATTATGTCTCTAAACTGTTGGAAGTCACTTGGCTCGTTGCGCTTATCTCAATAATCAATGACATTGAAGGCTTTTGATGGACGTACATATAAGCCTTGTGGTATTATCAATAACCTGTATGTTGAACTAGGGGGGAAAACAGTGAATGTTTATGTCGAGGTTTTTGACAGACCCCTTGACTATAATATTCTACTTTGAAGGCCATGGGTATATGCTATGACTATAATTGTTTCTACATATTTTAGAATGATCGCTTTTCCATATAAAGGTACCATCACAGTCATCAATCAATTATCCTTCTTTTCCTCCACTTCACAGGTAACTGGAAGTGTTTCATTCATTCATGCACCCCAACTAGCACTTCAGAACATTGGTGTAGGACTCTTAAAGGATTCCACTCTCATGGGAACCTTCGCATTATCTTTGCCTGCGACGTCAACATAAATTGAAAGTACAAAGACCTGCTACATTATCTCTTCTACTCCATCTGGCTTAAGGAAGAGTACGAGTGATTCTGAAATTGTTACGTTGGATGAGTTTTTACCGCCCAGCCCTATTGATCTGGCATAACAATCAATCTATCTAGCTTGGGCGACGAATCCTAAATTAGCATTGTCAGTTGTTTGGGTTTATCGTTCTTTAGATTTGGTACTCCATCTGATCCTTTTTCCTCAACTTTATTGACAGATGAGAATATTTTTGGAATCCATGATGTCAGAAGGAGAGGAATATTATCATCATCATTCCCATCTTCCTGATTATGACGAAAATTACTTAGTGAACTATATCACCCATCAATCAAAAATTTCTTTTTGAATTCTTTACCTATTAATGCAATCGATTCCAAGCGAAATTTGTCAAATATTGAAGAAACCATTTCTATCGATATTTCGACCAAACCTGGCATTATAGAAAATATTCATATCGGATTATCTTGCTCTTCATCAGAACTCGAAACATATCGCTCTCTCTTTCGTGAATTCCGTGATGTATTTTCTTGGTCTTACGAAGAAATTCCAAGCATAGATACTAGTATTGTTGAACACACTATTAATATGTATCATGATGTCAAACCAGTACATCAATGCCTTTGTCCTATTCATCCAAATAAGGCCACTGCCATTAAAGTTTAAGTTGAGAAAATTTTGTGTGCTGGTTACATTTACCCTTTTCCACTAACTGAGTGGGTTTTCAACATCATTCTTGTCATGAAAAAAAAAGGAACCATCAGAGTGTGCATCGATTATCGGGATGTCAATATTGCTTGTCCGAAAGACAACTATCCTACTCCCTTTATCGAACAGATCATTGATGATTTTTTTGGATGTGAAATCTTTTTCATTCATGGATGGATTTTCTGGCTACAATCAAATAAATATCCACCCAGAGGATCAACATAAGATAGCATCCATCTGTCCCTGGGGCACATTCACTTCTGGGAAACTTCTGTCTGGTTTAAATGATGCTAGGGCAACATTTCAGAGAGCAATGGATTATGCTTTCAATGACATCAAGCACATTTTTCAACCCTATCTAGATGATTTACCCATGCATTTACGGAATCATACTGATCACCCGATGCATTTGAGATCCATCTTCTTACGTTGCTGACACTACAAAATACACCTCAATCCACATAAATGTGTGTTTTGTGTTGGCTATGGTTGTTTTCTTGGATTCGTAGTCTCAAAATAAGGAATTAGAATTGACCCCTTGAAGGTTCAGGCCATTCTTGATTTTCCTGTGCCATCAAATTTACTTCAGATACAGAAACTTCAAGGAAAGGCTAACTTCCTAAGGAGATTCAAACCCAACTACGCCGAAATGGCTAAAGAATTTACTCGGCTCTTGAAAAAAGGGGTTCCCTTTCCTTGGGACCAATTTGCACAAACTTCTTTTGATGTTGTCAAGGATACTCTTGTCCAGGCGTCATTAATGTATCCCCCAAATTATCAGAGTGATTATTTCCTATATATCACCGTGACCGATATGACCATTTCTATGGTATTGGTCCAAGTAGAAAATGGGATAGAACATCTGATCTATTATTTTAGTCGTAATCTCAATGATATGGAAGTTAAGTATTCGTACATAGAAAAGCTTGCCTTGGTAGTTGTTCAAGTTGTCCAAATATTTCTCCACTATATCATGTTCCGAAATACCATTGTTGTTTCAAATTGCAACTCCATGCCTTATATCTTATCACGTCAATTGTTGGGGGGGAAATATTCAAAATGGATTGTCATTTTACAGGAATTTTATTTTAAATTCATGAAATCCAAGTCAAAGAAGTCTTTATTTTTGGTTGAGCTTCTATGTGACCTTCCCTCTGATAGTACTGCTACTACATCGGAACCATCAATTCCTAACGAGTCTCTGTTTCTGATCGGATCATCTGATCCTTGGTATGGAGATTTCATCATTTATCTCCAAATTCAAAATTTTCAGCCTGATACCTCTCATTTTGAACAATGATGTGTTTGATACCAAGCCAAATATTATCTAATTTTCAGCGATACACTTTGTCGTCATGGTGTCGATACAATTTTAAGAAGGTGCCTCACTCATGAGGAGGCCGAAAAGGTTTTAAATGATTGTCATGCTGGGGCTTGTGGCAAACACTTGTCTGGATATGATACCGTGTAGAAGATACTCTGCACAAGTTACTTTTGGCCTACCATATTTCGCGATTGCATTCTCGCAGTCAGAAGTTTTCATGCATGACAGATATTCGATCATAAAATCTGCAAACCGCCAGAGTCAATGCATCCTGTTGTCTCTGTGGGACCATTTTCGAAATGGTGTATTGAATTCATGACCTCTAACCCTCATTTTTCTGAGGGGAATGGTTATATTATTGTCGCAGTAGACTACTTTACCAAATGGGTTGAAGCGATGCCTACATTCAACAACATAGGACAAATAGCTACATTGTTTTTCTTTAATCATGTTATTGCACGGTTTGGGGTCCTAGAGGCTATAGTTACAGATCATGGGAAAAATTTTCACAACCACATGATGACTAAATTGACTGCCAAGTTAGGATTGTCACATGATAATTCTACTCCTTATTATCCACAATCAAATGGAAAAGTTAAGGCTATCAACAAAATTCTTAAACATGTGCTTCAATGAATGATAGGAATTCGTAAAAGAAACTAGCATTTGATCTTGTACTCGGCCTTGTGGGTGTACTGAACCTCAGTGAGAAACGAAACCGGGTTTACTCCCTTTCAATTAGTGTATGGTACGTAAGCTATCTTACCAATCCAATGTGAGATACCATCATTAAAACTCTCAATCGACTTGTTACCTGACACCTCAGAAGAAGAAGCGTGTCTTTTTAACCTCATCCATCTTGATGAAACGCGTCGCGAAGCCCAATTGGCCAACAAAGTGCATAAGAGACATATAAAGGTGCAATACAACAAAAATTTCAAGTCTCGCATTTTCTCAAAGGGCGACTTGGCCCTTCCTTATGATCAAGATGCTTATGTAATAGGTACAGGGAAATTTGAGCCATTATGGCATGGCCCCTATATTGTCAAAAGAGTTCTTGCTAAGGGTGCCTATGAGTTGGTGGATTACGATGGAATTTCGTTGGCGCAGCCTAGAAAAGGGTTGTATCTAAAACGTTACTATGCTTAATCATCAACGTAGTAATTTTTTGTATTATATTGTATATATATGCTTTTGATTTGCATTCATTGTCTTAGTTTGTTTTTTAGAGTTTTCTTGACATTAGTAATCTGCTTTACATTTCATCGCAGATGTCTAAATCTCTGGAACCATTTCTTGGATATGTTGATGGTGCTAGTCGTAGTACGTAGAATCTATCCTCTATAGCGTGGGGCATTTTCGCTCCAAACAGTGATTTACTGAGTTATCGAGGGATTTGTATTGGTAGATCGACAAACAATATCACTAAGTATATCGCGTTGATCGAAATTCTCCCTGATGCCATTTTATTTTGTATTAACCGCATTATCATAAGATTAGACTCACAACTTGTGGTATTACAACTTACTAGTGTTTATACTATTAGAAATCCAACACTGCATCGTTTGTTTCTAAGAGTTCAACTTTTGGAAAGACACTTTGATTTTATTCAACATCAACACATTTCCAGAAATTTGAACACATTGGCTGATTCTTTGGCTAATCAAGTTTTAGACAGACATTTGCAACACATGTAAAGAAAACATTCACATAATTGAATAGGATTGCACAATAAACATAGGAAAACACTAAAATCAAATAGATAGATAGTTATAGGTTTTTACAAAAATTTATGCCCAAGACATATTGGTCATCTGACCTCAAAATGTATGCAACATGTCAAAAGTAAAATAGTGGTGGTCATGGTAACATGCTATAGATCTAGATATCCTACGTAGTAACCGATCCAACGGTTAGGAACGCCTATAGTGTGGCACTTCAGTCGCATGGGTAACTCTTCAATCCGGCAATCCAGAATCCCGAAGGTCAACCCATATATGTGCTTCCGAAGCTTAGTCAGAGTCTCAGCCATGTCTAGATCCTAAAGGACTACTCTCCCGACAACTCTCTCTGCTGGCTCATCTGCTCCATGCTCTAGTTCCTCCACCGGTTGAACTAGATCAACTTCTGCATTACATCAAAAATTTATTTTAGTCTTGGAAAAACATCAAAAATACAAAAATGTTGTATAAACCTTAAGAAAATAAAAAACATGGCCAAAACATTCTTACCTATTGCACCCCACTGAGCGCCTTCTGGTAAGGCTAAGTTTGGATCTCCTTGGAAATCGACGCATGTGTATGTTAATTCATCAATGGCGACAACCTGTCACCTGAACCAGGCGAAGAAAGCGGTCGATAACACAATGGTAAATTGTCCTGCATACCTACCCATTAGTTCTACCATCTCTGCATCATTGGATCTCTAGGATTAGACACACCCAGCATCACATGTTGAGGCTGCATCAGTGGAATCTTCTCTAGAGAAAATGAAATGAGGATCAAACCATAACTGAAGTTATTCTTCCTTCATCCCTTTGCTTTTTTCACTTGTCAATTTATTTGGAAAAGTATAGCTTCAGACCAGTTGAAGACTGTTGGCTCTATACACTCTAGCGCATACTGCATATATGATCTATTCACTACATGTAGTGTAATGGTGTTGGCAAGTTTTGCGATCATGAAAAGAATGGTTCTCAAAGTAAAGTCTTGAACATTATGGATATTTATCTTACCATATTTTCTTAGCTCTGCCCCTGGATAGCAATACTGCAAAACATAATCTCTCACAGTCTCTCCTCCAAGAGCAGACCCTGAGAGGGAAATAGGCAAGCCTCTCCTTGACAAACCCATAAGAAAATATACATCCTCTACTGTAATAGGAACCACTTTGTTCCTAATATGAAATGCCTTAATAGTTATATCCCATGCTCAAACTAGGAACCCCAAGAGTTCTATATGTTGCCTCATCCCTGACAAGCGGAAGTACTTTAACAACCCACAATCTCTTAGGGCTCTTACTGTACCTAGATCATTTGGGGTAACCATATTCTATTCTTCATTCTCTATTTCCCTCCATTTAATCATCATTATAGTCCAATTAAATATTGAAAGATAACAATAAGACTCGTTAGACTCCTTTCAATGCAAAAAATTAGACAAATTTTGGGCATAGTGCAAGAAACAAAAATGGAGATTTTGCCCAACACAGTCTTGGACAAGGGACAATTCATTGCATATGCAACTAGACTTCAGTTTACGTGCTCCACAACGCACTTTTCGATGCTCAAGGGTGTGTTTCCCTCTTTCTAAGAAAAATTTACCCAAAGGGGCTCAAAACTCTAAAAATTTGCAATGAAAGGAAATTAAATGATTACTGAAGGAAAGAGAGGTTTCATGGAAATAAACTGGATCAAATGGCGATGAAAACCGTCCATAGAATCAATTGCAATTAGCAGCTGAATTTCAAGGGAAAAAACAGGTTCAGAGCTCCAAAATGCAAATGGTAACTATTGAATGGTAAAAATGAATAGTAAAACTCTTTTTATTTAGTAGTTTAATTGTTTGCAATGAATATTTATTGATGTGACTATAGTTTTATTATATTTTTATCATGAAATAGGTATTTTTAATCCAATTGATGTTGTTCTGAGTAGGTTTTACAACTAATGAACAGATTAGTTGGGAAAATTTATTTCAAGAATGATTTGACCACAAAGCATACTTTTATCCTTATTTTTCGAGCTTTTTTAAAAATGAAAAAGGACTTGAAGTACACTTTTATCTCTTTTTCGAGCTTCGATAATAGTGAAAAAGGAACCCCTGGAATCTTCTTTTAGCTCTTTTCAGACTCCTATAATGTGAAAATATTGTCGAGCACTTGTCTTTTCAATCTCGTAAAAGTAAATGAATTGATATCTACTCAGTATAAGTTTAACCCTTTTCCGAACTGAGATAGATTATTTACAAAAAAGGAATACCTTGGTCAAACATGACTAAAGAGGTTCTCTTAGATATTATTTTACACTTTTTCGGATCTGAGCGACAACTTTACGAAAAGGTACTTATGGAGTTTTCTTTCGTCCTATTTTTCAAACTCTCTAAATATGAAAAAGGACCGGATTGTCACTATCGTTAGGCTCGTTAAAACATAAAATAGTGACGGGCTTGTCGATCATGGCAAGAATCGAGTTTCATTCATTGATAAAATCATTAAATTATTAAATATAAATACATTTTTCGCCCGAAGGGTTGAATTATAGATCAAGCATATGTTATCCTCCTCAATCTTGTTAAAAAATAAAGAGGTACTGGTTGACAAATGAATGGGGAAAATTTCGGAAAGTGAATAGAAATTTTTATGATAGCAAGTCGCTCTTGAACATGACACTTCACTCCATCACTGTGACTATTTGTGTTGGGTAATCTTCTTGACGGTTCATTCATACCTATGGTTCATCATAACTTCACTTCGGTTTTGGGTCAATGTTGCTAACTCATCTCAGTGTCGTCGATATGCTCAAGAGAAGTCATCTAGTGAATACTGATCCTTTTGCAATACTCATAAACCTTCATTATCATGAAATTCATCCCTGAACATTGCTATATAAGGTCATCCTTTGTCTCCAAAATCAGTAACTCCCATTTCACAATAAAGTGGCTTCCCATTGATGGAAAATTCATCATCCAGGAAGTTCACTTAGAAACATTTTATTCTAGTACCATGAGGCTTGTTACAACATCAACAAGATCCTCGCTTCCGACCTATTGAGCGAAAGATTTTTTTTGGCGTTTGACATCAAATCATCTATTCATGACTTACGAAATGTACTATAGTACCTTGAGGTCCATTGACTTCAATGGTGGTTCTCTCGCATTTGTTAACAGCTCACATCATTGGCTGGTAATCAAACGATGTCTTACCATGTTTGACTACAAATCATATATTCGCATGGCTAGACTTCTACTCGAATGATCGAGTGAACGAGATAAGAAGACCCCGGATCTAGTTTTATCCATTTGGGCTATGAATTCAGGATTTTTGTACACATCATCTGTATGGTGACCTTACATATAGATCGTCATCTGAACATGGGCCTATATCTATAGGCATGTCTCTATTGGGCAACATTCGAATGTAGACAACTTTCTACACTATGTACATGTTATTAGATAGTTTATGTGCTGAGCATGGGAATTCCTACCCTTAGAAATTCATGATCAAGAGGATATATCATGATGTAATGTATTGTAAGATTGATGTAGGTCTCCCCTCTGCTTCAGCTCCAACCCATCACAATGTAACGCATCTCATTCAAAAAATATTGTTATTATTATTCTGACTTCATGCTTTAGGGGGAAATATGTTATAGGTCAATTTGGGTATCATTCCCAATGACCTGGTTAAACTGGACATCATCCCCAGAACCATGAATAGGGTCTATCATCCCCTATCATTTCAGTTGATATATGCCCTAAGACAAAGTAGAAGAACAAATCATCTATGACTTCCATTGCAAGGTTTCCAAGATTTTAAGTATATGTTATATCACCTATGAGCTCACCAACATAGTCTCTCAAGAGGCTAAGTGTGTTTCATATGCAGTTACCTCCATTCAAAGGTTCTCTGCAAAGCACTTCTTGACACTCAAGGGTGCGTTGGTCAATTGGGAAATTCTCATTGTTCCGGAATCTCCACTTGGCCAGTGCCTTCTATAAGACTGCATATGTGTCAAACTTTGAATCCATGTGTCCATTTGATACCTCTGAGCTTGCAAACATGTCTTTCCTATTATTAGAAAGTAATTTATTGTGAAACTACCTTTAGCTCATCTATCAATTGAGCATAGATCTTAGTGCTTGAGAAGGAAAAATTTGAGTAGAGAAATGCTGGTGGAATTTTAATTGAGGATTTGATTTGAGTGATATGCTACTAGAGAGATGTTCATTGTGATGAGGATGGGATGATGCTGGAGATGGTGACATCAAATCAATTGATGGTTGTAACCTCCCCTTCTATCCATTAATAAATATTGATGTTTACTTTCCCACATATGTATCTGTATAAGCTTCCATATTTCATATTATAAATTCTTATCTGATGTATATGGTTCATGTTTCAATGATTTAACTGAATAACTTGAATAGCCATCTGTATATTTCAATCTCTTTGCTGTTTAGTGTTCATTATTGCAAGAAATATTTTGGTGTTATAGCTTGTATTTGAAGCTACAACAAGAGCGACAAAAGGAGAATAGGAAGCTCTTGGACCCCAAGTAGGTTTCTTGATCTATTCTTTGTGTCTATTTACTGTTAGGAAAAGTATCTGCAAGGTATTTAACCTGTTGTTATAAATGCATAGCACCACATTTAGGGAATAATTTTTTATTCGTAATTCATAATTCTGCATAACACCAGGAAACCATTGTTGATCATATGTTGAAGATTCCCCCTGATGTTCTCTTCCTATCGGATGGAATCACTACCTAATATGCATCGGTGAAGCCTTGAAGCTTCAGTCCCTTTGTCTGTTTGTACCATAGCCCATACTCTATAGTGCCTCTGAGGTATCTCAACAGATGCTTTTTTTCCTTTCAAAATATCTTGGTAGGCTTAAAAATAACTTGACTAAGCTAGTTAACCGCATAGCATATGTCTAGTCGTGTGTTCACCAAGTACATGAGTGAACCCACAAGCTACCTATAAATAGTAACATCTGCTACCTCACCTAAATTAGCATCCTACTTCCTCCAGTTTACTGCTAGAGGAGTCTCCATGGGTTTGTTGTCCTCCATGTGGAAATTTCTGAGAATCTCTTTAGCATACATTCTCTGAGATAAAAATAGCTCCCCATATCTTTGCATATTTCCAATCTGAGGAAATAGTGCAAGAGCCCCATGTCCTTCATCTCAAATTTTCTTACAATGTCCTCTTTGCAAGACTTGATGACATTATCATCACCTATCATTATCAAATCATCGACATAAAGTACAATGATCAAAATCTTACCTTATACCACAATATGATAAAGTTTCACATCTACTTCACTATTAGTGAATCCCAACCCAATGAACTAACTGAAAATCCTATTGTACCAAGCACTAGGTGCTTGCTTCAGCCCATACATTTCTCTCTTGAGTCTGCACACATGCGACTCTCTGTCGAAGGTCTCAAAAACTTCTAGTTTCCCAATGTACACCTCTTCCTCAATCACCCCATTGAGGAATGTTATCTTTACATCCATAGGATGTATCTATCATCCCATCTATGTTGGGAGTGCAAGGATGGATCTGATTGTTGAGTACCTTCCGACTGGTGCAAAATTCTCATCATAATCAATCCCCTCCACCTAAGAGAACTCTTTGGAAACAAACCTAGCCCTGTGCTTCTCCGAACTCCCATCTACTTCTAGCTTCACCTTGTAGATCCACCTTGATCCTACAACTAACTTCCCCTCTAGTCTTAGGACAACTTCACATGCAATGTTTCTGATAATGGATTCATGCTCCTCAGCCATGGCATCAACCCAAATTGGTTGTTGCATTTATTCCAAAAAAGAGGAAGGTTATATCTCTAGATCTTTGCTCATAGGATCCATGTATCTATTTTACCACTCTGGGGACCTTCTTTGCATGCACTATGATGCAGGTGCTCCCACATCCTCTCTAGAATCAAGAAAAAACATGTCATCCTCTCTGGTGCGCTTCCTTCCATCTCAAGATGTCTCTACATGAGTGGGTCATGCTTCCACTCTTTGCACCTCTGCTTGTGGTTTCTCCACATATTGAGGTTCTTTTTTTGGATCCAAGAGCTCCTCAAATGCATGCAACTGAATCTCCCTCTCAAGGGAAATTCACACTCCCTTCTCTTCATCGAATTTCACATCTCGTATGACCATTGTCATCCTGTGCATTGGCAATTACGCCTGATAGTTGTGAGGTGTATCAGTGTACCCCACAAATATCCCCAAGTCAGTTGTCGGATCTGGCTTATTCCTGGCATATTTGGTATCATGGAAATAAACTGATGAACCAAACATTTTAAAATGCGACACATCGAGTCTCTTACCTGAAAAATATTCCTCTAGTGTACTCATCCCAAGTATATGATGAGGACATTTTTTATATACAAATATTGTTGTATTGCATGTTTTTGCCCATAGATGCAACGGTAGGCCATGATTATGCAACATAGCTCGTGTTTCTCCCACAATAGTTATGTTCTTTCATTTCTGCAACCCCATTCTGATGTGGGTTATGAGGTGCTATCAATTCCCTTTAAATTCCTTCTTAAGCACAAGAGTTCTTGAATTCATTAGAGACATATTATCCACCATTATCACTCCTCAGAGCCCTCACCTTCTTCCATAGACATTGCTCGACAAGTGCCCTAAACTCACAAAACTTGGAGAATGTCTAATCTTTCTTTTACATGAATAAAATCCAACACTTGCGTGAAAAATCATCTAAAAAAATCACATAATACCTGTGTTTTGTTTTGGAATCTGTTGAGAATGGGTCACACATGTCTAAGTGAACTCTCTCAAGGATCACCTTTTCTCATCTTTCCTTATCATGAAAGGTGTCTTTGGCATACTTCCCCAACGTACACCCTTTTCACGTGTCCCATTTCTCAAGTGCACCTTTTGGAAGTCATGTAGAAATCATTTGCATGATCTTCGAAGTTCCATGGTGTAGATGGCGCAATCTCTTGTGCCATAACTCACTGACGTCTTGGATTTCCACCTTCTTGGCTTTTGTGCTCAAGGCAGCACAATATTCTACATACAATTTGTAGAGGTTCTTTAATTGAACCCTAATCTTCTTCACCTATCTCGTGGCATTGTGATGAAGGAACGCCTTTTCTTCACTGAATATCACATCATAGCCACGACCTTCCAACATAGTAACATAAACCAAATTCTTCTTTAACCAGGAACATACATGAATTTTTTTTACGTGAGAGGAGTACTTGACTCCCTTTGAAAGGTATTTTTACCTATGTCGATAGTGTTATACCTCATGTCATCTCTCATCTCGATGCGCATATAGAGATCCTTCTCCTCCAGGCTACTAAATAATTCTTTGTTTAAAATCATATGGAATGAAGATCCATTATCTAAGCACCATACAGAACCCATAACAGATTACACCATGCATGCAATAATGGTGAAATCCAAATCGAACTGTGAAGAAGGTGCTTCACTTTCCTCTCCTCCTGACGACTTCTTGTTGGTCTTCTTATGCAGACACTTTGTAGTATAGTTTCAAAGCTCATGACAGTGAAAACATTTTACCTTCCACAAGTATTGCTTCTTACCCGCCTAACCATAATTGATTTTGAATGGGATGCCTTCCCTTTCCATTTCTTCACCATTCCATCCAAGGCACAACTATCCTCATCATCATTCTTTGATGAGGATCCATCTATGATGTTCTATCGAATCTCTTCTTGTACCAAGTCGTACCACAATCGCTCACACTCAGGTAGCTTCTCCCTCCCATTCACTGAGTCTTGGTAGCTATGCCAACTCTTGTGAAGTTCTAGAAGTGTTAGGCTCACTAAATCATCCTAGGAAATTGTCACCCCAACACTTCCAAACTCATCTCTATATTGTGTAAACTTTTTCAAATATTTTGGAATCATGTCACCCTTCTCCATCTTGATCTTTCTGAGATTTTCATTCAGTGTAAAATTCTTATAGTCACCGCTATTGTAAAAAATATCTGTTAAGGCCTTCCACATAGCATATTTATTTTCCTTTCCATGCAGGTTTGAGACAATATGATCTCGAACTCCTAAAAGAATCCTTCTCACCTTTGCTACATTCTTCTTCCATTCATCAAGAAGTTGAGAATTTGTTGTTGTGAGTTGGGGAATATCATTTTCTATGAATTCCTTCAGTCCATTGTCCTCTAACACTTCCTCCATCATTTCCTTCCATGATATGTGATTCAAATTTCCTTCAAGTGCATCTTCGAATCTCAATCCAGAGAAATACATCTTGATCTAGTGTCGATCTTGAAGAAAAAATCTGAAAATTCGATTCACCTCTTCAAAAAAAAATTTGGTTCTTCTCTTCTATAGTGATTCCTTCTATGATACCATGTAGAAATTATCCAAAGGGATTCAATATGATCTTTTAATATAGTAAAACAAAATATTTAATCCTTCTACAAATTGTGAAAACCAATTTCGATCGCACAATCACATGACAAGTAAGAGAAAGAAATAATAAATCACACAACACAAGATGTATCTGGGGAAAGCCTAAAATAAAAAAATCCCTCTATCTATATATTGCATAAATTCAAGAACATGAAACAATACAATTTTATTTCCCTTCCTGAGAAACCTCTACAATCTGTTGAGTGTCTCACTTTAGTCTAGGAAAAATCGGTTCAATACCTAACCAATTCTCAACCTTTGTCTGACCAACCTTGCTTACGTATTATTGGGCTAATTGAGCACCGATTAATTAGGAAGTTCCCACAAATATATTGCGCAATACATACAAGGCAACATGATGACCTCATGCATTACCTGTACAATTTTCTAATTATACAACTGATAGTTCTCTTCCCTTTAACTCCAATCTCAGCTAGGCCTTCCTTAGAACTAACGTGAAACAACTATTTATAGAGAATTATTAGTTACCATATTCATCAATTCATGTGAATTAAATCAGATTTAATTCATTGGACCTATCACTAGCTCATCTCTCAGTTAGAACTAGTTAAACTGATTTTAACTCAAATAATTGAGTTAACTAATTAGAACTCAAAGTAAACTTCAATTAGATCCCCAAAAACTTAGGGAGAACTCTACATGGCTCTAGTTTGACCCTCAAATTGAATTGATTGATCTAACTAAGTCTTCCTGACTCAGTTAACACTTACAAGTTTTCATTCGAAGTGGAATTACAATTTACTTCTAATTTAATTAAGGGAAAATTAAATTAGAAGCCCCCTCGGGGCGCCATTCTTGTTGCCAATTTCAACATTATCTAGGGAGGTTTCAAGGGCAATGGAGCCCTCAAACACAAACTAGCCAATTTTTTTCATTCCTTTTTAGCCTTTTTTGGCACATGATTTTTAATTTTGAGGGTTTTCTGGTGCATGGTGGTTCAACCCATAGTTTTCTAATTCTGATTAAAGAATTAAGGTTGTAATATAATTTAGGTTCATGGAATAAGAATTTTTTATGCCATGGGATCCTTTATACTGTATTATAAATAATGAAGTTGATTGATGATAAAAATTATACATGTGGCTCTAAAAAGTTAGTTGGTTTTCTCGATTTGAGTTTCTACCTTAAATTTCCATGCAATATTTTATTATCATTGTTTTACTCTTTTTTTTTTATTAATAATTTGTATATGCATAGTGTGGTTGTATAAATTTTAACACTTTTCGTGTTATTAAGGATTATGAACAATAAAATTCAATAGCATAATAAACACCTTTTCCTCTTAGTCATAATAATAGTAACTATGAGGGAGAACACTTGTTGTTTGAATATTTGACTTGATAGAAAATAATATAGAAGAAAATTTTGATCTATTCAGGGGTGAAAATAGTGTTGGGTATTTTGGCGAGAAATGTCTTCTTGTGGATTCATAGACTTGTGATTACTTTGCTTTGTTTTTTTTGGGTTTTGACAGTTGCTTGGGCATAATTGAGCATTTTTATAGATATATACAATACATTACCTATGATTTATGAAATCTATTTGGAGTTTTGATGTAGTTAAGTTGTAGTTATGATAACTTTAACATGAAATATTTGAGCTTCGTAGAGCTACAAAGAGAGATCAAACATACTTGATTTTCAAATAGTTAATGTTGATAGTGATGGATCCTTCCAACATACATGGTGTCTCCCTGATATGAAGTCTATATTAGACCTCACATTGTTTGGTATAGGACCCCCATTCGGAAATGTGGCCTCACTGCCATGTTCTTAAAGATTTTCCTTGTTTTCAATAGTTAGCATAAGAGAGCAACACACATGTACTTTGGAATGAGAAATTAACCATGCCTTGTGAAATGTTCAATTGCAAAATGTATCAAGGTTGTTTCACCAGAAGGGAAGAGAAAGTGAATATTTAGAATAGAAATAGTATAGATTATTATAATAAAGACACACACACACATTATATATATGTAAGAATTGTTAACCATCTAGCAAAGAAATTACAACACACATTCAACCAGATGAGTCGCTCCAACATGACACCCTTCTAATGGGAGATGCATCCTGTACTACAGCTCAAAGTTTCAAAAAAGTGCCTGACAGTTTGATGGAATTTTTAGGTTGTTTGCTCAATAATAGAAAATGTAGAATTTCTAGATGGAACGCTCCACCCCATACCCTCCAAATAATATAGCAAATCCTTGATATTACCCTCCAAGCTCAATGGAAACATTTCCACTATTTTGGTTTGCCAGTATCAAAATAAAATATAAGAGCACAAATTTGGACCTGCTATATAGAGAAAATGAAAAAAAAATACAAGCTTGGGGAATGATTTGGCTTAATCTTGCTAGAAGAGTCATATTAATTAAATAAATCCTTGCAGTGCTCCACCTCTACCAATTTTCTACAATTCTTGCTCCAGCACTTGCGCATGAGAAATTGGAGTTAATCATTTGAAGCTTCCTATGACAAGGAGGAAAATCAGAATAAAAAAAATGAAAAAATAAATAAATAAAATAAAATAAAAATAAATAAATAAATAAATCAGCCACATAAATTGGAAATAAGTTACAACTCCCTATGAGAAAGGAGGACTTTCAATCAGGCTTCTGAGACTGATGAACTTGGCCTTTTGAGCAAAATTAGTATATAGATTCATCACTGGAGACAATTGTTGGTGGAAGAAGGTTTTGTAATCCAAATACCTCAATGCCTCTCGACTCTCCCTTCTCTCAGAGAAAGTTCCAATAATACCCGACACTCAAATTTGGAGACTCATAAAAAAGGATCTACCTCTCATCAAGGATAATATCTCAAGACTGCGAGGTGATTGTCGAAATACAAATATTTGTAATGATAGTATAATGGGAATTCCTCCACTATACAATTGCTAAGAAATCCAAAGAATAAGGGGATGGATGATTTCAAAAGAGTTATGCACTCTGGAATCAATATCACAATGGGATCAGGAAGAAAAAACATGAAAAATATGGAAGAATCCAGGTCTCCTTCAGGACCTTAACCATCAGTGGGACTATCTCATTTCCCTCCTCAAAGGAGCAGCACCTATCAAACAAGGAAAGCAAGACTCTTTAATTTGGAACCCATCCGGAGGGGACTACAAGGTGAAATTAGGATATCTAAAATTGCAAGAATAGCAAAGGGCACCTTGACTGGTCTCCATGGAAATCAATGTGGAAAATAGAAAGCCTCCCAAAAATTAAAATTTTTATATGAAAAATTTTAAATGGGAAAATTCTCATAGCCAAAACCTTAAGAAAAAGGCACATATTGTGCCTTCCATATGTCCTATGTGCCTTAACGTAGAAGAAAACATCTAGAACCTCTTTCTTGAAGGCAAATTTGCAAGTGATTGTTGGAATATCCTTGTGAGCCCATTGGAAACAGAAGTGAATCTATCTCTTCCCACCATTGATTTCTATGTAGCATGGAAAAACAGTTACCCTTACTCTCTTAAAAATAAGAGCACCACCAAAATATTTTGGATTAGCCTTCCCTTATTCATCTACTAGAAAATTTGGCTTGCAAGGAACAACCAAATCTTCAATAACACTAAACCAAAAGTTAGAAGGGTTCTTTAAAAAACATGGGGGATAGCTACAGAGTTCCTAACAACCAAAGGAACATGGAAAATAGACTTCAATAAAATTCAACAAGAAGAAAGAGCATGGATCGGCTATACAGGATGTAGGCCAAAGTGTCCAAACTCTCCCAAACAAAAAGAGGTCAATCAAAATTGTAAAATTCAACTAAAGGAGGAAGAATTCATATTATGGATGAACTCACTCAAAATACCATGTCTATTCTTTTATGGAGAATCAAAATCTAACCCAGGGAAAGCAGGGTTAGGAGGCATTACCTATGACCAAGACAAGACAAACACCATCTCCTATGAGTGGGGATTGGGAAAAGTTTCAAACAATAAGGTAGAAGCATATGGGTTCCTTATGGGAGCCAAAATTCTAAAATATATAAAATCTGATGAACCTAGTAATTTTGAGTGATTCCTCCATCCTCATACAGACAATGGTTAATAATACCAAATTGAAAAATGTAGCACTAAGTCACATTATAATCACGATCAGGGGACAACTAAGAAATCTGGGTCAAATCATGTTCCTACATATTTTAAGGGAGAACAACAAAAGGGAAGATACTCAAGCAAATAACGTGGTGGCACGATCTCTATGATAAGCATGGATTGAAAATTAAAATTTCTTTCTTCCAATACCATGACCTTTGGTCTATCCTTTCACCCCATGCTATTTTTTCTGGTAAATAAGGTTGGATCATATTAAAAATTACACCTCTCACTTCATGTTAGGTGCATGATCTTCTCCAAATCCTCCTCGCAGTAGCTCTCTAACCCAAGCCAATTTCTATGATAAAGTGTATCTTTGTGGGAGACCCCCCTCCCCCTCATTTTTCTTGTGACCCAATCCTCTCCCCCTCCCACCTTTAGCTCCCTCCCCTCTCATATTTCTATTTAATCCACCCCCTCCAGTGCATTTTCCTTCACTCTCTCCCCCGTTTCTGCCTTTCCATTATGATTAGTTCCTCAGAGCCTTTGTCATCTTCGTTAGCTTTCTACCATGTCTTATTTCTCCCTCTAATCCCTTCACTCCTTAATTTCTCCCCTATGTTCACCTACATTGCTTCTCCCACCTTCACCTTCACTTGTCTTGTTGCATATCTTCCTCTCTCAATATTTTTTTGCAGGTCCTCTCAAGCAGTGTGGACATGGAACTAGTGGAAACACCAAGGACACAATTATGTGTCCATTGCATATCCCACAAACTCGTCATTGAAAAATTCAAATATTCATGCTTTCAGAGAAAATAATAAGTTGCTTACATTCTGCAGTAGTTGGCAGATATCAAGAAGGAACTCTCAAAAATCACCAGCAAATGTGCACATCTAGAAAATACTATCAACATTCTATGGGATGCAATTACAAAAAATCCTAAGGAAGGAATTTGGCTCAGAGATAGTTAGGAAAACATTGTCAATCAAGAATAAAAACCTCTTCAATTATGTCTCTGCAACAATTTTTTGCAACTCATAAGTCTCTAGTTTCTAGTTTATCTATAGTTATAATAGTATGAAATCAAAATGTACGTTTTTGTTGCAGCAATTTATAAAAAATTTGAAACTCAATGTAGTGGGAAAACATGGGACCTTCAAAGAAAATCCAGTCTCTGGAGAGCCTGGTGCTTTTTTTATTGCTCACCCTCTCTTTTGGCTTCATATTGTAATATTTAAATGAGGATCTTAGCCTCAATCATTTTTTTGTATTAATATCATATAACCAATTTTGTAAAACAAAAATGCAAACATCTACCACAAACATCCAAATAATAGACTTAAAACATTCACAATACATGCATGAAAGTGTGTTGGCTCTGAGCTTCAAATATTAAGCAAAAGTTTCAAGATACATTGATACAATGAGACACCACTAGCAAAAGTTTCAAGATACATTTATAATTAACTCACTGCTTTCTCTCCAAATGAACAATATTTCTATCTAATGCCTAGTTGGATAAGCCAAGGTGAAAAGTAATTTGTTTGAGTAATGAGGCTTCTTTTATAACAAGAAGAATGACCTTTAACATCCTCATGACTCTTGAACTACCCTCATTACTCTTTGACTTTTAATGTGAACTTTGGACTTCTACATTACTTTTGGACTTTTCCATGTGACTATTTTTTCCATATGTCACTCTTGGACTTCCACATATTTACATTTACAATATTTCGAAAATTACAACATCATGTGACAACAACATTACAAGTCATTTACATTGATGACTTGGACCCATAGTGACTTATCATATGGAGTTCTTTGAGAAGTAATGACATTTCCACTGTGTATTAAATACTTTGTACATGTATTTCATTGTAATTTCTTTATACCCTCCAAAGGGTCTTGAGATGTGATAGAGTCTTCATGGGTTGCCTTGACCATTGGAATCCAATTTTCTTTCAATTGTCACAACATGGTGCCTATGTTCCTTAATCTTAAGAATGTTTCCTTGAGAAGCCTCTATTGACAGATAATCTTGAACATGTTTTTCCATGCTTAATAATAACACTTGTAGGGATAGATCACTCATGCAAAGAAACATTAACCCAGAAATATCCTACTCTATAATTATTGATACAAAGTTTTTATTGTGTATCAGCAGTGTGCAAGGGAGATAATAAAGGGACTTATGGGTGCATAGCACACTTGCAAGAGATACGTAAATGCATCATTTCCCACTGATATTGTCCCATCCATAGCTCTGGAAGAGGAGGGGTCATGGTGGGCATAGGGAGCATATGCAAGATACATGGGGTCAATGACTATAAACCAAAACTATGCCATGCGCTAGGGATGAAGGTCAGGGCAACAAGCAGGGCATAGGTTTCAAATATAAGGCATAAGGAGGGGCATCACTACTTGTTATAGGTCAATTTGGGCATCATCCCCCAAGACCCGGTCAAACTGGACATCATCCCTAGGACCAATGAAATAGGGTTTGTCATCCCTTTCTATTTCAGTTGCTATATGCCCTAAGAGAATAAAATTTCATTCATGGATTCTATTGTGAAATTTCCAAGGTTTGAAGTATATTTTATATCACCTAATGACTCACCAACACTCACATGTAAGGGACTAATTACGTTGCAGTTCCAGATCATCCATGAAAGGGTGCACTGTAGTGCACTTCCCGACACTCAAGGGTGCGTTGGTCACCTCGAAGCGTAATTCTCATTGTTCAGGGAATCTCCACATGGCCAGTGCATTCTAGAAAAGTCCATATGTGTCAAAATTTGAATCCAATTGTCCATTTAACACCTCTGAACTTGGAAACATGTCTTGTCAATTATTATAAAGTCATTCATTGAGAAATTACCATCAATTTTCCTATAAATTGAGAACTCATCCTAGTGCTATGGAAGGAAGAATTTTGGTAAAGTTATGTTTTTGGATTCTGTTGAGTAGGAAAATCCCCTCTGTGGATAAAGGCTATCCCTCTAGCCCTAGGGTGGGTCTAGCAACAAGGAAATATGCTGGAATTTTGTACTCCTAGATTATAAATGAAAAGCGAGATTGGATAGATGACCTACCTCGATCCAACACTTTTGTCGTATCTTGCAGCAGTGGTCCTCTGATATTTTTCTTCACACGTCACGATCCTTCAGTGATAATGTCCATGTACCTACACAAAGATCAAGTGAAATTTGATAGCATACAAAAACATACTTTCATTTACAGCTATTCAATTGGTCAAGTAGAATCAAACATTTTACATATAATCAAACACAAAATTGGAACCAAAAAACTAATCATGTATTAATAATAGAGAAAATAATTTTACAACCTTAATGCCTTGATGTTGCATCCGCATTTGATGGGTTCAATCGAGCGCATCTCAAGCATTCGTCGAGGATCAGACTTGGTGAGGCAATGGGCCTAAACTCTCTCTCGACAAGGGGTTCTTCTCTACCTTTTTCTACTCACCAGCTATAGTAATGATTGTTCAGCTAGCTGAAACAATGTGATAAGGAAGTACTTATAGGAGAGGAGGAGGTGGTTTGGGATCCCTCATAAGGTGGAGGAAGGGTCTATCCCTTTGGGGAGTTACACAATTGTAGGAAACAAGAAGACAAAGGGAGGACTTCAATGTTATTTAGTTGAAAAAACCATGATGACTCCGCTCACAAAGTTGTTAGGCATGGAAACTTCATTTATATTTTTAAAAACTTTCCAAAAATAGCTCGGTGTAGGTGCCCTTCTGAGACAGAGCACCAATGGGAGAGAGGCTCAGTGTTAATTTCTCCATGGGTGCGAGGCCATAACTGCCTACCAGTTTCGACCCAAAATCACATGTTTTTTAGGGTTTTCTTGAGGGATGATCAACAGATGAAATGTTCTTAACATGCCAAGGGATGAAATAACACTTATAGCAAGGTATAAAAATACACACAATTCACTGAAATGGTCCTCCAATATTCGGGATGGGGATTGCAGGGACAGTGAAAAAATACTATGTAACAAATGCCCCCTAAAGCATGAGGTCCGAGAGAGAGGGAGGGGTGAAATGATTTATGAGAATAGGCCCAAACCAAAACTCCGTCGTCAAAAGACCTGCAATAAAAAGTACAATTGATATCTATGATACATGAATATGTGGTATGGGCGCAATTATCCATAATAAATTACATTCAATAATAAGATCTGAGGTATGGACACAGCCATCCAGTAAGAAGGATCATCAAATAGACTCAAGTATGGTCGTAGCCATCCAATCAGAAGAGTCATAGATATAGTCATGATAAATCAAATCCTCTCATAGCTTGGATTTCATCAGACAAAAACCCAGGGTCTTGCACTCCATCTTGACCCAAAAAAGTACAAATTCAAGCATGTAAATGAGTGATCTGAAGTCGAACATGCAATAAAGTCACATGATTACTAGCCAATGATGAAATTTGTTAACAGGCACAAGAGAAACCACCAATAATGAAAATGGCTCTCAAGGTACAACTAGTACAATCTGTAGAATGTGAACAGTGATTTGGAGTCGAACATCCACAGAATCACTCGATCAAAGGCCAATGATAAGGACCTATCATCAAATGTGGAGAACTTTCCATTGAGGCATGCAAGCTCCAAGGTACCAGAAGGGAGTCTCTAGATCAGCTTCCTAGATAATGAGATGAAGTCAACAGGAAGTGACTGGTCGAAGAAGGGCCATAATGTTTCCCACATAATCAACATGAGACAGAGGAACAAGATGATATTAAATCAAGACTAAACATAGGATCAGGGATTTGAAAACTGCAGAAGGAAATTCTCTTGAAAACATTAGTGAAATGACTCCAAAATTTGGCAGTATTTGACATTAAGGGATATGAGGTCATGGTGACGTGGCAAAGAGTAGATGAGAGGTAAAAATAGATAACCCAAACACATGGAGTAAAAATGACGAATGGGATGTCGCAAACCCGACATGAATTGCAGAAAAGTGTCATGTTCAAGAGCGACATACTACCGACACGACTGAGAACTGGTTCCATTTTCCCCCACCATTTCTGGTGAATACCCCAATTATTTTTGGAAACAAGCTTGCGGGGGATATCATATGCTTGTCATATAAGTTTTTCCTTCGAACAAATCCATCCTAGTACTTTTTACGAGCCCTAGGAAGGAGGAACTTGGTAATCGTCATGATGACGGGTCCAATGTCATAAAAGTTTAATGAGCATGAAAAAGGCGAAACTCAACGTCCTTTCATATTTATAGAGTTTGAAAAAAGGTGAAAAGAAAACTCCAACTAGTCTCATTTCATAGGTAGTATCATAGATCCGAAAAGGTAGAAAACAATATCTGAGAGAAACTCTTAGCCATGTTCAACTAAGGTATTCCTTTTTCGTAAATAGTTTATCCCAACATGAAAAGGGGTAAACGTATATCGGGTAAAAGACATTTTGCAGCCTTTAACGAGTTCAAAACGACAAGAGCTTGGCAATATTTTCATGTTTTGAAAGTCAAATAAGAGATGAAATTTGACTCCTCCTAGAGGAACGAGTAGCATTAAGGGTAGCAACTGGCTCCGGTGATGGTGGAACTGCTCAGAACAAGTAAAGGTTAAGAGGCTAGCTAACAAGACCATTCATCACAATGGTTCCTCGGGAATGGGTAAAACAATCAAGTAAGGGCATATGATCGGCTGAGAAGATGGTAACGATGGAATGAGAAAACCAAGGCTCATCTAGAAAAACAGGATGATAAAATGGCAATCACAAAAGGTAAAATAAGAATGGTTTCATTTTTACACAAGCTTGAAAACATGGAAAACTATGCTTGGAATTGGTTTCATTTTTACACAAGCTTGAAACAAAGATAAACTATGTTTGAAAAGGTTTTCATGCCACCAACATGGTGACAGAATTCGAGGTACATGCCCCGAAGCTTCAGTGCATTCACCAGAGTAGACTGTTAGTTACTAGTTGTTGCATGGAATGAAGGTTCAATTACGAGATCAAGACAAATATTTGACTTGCATTTTACGAGATCTAATCAAAGACTCGAATTTAAAAGGGGACCTATTTCATTTTTTAACGAGGTTGACACAGTAAAATAACTATCCTCACAATACCTAATTCATTGTTTAACGAGGTTGACATAGTAAATGAACTGTCCTCATAAGATCTTATTCCATTTTTTAAGGAGCTTGACACAAGAAAAGGAACTATGCTCCGAAGAGCTTGTTTCATTTTTGAAGGAGCTTGACACAAGAAAATGAACTCTGCTTCGAAGACCTGATCATGATGAATAATAATTCATGGCTTCCAAGAGTTTCTCATCTGATGGGAGAACAACACTCTAGAAGTTAGGATCCAATGCCCCTAGTACATGGTGTACTACCTCACTGACTGAATTATTAGTGGACGTAGACATGGAATAAGTGGCCACATAATTGACCAGTGGCAGGTAAGATATCACCGGCAGGTAAAGACCAAGAAGGGAAGATGGTAGACCAGATGTCACATCAGTACCAAAGAATAAAATATAATCAATGGTCACAATCAAAACTTCATGTGGAAAAAAAATCACACAAAAGAGGGAAGAGACAAGAGAATCCATGGCATAAGCATAGTCATGCCCCAGGAGTAACAGGAAACTTCGGAAGGATCCCTAATGGTTGACTTGTTCCTCTGTTAAAAGCCAATAGATTATGAGTAACAGGCACAAGCCACAGAGAAGCCAAAGCTTGCTAGGTATTTGAGGATAGAATACTAAATGAGGCACCTTCATTTATAATCATGCTTGGTACAACCATATTTCAGGCCTGCACAGTGATATCAAAGGGTAGGTAAGAAGGAAGATGGTATCCCGTGAATCGACCCCAATAAAATGAAGCAACCAAACTACATGGAGGGCGCACCATAGGAATAGGAGGATTATCCCCTTGTGTTACGGGAGTGGAAAGACCATCCTCCTAGAACCTAGGAATGAGATTAAGAGGATCACTTTCTCGAACTATGGTGATAGGAATCGGAGGATCAGCCTCCTGGATCATGGAAACAGGAGGATCGCCCTCCGATCTTGAGGAATCATAGAAAACAAAATGAACCTGACTGGGATGAGACCCACTCTCGACGGAAAAGACCTAATGAACTGTAGATGGAATCAGGTTGACCTTTTTCTCAGCCAATGATTGTTCAGAAATGGACTCAAGAGTCTGACTTTTAGAGAGAGCAGAATCGACCAGAGATGAATCCAGATCAATGGGTTGTTCAACTATTGGAGGACTCGAAGAAAACTTCCGGTAACCGACGGGAAGACAGGACTCAGAAGCTGAAAGGGTATCCAATACTTTAGAGGCTTCATCCATATAAGGATAGAGATGAATAGGATGGTTCCCTTCACAGAATCTACAGGGAAATTTGATCTTACCCTATTTCTTACGAGTCTCATTATCTTTAGCTGAGGGCTCATCATTAGCATGATGTCCAGAGGTTGATGATGAAGGATGAATCGGGCTGATAGAGCACACTTCCAGTACCTTGGGAATGCCAGGGCAATCACGAAGAAGGTGGTCACCCTCACATAGCTTGAAAGGGAATTTGAATTTGTGAGATAGAGTGGGAGGTTTCTCGATATTAGCTGCATGAGTAGCAATAGTTTATGATTTTACCCCTAGCTTATTTTCCTTCTTCTTCTTCGACTTCTTCTTCGACTTCTTAGCCACCTGGTTACTAGAATCTAGACTTTCACTAGGAAAAGATGAAGAACAAGGTTAAGAAAAAAGTGAAGAAGATGAGGGCTCAATATTAAGATGAACATGGGGTTTACATGGTTCAGGCAGAGGAGAACTTGGTTGGACAGAGGTTGGAACACTCGGGACTACTGAGGTTGAAAATAACCAAATGGGTAAACCAATATTTAGCCGAGGAAGGGACAACTTCGTCATATAAGGGGAGCCAACATTTCCAAAAGAAGGAAAAGGACCAAGAATCCCATCACATGGGGATCCTTAACTGGTAAACCTAGTAAACATTTCCATTGACCTCATCCTAAAAATCAGTAAGGAATAAAACTCTAATAAGGAATATTTCACGGGCAGTTAATTTTATAAAATTGAAACAATACTCTGCCTTTTCATGTTTTAGGAGTCCAGAAAAGGAAAACAAGTGACTCTAGTCACTTCCAATTTGAACAAGCTTGAAAGGACAAGTGCTCAATGATCTTTTAAAATTTTCAAGTGTCACGAAAAGATCAAAATGACTACTTAGGAACTCTATGCAAGAGGGTGTACCAAACTCCCGTGAACTACAATATACACCTTGGTGATCAAATGAAATATAAATGACGAAGGACTTAACATACGTGCAGGCAGTCTCCCCAAATGCTTTGTTCGGTGTATCATAGTTACAGGGTGGCAGACTCGGTTTCCTATGGATAAATGATTGCAACCTATGAGGGTCACCCTTTATATACTTGACGGTACGGGGAGCACAAGTCCGTACTATTCTTGTCTACTTCTAGATGGTGAATGATAGCTACTAGGTTTAACGACACCGGAACACTTCACTAGCCTAGACCTCTAAATATGAGCGTTAAGTTTCAATGCTTCCTTAGATTGATTGAGGTCATTTTAAAGTTGATCTTGAATTAATGTTGCAGCTTCAGGCCTTACTGAATGTAATCTCAAATCCCTAAATTTACGACTACATGCAAAATAACATCATTCCAATTTAATTAATATCTTAGCTAAGAGAGGGATAGAAGTTCACAACGAAGAAGAAAGAAATCGAATGCAAGAAGAACTTTTCCTAATTCTTCTAACACAACCAAAGCAGAAAATGAAATTGACTTCTCTTGTTGTTCACTTTTAAGAGAAAGCTACTAATGCAAAAGAATGCTTTTCATTTTCAAATAGAGAGAAAGAATACAAATTTTTTTCTTTTAGATGAATGAGAAGCAATCATGCAATGTTACACTAAAGATAAAATGAATACTAGTTTTGAGCGACTCGAACGAAATGATCAAAAATGAATAGACCAATTCAAAATGAATGAAAAACACACTCAAAACAAACATGCATTCTTTCATGCAAATGAGGACTTTTAAATCAATTCAGTGAGCAATGTGATCTATGCTTAGGGCGACAGATAGAGGGTCGAACAGACACCAAGATGATAGTTCAATGACCCAAAAATGCATAGAATCGAAGGAAAAGATCAACCAATCAATCAACGAGATGAAAAGATGAAAGACTAGACTGACTCAAACTCAACTCAGAAGCTCAGTGAGGAGGTGGTCGAACAAGCAACAGAAGACAACTAGAAACCCTAGGATGACGAACCACACTGATCACATGAAGGAGAAACAACTGAAAAGAATGAGACAGGGAATTCAAAAAAAATCAAGTGGACTAATTCAGGGGGGAAAAACCAATCCAGAGGAAAAAAACATTAAAAAAACTCAGGGAAGAAGCTCAAATCCAAACTTATAGGATTCGGTGCGACTTTTCAGCTATAATCCATGTTGAACAGGGGAAATCGCACCTGTAAAACATGCATAAGGCGCCAATCAGTGCGACTATTAAGGAAACAGTAGTGACGAGCTGTAAAAATGAGGAAAGGGTAAAAATATACTAAGAAAAAGCCATAATTAATATTCTGAGACTAAGTATGATGGTTTGAAATAGTCAGACAATAAAATAAAGAAGAAAAGTGGTAACGCGACCGAAGTCAGACAGACAAGAAAAATACTAGGCGAAAAATGAGAGATGACAAACACAACAATCCCCAGTATGGTCACCAACTTGTTGAGAAGGAAAATCCCCTCTATGGATAGAGGTGATCCCTCTAGCCCTAGGGTGGCTATAGCAACAAGGGAACATGTTGGAATTTTTGACTCCTATCTTATAAATGAAAAGCGAGATGGGATAGATGACCTACCTTGGTCCAACGCTCTTGTTGTAGCTTTCAGTAGTGGTCCTCCGATCTTTGTCTTCACACGTCGCGGTCCTTCAGTGATAATTTTTGTGTACCTATACAAAGATCAAGTGAACGATGAGAACATACAAAAACATACTTTCATTTACGGCTAAAAAAAATTTTAAGGATGGAAAATTATCTTGAAGTTTAAAAATTTGGTGAATCTCACTAGTCCCTAATATGCAAACTATAAAAATTTTATTGACGTATTTGTAAATCAATTCAATTTTTATAATGAAATTATATATATTGTCTATGTAATGTTGGCGATTTTTAACCTAAAATAATTTTATATTGTAAAATTTGGGCGAATTATTTTTATAAAAAAATGGAAATTGGTGAATCTTTTTTTTTTTGGAAAAACCATGGAAAATTAGCCCACCTACGAATATTAGCCCCTAAAATTTTCCATGTTTATGGCTATTCAAATGGTTAAGGAGAATCAAACATTTTTCATATAAGAAAACACAAAATTGGAACTAAAAAACCAATCATGTATTAATAATAGAGAAAATAATTTTAAAACCTTAATGCCTTGACGTTGCAGCCTCCTTCAAATAGTTCAGTCAGGCGCATCTCAAGCATTCGTTGGGGATCGAACTTGGTGAGGCGATGGGCCTAAACTCTCTTTCGACAAGGGGTTCTTCTCTACCTTCTTCTACACACCAACTATAGTAATGACTGTTCAAATATCTAAAACAATGTGAGAAGGAAGTATTTATAGGAGAGGAGGAGGTGGTTTGGGATCCCTCATAAGGTGGAGGAAGGGTCTATCCCTTTGGGGAGTTTCCAATTGTAGGAAACAAGAAGCCAAAGGGAGGACTTCGACGTTATTTAGTCTAAAAAACCATGATGACTCCACTCACTACGTTGTTAGGCATGGAAACTTCGTTTATATTTTTAAAAATTTCCAAAAATAGCTTGGTGTGGGTGCCCTTCTCAGACATAGCGCCAATGGGCACTGGTCTCAGTGTTAATTTCTCCATGGGTGCGATGCCATAACTGCCTACCAGCGCCGACCCAAAATCACATGTTTTTTAGGGTTTTCTTGAGGAATGATCAACAGAGGAAATGTTCGTAACATCCCAAGGAATGCAATAAAACTTATAGAAAGGTATGACAATACACAGAAGTCACTGAAATGGTCCTCCAATGTTAGGGATGGGGATTGCAGGGATAGTGAAAAATACTATTTAACATATTCTCATTTGATAAGAGAGTGGAAGTATTGATATGCTGGTTGTATGATGTTGGATGTGATGAGGTTGGAATGAAGCTGGAGTAGGTTGACAACAAATTTATCCATTGGTTGTAATCTTCCCCTTCTACTATTTAATAAATATTGTTGTTCATTTTCCCATACATATGTCTTTATTTCTTGTGCAATGTATTCTAGAATGATGTATGTATTTTAGATATAATCAATTTGATTTTGGTAAGATAAGCAGATATCTTGTATATTGCATGTTGTTTGATGTTCTCTATTTTTGTTTGCAGGAATTGATCTAGCGACTTGAGTTGGATTGAGAGCAATGGAAATAGAGACAAAAGGAGAAGGAGAAGTAAAAGAATCACAAGTAGGTTCCTTTTCCATTCTATATATATGTTTGTTTTAGAGAAAGTGATAATTATTCTTTCCTCTGTTGTTATAAGTGACAAACATCACACTTAGGGAATTTGGTTTATCCGTAGATCACAATTCTGCATAACAAATTGGCGACTCTGCTGGGGATTATCCTATCATTCCTGGTGTTTTTGCCTCTGTTTATCCTCATCAGTAGCATCTGAATTCTATTATCAGTCATTTGAATGAACAAATCGCTTTAGAAGTTTGTTCTGCCACTTGATTTTTCAAACCTTTCTGCGACTAACGTACTTTGGTCAAGACACAATGCAGTGTGTTACACAACATTTTATCACCGTCCCTACAATCCCTCATCCCGTACATTAGAGGAATATTCTCGTGACCTGTGAATAGTAAAATGTCCTGAAAACACCTTGATGGCATCCTTCTGCATAAGGGCAAGAATTATGCTCAAGAACATTTCCTCTAGAAAACCCTAAAAACAGATGTTTTGGCCTTGGCGCGAGTATCCAGTTCATCACTCGTGTCGACCTGGAAAAGTTACACTAGGCCTGCACCACTTGGCGCTCTATCCCTATGTCTCACCCATGCCAAGCCTATTTGGGAATGTTTTTTAAAAATAAATGGCGGAATTTTGGTTCTAACAACTTCAGAATGAATCATCAGAAAGGAGTTGGGTCGTTTGACTCCGGATATCCTTGTTTAGGAATTGGTTTCCCACCTCTCATGGAACCTTCCTAAGAGATAGGACTCTATCCCATGATTATAGGGATCCCAACTTCCTTTCCTCCCTCTATAAAATCCTACCCTCTCCATTTGCAAGCTAGCTAAACTTTTGGGAAGGAAATTATAGCTAAACTTTTGGGAAGGAAATTATAGCTGAGTGACAATCAAGAGCAGAGCTAAGGAGAACCCTGTGAGAGAGAGAGTTTTGTCAAATCCCTAACAAGATTTGTGAGACACGCCCTGTTGGAATCTTGTTGAAGGAAGATCATGACGTCAGAGCACCGGTTGTAATCGTTCTCTCGTATCTTAATATACATGACTCTGCTATTGGTTCCATGATTGTGTTTGTCCATTATATAATGCAATTTCATTTGTTCCTCTCTGACTGATCGATAGTTATAAAGTGTGAAATATTACGTTTCATGTTGTCTCTCTTCTTTGCATGTGTACAGGTATCTGGATGTAGCGAGCTCATGAATCGTGACCTATCTAGCTAGGAATGGAAGCTCCACTTCTTTGACAACAGCAGCGAAGGAATCACAGTAAGCTATCTATCACGATTATATCTTTTGTAACTAGGAATCAATAGCTTTATGTGTTTCGATTGTTGCTAGACCCACTCTAGGGCTAGTGGGATCACCTCTGTCCATAGAGGGGATTTACCTCCACAAAAATTTGGCGACTCTGCTGGGGAACAGTGGGATTTGGTCCTTCCTCCATTGGGTTGTTTTTTGGCTTTTTGTTTGATTAGTCTGCTTTTCTGGTTCACCTTCCTTGGTGTTAAAACCCTGTTCAGCCCCCAGAAGACCAGATCTAGCCTTTGTTCATTCATTTTCATAATTTTCTAGGGTAAACCTGATTGGCACGGTTATCCCTCTAACAGTCGCGCCGAAGGGCACTAGTTACTAGTTAGGCACCCGCGCCATCCCCTGTTTGGCGCAGATTACAACCAGACAAGCACGCCAACCCTGGTAAGTTTTAGGGTTTTCCTATTTTTGGACTCTCTGATCTTGAGTTTTGGTCCTGGTTTGTTTTTCTGATTGTTTGAGTGCTTTTAAGTCATGTTTTACTAGGTTTAGCCCTTGTCCTCCATTTTTTTTCCCTTTTCTATCAGTTTTTCATTTTAGCCCTAGGGCTTCTAGGTGCTTTAGTGTGCTGAGCCTCTCGTGGGAGTTTTGGGTCTTTGCTTTCTCGGTCAGCTTTGTTTCTGCTTATTTACATTCATCTTACTGAATCTAATTGATTCATTTCATTTATTGAGTGATTTTCCTCTCTTTCGTTCAGTTTCTCTTTGTGTTGCTCCAAGCCTAGATCACACGGCTTGTTTGAGTCTCTTTCGAGATTCTTCTTTACTTTGAGGGATTTCATCATCGGTTTGAGTCTTGATTGTGCTTTTTTGAGTTGAGTGAACTTGTTTTGTTTCAGCTCTCTCTTTATCATTCTCAAACTGATGTTTTCATTAATTTTTCATTTATTTAGTGCATTTTCTCTAATATATTGAAAAATTAAAAAAATTAAAAAAAATCTCTTGCATTTTTTGGCATAGTGAAAATTGAAAACTCTTTCGCATTACTAGTGTTGTATAATTTTAGAGAAAATTTTTCCAATTTCATTAGCTTGCATTGAAATCGGTAGTGGATGTTTTTGTGTGTTCATTTTGCTATCATTTGAAAGCTCTCAACTCTCCCGTAGATAGCTCTTCATTGAACGAAATGATATTTTGTGGCATGTAGTTTGCATCTAGAGGTTTTATGAGATCCAACATTCGATAGGGCCTTGAAATCGAAATGTAAATTGAAGATCAACTTTAAAATTTACTGAATTAACCTAAGGCAGCATTGAAACTTAACGGAACATCTAGTAGTCTAAGGTAGAGATGTGTTCCGGCATCTTTAAGCCTAGTAGTTTTCGCTCACCATCTGGCTACAGACAATGCTAGTATGGACTTGTGCTCCCCGTACCATAGTGTATATAAAGGGAGACCCCATTAGGTTGCAAATCCTTTATCCATAGGAAGCTGAGTCTGTCGCCTCTTACCTGTGATACACTGAACACAGCATTTGGGGAGATTACTTGCATGTACGTTAAGTCCTTGGTTGATTTCTCTTTCATTTTTACCAAGGTGTATATGGCAGTTCACGGATATCTAGTACACCCATTTACCTAGATTACCAGAGCAGTCACTTTGATCTTTACTGACTCTTTTAACTAAAAATATCATCGAGCTCTTGTCCTTTCAATCTCGTGTCCAGCCTGAAAGCGATAGAGTCACCTTTTTCTTGTTTCTCAACTCTTAAAATATGAAACAACAGAGTCTGGTTTCAATGTCTTAAAAAATTAATCGCCCACGAAATATTCCTGGTTAGAATTTTTTTCCTTAGTGTTTTATTTCAAGGTCATTTCCGATGGCAACTTTTCTGGAGTTTTCCAATCATGGAGTCCCCTCTAAAGGGATTCCTATTCCTTTTCTTGCTTTAGGAAATATTGGTGCTCCTTATATGGCCACGTTATCCCTCCCTAGGTTAACTGTTGGGTTGCCGGTTTGGTTGTTTTCAACCTCTATGGTCTCAAGTGTTCTGGCTGTCGTACCATCCACTCCTCTGCCTGAGCAACGCCATGTTGATTCGAAGGTGAACCTCTCCCCTTCTTCACCTATTTCTTCGTACTCATCTTCTACTTTTCCTGGTGAAATTTTGGATTCTAGTACCCAGGTGGCTAAGAAGAAGAAGAAGAAGTCAAATAAGTGAGAGGCTAATTCTACAGTTGTTGCTTCTAAAACACCTGCACTCGATGAACCTTCCAGCCCTCTGCGTAAAGTTAAGTTCCCTTGCATGTTGTGCCAAGGAAATTATCTTCTTCGAGATTGCCCCGACATTCCCAAGATGATAGAAGTATGGTCCAACGGTCATCCACCATTGCCTTTGGCTTTCGAAAGTCAGGTTGGGGGCACGTCTTTAGCTAGTGCTAGTAAAGCTCCTAAGAAGTGGGGTAAGCTTGCCAATCCCTATAAGTTGTGTGAAGAGCACCATGCCATTCACCTTTGTCTGTATATGGATGAAGCCAAGAGAGTTTTGGAAAACTCGACTGTTTCTACACCATGCCTTCCGGCTAGTTACAAACAGCTTTCTTTGAGTCATTCACCAGTTGATTCAAGGATCAATCAAGAGTCATCCTTTCTTGATCCCACTCCCCCGGAAATTCACCATCATGAATCCGTCCCTGACCAACCATTGGTCGTGGGATCAGTTGAGTTGGACCCGTCTACGGTGCACCAAGTCTTTTTCGTTGAGAGTGGATCTCACATCCATCATGTTCTTCTTGTTTCTTTAGATTCCTCGAACTTGGAGAAAGATTCTCCCGTCCCTGTACCTCTGGAAGCTACTCCTCCACTTCTCATGATGGAGGTCCCAGAGGATACTCCTTCTGCCTCCATTATGGAGGTGGTGGAGGATGCTCCTTCTTCTCCCATAACACCAGGGGAAGACCATCTCGATTCGATGATAGCCCCTCCAAGTAGTTTGATCACTTCCTTCGATTGGGGTCGATTCGCAGGTTATCGCCTTCCTTCTTATGTGCCCTTTGAGATCATGGTACAAGCCTCCCATATGGTCATACCCAGCACCATTATAGACGAAGGCATGTCTATTAGTATTTTATCCTCAACTACCTGGAAAGCTTTTGGTTCGCCACCGCTTGTGCCTATTACGCAAAATCTGTTGGCGTTTAACAGAGGAACTAGTCAACCATTAGGGATCCTTCCAAAGTTGCCTGTTACTTTGGGAGGGAAAACTGTCCATATGGAAGTGATGGTTGTTCCTGGCCCCTTGGACTTTAATTTACTCTTGGGTCGCAATTATACTTATGCCATGGGAGTGCTTGTCTCCTCCCTCTTTCATGTGATGTGTTTTCCACACCAAGGTCGGATCGTGACCATCGATCAGCTTTCATCCTTTGGTCTCAATATGGCAGCTAGTCCACCATCATCCCTGTCAGATCTTTATCCACCGGTTGTGTCATCCCCGCCACATGTCAATTATGTGGCTACCTGTCCTATGCCCATATTTAGTGATAGTGTTGTTGTACATCGTGTGCTGGGGGCATTGGGTCCAGACTTCTAAGATGTTTTCCTTCCATTGGACGGGCAACCCTTGGAAGTTATGAATTCTTATTCATTATGATGAGGTCTGTCGGAGCATGGTTAATCTACTTGTGTCAAGATCCTTAAACCATGGAACAAGGTCTGTCGGAGCATGGTTCATCTTCTTGTGTCAAGCTCCTTAAACCATGAAACAAGGTCTGCTAGAGAATGGTTCATCTGCTTGTGTCAAGCTCCCTAAAAATGAAACAAGGTCATTCCGAGGACGGTTCATTTCTATGTCAACCTCGTCAAAAAATAAATTGGCTCACGAGGATGGTTCTTTTAATGTGTCAACCTCGTTAAAACAATGAAACGTGTTCTCTGTTCAATTCGAGTCTTTGATTAGATCTCATAAAATCCTAGTCGAGTCTTTCACTTGAACTCATAATTTGAACCTTCACTCCTTTTTTTCATATGGACTGAAGCTTGGGGGGTATGTACACCTCGAATTGAGTCACCATGCTGGGGGCATGCCCGGATTTCCTTGTCATTTCAAGCATAGTTTATTTGGTGCTTTCAAGCTTTCGTAAAAATGAAAGCTCATTTCAAGCATACTTTACTTTGTGTTTCAAGCTTGTGTAAAAATGAAACCCATCTTCAAGCATAGTTTGCGTTTGTGCTTTTAAGCTTGTGTAAAAATAAAATATGTTGGTTTGATGCATTTTTCGAACTTTTAAATTTTCCATTGGGTCGTTACTTATGCAAATTATTTAGCTGATACATTAGATAACATTGTATTAGAAATTTGCATAACATATAAAACATCATCACATATGTAAAGCAAGATCCATGTAGAAAATAGATATATACATATGTCGAGTGTTTGCAGCATGTGCATCATATAAAACCCAAAAATATATGTGTTTGTTTTAGTTACATCCGGAGACAACATGTCTCTAAAAAATATGCAAAAATAGAAAGCCTAGGTGACTAATCGACATGGTGCTCGTGGTAGCATGTCACTTCCCACACCAACTGCCTCAGTAAGAGGTGGAGACAACTCGACACCCCTACGGTATGCCTCTAGTAAGCTAGGGGAACATCAGCTAAACGAGCATAATCTGGAACTCCGCGAGCGATCCCCTCTAGGTTCTGTATGAGCTCGTCCCCCTACCCCCCTCACCTTGAGGTTCATGAGCGAGAGGGGTCCTCCTCGCTATTGGTGACATTCCGGCGGGCCTCTCTAGGCCAACATCTGCATAGATATAGGATTAGATATTAGAACATGCACGTATACCAAAAAATCATAAAAATCATAAAATTAAAAAGAGTCTTACCAAGCTCCTCATCCCAGTCCTCTCCCTTTGGGAGCAAAAGGTCTGGGTCTCTGGTAAAATCAGTGCCCATATAGGGCCAGCCCTCCACAATGATCAACTATCGTCGGATCCAGTCAAAGAACTCGGGCCGCCAGGAAATCTGCTGGCCGCCCCCTACCCTAGGCATCAATGTCGCCCATCGAGCCATCATGGCTCTCTCAGTGATGGATCCAAGACTATGGCCTCCTAGCGCTGAAAAATTGGTAATCGTTCCAGGAAGAATGACACCAGAATCGACCCATATCCAAATTGTTTCAGTTTGGCCTGCTTGCATTTTGTGAGTTGTCGTTTAATGTTCATGGTCACGGCCGTGGCCTAGTCAAAGATATTTGGGTTCATACACTCCGATGCAAGAAGTAACTACATCTTTGTGGCCTCGTGCGGTGCCTGCAATCCTGCAACCTGCGTAATGGTGTGTAGCACTACTCTTAGTGCTGGATCAGGGATGGTCTGAATGTCTACTTTCCCGCTCCTTGTTCCTTTGCATGCCCCTGGGCACACCTTGTTCATGACCATTTTCATTTTTTCTCCTGAAGGCCTGGTACCGGTCAGAATAGGGACTAGACCCCTGCGTGACAATCCAGTGATGAAGTATACATCTGATACTTCGAGCTCAAGTTCCTAGTCTTGAAGTTTGAGTTTATCCTTATCCTCATCCCAAATGATGATGAGATACTGCAGTAGTTTGGGCTGAGCTTGGAGACATGGCATCAGAAATAATTTTTTAAGCCCACAATTTCGAAGAGCATTCATACAATGCTCATTTCCCATTGCCAATTCATCCTCTTCGCTATGCTCTCTCTCTTTCCATTCAATAATCATCCTTTTTTCTGGATACCTACATCAATCAATCATAGGAATGTTATAAACCTCCTTGGGTATTCAAAAATAGATTTCAATGTTTTTTTTTAGAAATATTAGCCGAATTTTGTGTTGCGCTATTAGCGCAGCTGTTTGGTTAACAGTCGCGCCATCTGGTGTGACCTCTGTGTAAATAAGAGTGGGTTAGTGCGAGTCCATGCCTGGAACTCGCACCAACCACGGAGCCCTAAAATTTGAAAATCCTTCCCTAAAGGACTTCAAATAATGATTAAATATAGTAAAATGTAACTTAAAAGATGGAAAAAGAGGTTGGCTCTTACCTGAACTAGACGGAATTCAATTTGGTCCACTGGATTGGTCGCACTCGTCGCCTAAAGATCGAAGCACAAAAGGGTCACTCTTGCTCTACAAAGAGGTAAAAAGTGAAAAGTAAATATTTTTTTACCACTGTTGGTCTTTTATAGCTTTTCAAAGTCCTAAATGGTTTTTTAAACATGTTTGTCGACATATTTTTGTATTATTTTCATCGAATATATTTTACACGCACCTTTTTGTGCAACAACAAGTTTTTCACGTGGTTTTAACGAAGAGATGAGTTGTATTTTATACTTTTTCGGACTCAGTAAAAACACGAAAAAGTCACTATTGGAGTCACCTTTCAGCTCTTTTCTGACTCTCTAAAACTGAAAAGATTGCCGAGTCACTTGTCATTTTGAGCTCATTATACGTTTACCCCTTTTTCGGGCTGGGATAGATTATTTACGAAAAAGGAATACCCTAGCCTATCGTGACTAGGAGGTTCTCTCATACATAGTTTTCTACCTTTTCGGATCTGTGGGACGACCTACGAAAGGGGACAGTTGGAGTTTTCTTTTCCATGGTCTTTTCAAAATCTCTAAATATGAAAAGATGCCGAGTTCTTCCTTTGTCAGGCTCGTTAAAAATTTATGACATCGGACTCCGTTGTAATGACGTTACTCGAGTTCCTCCTTCCTAGGGCTCGTAAAATGTACTAAGTTGGATTTTTCTGAAGGAAAAACTTACATCGCAAGCATATTCTATCCCCTTCAATCTTGTTTTCAAAAAATAATTGTGTGCTCGCCAAAAATGGTGGGGGGAAATGGAACCAATATTATAGTCATATTGGCAGTATGTCACTCTTGAACATGGCACTTGTCTGCGTTTGTGTCGGGTTGGGGACATCTCATCTCGTTACCTGCTTGCCTTCATGGGTTTGGGTAATCTCTTTTGACCGCTCATTTTCTCTTTGCCACATCACCATGACCTCAGATCCTTTGATGTCAAATACTACCAAATCCAGTGTCGTGCCGCCGATATGTTCAAGAGAAGTTTTCCTCTGCAGTTTTCAATCTCCCTCTAATTCTCTGTAGGTCTTGATTCACAAACATTATATCCCTCTGTCTCGTGTCGATGATGTTTTAAACATTATGGCCACCTTCGATCAAGGTCACTTCCTGTCAAATCCAGCTCATTATCCAGGAAATTGATCTAGAGACTCCTTTTAGGTACCTTGGAGCATGCATGCCTCAATGGTAGGTTCTTCTCATTCGACGCAAGGTTTTCATTATTAGCTTGATCAGATGATTCTGCAAGTGTTCGACGCCAGATCACTATTCACACTCCATGGATTGTACCTCTTGTTGTAGAAATTTGCTGAATAAATCACTTATTCAATGGATATTAACCTGATCACACATCAATTTCAAATTGCATGCATAGCACATAATCTCTTCTACAATTAATTTTCACATGCGGAAAGAATAGAAGCGATAGCACATCAAATCATCACACACATTAACACAGTATGTATGGGGAAAGCTTATAGCTGAAAACCCCTCAGCTATTCTGTATATTAGATGGAGAGAACATGCAAAAAATACATAGTACAAAATCCTCACAAGTACTCAGTACTATCTCCCAAAGCTACACAAAAACTAGCTTGGTTTTGAACAAGTCACAGGTTCAAAACACACCCACTAATTTCCCCGCCTCTATTGCGCAGTCAAGGCTGGTCTAAATAGAGATCAAAGTTCGAATCTCACTGGCTCCAACTGTGCAATTTTCATTGGTAATTTCCTCCAAGTGTGGTGCAAATCTCATGCACAAATAATGTCGCAACTGATAGCTAACTCAACCCATTTCATCTACCTCTTTCACTTGTCGCCACTAAACTGTCCATGCACTGAGTTAAACTGATGTGTTATTTAGTTGAATAATGAGTTAATAATTTTTGAATTAAATAATATTTAATTCACACAACTCATCTCTAGTGTATTAGCCAGTTAAACTAAATACAACTAGTTCAACTAGTTAACCAGAACACCACCTCCATTAACTATCGCATCAACTCCACCGAACTCCGCCACTTGAGCTCTAACTGAAGTCAACCATGCATTAGCTCAACTAACCCATAGGAAAAGTGTAAATCCTTCTGGCAGCTGCATGCCCCACCTCCGGGGGTCAAACTGAAGTGCTCCAAGAGAGTAAACTGAAGTTTAGAGTCCAAATATTATTAAGGGTAAATAATATTTGACTGTTCTATTTTTAGCCCGCCAGTCTAAAAATAGAATTCGACCTAAATGCTAAAAATAGAGATCCATATATTTTTACCAACATTACCAATCCTCCAAGAATAGCATACTGCAGCTCCCGGTCCATGATCCATATGTCTAAAAATAGACATAGTCTAAAAATAGACTTTTCGACAAAAATCACATGTGTGGTCCCCACCTAGTTTAGGTGATCGCTTTCCAACTAGGATCAGGAAAGATGTTTCAGGAGGCCTCCTTCACTATTTCTTGTTGCCATTTTCAACACTCCCTCTCAACAAGAAAGGACTGTCATTGCATGCGACATGCAACTCCATGCATTCACCCTGCAACCTCCACAAGCGCCATGCAACTCCATGCATCTGCTCTGCAACTCCTCTGAAACTGAATAGGCTCCAAACAACTCAATCGGTCTTGATGCATCTAGCATCTATCATCAAAGTTTTCGACTTCTGCTGGTACCAACTTCACATGTCATCAGGAACTACTGCGCTGTTGAACTCTTGCACCCATGCACTCTTGCACTTGCTGTCAACTCTGATCCGCGCTCCAGTATCCGACACTGTCACTTTGATCTGCCTGCATCACTCCAACTGATCTTGCTACTGCCATGCTGTGGGCACCTCATAGCCAGGTTCAATCCATGAGATCCACACCATCTCATGAATCTACCCAGAAATCTCCTCATGGGATTAATCATGCATGTCGCCCCACCTCACACCTGGTGGTATAGCTGCATGCACTCCCTCTGCCCGTCTGGCACAAAATTTCTCTGCATGAGTGGTCTCTTCCACTCCATGATCCTCTTGTGGCTGCTCCACATCCCGAGGTTCACTATCACCTGCATGCAAAACTTGCTCCCTCTCAAGCATCAATTGCATGTCTTTCTCGCTTGCATGCAACACTTGCTCCCTCTCAAGCTTCAGTTGCATGTCTTCCTTCCGCTTCCCAACAGTAGGAAGCTCTGTAGACATCCCATCTACTTCAAGTCTGTAGAGATTCTTTGCCTGAATCCCAACCTTCTTGACTTGTCCCGTTGCCTTGTGCCGAAGGAAAACTTTTCCTTCTCTGAAGACAACTTCATACCCTTTATCCTCTAACATTGCGACTGAGATCAGATTCTTTGTTAGACCTGTTACATGCAATACATCTTGTAAAAGAATGAGTTTACCTGACTCCCTCTGAAAGGTTATGGTACCAATTCCGGTCACATTGTATCGTCCACCGTCGCCCAACTCAACATGCATCTAGAGACCTTTCTCCACCAAGTCACTGAAAAGATTTGCATCTCCCGTCATGTGAAAGGAAGCGCCACTATCAATATACCACCCCGATCCCAATGCATTAGACAACATGCATGCGATCAATGAGAAGTCCAGCTCAAATTGCAAGGCAAGAGCCTCACCAGCTGCAGCTCCAGCAGCCTGCTTGTTCTTCTTCTTCTTTGGGCAATTCATGGCGTAATGTCCATGATCGTGACAGTGAAAACACTTCATTTTGGACATGTCACGCTCTTTACCATCCGCGCTGGATTGAGAAGCCTTCTCCATGCCCTTCCCCTTCCTTGCTTTGGTAGCCAAAGCACAGTCTTCTTCATCAGATACCTTTGATGAAGATCTGTCCCTGGTAGTCCTCCTGATCTCCTCTTGCATGAGATCCGACCACAGTCGCTCCCATCCCAGCAACTTCTCCCGACCATTGACATTGTCCTGATATGAATCCCAAGCCTTTGGAAGACCAAGGAGAGCCAGTTCCACCATGTCCTCATCTTCGACAATCACCCCCACACTTCCCAGCTCATCTCTGCATTGAGTGAACTTCGTGAGGTATTTGGCGATACTGTCACCTTTCTCCATCTTGATGTTTCTTAGTCTATCCTTGAGCGCCAACTTCCTTTGGTCACTCTTGCTTTGGTATAGATTTGTCAAGGCTTTCCACATTAAATATGGAGAAGCCTTTCCATGCAGGCTGGATACAATGTGATCCTTTACGCCATCCAACAGAATCCTTCGACATTTTGCTTGTTTCTTCCGCCAGGTTTCCACAACAGCAGCATCATTAGAAGTAGGCTTTGGAATCTCTTTCTCCACGAATTCCAACAGCCCATTATCATCTAATACAGCCTCCATGCGGTCCTTCCATGCAACATAATTTGAACTTCCTTCCAAGGCATATTCGAGTCGCAAACCATTGAAAGACATTTTCTCCGCGGCACCAAGAACACAAATCTGCAAATTCGAATTTCACCACCAGCTGATAACTCAATCACTTCTGATCTACACTTGAGAACAAATTATTTCCAAATCAGAGATTGACTACATGGGCTTTTACTAGACCTTTCACTTTCCAAAGAAAGATGAATCCAGAGGCTATCTGGCCCGTATGCAGGCTCTGTCCGAGGAAATAAGTTTGCAATCACCGTAATAGATCTCGACAATTAATATCGCTCTGATACCATGTAGAAATTTTCTGAATAAATCACTCATTCAATGGAGATTAACCTGATCACACATCAATTTCGAATTGCATGCATAACACATAATCTCTTCTATAATTAATTGTCACATGTGGAAAGAATAGAAGTGATAGCACATCAAATCATCACACACATTAACACAGTATGTATGGGGAAAGCTTATAGCTGAAAACCCCTCAGCTATTCTGTATATTAGATGGAGAGAACATGCAGAAAATACATAGTACAAACCCTTCACAAGTACTCAGTACTATCTCCCAAAGCTACACAAAAACTAGCTTGGTTTTGAACAAGTCACAGGTTCAAAACACACCCACTAATTTCCCTGCCTCTATTGCGCAGTCAAGGCTGGTCTAAATAGAGATCCAAGTTCGAATCTCACTGGCTCCAACTGCGCAATTTTCATTGGTAATTTCCTCCAAGTGTATTGCAAATCTCATGCACAACTAATGTCGTAGCTGATAGCTAACTCAACCCTTTCATCTACCTCTTTCACTTGTCGCCACTGAACTGTCCATGCACTGAGTTAAACTGATGTGTTCTTTAGTTGAATAATGAGTTAATAATTTGTGAATTAAATAATATTTAATTCACACAACTCATCTCTAGTGTATTAGCCAATTAAACTAAATACAACTAGTTCAACTAGTTAACCAGAACACCACCTCCATTAACTGTCGCATCAACTCCACCGAACTCCGCCACTTGAGCTCTAACTGAAGTCAACCATGCATTAGCTCACCTAACTCATAGGAAAAGCATAAATCCTTCTGGAAGCTGCATGCCCCACCTCTGGGGGTCAAACTGAAGTGCTCCAAGAGAGTAAACTGAAGTTTAGAGTCCAAATATTATTAAGGGTAAATAATATTTGACTGTTCTATTTTTAGCCCGGCAGTCTAAAAATAGACTTCGACCTAAATGCTAAAAATAGAGGTCCATCTATTTTTACCAACATGACCAATCCTCCAAGAATAGCATACTGCAGCTCCCGGTCCATGATCCACATGTCTAAAAATAGACATAGTCTAAAAATAGACTTTTAGACAAAAAATCACATGTGTGGTCCCCACCTAGTTTAGGTGATCACTTTCCAACTAGGATCAGGAAAGATGTTTCAGGAGGCCTCCTTCACTGTTTCTTGTTGCCATTTTCAACACTTGTACATTGAGATCCATCGTCATTATTGGTGGTTTATCTCACGTCTGTTAATAGTTTTCATCATTGGCTGGTAATCAGATGATGTTCTTGCATGTTCGACTTCAGCTCACATATTCGCATGCTCAAAATTGTACTTTGTTCGGGTCGAGATGGAGCGCAAGACCCTGGATTTTGTTTGATGAAATCCAGGCTGCGGTTTCTTTGTGGATTATTATGACTTATTACATGACTCTTTTGATTGGATGGCTGCGACCATACCTGAGTCTACTTACTAATCCTTATTTTACTGGATGGCTGTGTCCATACCTTGGATCTCGGTTTTTGTACACTCTATTATGGATGGTTGTGCCCATACCACATATCATGTATCAAAGATATCAGTTGTATTTGTATTCGTAGGTTTTCCGACAGCAGTGTTTTCAGTTGGACACGTTCTCATAAAGCATTTCAGCCGTCCCTCTCTCTCGGACCTCATGCTTTAGGGGGCATCTGTTACACAGAATTTTGTCACCATCTCTTCAATCCCTCATCCCGTACATTGGAGGACTATTTCTGTGACCTGTGAACAGTAAAATGTCCTGAAAACACCTTGATGGCATCCTTCTACATAAGGGCAAGAATTCTACTCAAGAACATTTCCTCTAGAAAACCCTAAAAACAGATGTTTTGGCCTTGGCACGAGTATTCAGTTCATCACTCACGTTGACTTGGAAAAGTTACACTAGGCCCGTGCCACTTGGCGCTCTGTCCCTGTGTCTCACCCGCGCCAAGCCTATTTGGGAATGTTTTTTAAAAATAGATGGTGAAAGTTTGGTTCTAACAACTTTAGAATGAATCATCAAAAATAATTTGGGTTGTTTAAATCCGAATCTCCTTGTTTAGGAAATGGTTTTCCACCTCTCATGGAACCTTCCTAAGAGATAGGACTCTATCCCATGATTATAGGGATTCCAACTTCCTTTCCTCCCTCTATAAAAGCCTGCCCTCTCCATTTGCAAGCTAGCTGAACTTTTGGGAAGGAAATTATAGCTAAAATTTTGGGAAGGAAATTATAGCTGAGTGAAAATCAAGAGTAGAGCTAAGGAGAACCCTGTGAGAGAGAGATTTTTGTCAAATCCCTAACGAGCTTTGTGAGACACGTCCTGCTGGAATCTTGTCGAAGGAAGATCACGACGTCAAATCACTGGTTGTAATCGTTCTCTTATATCTTAATATACATGACTCTGTTATTGGTTCCATGATTGTGTTTGTCCCTTATATAATGCAATTTCATTTGTTCCTCTATGACTGATCGATAGTTATAAAGTGTGAAATATTATGTTGCATGTTGTCTCTCTTCTTTGTATGTGTACAAGTATCTGGATGCAGCGAGCTCACGGATCATGACCTGTCCAGCTAGGAACAGAAGTGCCACTTCTTCTTCGATAAAAACAGTGAAGGAATCACGGTAAGAGATCTATCTCGATTCTATCTTTTGTAACTAGGAATCAATATCTTTTCATGTTTTGATTGTTGATAGACCCATTCTAGGGCTAGTGGGATTGCCTCTGTCTACAGAGGGGATTTACCTCCACAACACAATGCAGTGCACTATATACCACTCAGGGGTGCTCTGCAACACACTGTCTCCCCTTAGAGACTGTGTTTCCTCCTCAACCAACCCAATTCCATCTAAATTTGTCATTTATTTCAATATCAGCCACTTTTTTGTTGTATTCTCAGATGTCTGATACCTCTTAGAGACTAGTAAATTTTCATGTTCTTCCTCCTTTGAAGTAGATTTGTTCAATGTCTCTTTACTTTTTTTCTTTCTCATTGGAAAACCAAACTTAAAGTATTTTATTTCTGCATTAGATCAATTATGTTTTTGAAAATTAAATTTTTGTTTCATTCCTCGTTTCCTGTAGGAAAATTGTAGTTCCATTCTTCATTTTCCTAAGAGAAATTGTTGTTTCATTCCTTGTCTCTCATAAGAAAACAATTGTTTGATTAATTTATCCATATATTTTCCTTTATTTCATTCACATTAAGGGAAATGAAAAGAAAAACATGCATGTGCATATATTTAATTGTGTGTCTTGCATAGGAACAAGTTAGGAAAGTTGCATTTAGTTTGTGCTCTTTGTTTTTTTCTCAAAAACTGATTGCTCTTTCCCTTAGTAGCTAGGATTTTCATTGAAAAAACTAAATTGAAAAGTTTTCTTATCATTTAGTTTGCATCTTTAGGAATTTCCATTACATCACGAGGTGAACCTAAAATACAAACTTTTAAACAAGATCAACATAAAATTTATCTGAATTTACCTAAGAAATCATTGGAACATTAACGATAACATTTAGAAGGTCTAAGCTAGAGACATGCTCCGGTGTCGTTCAATAGAGCAACTGTCGTTAACTTGTCTGCGATACATTCCGAGTGTGATACCTCACTCCACATACGTAAGTATATCGGAGCTTTTCCATGTACCTTTGGGTATATAGGGCGGTGTTCTAGTACGAAAAGTATAAGGGGGTGCTATCACTGTGTGGTTTCGCATTAGACAGCGCTAATACGAACTTGGGCCTCCATGAAGCTTCGGGTATATTTGGGAGGAAAACTTTAAGTTTCTATCCATCCATAGGTAACCAAGTCAGTCACCTTGTAACTTATGATACACCAAACACAACATTCAGGGATGTTGTCTGCCTATACTTCTTGGTTCGCCAGGAAGTATTATGCAGTTCAAAATTACTTAGTAAACCTTTTGCCTAGAATTACCCTTTTATTTTTTTTATTTGTTTTTTATCATAAAATTAATCAATGTTCATGGAAGAATAACATCCCTTCCCGTTGTTCACATAGAATAACACTTAAACCATCTTTACCAATAGGAGCCATTTATGGTCGGTGAAGGTGACATTGTTCTACCGAAACCAGTACTATCAGTACCTCTGGCGTGACATCATCCTCACATATAACAAAGTCATCTCGAGTTGTTTCCGCAAATCATGGTTCAACTACTATTTTTGAGATAGAGTCCTCACAACTACCTGTGGTCACCATCCATCCAATCTGTGAGACCATACCTCCCAAACCCAACGTTGTTCAACTGGAATTTGATACAGATCCTATCATTCTTTTACGAGAACATTTAGATCTTGAAGCTGAACAACTGCAAGTTGTTCCTGTATCGGTCACTCCAAAAATGATTGTAGCCATTGAGTCTCCCATATCACACAGTCAACCATCTAAAATATATTTCGGGCCTGACAGAGAAATCATTCCACCTGGTTTGATTTTGATTGAAGAAATACCACAAGACAAAACACCTTCAAATCCAACTCATTTTGGACCAGAGCTTTATCATTACGAGACTTTTCCTCAATCACCTCACACTGCTTTCTTTGATCCTGTGTCAATTTGAGTTCCCGTAGATCCTGTAGGGTATATATTGGGTCGTATGATCATGGATGAGTCAACATCTCCAGTTGTACCTTCTGTTACAATTGCAACAACACCTTCTCTTGCTACCCCATCAATGTTCACAACATCACCAGAGTCACATTTATATGGTGGCCCTTCCATCCCACCTGGTTACCAATATTTATCTGGAACCTTCTCTAGTGCATCCTCAAACCCATGGAATTTACCAATGTCATCATTTGGTATTATATCTAGTATATCTATAATGATTATTTAACATCTTGATCCTTTATATACATCTTCAGTGTAATATCAAGTTGTTCCATCTGGGTATATTCCATCCAATATAATCTCAACTGGACTCCCAACATTTGGAGAACAATACATTCCATCTTATTATACTCCTCACGTTGGGGGGGAAACTATGGTTACCCATTTTGAAAATAATTTTTCATTATATGGTCATCCTAATGTTGTAATTATTGTTTGTCAGTGGCAACCTATTCTACATGTTCAACCATAAACAGTTGTGCATTCATATCAACCAATTCAACCTGTTTCACCCACCTCTACTCCACTTTTTGATACATATTTACCCCTGTTACAGGCTCAAAGTGTTGTACCTCAATCATATAAGGTGGGTCCTTCCATCCAATACCCTCAAGTACTGGGCCCTCAGACTCCAACTCCTTTAGCTAGTTTACAAAAACCACTTGTATCTGGAATTATTTATTCACAAGATGGATTACCATATTATGGGTAGCCACAACCAAGTTTTACCTATTCTCAAATAGGTCCAAGATATTCTATTTTGGGATATAATCTTGGTGGACAGACACCTTTTCAACCACAAGTGAAAATTCCACAACATTCATTAAAAAAACAAGTAGCTTACCCAGGTTTTTGTCAAAATAATCCTCAAGCATTTGCTTATCAAAACAACCCCTATATAGGTTACCAGCAAAAAATTCCTTATGCTGGTGCTTAAAGGCTTGTTTCCCAAGAAATTCCATCATACCCTAGTTATGATTAACCTGAATTAAATAGACAGTTTCCTTTTGTTGCAACTTTAGAATTACCTCATTTAAACTGGCTCACGAACAATCCAATCAGTTATGCTCCTTGGTGGCTAGTGATACCACATAAATTACCCTCAGATATTCCTAAGTTCAATGGAAACCCTGGGGAAGACCCATCGACGCATGTTATGACTTATCATTTATGGTGTTCATCCAACTCCTTAAATTATGACTTCGTCTTACTACGCCTTTTCCAGTGTATGCTCACTGTTCTGGCTGCAAAGTGGTACATTGAGTTACCACAAGCTTAATTTGATAATTTCACTGCCTTAGCTACTACATTTCTGACCCACTTCTAGTTACCCATATGATATGAAATTGGAACGGAACTCTTGACCAATTTTAAATAGACTAATGCTACTCACATTTTTTATCATATTCATGGGTGGCGTCGTCGTCATAGAATGGTCAAGACTTTTGTTCTTGATCAACTCCTTACTAAGTGGTTCATTAATTCCTTGTTGCCATCTATCACCAAGGATGTGGCTAAGGGTAGAATCATCACTAAAGAGAAATTCATTGCTCATGCCCTATACTTATATTTGATTCATACTCAGTCTGGCATGCTCTACGATAAAATTCCCAAGGTGTCGCGATCTAATTTTACTGTTTCTCCTCCACATAAGGACTCTCATGTCGGCGGCAGTATGATTGGTACTACAAGCACACAACACTCTATTGCATATGATCCTACACCTTCTTCTGAAATTCATGCCATGTCATCTGATAAAGGAAAAATGTGACAAGAAACCTGAAAGTAAGAAAAAGGGGAAATCGAAGAAAAAACAAAATTCAACCCTGCATGAACGATCGTATGATCAACAACCTAAAATAATCCAAAACCTCATTACCCTTTCATAATCTATGTAATATTCCTAAATTAGCATGCATCTAATTTGAATATTAAAATTTTATTCTTAGTTAGAAGAATAAGAGGGTAGGGAGACCCATATATCTCCTTAGTAGGAAGAAAACCACTCCAAGTGTGAATGGAGGGCATCAAAAGAGCTGGATAAATCTCCCCTATGTGTGAACAAGGGATGAAGCATGTGGAATAGGTCAACTTTGACCAAATCAATAGTGCTGGTATGGAGGGAGTGGGCATTTAATGAGGGACAATGTAGTTTTGCAGTGAGATCCTTTGCATGGAAGTAGTGCCTTTAATGAGTGGGGCCAAGGGTGAGAAATATTACCAAGAATATAAGGAAGGGGATGGCATCCATTGAATATATTTTTTTGGATTATTATTTTTGTATGGTCTGTATGACTTGTTTCTCTCTTTAGAGATTTAGCTAATATTGCGGTGTTGTTTAGCACAAGGGTGTTCCCGAGCGGGAATCCCACCTTCATCCTCAAGGGACTTTGAGTGCCTACTCAGGAGAAGTTATGGAGCATTGTTTCCAAATTATGGCATTTGTCCAAG